>JAOTQM010000049.1:327500-1557240 GCA_026939265.1 Oreonectes daqikongensis
CATTCCTCTGTGAAGAACAATAAAATATATAGCTATTTTCCTAAGTCATTCTTCGAGAGAAGAATTTTCCATGGCAAGCGTCATTGATATTGCGGTCGGTTTTCTCTTTTTATCTGGGTCGGGTCCAAATTGTTGCTGACCGCAGAGCCATTTGTCACTGGAAAACTTTGTTTGTTCACCTCCCTCCTGGATTACTCTATTGAGTAAAGTCCTCACCTGGGCCTGCTTTAATGTGCAGGCAGATCACCTGGAGCCCCCACCGAGGAGCTGTCCGTCATGGCACATGGCTGACTTCTGTACAGTTTGGTCATTTATTTTAGAAATTTCAAGAGCAACCCTTGCACTTTGTTTTTGTTACCTTCGGCCACGGTTTTAGGAAGATTTTTATTTGCTGAAATTCATGACAGCAACGGTCCACACGGGCAAAAAAAAAATGAGTACAATACTTTGATGTATTCTTTAAACTAATTTTTTTGTATACTAAATCAAAGCTAAAAGATTAACTTTGAGTAGAATTTATAGATATTGCTAGTAATGTGTTAGTAACAGTTGAAACAGTTTCGTGAGGTCTTGAGCATGTAAATGTATGTGCTTTCTAGACTTTTCCTGCATTTTTCTGACAACTATCTTCTCTAAAGTCACACATAAGCATATTTGTTCACAATGGTTATTTTGTCGTTTTTACAAAAAACCTCAATCATAATGCTTCATGCAGTCAATGCAGCCCAAAAGTGCAAATGTGTCATTTGCAACAAAATAAGTGAAATCTTAAAAAAAAGCCCAGTGTAAAAACAGTGCCCCTAATGCAACCTGGTACGGCACCGTGTCATTCCTCTCTCCTCTGAACATGCGGTGGCAGGTGATAAAGCACTTTTACAAGCTGCAGTAAAGCCTCACTTGTATGCTGCACGATATGGGAAGATGCTGGCGTCTTTTATGTACTATTATAATATTATTTTTGCTTTTGCATCCATATTTATTGCATCTCAGTGTCCTTCACCCATGGCGCTGCCGTTATGGCGTGCAGGGATTGCATTGTAAAAGCCTAATGCAGGAACGCTCAGGACAGGGGGAGGGGGGCATCACGACAGCCACTGCCACACAGGTTTGTGTGCTTACCGCATCATATAATTGGCCCCCTGTGAGAGACCCCGATTTAATAAGTGGACGACGAAGGAAGGTTACGGTAATACTGATGGGCACTGCTGCTGACCCCACTGGACCTGAGAAACCAAAAAACTCTGCAGAGGAATGCAAGAGTCCTTTCATACTTTAATATGGTAGCTCAATATTCTATGAACTGCTTATACGAAAATGTGTTTTAACTCCAAAATCATTTTGCTGGGAGTGATAGTGGAGTAATAAAGAAGTTATTGACTAAATAATATTGATTGTCTAGTCCTCAGGCGTAGAGTGCTGACCTTGGATTCACTCCACGGTTACCTCCTCTATGCCTCTCTGCACACTGGCCACTCAATAAGATATTTTTTATACATTTAAGCACAACAACAAATAGCTGTACAATACAAGGTGAAGAATTGCTGGTAAATTTTTCATGGCTATTTGCCTGTAGGAATTTTAGCCGTGTGTGACGGGTGATTAAAATCGGTCTTCAGTCAAGACTTGATTAGGGGTTGCCATTCAACTGCAAGCAGAAAGGGGGGTCGAGAGGAAGAATGGCACAGGGTTTTTTTTATTTTATTAAATCAGATAATGACCTTGAAGGGTGGCTAGAATGGTAGACTTAACTACTTTCAAGCCAAAGTCTGATTTATTCGCAAGGTTACCGGCAGAAACAATAGCCATTGATTTGGCTGGGGTAATTGCTGTGCGTGGAGGCAACTGGCAGGACCTTTGTCCTGAGGGTGGAGATGGTTGTTGGGAGGGAAAGCTAAATGGCTTAACAAACCAGCTTTCACCTCTCAAAACTAAAGCACATACGCAGGCCTATTTTTCTTTACGTGGCATTGCTGGAAAATGACTTAATGGCAAGACGCAATAGGAGCTGTGGAACCTTTTTTTTTTTTATTGTTGGAAAGAGAACTTGCCGTTTTCAGTGCGCAGGTGCTGCGTGTCTGAGGTGATGATGTTTAAGGAAAGCTGTGGTGGTGCTTTGATGTTCATCCAGCTCTACGTCCGCTTAGCACTTATGTGACGCATTCAAACAGAAGGGATTCCATACATTTTTAATCCTGAGCATGTTATCAACTTTTATAGCTCCATGAGGAATATTTGTCCTTATTTTGGCAGAGCGAAGATGACTGCATCTGTAATTTCCAAAAGAATAATATTTTATTGCACGACATTATGGCCGTTGCTTAAATTCACAGGGGCCAAAGTATAAATCTTAATTTTGTAGACCAATATCAAAGTCATTTTAAATAAACATTTTTAATTTAAAATCAATTAATTAAAATTCATTTTTAATTCTTTAGTTTAATTTTTAATAGATACAAATAATTTATATCACATAAATCTAAGTGCCAACCCAGATCCCACATTAGAGCCTGCTCTAGTGTTTTCATGCTATTTTCTTATCATGGTCCTGTTCACACTACTCCCATTTTGGAAGTATAAAGATGCTTATTTAAAGATGCCCTCACCACAGTGCCCAAGAAAACTTTCCTGGATGTTTCCCATACCCCAAAGTCTCTCTCTCTCTCTCTCTCTCTCTCTCTCTCTCTCTCTCTCTCTCTCTCTCTCTCTCTCTCTCTCTCTCTCTCTCTCTCTCTCTCTCTCTCTCTCTCTCTCTCTCTCTCTCTCTCTCTCTCTCTCTCTCTCTCTCTCTCTCTCTCTCTCTCTCTCTCTCTCTCTCTCTCTCTCCAGTGTCCGAAGCACCTTTAGTCTTCTCTGGCCTACATTCAGTTCTTCCAGCTGGCCAACCAAGCAAACAGTCCCTGCCAGGGAAGAGTTCCTCATTTGAATCAATTATACATACTCTTCTCCTGGAGTCAGCCTGCATTTTTCATGCGCACAGAGGATATTTTATGAGTTAATGTGTCCAGTTGACATACTGCTGAAAGCAGTGGCCTGTCCCCTTCACTGCCTCCAGATCTGGCTTTAAAGTCAACACACAAACAGTATAGATGCATAGATCACAGTTCATATGTTTCTGCCTTAAAGCCATATGAATGTGTGAAAAGCATCACATCCAACACACTTGCTCTTTGTGTTTGGTTGAACATCCAGTGGATCAAATTTGGTGTTTGTTATGTCAGCTCCCTTGTTTCGACTAAAAGAGAATAACTTGCTTAGATTTCGCTGCATTAAAGTGTTTTCCCGTTCTCTTGTTCTTCCTTTGAGTGTGTTTGGTTATGATGCCCCTAGCTGTTGTTTTTTTCACAATATTTCTCACCATCTTACATCTTCCCAGTCACCTTTTTTCAAGCAATAATACATGCTGTTTCGAATTTTTGTTGCAGTCAACTATGAGTTTGTCCTCTCTTGATGGCGCATAAATAGACAAATAAACAAAATGGATGCATTTAGAAGCCTCTTCACATTCATCCATCTTTCTCACCCTTGCACCAGCTTGTTCAGAAGGTGTTGCCAGCATCTGCCATTTTTGCATAATGCGCAAGGTGTTTGGAAAGGGGTCTGTTCTTGGATGGTACAAATTGCTTTTTTGACCTAGTAATTAACTTCGTAAGATGCAAGGAAGAGCTCGGTGATGAAGCTTTGCGGCCAGATTTTAACATGGCCGCATAAATTATCATTTATGAAACCGTAATGTCCTGTTGCAATGTCCTGAACCTATCAGAAGGCACAGGCGTTTAATGGATGAGGTGTGAGGGATGTTGCTGCACATCTGTAGATTAAGCAGACAGCGTGTCGCATGCATATATTCTTGAAACAGGTTAATTTTGATGAATCTCCAGAGAGATTCTTACACATGACCTCACAGCACACACACGGACAATGAACACTGCACACATCAAGGTGTAAAACATATATGCTCTGAATATGGCTGATTTGACACTGGAAACCTTCCAGATTGTCTTTGGAACAGCTGTCATTAGAGGAATGTAAAAAATAATGCAATGCAGTTTGAAGTGTCAGATCGATGATTCATCCCCGTCCATTAATGTGTTCCTCAGTGCACAGAGACACGGTCGCATGCTGCCCACCCCATCTGCATGTTCAGCCCAATACACCAGAACACACCTGAATCCAAAACACAGCCATACATTTAAAACCCCAGAATGCAGCTTTCTGTCCTGTGTTGACCCTGTACTTTGGGTTACTTAAAGCGATAGTTCACTCTAAATTAACATTCACTCGTCATTTAACCTGTATGACTTTTTCTGCAAAACACAAAAGAACCGAACAACTGTGCTCCCCGTTGACTTGCATTGGTTTTGTATCCATACAATAAAATGTTCGGTTACCAAACATGTTTCTAAATATCTCCTTTTGTGTTCTGCAGTAGAAGTAAGTTAGACAGGTTTAAAATGACAAGAGGGTGAGTAAATGAGTAAATGATGACAGAACCTTCATTTTTGGATGAAAAATTGACTGTACATGCTAATTGTATCTGTACCAATAAACACAAGGAACCCTCTCATGCCTTCCATTCTTTGTGGACGGAGTTTGTTCTTTTCATTCAGATTATGCATACGCCAGCGGCGTGTGCCAACCGTGCAGTACATGTGAGAACTTTTAATTTAGCCTTTATTGTATGGACAGTCGTGAATAAAAGGAGCAAACAAGGCCATAATAGAGCGGCCAGCACCTCGTTGTCTGCCTAAAACCAGAGTGAAAAAAGCACTGTGAAATCTTCAAAAGGAGAAGGGGTTGATGAGCTCCCTAAAGAGGGCTAGGACTTGTGCTTTAAAAGAAAAAGATTTCGCCAGTGTGTGCAATTTTAATTGCGCTCCTATTGCTTGCCCCCAGCCCCCTTCTTTCTCCAACTCTCCCGCTCTCTCTCTCTTTCCCTCGCTCTATCTGTCTGGCCTTCAAAGGGAGTCTCATTCACTCTATTTTAATTTCATAAAGTAACCCTGAGGACAAAAGTGAAGCCACTCATGTGCAAAACTTCTTTATTTCAGAATGACATTACAATGTTATTGTGGAGTGTGACACCATGGAGAGCTCTACCAGAGACGACTTTAGCTTCTCCCTGTGTGTACAGCGTTCACCTAAAGCACCTGCTGATACATCTATAATGTACTTTGTAGTAAATGCTCATGAAAGGTAATGAAAATTAGTCAAACCTGTCCTTATTATCCCATTATATCACCTCCACAGGAGGAAGTGGTAGGAGGGGGTGTTGACTTGACTTTTGCTTGTGTAACATCAGGCTACCTGCCAAAGCAGTGACCACAAATTGTAAAGAAACGCTCTTGTTTCAACTTGTCCGCTCTCTTTGTTTGGCATTCTTTAGTTTATTTTTTCTCATTGGCTCCTGATGGGCCGGATGCCTTACACCAGCCTGCATGTTTCTGTGAGGGCCGTGTAAGATGAGCGCAGCTCTGCACTGTCCACCTTGCCTCACAGCGATGAATTCATAGGCGTCTTCCTTCTGACTGTAATTGTTCTGACTGTACTCTTTGTTGTGAGGCTGTAAAAGCTATAAATGTAGAACAGCTAAAGAGGTCAAGCGTCTAGTGAAAAGCGCAGCGCTGGGAAACTTAAAACTGACCACAGAGGAAAGATCTCTCTGCTCTCTGAGTAAAATAGACTCTGTGGGATTCTTAATAGTTTTGGCAGTGATGGTGTACTGAATTAATGATATCACGTTGATACCACGACGACCAGTGAATCGAATTTATGCGGGGATTTACATTCAGATTTTTTAAATAAAATTATCATTTTGTTTTCAACTTTTTGTCATTGCACTAGCAAAAGAGTCGGTTGTCATATGAATGTCAAATATCAAAGGTTATAACTTGTTGCCAAACAGTCTTGCTCATGTCGTTCTCTCAAATGCTCTTTGAGAGTTTACCTCTGAGCTCACACAGACGCCTGAGGCGAAAATCAATGCACATATGAGTTTTCAGTTGTTTTATGATATATAACGAGGGTGAGCATGAAGGGCACATTGCCGACAAAATGCATCGATGCTTGAGAACAATCACATCTGTCTCCAGAAATATTTAACAACTTACAGGAGATCCAGACATTTAGCAGGGGTTGCGTTACCAGTGATGAGTTTTGGCAACATACAGGCAACATTAGAGAAGATTTCAGAATCCAGGAGATTCTCAGGAGGTTAAATGCCGCACCTCGCCAGCGTAATTGAACGGAATAGTTTTACATTTATTCGGTCAAAGGGGTATTTGTTGAGTGCTTTATAAATCCCCAGCTTGGCTAACTCCCCACATAATTCTCGTGTAATTTTCTCTTTTTAAAGAAATGATGAATTCTCTCCAAAGAGTTTCATCAGCTTGACAAATTCTTTTATTTAAGAAAAGTGAAGGTTCTTGTGTTTTGTATTCTTCTGGTTTTACACTCTTTCCCTCTCTCTCCCTGAGCTTTGGCCCGAGGTGGTTGAGTGATGAGTGAGACGCTTTCAAAGTTCAGCAGGGTTTTGCTGTTCAAAAGAGCAGGACCATTGATCAGGCAGCTCTTAGGCCAGGGATAAAACCCCGACTCCAGGCAGGATTTGCAGCTAATGCCTCTGGAGCATGAAGAAACACACACACACACACACACATCTCACCACAATAGTGATGATACTCCAGTTATGTAAGTGTTAATGATTGTAGGGAGGCATGCAAATTTTCTTCTCCAGACATTCCGATCAGAGTCTGAAACACATGTTATCTCAGTAATGTCACTGGTGAGCTTGTCTGAACGCTGGCTTGGTTTAAGGTCATGTCAAACCTCAGATTATCAGTGGATCTTACATTTATAAATCTGAATCGCTTTTCATTTAAATGCACCTAGAGGGACTGTAAAGACGGGTGGAATGGGAAAAGCAGATCTGCTCTCTCTTGTGTATGAAATGAATGTGGACAGGCGAGCTATGAGGAAGCCATCACTTTTCTGTGAATACAGAAGACTGGAGGAAAAGCGTAGCATATAGCGGCCCATCATGGATTAGCCATCAGGGCTTAATTGGTTTGTGATCTATTTATAGAGTGATTTAGCACCATGTAAAATTCCTTTGAGACACTCACTAATACAGTATATATTTCATTAAGCATTTACAGCATCTTATTCAAATCTTTTTTGACAACAGTTATTTTTTAAGAGATTCATTGACTCATTAAAATATAAGTAAATAACTATAATAAAATAATATAATATTTAAATAAAAGTAAGATTCCAAATTTGGTGTTGAACTGCAAGCAAATCATGTTGTTGACATTTTAGACTCCTGTGATCTGGTGTAGTGTTTGTCAGACTCTGAATTTAAGAATTGTTCATTAAAATACGGCTCAATAAAGGTGGATTAAATAGATAATTTATTCAGCACATACGACAGAATTCTTGAATAAACTTTTTTTTCTTATCAAATTTAGTTATCAAGGAACATAATATTTGATGTAATTTTTACATAAAAGATTCAAGTGGAGCTTGTTAAAATCTAACAATTTTATTAGATCCATTCTAAAACCCAAAGAGACGTTCATTTGTAATCTCAGAGTGAACTCTCATAATTAACCTCAGCATCTCTAATAGAATCAAACCTTTTTACCTCCATCACCTGGCTGCCATTATCCACGCCGGCCACTCTCACAGCCACCCACTGTCACTTCTGTGTCCACGCGTCGTTTCCAGACATCAGTGCTGGGAGTTGAACCTGTTCCATGAATAAGTGATAGGTCTGGGAAAAAAGAAAGCACACGCATAGGCGCCAGTGAGAGAGAGAGAGAGAGAGAGAGAGAGAGAGAGAGAGAGAGAGACTGGGCTCAAAGGGAAAGCAGACAGGATATCCGTCAGAGCTTACTGCACTTCGTTGGGCATGAGAAGTAAGAAAGACGGAATGGGTTGGGGACACCTGCCTGTTCTCTGGCCAGCGGAGCATGCTCGTGCCAGTCAGCTCTCTCAAGATGAGTTCATTTCACCTTGGGCAGGACTGCATCACGGGGCCTGCAAGGGTAGCTGGCAGCCCGGACAGTCTCACTGTTCAGGAACACGTCTGGCACGCCCTGCCCGCTAACTGCCTGGCAAATGACTGAAAGACTGTGCTTCATTGTGGTGCTATTTATTTCCTTATTTTTCTTTTTTATTTGATTCTGACAATAAGCAAAAGTGAATTTGTGGGATTTATTTTAGCATGATTTGCAGATGAATGCTAAGAAGGCATAGTGTAGTTAAAAATGTATATATTGCTTTATTGGTCAATAAAGGTATAGTATAACTTTTGACACAGGATTTAAGAAGTGTTTTTTCCAAATATACTTTCTTTTGAGTTTGAAATATTTGCTGCTTTTTCAACACACAGTAGTTCTAGAATATGAATAATTTAGTCAAAGCTATGATTGAGAAAATACTTTAATGCTGTGTTTGTTTTCCCTATATTTTCCTGTGACAACCCTTCAAAGTTTAGCATGTGATGTGTTTGTGTGTGTCTGTGTTTGTGTGTGTAGCACTAATTGTTCTGACCCACAAATGTGAATGCCACTGCATTATTTCCATTTGTCAACATTACGGTCAGGCCTCCTACACATTCACATACCCTTTCGCAACACAAAGTCACACACACCAAGAATAGGATGCCCACAAAAGTTGCCCTTAACTCTAAGCGTTGTGCACCGCACCTCCTTGCTTTGCCATGTCAAAATGAAAGAGTAAACAAAGGCCCCCAATTCCCCTGACTGCATTAATCATTCAAATGACGTATTGGCATTCTTCAGACTCGGCTGCCTTGCTTCCAAATTAACACCTCCAGGTTCAAGGGAATAGAAATTAACTGAATTATCTGGCAGGCGCAGATGTCCTACCGTTGCCACCCCCCCGTCCCACCCCATACACACGTACCCTCGCTGATTTAATATGCCCTAGGAATAGCTGTGATGCAGAAAAAGTGCTAATGGTCAAGAAATCTTTTATGACATGTTTAACAGATAGGCTATGTTGAAAACAAAAAAGCAGCGGAACTCAAATCACACAGGCCAAGACCAGACCATCGTTACTTTTCTTGTCTCTTTCGTGTGTTTTTAAGTAATAAGAAATTAATTTAATAAGAGTATTAGGAAATAATTCATATTAATGTTTCATTGCTTACGTTTATAAACTTTGCAAGAGTAAACAAAAGTCCATGTGTAAATTCAGCACTAAACATAAGGCGTTGCTGACTTCACTTGTGTTAATGGCTGTCTTGGAGCATCCACTAGAGTACTTCCTGCTGAAAAGGCCACTTCATTGAACAATTAATTATTCTAATGATAGACCACTACTCCACAGTGCTTTTTTATTTGCGTAGGAGACTGTTAGAAGAAGGGGGGCAAGAAGAAAATACAGTCAATTTGTTTCGTGGAAGGAGTGACAATAATGCAGCCTGTGGAATATAGGTACAAAAAAGGTGAATAACAGTAAAGTTAATGACAAAATAGCAATTACACCGTGTAGCTTAGGGTAAAACATAATATGTAATGCAATTATTGGGGGGGTGAAATATGCCATTTAAATCCAATATAGATCCAGTTATTATTTATGCTCATTTATTAAGTAAATAATAACAAATAATTATTATGCTCTCTGGGCTGGGGTGGTTTGGATGACAATGTTATTGTTTTGTTATATTTTGGAAATTGCTGATTTATTATTGTTTTTAATCTGAATGTGTTTCATTTTTGTCTTAAATGTTAAAATGTTTTATTTGTAGCTTGAACTAACTTTTTTATGTGTAAGGAAAATCAGAATGCGTTCCTGCAAGTTTACAACAATAGAGTGTTTAGATGGACACATGCCGGAATATAGTGGACAGAGGAAGGAGAGACAAAAAAAAGCAAAGCCAAAGAAACATCTTTTAGTAAATCAATTGAGCTTTAACCTGAAGGAGTGCACTCCTGCATATATGTTTATATTACACACTGTCGTTTTGCTCCTCACTTGCCCCCAAACCTGTAAAGAGAGGTGTGAAATTTGCCCCAACTGCTTTCGCTTTATGGCAGCTGTCTCTCCATAGTTATCTGAGTAAAGAGTTGCTACAGAAACCGTTTCTCCCCATTACCTTTCTTTAATCTTCATTATGACACAAGCAGTATGTATAGTGCATTTTTATCCCTTATGTAAAGAGAAAACGATCAGCAACTCGCCTTTCTTCTCCACCTCACCTCTGTGTTGTGACAGCCATTACAAGAGAAGCATCTCTTTGAGCCAAAGACAGAGCGAAATAAGGTGCTGCCACTTTAAGAAAATTCTTGAGGCGATGCCAAGCCAGTGACTGCAGCAGTCCCCTGGCATCACAGGATGCCTGCCCAGGGCTCTATTTGCATACCATATTCAGGGCATGGCTCTCCTTTTTATTGTTTTTAATCAGTGCAGGATGTCAACAAAATAAATGAAGTTGCAAGTGGAAGTGAAATTTTTATCACGTCGGGGATGTGCATTTTCTTCCATTCATCACGGGCCATATTGAGAGGGCGAAATTTCAGAAAACGTGGTAATCAATGGAGGAGCTCCATATGGTGGGGATCAAAGGTGTCACAGAGTGTGTGGTTCTGCTTTATTGCCAGCCAGTACTGTTAATTGGACAACAAGATCAGAGGCAATATTAAAATCCAATTAAATTGATATGAACAGATTGCCAAGTGATGTACACTAATGTATAATTGAGTATCAAGCAAATGCGAGTCGGCCGTCTTGTGCTCTACCTCCTGAATAAATGATGGAGCCGTAGAGGACAGAAACAAGTCTGCGCATTAGCTCCACCACTCTGGGCTTTTATTTGTTAGTTTCTTAGCAGCTGATTCTTTTTATTTTTTCTGACTCTTAAAGGGGAAGCTTCTTTTTTGAGTCTACATGTGCATGTGTTTGTACATGAATTTGTGCATGTTTGCCCTTGCGCGTGCAAGGGTAACCACGGGGAAGATAATGGTTGACTAGATCCATCTGTAACGTTTCAAATGGCGACATTTAATCATAGATTTAAAAAAAATATTTTGTTTAATCCAAATGATTTATCGCTTCGAATCTGGTGTGAAAAGATGACCGTTCGACCATTGCACTGGAGACCCAGTGATACAAAGTGCTCTTTAAAACAGAAATAGAGAAGATGGGTGGATGTTGTGACACCGTTTAGCAGACCAGTGGGGCCTGAATCAAGGTGACATTTCCTGATAAGGTAAACTTGGAAGATAGCCCAAAACAATCAAAGTTCATCAAAACCCAGTCATTTATTAATTGAATATTTTTAGGGCAACCTTAGGGCTTATAGCAGTCATTCTAATACATGGCACTGGGGGATGATAAGAAGATTTACATACCTAATTATAATGACATTTCGGGGGCCCTGTGATGGTTGATTCATTTTAAAATCCTGTCTTTGCCGTTCGCCTGTGTTAGGGGGGCCGTCCTGATGGGTAATGTGAGGGGCTGAGGGTGATAGTGGTGATGGGCAGAGCGCTGCTGCTTCATTAGAGTTGATGGAGTTTTGGGAGGAGCAGAGTCTGTGGTGCATGCCCGTCTCCATGCCCATGGCCATGCCCACACAAAGGGCCCGCGGAGCAGGTGCTAACAAGGTCACAGTGCCTCTGAGCCATCTGGGCAGAGCCTGGCGCATCATTACTGCACCTCTCTTTGTGCAGGGAGCTGTCTGCAGCCACCTCCGCTAGAGCTCAAAGGAATCAAAAGACGCTTGCTTTCTTTGGAGGACTGTGTGTTTAACTTGAGCTAAACAAAAGAAGCTCTAATTGGTTTGGAACAATCTGTCGCTTGCGTGCGACGAGCAGTTGGCATGTGCGGAAATCAGTTATTTATTTTGTTTTTTTAACTTTAATTATCCTTAATTTTATTTTGTTAAATTCAATATTACTATAATATTACAATATTATTATCTTTAAATTAATTTACACTACTGCCCAAATGTTTAGGGTCACTAACATGCTTATACATATTTTTTCCAGATTTTAGAATAGCAGTAAACACAAACAAACACAAATTGAACTTTAAAATTTAATAATAAATCAAAACACTTATATTTTAGCGTCACGCTGTGTTATCTTTTTGAAGTCTTACCCTTGAATGCTTTTTAAAGAGTATTGAAAGAGTTCCCATATGCTGGGCTCTTGTTGACTGTTTTTTTCTTTATTGTTCAGTCACTGTTTCAAGTAATTCATTTTAAAAACATGCTTTGTAGTGAAAGAAACTTATATGTTTTGTCATATTTTTGCCTGCAAAACTAATTTCACTCATTCAAGTATTGAGATCTAAAGACTTAGAAAAACATCTCCCAAGTGACCCTAAACTATTGAACAGAAATTTATCTATATAGATATAGCCCGGCTCAAAGTTAGCTTTCCGGTTTGTGTTTGTTGATCGGTTTATGTTTTATTGTATAATAATTGTGTTAAACAATTTGTTGAATTTTATTGTATATTAGTTTTATTAAATAAACAGTTTGTTTAGTGGGTGTAACTTTGTAGCATTTAAGTTTAGCCAAGTAACGGTTCTTCAACTGGCAACCCAAAATAATACTGACTTTCATTTTTATTTCATGTTGATAAGAGTTCCATAGTGGCCTCAGTAAAAGTTCGCTTATTTTTGCTTGCAGTGAACTATATTTACTCACACACTGTGGCTAACAGTCCATCTGTAAGAAGCTGTGAGTGTAAACATCCAGCATCCTACCCCAACTGCTGCTGGTTAGTAGTCATTTATTTTCTGTCCAAATTTAGTGAGAAGGGCCAAAAGTTTAAATCTGGGTAAATCCGTTTTTTTCCTCTTCTTTGTTTTGTTTTTCATAAACATCTGGAGGAAATTGGCTTTTCATGATCACGAATCGCCTTCAAATATCGTCTTAAATCTGCCTAAAGATATGAAGGCCTACCCACAGCACTAATCACAAATTACGAACCCAGAGGCTGGACACAGACCAAGATTTCAGCAACCGGTGAATGTTGGGAAAGAACTGCCACCACTGGAGCCTGGTTTGTAATTTACGATTAGCCTGGACGAAACGGTATGTGCTCAGTCCTGAATAGCAGGAGACCTCATTGCTTTCCATTATAACTCGAAAGATGCACAGACAATGGATGTCTGTGATTTGTGAGTATACATTATGACATGGCCAAACCAGTGTGAATCTGATTTAGTCGTGTAAAACCCTTTGATTACATTTGGTTTTTGTATTGCAATTAGCATTGCAGGGGGAAAATTCCCACACTTCCATTCTGCTCTCTCCATTTTCCTCTATTTTACAGCTTCGCTGTGGTCTGTCTCTGAAAGGCTTTTGGCTGTCATTATGTGGTTACCTGTTTGGCCTTTCTGACATTCCTTCTTTGATTCAACCAATTGACGTTTTCGAACGAAGGTATATAAAATTTGGAATAATCACTTGGCCCAAACTGCAGCCTATTAAGGCATGTAACCACACCGGGACCTTTTGACTTGATTTGCATTCCAAACCATTTCAAAGGCACCAGCAGAACTGTAATCTTTCTGTTTATTTAAAAGATTTGAGGGCTCTATTTTGTGGTCAGCCATGTGGCATTCGAACAAACATGAAAGGAAAGGTTCCATTCATAAAGAAACAGCAGCCTTATTACTGAAGGACCCACACACACGCAGACCTGCACTTATCCTCATTTACTGGCCTACTTCAGCAGAGCTAGAGAGCCATAAACATTGATTAAAAATTCATTCCACATCCAGTTGTTTTAGAGAAGGACTGTTGCGTTGTATTAGTGGGTTGTAGTCACGTAAAATAGACAGTTTAATGAAGCTGTTATTTACCCAGTGAGCAGGCATGCAAACTTTGCAAAAACATTTCTGAGATGTTTTAAAACCTCTGGCACCAGTATCCAAAACACAACATATGCTGAGTGCTATATTAACAAATCTGATTCCAATGCATGGAACACAACATATGTTTCATTTATAGTTTAATATTTTCCTTAAATTAATATTTTTCTTATTTGCTGGAGGGTACAGAGCACTTCCTTAAGGATTTCCTTTGACAGCTCTAATGAAATCCTTGGCCCCTAATCTAGTATATACCTCTAATCCAGTATGATCACAAAGACAGTTTTACTAATCCACAGTGTTGAAAACAGCCTATATATTTCATAGATGCAATATAGACAGCATGTGCACACATATTTTTACGCTGTTTATGACTGAAATCCGTCCCCTCTGCTCTTCCTTACTGAGCACCCTAACCCTAGATCATCTTTCACACACTATACCACATAACAGAGCCCTTTTTCGTGACTACTACAGACTCTTCCCGAGGAGTTTCAAAGAACAGAGATGTCTTACAACAGTCGTAATGGATATTAAAACGCTGTCAAAATTCCGCTCATGCACCGCTCACCAGAAAATCCCTTGTATATCTCAACACAATAGAATGACATTTAGGCAGAAGGGGGAAAAGGCTGAACAGGGTCTTTCTTGTGGGAATCCTACTACTGGCCTGAAATAACAGCATTATCTTGAGAAAATCCCAGATTAAGCAGACAGGTAAGAGCACGGCCGCGCTCCAGGAAGCGCTCAGGGTGGAAATTGGGTAGGATAGGGAGGGGTGCAGTGAAAGTACACCACAGGGGGCTAATACTCCCATGCCAGGCCACAGCTGATCCCCACCTTGACTGACAGGGTGCTGTGCATGGGCCTGCATACACAAGCTCACAGAAAGACTACAGTATAGTTGGGTACAAGCGTCCAGAATCTCTCCCAGAATGCCCTGTGCATTCACAAGTTAGTGAAGCTACGTCACATGTGAACTGCATTGAGCTCCACATCCACAAAGTTGCGGTTCTACTGCTACTACTAATAATACTATATGTGTTTTTTTTATTAGTGTTACTGTCATTATTGCTATTATTATTAGCCTATTAGTAGTAGTAGTAGTAGTATCATTATTATTATTATTATTATTATCATTATCATTGTTGTTGTTGTTATAATTATTAATACTGTTATTATTATTATTATTATTATTATTATTACTATCGTTATCTTTATTATCTTAATGCAACGTTCCAATTACTGTCCTACAGACAATTATTTTAACAGTAAGCATACATACTGTATTTTGTAATAAATAATATATTATTTCATATTTTATTTATATATGTTATTTTATTTCTTTTTTATATTTCTTTTTTGCTTGTATCTGCCTCCCTATATTTACTGTAAAGCTGCTTTGATAAAATGCAATATATGAATTGAATTATTATTGATTATTAATCCAGTCGATATGTGCCCCCAAAAGTCCTGTTATAAAAGTCAATACAGAGAAGAAAGCCATACTTATTTAACAATTTCATTTGGTTTTAAATACTAACATATTGAATACTATAATTCATTATACTGTATTGACTTCCTCTATGTATTCCTGAGAAGATCTGACTACTACGAAAGGAATAACAAACCGTCCAAAGGTCTTAAATAAAACTCCAAACAAACTAGCTGGCATTTAGCATTGATGATATAACTAAAGTATTATTCTGTTGTCGACTCCTCGTGACCTTGATAAACCCTGGGAACACTTTTTAAAAGTGGAGGCAAGAAATAATTATTTTCTCTCGTTCTTTAACCTGAGCCTCCCACTGAGGCGAGCATTACACGCGTACACACAGCCCATCCCGAACATCCTTTGCTAATGATGGCCACGCTATTACTAGCCAATGACCTTACACTTAAACACAGTTCGATTTACACTTTCTCCTCAGAAATGTACAGAAGGGATGGGTAACCTGAGGAATAATTGGATAAGCAAGGCCAATTAAATAGCTAAAAAAATGAAAATGTGCTGATGGTGCCAAAAGAGACGGCGTTTTCTTTGCTTGATTGTCTTCGCTCGTGAAAAGACGCAGGGCAGGGTGCATGTTTGGGCAAGAGAGAGGAAAAGAAGAAGGACTTGAAAAGGTTCGACTGCTTAGCCTAGTCCTTCAGCAGGACCTCGAGCACAGTAACCTTATATCAAAGACAGAGTGTCGAACAGGGAAGGGAACTACATTAATTATTAAAGCACTTTTGGTAACAAGCTGTGTGGCGGTAGATGCCTATTGTAAGAACGACTTCCTCCTGTTTCCAATTATCTACTTTTAACCGTCCTACAGTGGTGTGAGTTCCCCAGATGCCCACGGACAGGTCTGAATGCTCCACGGCAAAGTGAGAGAGGGGTGTGTGTCTATACTGCTAACTTCTAACATAAGGCAAACTCAATCTCTATATGATGTATCCCCACAGCTAAGAAGAATACGTATAAACCAGTGCCAGATTTTAACCCAGTTAAGTTTAAACCCAGATTTGTGTGGTTTTGCCATTTTTAACAAACAGTAAAGAAACATCTTTCTTTCTTCTGCAGAACAGAACAATTTCTGTTTTGAAGAACGTTGGTAACCCAAACATCTGCAGTACTTGCATTGGTTTTGTGTCTGTACAGAAGACAAAAGTTATACAGGTGTAAAATGACAAGAGGGTGAGTAAATGATGACTCACTTTGGGTTTTTTTTTTTCAGAAGATATCTCAACAGTGTCTCAAACTGTGCTCACATCTTAAGAAACCAAAGTCTGCAATCAAAAGTCAGACTGCAAGAAGAACATTTAAAGCTTATTACAACCTTTAGACAAAGTCAACTATGATAACATCTGTTAAAACTCCTAAAACATTTTTAGAATCTGATTCAGAAAACCGGTGGTCGACTTCACATGGCAGAAATCTAAACCTGTGCTGAAGGTCTTATTGGAAGGCATCTCAGGCACTCCGACAATTTATTCATTATCTGCCACAGTCTCGACAGCACCAGGCCTGCAGTCTGCCAGTCAGATTTCCCTTATCAACTGTCTTTCTATTTTTGCATTTTCCACATTATTTGGTGTCTGTGTAACGCACTTCAGGGGACAGTCAGAACCATCTAAAGCTGATATTCTGTCAATTGTTCTTCATAAAGAGTGACGGCATTTCAACGCCTTTTCCCTTTTTGTCCCTGCTGCTATGAATTTAATGGAAAAATTTCATCAAAGAGAAAAATCAACAGCGTAACGCTTTCTTTTATGTTCCTACAGCCTGCAGCATCCCGCACGGGACAACCGCTGTATTCACTGTGAGTAAATACCTTTGTATTACACAGACAGTAAAAGTTAAACAGCCTCACCATTGTGTTAGGTGCACAGTTACCACATTAAACGCTCTTCACAACACGTCGTCTCGGCAGGGTTCCACTAAAACTGGAAGAGACTCTCCATCCGCACGGCGAGTGAGTGGTCCTTGATTAGCGTGTGATTTGTTTACACTGACTGATGGCCTTTCGCCCTCAGTCAGACACGCTGGACTGTCGTTTCACACGTCCTCAGCACTGTGCCAATGAACCATTTAACACCCTCCAATAAGACCACCAGCCAGCAGCCACCCTACCCAGAAAGAATCATGTTTATTGGGCTCAATAAAACTCTTTGTTCCTCAGGCAAGAGCAGATAACATGCGGGCAATATCTCAGCCATTTCTGTTAGAGTTCTAAATATTGCCGTTATGATAACCGAGATTGATCTGTGTATCATTGCCCCACACAACAGTAATACACTCAGACTCACTCAGAGGTTGTTATTAACAATTCTTTATTGCCGTGATGAGAACTTCAGAAAGCTTTGCATCTCTCCCACGGCCTGAACTCTGGGATTCTATCGAATATCGAGGTGAGCATCTGCAGCCGTATTTCTTCTTGCTTCTCTCATGTTTAATTCATTTGTATAATTAAAATATTAATAATTGAAATTAGTCTTATTATTCTACAGCAATAAAGCAGCCTTTGGTACGGAAACATGTTGAGATTGATAAAGATAATTGTGTGATTATTCATTATTTTGGTCATATTAAGTGTTGGATTGATGTTGTGCAACAAAGATGAACAAAGAAGTTCATTTCGTTCTTTCAAGAAGATCCAACTTTTAATGGGCCAACTTTCCACAACATGAAATATTTTACATATTTTCTCCAGTTTCATTTTTAATGGAGCTTTTAAAAACTTCATTACCAGTTCCAAGGCATGTGAGTGCAAGTACGCATTTGATGTCATTCTTTTGGTGAAAACAGCCGAACTGCACAATTCGTTGTTGCTGGCAAACATAAAAAATAACAAGTAAAACTGGCCTGTGTACAGTAGTAGGTAGTTGGCTGGAGTCTTTCAAATGTAGTTGTTTCAATTATCTTCAAAGCTTAGTAAAAGGGAAACCTATGTTTTGCACACCACTACACTGGCTTAAACCTGACCCTGTTTCCTCAAGCTTGTTGTAGGATTACATGTTCCTTTAGTACTGCTTGATAGTAAGAGCACTTTTTTCTCATTTATAATTCATTTTCTCCCGATTTATTATTCATTTGATCTAAAATTTCATTAATTTTCTAAAATGTTCCAATTGGGTTTTTCTAGTTCAGCCAAGAATTTCTTTGTCCCTTTTTATAGACGCTATTATTCTTTTATGTCTTGTGTTGTAGAGGTTATCGTCTTGTAAGGGCAAACAGCATTTGTATAAGTTTTAATCAGCATTTATTGAAAAGGGTCAGTGTCAGATTTGGTGATATTATGTCTGTATCTGTCGCTTTTTTCTCAGTTTCTTTCACTATTGTTCAGATATTCTTTTTTTTTACAAGGTCCTCTAGCTGCTCTCTCTTTCTTTTAAAGGAAACGACTGCACTAATTACAAACTGCAGCATATGTCTGATCAAACTGGATCAGAGACCTCATATAAGAAACTGATGCATTTATTGTAAGTTCATTTAGGAGTTTTATAGAACTCTATTAATATCTATGTATCTATCAACTCTATTATAGATGGTTTTAAAATATATTAATATAATATTAATATATAATGTTAATTCCTTCTTATGATTTTTTAAAATATATTTTACCTATCCTATTGATAATTCTAGTTTTTCATTTTACTAACTGACATTAAAGCATTAACTTGGGTTTATCATTTTTAGAAGGTCACTTTAATCCCTGACACAATTAACGTTATGAAGCCAAAGCTGGTCATAAAATACTGGACATAAAGCTTCTGAAACTGTCCACATTAAAGGATCCACATGATGAAAAAACCTGCTTTCACCGTTTTATCCACTAGGCCTATATACAGTATGTACTATAGTATGAAGTTCAAAGAGAAATCTCCACAGCATTTCTGTCTTATGTGCTCAACTTATGCGTGTTTAAAAATGTTTTGCCTATATCTTGTTCTATAATCATAATACACTTCAAGTAAGGGATAATGTACAGTCAGCCCGCTTATTACACGGCTATAAACAAGTTTAAATATTTTGTTATCTCATTTTTAACGAATGCAGAGGAAAAGTAGCAATTGACCAATCGGAATTCGACCATTGACATTGATATGACGTAGTATATAAGGCAAATAACAATTTTGTTGGATTTCTGATCAAGCACTAAATAGAGCTTCTACTTCTTTCAAGCAGTTGAATCACTTTGGAGTCAACAGAAAATACAATTCCTCAAGGCATAAGCTACAAGATTTTAACTGCACATTGTATCGCTGGTATATGCTTTTTATGAATATATCTGTAAGTGCATGTGTTCATACCTTTTCCTTCATATAACCAGTGCGTCTGCAAGCCCCAAATGTCAGTAGTATTATCAGGTGCCTGTTTTGGTCAAATTTGCATCTGGCAGCGTCAGTGTGGGCCCATTTCTAAAGAGCAGGGGTTCAGAGCAGTCACAGCTTAGCATTCATATTGATAAGGGTGTACTCAAAGAACAGCTTAGAAATGCATTTGCCATGTCAAAGCCGGACAAATTCTTATAGCTGCCTGCTATGAGCTCGTGTTCCTCTGAGGTTCAAAAAGAGGAGGACAAAGAGAAAGACTGTCAGGTGTGCTGACTGAGAATTAGACCAGCACAGAGAGAGAGAGAGAGAGAGAGAGAGAGAGAGAGAGAGAGAGAGAGAGAGACTTACAGCTGTAGGTATGGCAGGCTGACCTATACCAGTATATTTGATAAGTATCTTGGGGTACCATGTAAACACCACAGAACATACATTTCATTACTGTGTGGTATATATCATGTATAGTAGTATTACCTAATAATTAACAATGTATAATTGTTATCCTACATTGACAGACCAACCAAAATTCAAGGAGTGCAATTGTTTCTTTTACAACACATAAATGAATTATATCATAACCGTGAGTAACAGCATACATGTAGACTTCTACAAAGGAGACTATATATGTCCCATAAGGAATAATAAAGGTTACAATTATATGGTATGGAGAATGCAGCTTCACATTGTTCCACACAAGCTGGACAGCTCCAAACAACCGGCATGTAAAGCGAAATGAACATGCATTCATATCAGATGCAGATTTTCCTGCTGCGGCATGTGGCGGTGGAGTTGGCTGGCAGTGGTAGTATAGGGGCCACTGGCCTGCGCCGGGGGGCATGCTAAGCATAATTGGAGGGCCAGCATATTGAGAATGAGGCCAGGCAGCCCAGTCTGCTCAGGGGGGTCAGCGCACTGCACTCGCAGCTGGTCATTAGTGACCCACGCCGAAAGGAATATGGAACTATGCTAAAAAACCTATTAAAATTTTAGCTCAGCGGCTGTGACAACATTACAGGAGAGAGGTGAGGGAGGGAGATTAATCTTTATTGGGCGATTAGCGAATATGGCCTCCGTCCGCCGGAGCAGGGCGCACTGGGTTTGCAAAGTACAGAGCACATACACACAGAATAAAAATGGATTTATGGAGATTTGTGAGTATGCTGTTGTCTGGTCAGATGGCACAACCAATGTTTGTTGACTGATCCTCTGGTGAATTTTGTATACAAAACTATTTTTCAAACTGGCAAGTTTTAATCTTGTGGCTAACTTAATGGAACTTTTAAGCACATAGTGCTTCTGTTGACCTATTATGTTTACAAGGTGCTGGGTTAATACAGTAAGAGCCTTGAGGATTCATGTCACAAAGCCCAAAAAGTGACATGACACTTCCAAAACCTTGGCTGTCCAAATGTTTACTTTTTAAATGATTAAGAACTGTGACAAACACTTTTTTATATGTTTTATTGGTTAAATATTTGCAAAACCCAGTGACAAACACAAAGGGAGACTAATAATAATGATTTATGCCAAAAAATAAAAATCACGAAATATGAAGGTTTCAGAAGGACAGGAATGATATGAGCTTCATAGTATCACCAACATAAATTAAGATGTATGCTTAATATTTCAAACAAACATCCCATTGCAAATTGATAGTGGTGTCAGGGGTCAAAAAACACTTGTTAATGAGATTTTGAATTATGTGGAAAACAAATACAGATTTGGCAGCGCACTAGAAATAAAGGTACACCTTGAGGGCAAAATCATGTAATCAAAACACTGCAAAATGACCAACAACCTCACCCAGCCTCAAAACAAAAGAGCCGAAGATCTGAAGGTATGATAAAGACAAAAAGAAGAAAAAACATAGCCTCAGCATCTCCTTTTATCACTGCATTAATTTGTTCTCCACAACAACAAATGATTTTCCCCGCACTTGTGAGAATTTTGTTTTCTTTTATGTGCTTCTCAGACATTAATTATATATTTTTATATGGAATATGCAAAAAGAAATCTGAATGTTGGAAGGCAAAGTGATTAAATATTAAACAATGCAGAAATCTTTCTGTTACCTAAAGGGATGCTATTTTGCTTTCTTCTGCTCCCCTTCCTCTTTCTGTGTTGTCTTTGCACGTCGAGAACTCCTTTAAAGCTCTGAAGACACACGCAGCAGACCCAGGCAAAGTTTGTTTCGGGCCCGAGCTATTTATTATGGAGTGTGAGTCAGCCGGGTCACTTCACTAAACTAATGTGTCATTACTCGCTGGCTGCGGCACTGACCAAAGCGCTTGCAATATGCATCGAGTTTGAATTATTTCTCTGCCCCCTGGCAGCAGCAGAGAGAAAATAAGAGAACGAAGGAGAAAGACAGAGCGAACGGGAGCAAGAGAGAGAAAAATGTGTAAAAAGGAGTAGAGAGGACAGGCTGCACAGTTTGAGTCTGATCCTAGGGGAAGCATTAGCAAACCTTTGAAGGAGGAAAAAGGCATCTGCACCATAACCGAGACTAACACTGTGGGGTGAGAGGGTCAGAGTCCATTCCACCATGCTGCTATTTTTGGAAGCTAGGCCTGGGGAAGAGGAGGGGCCACGGGGGGGCCCGCGCTTTTTCGCGCTCAGACCGAGAGGGAACTTCATGGCGGGTCTTCATCGATGTTAAGCTGATGCTCTCATCCAGTTACGATGGTACACAAACACAAACGTTAGGGTGGGTTCAGGGCTTGTGCCCTCCTGGTGGAGTATACCTGGGGCTGGGAAGATCAAGGAGACTCTGGCAAAGGAGGGATGTTCTCTTTGTGCAGGCTGGAGGCCTTCAGGGTTCTGACTCACAGACGGTACCTGAATCAAGGTACTGAATCATCAGCTCGCAGTCTCTCTGAGACCTTCAGCTTAAATGTGTAACACTGGGAATGGTTGTATATATATATAGTGTAGATCAAATGTCTAGGATGTCTAGAAAACCTAAGTCTATTAATTTCGAGAAAAAAACTAAGGTAAAAGGTAAAAACAAAATATGCATGGCTTTTTTATTATAATATTTTCTTGCTTAAAGAAATAAAGAAAAGAAGATGCTCAACCTAAAACTTTGGTTGGACATGATCATAAAATCCTGCCATTAAATCCAAAGTAGAACTTAACGTGTACAAAAAAAAGTCTGAAAGTCATATACACGTATCACATTATTTGTTATGATAATGATACGGTTTGTATTAAAAAAGAACTTTGGACCCCACATTTTATCTGGCTTCGGTATCTCACCTCATCCTTAAATTAAAAATGTATTTTGTGTGAGATGCAGGTTTGAATAAAATAACTAGGAGATGGGCACTGATGAAAATGGTCCAGGAGGGAAAAGGTTCTTGGACACATTGGTTCCACAGTCAGCTAGCTAATCTGTGAGTGCAGTCTTGCAAAACAAACCATCACTCTCACAAAGGACCTGCCACCTGGCTTTGATTTCCCTGAACATCGCTGTGTATCGTCGTTGCAAACACACACACAGCACTCTAATCACCTTGTGATCTCTGTAGGTCAACACGCTGTCTATCCAAAACTTGCTGCAGGAGCAAAATGATGACAAAACAACCTCATAAAGTGTAAATAACTTTTAAAAAAATCATCCCTGAGCGGAATAGCCTCCAAAAATGATCATATTTAAATGCATCAGTTTTCATCAGACAGGAATAAACAAATCTGCAGAGCCAAAGTGATGTTGCTAATGCTTCCCCTTTGGAAAGGCCCGCGTTTGGCCCCGTGGGCAGAGGAATGATTGGCAGGCAGAGGAAAGCAGGAGCGAGACCCTGAGGGGAACGAGAGCGGCGGGGATTTGGCTTTGCCAACCCCCCCTCCATGTTTTGAAATCTAAGAATAAACAGCGATAAGACTCCTAACTCTTCCTGCCGTTTAATCTTGGCCCCCACCACCCTGTCTCACTGGGCACCCTACCACAAATGGACTAGGAGGGAAAGAGTGGGCATGCAAGACTGCTCTCACCTGCGCAGGCTGGCTGTGCGGGCAGGAAGAGCCCCCTGACTGCCTCGCTAATCGCCTTTAACAGGAAGCGCCGGCGTCTCTACTTATGATTCTTCCTTTTCGGTAATGAAGGTCTCCGTCGAGATCCGTTCTTTCCCCCTATACTGAATGTCATTACGTGGGCTTTCATCATGCTTGTCTGTGTCGGAATAATCTTGATCAGGACCTCAAACTCTTCAGGTCCAGGATCAACTTCAACAGATCATTCAAGTGCCACATAGTTACAAGAATGTTCTCCTACGTTTCTGACCACAATCTTGACGACTGTGATGTTTAAATTACGTTTTATTAACTGGACTGTCATCACTTGCAATTCTGTGAGAGCATCTAAAAAACACTTTTAAAAGACAGTTTTACAGTTGCGTGCACTAAAGGTGCTTCACAATACCATGGTCTAAATGGTTCCATTACTTTCTGTTTTCAAGAGCTAAATTCAGTGTTTTTGTTTCAAAAGCAAGGCCACTTTTAGTCTCGAGAATATTAGGCATTCACAGTGTTCACAGATTTCAAGGGCAAAAAGTATATATCCCCATTTTTGTAAATGACTCTGAATAACGTGGCCATACAGTACCACTGTAATAGTCTCGCATAGCCAGGCATCCATGGTCAAGGCCCGCCCAAGAGGCCATATGACTGACAGGTAAAGCAACCAATCACGTTTCGCTTTAGAGGCGTGGAAATGACCAAGCAGTAACAGACCTGTGAACATTCACGTACGTGTCAAAAGTTAACGGCAACAACGATTATAAGTTTATGCGATTATCTTCGCATACTTTGAAGAATTACGCATTTAGTAGTTTGTTATGAATTCTTATTGCAACTGATGTAAACAGCAACAGTTTATTTCGATTAGACAGCTTTGTGTTGTTTCCGGGTGGACCGTTAATGAACTATGTTACAATAGAGTGAGGTTTCTCAGTACATGTTTAGTACAGAAAGTGTTCTGGTGAGAATGAGTATTTTGCCCATGTGAATGAGGTAGCAGATGAAAGAACCCATATGAACTCTGTGTGACTATTTCGTACTTATTATTATTCACTTACATGTGTCAAAAAATATGAATGATATATATGTGCCAGGGTGAGTGAAAGAAAGCTGATGAAGAGAGAAAGAGAGAGAGAGAGCGAGAGAGAGAGAGAGAGAGAGAGAGAGAGAGAGAGAGAGAGAGAGAGAGAGAGAGAGAGAGAGAGAGAGAGAGAGAGAGAGAGAGAGAGAGAGGGAGAGAGGGAGGGCGAGAGAGAGAGAGCAGTCGGGGTGGCTGGGTGTCAGCTGACAGATATAATTACAGGAATGGTCCTCTCTCCCTAAACCATTATTTATTTTAGCAGTTCTGACCTGCTGCTGTGGCTCTACCACCCCCACTCCTGCCAAAAAGTGGCTTTTTAACTGAAAGCTTTCCAAACAAGCCTCACCAGTACTTGGCTTCATTCCAAGAAAGCGTGTATTTTGTGAATCTGGCCTGTTTTACTATGAGTCTGAGCTGGGTCTGAACCAGAGTGGCTCATTTGTGTGTGTTTGTCTATTAGTGTGCGTGTGGGTGCGTGCGTGCGTGCGTCCGTGCGTGCGTGTGTGTGTGTGTGTGCGTGTGCGTGCATGTACGAGTGACTGTACACAAAAAGGGGGCAAGGTGAGATGGAA
Organism: Oreonectes daqikongensis; assembly: GCA_026939265.1. Taxonomy (NCBI): domain Eukaryota; kingdom Metazoa; phylum Chordata; class Actinopteri; order Cypriniformes; family Nemacheilidae; genus Oreonectes; species Oreonectes daqikongensis. The sequence goes on from JAOTQM010000049.1 coordinate 352,845, forward strand.
GTGGGGGTTGGAGGGGTAAAACAATTATATTTTATGATGTATGATGAGTATAATAAAAGGTGTTTTTAGTAATCTGTTCAGGTTCTCACCACACCAAGGTTTTTTATATTGTGCATGGGTGAAAGAATGCAGATAAGGACCCTGAATAAGAGGTTAAAATATCTAAATAAAGTATATCATTTTTTGCATAATTACAGTTAAGCTTACTGTACTGTTTGTCCCGAAAAATGTATGAATGCAATACATTACATTCGCTACTGTTACTTTTTTCCTTTGTGATATACAGTAATTGAGACAAAAATAGCACCAGTATTCTGTGATTTCTAAATATTTTTGCGAGGTCGGTTTTCTGGAAATTGGTTTGGATTTGTAGATGGACAGTAACGGTTCTTTTTACATTGCAAGCTTTTCTCTCTTTGTATAGTTTCTCTTCTTTCCATTCAAAAGTGATGATTTGATATTGACCTTTGGCCCTGTGGGCTCTGACATCATGTTAGTACTGAGAGGAATGTGAGACCGCTGAAACACTCCCTGGTGGACAGAATCATAAACTACAGCCACAGGAGCTGAGGATCAGACACAATAAACCAACACACTCGCTGCAGACAAAAGACATACTTTGGAAGATTTAGTATACAATGTCAGCGATTTGTGTGAGGGCTAGAAATAGTTCACATTATTATCTTAATATTAAAACCATTGTGTCTATGGGAGGTCCTCACTAACATGGCTTCAATAACCTGTGTGTGTGCATATGTGCGTCTATGTGTGTGTGTGTGCGTGCGTGTGAGATAAATGAGCCAAAACAATAAAAGGTGGCCACTTTCTGAAAGATGCACACTGTCAAAGAAAATAAATAACTTCAAGCCTCATCACCTTCAGAGGGGGAAAAAATTTCACCACACGAATATGCAAATATATCCGGCAGTTTACGTTTGTTTACAAAGCTGCTTCTTTTGTGTTGAGCAATTAAGAGCGCAAACATTTCCTTCTTCCTGCTCTCATCTCTATGAATACTCATATCTGTAGAAATGGTACGTAAAAGGCGGCAAATGCATGCAGATTATTAATGCAAATCCCATGCAATTTTTTACCATTGTTGACATGAAAAGGAATGAATCCCAGATTCAGCATATCCTGTGGGCTGTGGGTTGCGGACGGGCCGCAGACTGCACTAAGACCCATGATCCTCTTTTCCCCTCACCCTGACCACATTATGAGAGCAGTCATTGGCGGAATCAAGACGATCAGATCCGGTTGGATCCAAGGCCAAAGACAGGGGACAGGCATTGTCACAGTGCATGAAAAGAACTGCTAGCATCAAAGCACCCCCTGTGTCTCCATGTGAAATATTAATAATTCTAATGAGGTTGATGATGACCAGAGCAGAGCTGTTTTCATAAGTAGCCCCATCTGCAGGCTTATTGAATAACCCTGTGCTCCCTGGATCTTCCATACAGACTCACACATTTGGACACGGCAATGCAAATCAGTCTTGGATGTGCCCTGCAGGACGGCAGCGGTCGATCCCCTACGGACAGAATACCGTCCTTTTTCCTGACCCGTGTCTCCTGGAATCAGCAATCACTCCTCAGAGTTCACCCTGACCCATACATTAGCATCCATGTGCTGTGCATTGTTTGCTCATCTTTTAATGCAGTATTTTATATGCTGAATATGCAGTTAAAGGCCTCAGCAGGGAAGACTGAGGGACTGTCCTATGGGTAGGATATGCTAATTGTTGTAATTGTATAATTCATTTCTGCCTGACATTGCTCGGGTATTTTAAGGCATTTGTTGGCATGCTGCAGAATCTTTGCATGTGCATGTGTAATTGGGTTGACCGCATTAAAATGAAGAGATTAATTAAACAGATAAATGCAACTAATAAAAATAGAAAACTCAAACGCATGCTGTACTGTATATTCCAGTTGGCACGGTGCAGAGCAGCTTTTGACTACCTAAATCAAGACTCAGGAATGAATCAACAAATCATTTTTGCAAATAAACCAACTCACGAAACTGAATGGCACACAAGAAAGGACTTTATGAGAGCATATGACTGCTTAAGCTCACTCTTCTGTGCATTTTTCATCACGCTAGATTGCCACTTGTTGGATGAAAGTAGCGTGTTACTGTAAAAGCTGCAGTGAGCCTCTCAACATCTGTGAAGCTGGAGAAAAAATGTAGTTTAGTTAGAAATGTCGCTTCTTTTAATTGTTTTATGAAAAAAGTTTAACTGAATGGCTAAATGTGGGTGTCAGAAAAGTGCCATTGCCCATCCTGAGAGGAATTTCTCTCCTCCTTTAAAATGTTTTCATGTGACTCGAGATCAATGCCTTTTTATTTCTTTGAACAGTGTAGAATCAATAGTCGGCAGCGGTTAAGAGTGCGGCCACCGAATGACAAGCCATGTGAAGAATTTGACCATCAACACACCAGAGGCTGCCCTCTTTCCTTCCTCTCTCTCTCTCTCTCTCTCTCTCTCTCTTATTCCAAAGATTGGCTATGGAATAGATTAGTGCTCCGCAACATCCCTTCAACTCCCAGGCCAGCCAGTGTGTGTGCCCCCACTCCACATTTGTGTTTAATCTTATTTAAATGAAAGGGACTTTGGCAAGAAGGCGGCAGGGAGTGCCAGCCTGCGCTCTGGAGCTGGGGAGGAGGATAATGCCCAGCTCAGTGGCAATGAGAGCGGGGATGGGGAGGAGGGGGCCGGAGGGGAGGCGAGGCCGATCTAGCCCAGCAGGAAGCTCCAGATGTGAGGCCACTGAGCTGACAGCGCATGTTCCCTCTGGGAAAGAGTGTGGCTAACGTAGCTGAGAGAAAGAAGAACAGAGCAAGAAAGACAAAGAGAGCGAGAAAGAGAGAGAGAATAATTTATTCTTGTGAAATGAACACAGTTTGGAGTAAACCATAAGTGGAGAGGAACAGAGAGTCCTGTGAACTGTGAAAGTGTGAACCCTATAGCCCTGAGGAAGTGATGATAGAGAACATAGGCGTAACCTCCCACCAACCCACCAATGTTTAGAAGTAAATGAAGCATTGACCACTAAAGGTTTGGTCTGAGAAAGCAGTGGACAACAAAATACAGATGAAATCAATAACTGTATCACAGCACATGATGATCAACCGAGTATACAGAGTGTACTTCTGTTATGAGCAGTTTCCATGTGTGAATTGGGGGTCAGTTCGAATGGTAGAGATATGTAGCTCTGCGTTCCATACTGTATCTTATCATGTTGTAGTTACTTGTGAGTCAACAGCACATACATACAAAATACACACATGTGCACATACACACCCTTGCCGTGCTGCGTCAATGCGGCCAGGGGCTAAGAGTGTGGTGGTGGGCCAGATAAGGCACTGGGGGAGCAGGCGTAGTGTTCCGGGGACGGTCTGAGGAGCGATAAGAGCAGATAAGATTCAGCCTGCAAGTGCTTATAGGAACATATAAGCTGAGAGACCCCTGCCACCAGCCCCTGTGACATATCAGAAGGCCAAGAGGAGAAACACATATTTACACCCTTGTCCCAATGCCCAAAATGCTCTTGGCGCCTGAAGCCATACATCTAATATGTACATATTGGCATAAAATTTATACAATGTATATTTGTTTAATTGTGCAACACTATCAGGTTTATGAGGAAAGAGATTCGATACGATTCTATGTCCAGAGTCTAAATGGTTGGATTTTCACTGTTCACTTTAAGACCTTATCTAGAGGTCGACTAACAGACAAAGCATGAAGTACGTCAATGTCAAAGGAGACATTTTCGAAGTTCTAGCCGAGGACAATAAGGCCACGCATTTCTCATAAAACCTGACCTTCATTTTCTAGGCGGAAACCACCGCACAGATCAGAAACTGTTTTGCATTTCATACCGACTGCGTGTTTAGCTGGTGGGCCCGAGGTTTATTTTGAGACATTTGTTGTAACACAGGTGTTCTCTTTTCTGAGAAATCAGGAACTAGAATGGTCTGCACGGACCACCATGCTCAGCCAAGTGGTGAAAGGACAGCTTAAACGAAACTGGCCCCAGAGGACGTGCTGGCAGCAGGGCTAGATAGAGCAGAAGAGCCAGTACGACCAATGCAAGCTTGTCTAAAAGAGAAGGAAGGAAACAGGGGCCAGTGGTTCCATCAAACACTCTCTTGGCTAAAGGCCTCGACTTGGTTCTCTCTCTTTTTCTTATGGTTGTGACCACACCATCCCCCCAGCTTGGAGTGAGAGCAGACTTCTGACTCTCTCTCAGGCCGAAAGTGAAAATAAACACCACATGCAGCGACCAGACTCCATAGCATTTAATGAGGGGAAAGTGTTTTAAGAGGCTGCTGAAAAGTTTGAGGCATGAAAAAGGAAATTTTGATGCTATAAGTCATTCTTTGTTTTCAGATGGTTGTTTTATCCCGTATTTTCATCCAAGATGTCCTAAAGAAAACCTTTATAAAGCATTGGGTGAAACTATGGGCGAATGTTTTCAGTGTATTTTATGGAAATACGTGGCTAACAAATTTAAATCTCGTTTTATGTTTTTAGTGTACTATACCTTTAAGAGTTTCAAAACTTAAGCTGTGTTAAAATGAAGACTGATTTACATGATTTGTAAAGATTGCTGTTAACATTATTATTGTTGTTTATTTATTCATAACACTCAAACTGCTGCTTTCACTCTACCTGGGAAAAGTCCCAATACCTAGAGCAAAACCCCGTGCAAAATCTTCATGCATTCAACCATGACTTTGAATCAACTGTGGCCAATAATGAATGGATATTAATTTTTAATATCTGGGACCTTTGTAAGACTTGTCAAGCTGTCGCGAGGCTCTTTTGATATGTGAGTTTTAACATTCATAAAAGGGCTTGAAAGCTTGCCAATGAGCAGCATCTGCTCCCAGCGCAGTGAGACTGGACTCTGCAATGAACTAACACGCGTCCTGCTCCTCCCCACAATGAGACCATGTCAAAGACAAGTTCCTTGTTGATGCCTGTCAATGGCAAAGGTGTCACCACTGCAATTAATCTGTTTAACAGAGAACAGGGCCCTGCTTTGTTTATATTATTGCCTTCTCTCCTCACAGACTGCACTCCCCAAGGCCTCTACACACACGTTTTTCGGGCCCCTTATTTCCTTATCGGCTTGTCATGGCTGACCATGGCCTCTTGAGTAACTACGCTGAAGGAAATGATGAAAAAAAGAGGAAAGAAGCAACAAACGGCTAACCCCTTTAGATTTCTACGAACTGCCTTATCAGAGGAGACCGGCCGACCTCCCTCTCCCCACCGCATAGCAGAGCCGAGGAATGGCCAGACCTTCCTCTGTATTGTTCTCTTTCATTTTACCTTCTTTTAAAGGAGTCAAATTTCTTTAAGATGTATTTTCCTATGGCACAATACATACAACCTGCTCTTTATATCTGTTGTACTAATAACCTTTGATTCCCTTATATGAAGAACTTTGGTAAAGGAAGCGCTCTCACAAAAATGCTTGCTATCTGTCTTTAAGGAATAGTTCAGGAATAGTTAAATGTAATAAATTATAGGAACCAAACATCATAACTGTCCCATAGGCACCATGTTTAATGTGAGAATCACAGTGGAGGCTTGACATTTTTGGTCTCTTCCTCTTCCACAGTTATCATATGGTTTCAGAACATTTACATTTACGCATTTGGCAGACGCTTTCATCCAAAGCGACTTACATTACATTACTGACTTGCATTTGTTTCTGAGTATGTGCAATCACTTGGATCGAACCCATGGCCTTGGCATTGCTAGCGCCATGCTCTAACCACTGAGCTACAGGAAAGCTGTACAATATATAACAACATTAGTTAAACTATCGATATGTGAATAGTTTATCTAAATATAAATATTCTTCAGTGAAACACTGAACACTGTCTCAGTGCTTGTGTGTCCATACAAGCCAATGAAGGCCAATGTTGCTTTTGTTACCAACGTTCTTTAAAATATAATTTGTGTTCTGTTGAAGAAAGAAAGCCATACAGGTGTGGAAAGACATAAGCGTGAGAAAAGGAATTTTTCCCTCTTAACTATTTTAGACCCTCAGTTTTCATATAAATTTATAAATTTGGTAGACAGCTCTCTATTTTGAATGTTAAACTATGTTAGATTTAACCATTAGACTATTTGATTTCAAGAGCAAATAAATTGTCCATTATATGTCCCCTTTACACCAACTCTTTTGGACAGAGCTGTGTGGGTGACATTCGCAGCTGTAGAATCAGCATGAACAGTGAAAGGAGAGCAGAATGTTCCAGAAACAGCTTTGGACCCTCAGATAAAGGCATGGAAATGAAGGGCAAGTTGACTGAGCTGTAAGTACAGCGGGCCGAGCACAGATCAGGACAAATCCCTCGCTTCAATTAGTCATTCTTTTACTTTCTATCTTTCTCTCTCCTGATTCTTTTTCTGACATCTGATTAGGAATGTATTTTTGAATCTTACCGGCAAAATGAAAGAGAAAAAGAACGAGTGAGAGAGGGAGTGCAGGATAAAGATAATCCAGCAGCTTAGGAGATACACTATGAAGTCAAACCAGGGCGCAGAGAATGTTAAAAAGGAAGCATCAAGACAATGGTTAAAGAATAGGCCAACTTTAATGAGTCAGTGGCTAAAAGAAAAAGGGAGAAGTTGCCTTTAAACTATCCCTCATTAACTCCTCAACTGATGTCACACGCTGGCAATCTCACAGCCCTAATAAAGCAATAGCGAGAACAGCTGCTCGAGCTTTACATATCATGTAGCAGTGTGCATGTAAACCGGATGTATATAGTATATAGGGGATGGGATTGATTAAAGATGCAGCTTTAAGGGGTCAAAGGTCATGGTCTTTCTCTCTTTTGTAAGCGGAGCACCGGGTCTGGTTGTTTGCAAGACTTTGTCCTACCATGGCCACTCATTAGACTCCTGAGGAGCAGGAGGAACCTGGCCAGACAGGGGCTCACAAGGGGACAGATATTGATCAAGGATCAAACAGAGCCACACACACACTCATCACACTCATACATTCTGACACACAAGTGCACTCAGACACAGCAACTTGAATCAAGGGTATAAATTGGGGGATGTGTGCAGGAGGGAGAGGGGATGCTTGATGAAATAGAGGCCAATATATGATCAATACAGGCTGAGATTTTCTCCCCTCTCCATTTCAATTGTCATGCTGCAAGCAATTAGACGAGCTGCCGTTGTCTGTGAAGATACTGGGCCAGATTTACCCCCATTACCAGACGGGCCCCGAGAGAAGAAAAGCGTTACTGTTATTATTTTTCATAGTCGATATGCTTTGATTTTTTTTTTAAATAAAACTGTGCTTGGGGGTAGAGAAATGTCCTTGGACTGACAGTAGGTCACAAACCTCACCACAAAAGAGGAGAGGAGATAGGAGAAAGAGACATGTAGGATTGTATGATTGTATATTTAGATTGTTAATTATTGTTTACTTAACTGAAGACACATGCTTGTACACACTGTACTAAAGTTAATCTATGGAATCTTAAGCACACGGTGTGAAATACTGTGAACTAATATCTATAGACCACAACTTCACACAGCAACAGTCATTTACAGGAATAGTTGTTTTGTAATTCCAAAATGGCTTTCTTCCATTGAACACCAAAAGAGATGTTCGGCGTGACATTATAATTTTCCTTACAATGAAAGTGAACACTGACCAAAGCTAAATAAAATGACAAACGTGCATCAAATGCAAAACAAAAGCAAAAGATTATTCTAAATGGCAATGATAAAGCAAATAATATTCAAGACATAAATGGTAAAAATGGAAATGGCAGTAAATAAATAAAGTATTGCTAAGCTAACATGGTCTTTCTACATGGCCCTCATATGCATGCCATTGTTCTCAAGCGCTGATATGCGGGGAGAGAAAATCATGCAAGATCCTTCACATGACCTTCAGCGTCTGCGTAGTCTGAAGGCGCTTACCTCTTTTCTAGAAGGGAATGTCACGCAGACCCAAGGCTTTATCTCCAGCCCAGTTTTTCATGGGCATCTTAAAGGGCTGTTTGAGCTAGCTGAAGTGTTTGGACAATAGGTATTCATTAAGGGCCAGTGTACAGTGTACAGGGCTGTTTTGTCTGAGAGAGGAAGATAACAAAGGGACATGGCAACCCACTTCAGCATTTTCTAAATGAATGGCCGGGGCGGAGTGACAGCTTAGCATTCAGTGTCAGGTGTTGCCTGCAATGTCTTTTTTTCCCTTGTTTATGTGGCATGGGCAGGGGCTGCGTTGAAACAAAGAGGGGTTCAAATTTGGCACTGTTTCGCTTTATCGGCTGTATTTTTGTTCGGTGTAATCCTTCGGCGTGGTCTACAATGACGTCGAAGCAAGTGATGTCAGAGAGCGCGGGCCGGGTTTCTTTTTTCTGCAGCCTCAGAACTCATCTTCACAGAGAAATTGATTAGCAAGGGTTCAGGCCCGGCAGCTCAGGCCTCAGCATGCAGAACACTCCCCAAACACAATAAAAAAGTGGGCAAAAGGAGGGGTTTTGGGGGGATACGAGAGATCCCTGGCAGAGTGAAACATACAACAGGACAGCAGGGACTAGGCGGTTCAAAGTCCACAGTCTGAAACCTTGGAGAACCCCCATCCCCCTATGAACCCTGGCCCGTGCCCCCTCCTTTCTTGGCCCTCGTCTGGTTTGAAAGGTCAGTGCGTGTCTGGGAAAGAAGTCTGGGGATCCCCTTCTTTATTAAAGGTCACTATTATTCAATAGCTCTTAACACACAGCCTCTCCGCTGGGTCCAGCACGCTGGGACAGGAGGGGGTGCAGGCAGGCTTTGGAGATTAAGTTTTGGAGGAGTTTTGGTAGACTGAAAATCGAAGGGGTTTTACTTGACATTGACGGTAATGTGAGCATAATGGGTTAAACAATTACTATTCATTGTCAAAGTAGTTTTAAAACTTTTTGACACAAGTGTTGTCTTTTCATTGCACCGAAGATTTCAGAGGTAAAATGTGTCCTAAATGTGACTAGTTGATGAAGGTGCGACAGTAAAATGTGGCTGTAAATTAAATTTCAGGAAGGGTAGAAACACATAGTTCCCATATTGTATTTCGTCCACCCCAGCCGAACTACTTCCCTCTTTCTTACAGCCAGAGAGAGAGAGAGAGAGAGAGAGAGAGAGAGAGAGAGAGAGAGAGAGAGAGAGAGAGAGAGAGAGAGAGAGAGAGAGAGAGAGAGAGAGAGAGAGAGAGAGAGAGAGAGAGAGAGAGAGAGAGAGTTTACAAACTTCCATAAAGACTTCAACCAGTTTCAACAAAAGGAGAAGATTTCATACATACTGGGAGAAAACTCAAACAGCTCAAACCTGGCTGCAAGATATGTCAAATCCTGTCATGACAAGAGAACGACCAGCACAACACAACAAAACACTGTACAACACACACAAACTGACACAACACAACACACACAAACTGACACTATATGACAGGATCCTGTCACTCTCACTGAGAACTTTAATCAATACTTTGCTCTTTTTCTACTTGTATTGATATGTATATATAGATACTTATATACTTTTATTTTATTTTATTTCTATCTTAACCTAGATTGTAAAGAATGTTTATATTTAATTTTCCTGTGCTTTGGCAATGTAAGATTTATTTTATCATGCCAATAAAGCTTCTTTGAATTTTGAATCTTGAGAGAGAGAGACTCATTCTCATGTAAAACACTTTTCACACAAGCATCCCCCAATCTGCGAGTCCTCATTAGGTATGCCTAGTTTAGCGCTGACTCTTTTTCATCAAGTGCCTCTATTATTACAATAATCATCACCACTACCTCAATCATGTTTGCAGTAATTTCATAAATCAAGGGCCCTTTAGCAGGCCACAGGAGCTCTGGATTCTCTCAGGCCATTTGTTCACAGTTACAGTGAAGAGGTGAGCCAACGGGGGGAGACTGATCAGTCCAGGGCCTTTCACAGAAGAGGGACAGTAATTACAACCCTGTGCAATGGGTGACAGGGGAGAATTATCACTCCGATTCAAGACTAAAAGCCGCCTACTGGCTCCAACTCTAAATTCCCCATCAGTGAACATTGTTCTAGCTTTTTTTTTATGACAAACATGTTTCTGTACTTTAGAGCCAGATGTGTAAGGTCTCGTATGGAGATGAGCGCTAACAGATATTTGAGCAGAGGGGTATTCAAACTGACTTGGAAGCTGGATGACTTCTTTCACATTGGGACGCATCTGGTTTTGATAAACCCTCCCTTGCAGATAACCCATAAAGCATAGGGCAAGATTTCATTTGTCATAAAAAGTATGGAGATGGTAACAGCATAGTAAACTTATACGATCTAGCTTCTTCTCGAAAATATTTCTGTAAAATTAATTGTAGAGGGAGTTTTGCTTTTCCTGTTGAAAACACTAACATTACTGGTCACCAGCATTTATGGATTTTTGGTGCACTGGTGTCTCTTCCATGCTTTTTACTTGAACTAGAAAGCTCATGATGGCTTGTTATTGTCCTTTAGCCAACATTCAACTTTTTCTTGTGCTTCTTTAATAACGTATACAGTCCATTAATGCCTGAGTTACAACTGAAGGACGTTGCCACTTGAGGATTCACCGGGGAATGGGTGATGGTCCTCCGTGTGGGTTTGTACGCTGGCAGTAGCAGATGGCTTCAAATTGAATTAAATTGCAGTGTTAATAAGAGTAACTTTTTGTTTGTGTCCTTGAGATACAGAGAAGGGTTTTATGACATCATTCAGAATTCCATACTGAAACATTGCACTAGAGAATAGGCATGGGTGACTCCATCTCACTTAAAGGAACAATATTTTATTCATATTTATTTAAACATGTATGTATGGAACACAAATGCCATCAAGGTGAGTGACTGACGACATTTTTTTTTAGAAGTCCATTGCGAGTTCCCACTATTATTTTCTTTATCTTAAAGTAATTTATTTGAATGTAATTTTCAGTTTTATATGTATGCATACTCATAGGTCTATAAGGTATGTATGCATTCTATGTGTGTAGCATGTCTGTGTGTGCCCGATTGCATGTGAGGGCGTGTTTCTTACTGTCTGTGTCCATGTGATTGTATAGCGGGTGTGTCTGGGTCTTACCCCAGGTCATGTTGAAGTGTCTGGTCTCTCAGGCTCAGTGTCTGAATTTGGGGCTCCAGCAAGGGGGTGGGCACATCACTCTGCAAGAAAGCGTTCAAATCAGCCGGGTCATCGCGCTCCTCCACCTACCATATACGGCCACCATGACCATTATATTACATCTACAGAAAGTTAAGCGTTCAGTAAAGACAGTTTGAAAGACACATTTATGTATAATCCTCACCCCCAACCAAAAAGAAAACAGCTTCCAGTCCCCAACCGTCGCTTCAGCCCCATCCCAATCCTGCTAAGGATTATTTTGTATAATGATGAATAATTTATGAAAATCTACCCCCTGGCTCTCAACAGTGTCTCTCAATTGGCCTTGGCATTAAGCCATTCATTCCTCTGACTGGGGTGGGAGTCGCTCATAAGCAACCGCATAATAAAATCTCATTTTCCTTCCTAAAAGCGAATGATGCCATGACTTAAAATCTTATGAATAATTTCTAAATCTAAATTTGGATTTACTGTCCCATTTGTGATATCCAAACAGGGATGGAAACACTTTTTGGATAGTCTTGTGTACCTTTTTATTGGCCATCACTTTTCTCTCCAGATGCTGTTGTTCTAATCATAAGGTAAAGGAGAATGGAACTGGTTTCATTTTTCTCAGTATGTGGATTTTCTATGCTGGATGAGATTTGGATAAAGTTTTGGGAATGTCCACATCTGTATTTTTAAAACACACATAACACACAACACACTCATTGAACACATCAGACACACTGTCGACCAGTGTAATGGACACTGTAATTTTACTAAAATGTACTAAATACTAAATGTCTCAATTTAATTATAAAAATAATAAATATTTCTATAATACAAAAGGTAAACTATGCCAATCCCTAAGGCCAAAATAATAACATAAAACATCGAGACACATCATGCTGACTGAGAAAAGTTTGAGACAAAGAACTTTGACAACTGTGACATGTTTCGTGTGTGTGTGTGTGTGTGTGTGTGTGTGTGTGTGTGTGTGTGTGTGTGTGTGTGTGTGTGTGTGTGTGTGTGTGTGTGTGTGTGTGTGTGTGTGTGTGTTTGTGTGTGTGTGTGTGTGTGTGTGTGTGTGTGTGTGTGTGTGTGAGTGTGTGCAACAGAGAGGAAGTTAAAGAAGAAAGACAGAGTGTTATCTGAGGCAGCAAAGCCATCTCTGACTGCAGGGATCTTTGATGCTCGAAATCAATAGATACTCACAGCACAGTGGCATAACCTTGTCAGGCCAGAGCAAGGGTACTCTGGCTAAAAATGTGGGGTGGAGGAAAGAGATTGGGTGGGGGGAAGAGGAAGAGCAGAGGAGGATGGGAAGAGAATGCAGTGTCATGTGGCCAGCCTCAGCAGCTTAGTATGTGAGTGACCGGTAATCGGGTCGTGGCCCTGCAGGCCTTTATAAGGCAGATGACCTGAAAGTGACCATGGCAGAGTGAACTGCTAAAGAGAGAACATAACCACTGACATCTTGACCACATACACACACACACACACACACACACTACCTGAACTAACTCAAAGGTGTGAAACAAGCTCATAAATCCGAGGTGTATACAGTACTTAAAAAAGAAATGAAAGTTCAGTTAAATTAAAATAATATCAAAACGTCGTATATTATGTGAAATGTGTACTTTGTACTTTCGATGTCTAATAAAATGGTGATTTGTAAAGTATCATTTTTTCTTAGAGAGTTAGAAGACTAATCTCACAAAAATAATATGTACATTTAATAACGAAGTTTAAGTACTTGACAGCCCCATTGAAGTTGCACAGGGGAAACACATACAAAAAGCTAAAACACATTTTCCACAAAGATCATCTGATCACCTGTTTGGCCTGTCGGTTAGTCTGGAACAAGTGCAAACACGGGGTCATGTGCACACGTGCCCGACCTGAATGCTCTCTGTGGGAAAGGAGAGGATAGGATAAGATGAGTGGTGTGCTGGGTCACTCAGGTCTTGGTGGTTTTACAGGGCACTGCAGGTGAACCTGTAAAATCCTAAGGTCACCACATAAAGTCTGTGCTCACTTAGATTAAGAAATGGACAAAGACCTTCTGTTCCAAAATGCAGACATAAATTCATAAACAGACACATTATAAAGATAAAGTCAAATATAAAAAAAAAGATATAAAGACAAATAATAGTAAATAAAAGGAGTTAAATACAAAATATACAAAAAAATGTAAGAGACAATTATTTTGTGTTTGTGATGTACATATTTACAGTGAGACTATAAACTATTATTGTATACTTTGTGAGTGATGCACTAAATAATTACATAACTATAAATATGAAAAATCATTTGTCACAATGCATTCTGGGATTGCGTTCTCTATAAAAAAAAACTGCATATTATGCTGCCTTAGAATTTAGTCAGAACAGCATCTTAGTAGGCACTATAATTAGGTTGCTAACTTTGCTAGTCTTTGTGTCAGTAGCATGCTTTTGATGCTTTAAAACACTGTGGTTCTGAAACTCAGCTTCAGACATGTGGCGTTTCCGTGTGTGCATACTGAATAAGAGAAAGCTGGCTCTTTGAATGGGTAGGGGTATGGACAGGCCTGCTAGCAGTGCCAGGGGCCACAGCCATTGTGCCCGTGTGGACTCTGAGCTCCAGCTGAAACAACAGTGCCTCAATTACACCTGCCTGCTTCCTCAGTCTCCCTCCGCTCGCTCACTGTATGCGGCGCCCCTGTTGTTTCTGTTTGTTTATGTCAGTTGGCGTTTTTACTTTCATTTGTTTTTTGTTTGGTTTATTTTTTTGGTATCTCATGCTTTTTGTGACAGGCCTTTGCCTCCAGGAAATAGCAGACAATTTGCAGCAGCTGTGATGCGCAATAATACAACAAATTCACTTACTGAATGACAACGGCTTTGTTGACAAGCCAATTCAATTAGCCAGTGAAACCAACGGGAGTAGCGAACGGGCAGCCAGTCAGACCCCGGGTCTCTCTCTCGTTCGCGCTCTCTCTCCTTAATTCCCCACATCTCTTTCTATCTGTCCAAATGAGAGGATGGCTGTGTGCCTGCGTTTGGCACTGAGAGAGAAGGCCAGAGCCCTGGCCATTCCGTAGTCAATGGGGGCTGAATAAGTAATGTGTGCGCGTGAAGCTGTGTAATACTAATTAATGGCAGTTTTTCACACGGGCGCAGTGGTAATGGCAGCAGAGCTATTATAGCATGGCTCTGACCTATGCCCAGACAAACTGGCCTGCCAGCTTGACCCGGTTAATGGCGGAAGAGGAGTGGGGCCTGCTATTATGCCTTGATCAATCATTTTCCCAGGGCCCCATGCAAAATGTATTGCGCTTGTCTAAGCTAATGTATCGATATCGGACCTTAGGAGACAGCTTAGCCAGGCTTGCTCACTTGTTAGCTTAATTATTTCACCCCTTTAATATCCTGTTATTAACATGTCTGTGTGTGTGTGCGTGCGTGCGTGTGTGCACGCGGAGCGGAGAGGTAGGGTTTCTATTACCAACCATTTTTCAGTTCCTGTACTTTTCTCCATCTCTCTTGGTCATTTCTCGTTTATCTTTTCTTTTTTATGCCAGACAAAATTAGCTAATGTACTTGTCAGTGAATGAGGCATTTTAGTGAAGGTGGAAAGAGGACAAATTCAGAGCTACTGGTTTCTACTCTACATGTTATTAAACACAGATTTCTGTTAGCTACCATGAGCTGGAGTGACAGAAATATACAGTAAAATAAAAATTACAGTATACAAGGATATATATTAATATAATAATTTTACAGTTTTTGACCATATTTCTCAACTCAATTGTTTTATATAGCGCTTTTTTACCATATTCATTGTTGCAAAGCAGCTGTACATGAAACATGATAAATATAAGCAACACATTATTTATTTCAAAAATAAACTGTAAAAAATCTTATTGAAAAATGATTTTCTGGGGCGTCAGAAATAAACTAAAATGACATGTTATTCCCTTATTTTTCTGTATTTTTTTTACGTTTTTTTGACCGGATTTCAAAAATACATGAAAACATATGTTTTGTTTTAACAGTGCACCTAAAAATGTCTAAAGAGGAAGAAAAATGGCAAGGTACAAAACAAATAAAGAGGAAAATCTGCATGTTGATGGATCATTAAGTAAAATGCCAGAATGTCATATCTAGTGTAACATTAGAGGGATGACACCAGGAGGCTGTATGTAGGTGGTAAAGTCGTTCTTTCTCAGGGAACTGCTCTCATGAGAATTCCGTGCATATTTGCATCCAACAACCAGCGTAGGCATCCAACTCATCCATTAAGGGTGTTCTCGGTTTGTGTGGCTTGCACACCGTGGCTCAATATGGAACAGGTCCCTGGAGGTCGTCCATCTCCTCCCTCTAGCTACTAGTCACGTCACACCTCGTGCCCTCGTGCCGTGACCTCGGGCAGAGCACTTGACCCTCCCTGTGGGTCATTGCTGGTGGCTGTAACTGGAGAGCAGAGCGGTGCCTCTGAAAGACCTGCTGTGTTTACTCTTTTGCAGCTGAGGGAACATACGTAGGAGAGAATTTGATGCCAGGAACAAAAACTTTCCAACTTTCCACTTTCCTAAAAACAACGTTATGGATACTCATCAGAGGGTAGACAGTGTTATAAATGGTATCTAAAATCGCAAAAGGATTTGTTTTTTACATGACTCGGTTCCACTGAGATGTTAATGATCTAATGGTCTTTAAATGATCACTAATGGATGCAAATGAAGCTAATGTTTCTGATATTTTTAGTTGGAAGGACTGCCAAGATGTCAAACATTAGAGGCCTCCATTTTCAAACACCAGTGAGCTCTGTGCGTGCTGCTGTATGCCGGTGGAGGCCAGAGCTTATTTCGTATTCACTGGATGTTCTTGCTTTTATTTTGCAGAGATTTAGTGGCGATGATGTGCGAGTGGGAAGTCTTTTCTCAGGTGCTGTGGATGTCAGAGACAGGGTACAGAGAGAGTAATAAAGAGCTGATGGTAATTTAAAAAGTAGGCATGCATATCTGAGCTTGGCCATGACACCTCAATGTCCTCCACCTCTCTCTCTCTCTCTCTCTCTCTCTCTCTCACACACACACACACTCTCTCTCTCTCTTTGCTTACCAGCCTTCCATTTTTCTTTTTCCCTTCATTTCCTTTCCCCCTGCCAGACAATCAATTTCCGCCCCTGGCATAGCGTTCATCTCTCTTTTTTCCTCTCTCTCTTTCGCTCCCTCTCTCTCTCCATTCTCATGGTCAGATGACTGGAGCTGACCTTTTCACTATAACCCGTTATTAGAGAAACTGACATTCAATCCCTGAGCCCGGAGGACACAGAGAGCCAGCGTCAGTCTGCCAGGACCCCATCGCTGCCCCTGACCCCCTCCACCCTTCACTCTGCACACCCCCGTCAATCACGGCGTTATCCTCAGGCATCCGCCACACCTCTACGGCCTGTCTGAGACAGGTGCTCTCAAAGGAGTATGGTCTTCAGGGTCATGTGACTGCCACACCTGCGAGTGGGCAGCTGTCAGTGGCTGCATTGACAGAGATGGTGGGATTGACAGTATTTACTAGATTGTCATGTTTAAATAAAGCTTACAGGACAACACTGTCTATTTGAATGGTCATTCTTAAACAAAACCAAAAAAGGCAATTCCGTGCGATTGTCAAGCTTGCCATGAAAACATCAAGTTTTTACCAAAGGTTTTCATCATACTTATAGCACAGATGTCAACATCTGGTGGTTTAAATAGCCATGTGAGGTCTGTCTTAAAGAGTATTTTGTCATTTTTAAGGCCTTACTTTGGTTTATAGAGTGTCCAACAACAAGTTTACATACATACAAGGTGTAAAAACCTTTTTATTTTTTAATAATAAGCAGTTATTATTACCTTACTTCTTGACTGACTCTCAAATGATTTGTTCGGCGATTCATGTTTCTAATGCCCTCCTTTCTGTCAGCCTACTCTGATTTGATTGGTCAGATGGTCTAGTCTGCTGTGATTGGTCTAAATCTGTGATTGGTCACGTGTGTTCAAGTTTTCGTAGGCGGCTCGAGCTAAGTTTTGTGTTTTGGGGTATTTTGTGTTTTATGAAGAGTCATCCCTTCTGCATTTGTTTGGTATTATTGCTTCTGGTTTGTGCATTTTAATTTACAGAAATCCTACAAAGGATGTCATCTCTTATAAATGATGTCACATAAAAAGATCGTTCAGTATATTGGTAACAAATACATTCTCTGAGCATTTATATGTGACATCCATAACGCAAAATGTCACATCCATAACGCTTTTTAAAAAATATTGTTTTGAATTTTTATTTTTTGTTGTACACATCTAGCATAGAATAAAATGAAAAAACAAAGGAAAAGCAAACAATGCCATAATTTTAAATAATTTAATTATTAATAGTTTAATTCAAAAATAAAAGTCAAAAATATATACAAAAAATCTTTTTTTGTTGCAGTGTAAATGTGTAAGTACTAGACTCTGCATAACGTTGAGAGGAAAGAACTTCCCAGGCCAGGTGCATTTTAATAAGGAATTTGTATTGTAAGGGTTTCACTATTATCCACATTCCCAAAAATGTTTAAAATCAAGAAAGGGAATAAAAAAATAAACAAAATCAGGTTTGTTTAAGGTTTAAAGTGTTCTCATTAAACGTTCATTACCACACGAGTCTAATGAGCTTTTGAAACAAGACGAGAGGAGTAAATGGTGGATGATAGGGGGAAATTTGATACAGAAAAAAGAACCATCATTTCCTAGGAAAGCATTTCAGCTTTTTTACAACAAAGCTGCTGTTTATTCACTGACCAGATGAGATACAGACACTGGCAATTTGGACCGACTGCATGTGTGGTTTACACAATAAAAACACACTTTCTAACACTAATTATTTGCCCTTTGTCTTGGCAGAGAGGGGCTCAGGTTTTGATAATTTTGTTATTTTTAGGTAATTGTTTCCAGTGTGCAAGTTCACGAACATTAAAGGGCTTGCCGCGTTTTTTAATCTGGCAATCAAAGGTTTAACAGCAACAGCGATGAGCTCTAATGACAGAGAAGCCGATCATCAGCTATGCCTTCACGCACACGGCAGAGTAAATAAACGGCCACTGGGCTGAGCTGCCTGCTTTCTTTCACTCTCTCAGTTCCTGCAGAGGCTTGCATGAAGCTGAGTGTGTGTGTGAGTGTGAGTGCGTGCGTGCGTGCGTGCGTGCGTGCGTGTGTTCTTACAAGTGTCATTCAGTAGAGTGCAGGTGAAGAGCAGGTATGTGGGACAGGGTGTGGTCCAGGCCAGTTGAACAGGTCAAGCATGTGACCAGTGCCAGCGGGCAGAGGGTGTGGAGCACACCGGAGCTTCTGGGAAAAAGCACAAGAGATAAGCGGAAGGAGGACTGATCAGGGCCGACTCAGGTACAAAGTTTGCCTGCGGGAAGAGGAGGAGAACTAATATTGCGCACACATACACACAAGCCTTCGGGTATTTTCCACTGTTTCACAAACAAAAAACGTAAGAGAGGAGCCTGTCTATCGTGTTCAGGTTAACCTTTAAGTGTCCACAAGGGCCCGGAGGAGAACATTTAGAGCGAGAAAACGCACAAGTGTAGCACATTCATAGAGAGTTACAGTATGTGTGCTGTTGTCAGCTTTTACACCTACATTAACGCTTAAGTTTCAGTTAGAAAATTAAGAATCAAAATCTCAATGCAAGCAGCATATTCAAACAAATGATGTTTCTCTCAGATCTAACATAATTTCTTTATTTGTAAGGCTTTTAAGTAACTGGTCTCAAGGTCATTTTTAGTGGTTGTATGAAGTCGGTTTCTTTAAGTTCTTGCAGGTGTCTTTGCAAAAGTAACCACATGTGGTTCATCACATTAACTTTGGACATGTTCCACTAACATCTGACAATCAGAATATATTGTTTTGTCATTAAAATAAACTTGTTTCTTTTTAGCAGCGGCCTGCTACAACACCTCTGAATAACAACCTTAAAGTCGATTTTCTCAATGTTTTTAATAGTTATAACTCGACCAGAATATTGATCTAACCTAACGAACCATACATCAATAGAACGCTTATTTATTCAACTAAAAATTGATCCTTAAGACTAGTTTTGTTGACCATTTCAAAGACTATTTTCACTTTTCTGAATTCACTATTTATAAGTAAAATTATTATTTTTGTTTTGTTCTGTGAACTTCTAACAATATTTCTCCCAAATTTAGAAAATCTAATCTGGAGAAACAGGTCAAAATAACAAATGAGATTCTCTGTATTTTTTTCAGACCTTAATAAAACAAGTTCATATTCACTTTTAGGCAATACAAAGTAATATTTGTAAATGTATTTAGGAAAAGTTCAATAGATTTTTATCACAAATTTAATGTGTCTTGTCATGCTGTCAGTCTTTCACATTGCTGTTGGATGACTTTATGACACTCCTGAGGTTCCCTGGACTGGACTGGACACAATACATCTAGAAATGCTGACTAAATGAAAATGTAAATCCGTCGGTGTAAACTTTTCACAGAAATAATTGTATAATTTGTAAATCAAACGCATAACCATTTACATAAAGTTGAGCAATCATCATTTCTGTACAGTTGTACAGGGGAAAAAAGGCTCACTGGTGTCAAAAGGAGCAGGGTTTGTGTGGGCACTTTAAAGTAGTACAGCTCATCTCCGAGGACCGGAATCTGGGCCTGGTCTCAATAACACAGTCTGCTTGATAATGTGTGAGAGAGTGAATGAAAGAAAATCTCACATATCCTGCACATATAATTAGAACATGTAAGTCTTGGACTCCTCAAAAAAGGTTAAAAATTACAGGAGCACAAGACCCACAGGCTTACCTTATTAACAAGCCCCCAAAAGCGACAAGTGCTAAGCTGGGCAACTGAGCAGGTTCCACTGCTCTAATGCCACTTGCTGAGTGTGTAAGTATACATTAGTGGGTCCTGCAGGAGCAGAGCATAAAAATCTTCTTGAGCTTTAAACAACTAAAATCTGCTGGTCATGAACCTCCATTAGTTCATGACAAATCCAGTTTCTCATGAATGAATGCCCATTGCGAGGTAACAGGGCAAGATAGATTTAGAGGGCGACTTCCTCCTTTTCCAAAATGGTCTTGTCTCAAAGAGTTCCGGAATGTTGACCGAGCTGACCCGAATCATTTAGCATGATAAGTAATGGGCACCTGTGGCCATCCACAGCATTCCACTATAAGCTGAGAAGACAAGCTCACTGATACCATCAGTTACTCCAAACAACGGAGTACAGGGGTCAGCGAGTACACACACACACACACACATATATATATATATAAATAGTACACAAGTTTTAGCTTATACACACAGATAAAGGAACCCAACAGTGCAAAACGGAAACACAAATGTTCGGAAAGAAGATGCTTCGGATCAGAGCTGATTGTTTGCTTCTTGTGTCTATGTTGAATGAGGGGCTATAGGAGAGGCTCTTCAGAGAAATAAATATCTCTCACCTGTCAGAACAAGATCTCTAGTTGGCCACTGGCTGTCTGACCTTGGACGTGTCACTGCATTTTAACCACACACACACACACACACACACTGAGGAAACTACAACTAATGGGGCTTCAAACAGAGACAGGAAATGAAAATGTTGATGAAGAAAATATTGATTGGTCAAATGAATTCGGCCCTGATGGCCCAATAGTCACAGTGTGGGTGTGCAAACAGAAAATCCCTCACACGGGAGGGCGAGACAAAGATGAAGAACAAACCTCATCCACTCACTTAATAAACCAAAGTCGCATAGTGAGCTTTTACACTCTGGGGTTCAATGTATTGTTCAGTCTTCATGAGTTCACATGTTCATGTTATGCATGAAAATGTGAAGTAAGCATTTGTTTATATAGTCTTATCGTTTTGATGGACAGAATCATATGAACATTTTTCTTATCAAAAGTTATAAAGGAACTCCCTTTATAACACCATCTGATTTGTATTCACAAAGCTATAAAGCCTTTAGCTTATTAAGCCCTAGAATCACTAATGGTCATGTGGAGTTGTAGAATCTATCTCAGCACATCTTCGGCCAAAAGCAAAGAAGCGTCATGGACCGATGGCCAGCCGTTCAAATACAGTTTAATAATCATTTAGAAAATCCAATTATATAAACGCTTCATATGGAAGACATATGGAAGAGTACAAATGATCATAATTCTTTAATAAAGCATGTTTTTTAACTTGTTCAAAATTGGTTCAAGCACAACCTTTGCAGGGTCTCCCCTGCCATTCAGCAGCATGTGTCAGGCCAGACATATTATAGTCCATGAAAGGGTCTAAGACATTGAAGATCAACCAGATTGTGTAGCACGCAGAGTTCAAAACACCCCCTCAGACGTGCAAACATGTTCGGTGAGGCTGGGGGGAGGCGTGCTGCAATGGTGCCCTACAATCTCAGCGCTGGACAAAAGGGGAGGAGTTTTAAGATCCTTCACTTGGATCCAGATATGCAAGACACTTCCTTTGGAGTGGGCCACCCCAACAAAGGTGCTCAGTCATGTGAAACTTAATCTGCAGCCTTGCCATGCTGACCTCTCAACCCAGCTGCTTTAAGACGAGAGAACTGGGTTTAGAGAACGATAGAAAGGGGGACACACCATGGAGAACATACCAGAGAGACCATGAAGTTGTAAAATGAAGATGGAATGCCCTTTTGGAAAAATGTTCACGGTGTGTTCCTGGCGTATTGCACTGTGTGCTTGTCCGTGTGCACATCTCAGGGGATGCAAAGGAGCGCGGGCATCAAAACAGACTTAAGCGTTAGACAGAGAGCACTGGGGTCACTTTAACTCTAAACAGTGGGAACACCAGACAAAACACAGACCTGGCCACACTGTTCCTTTATGGATCTGACATATTAACATTCGCCTCTAATCACAAAAAGTGAAGTGAATTGTTAATACTTGAAAATCTATTAAATCAATTCGAGATACAGTTCTTGAACGTTATATTTTATTTAAATTAGAATTTTTATGAAACATTTACCCGAGAGTACCTGCTTTAGTTTTAGTTTAACAAAACATAAGTTAAATTACCTAAATACAATATTAAGTTACATATTCAAAATATTACATATACACATTACATACAATGCTAGTGCTTCACAATGCAATAGGAGAACCATTTTTGCCTGAGTGATTATTCCATAAAGAACCTTTAACACAAAAAAAGAAAAGTCTTTAGATTATAAAAAGTAAGAAAGAAATTGTAGTTCTTTATAGAACTAGGGGCCGGATTCACAAAACCTTTTTAAGATGAAAATTCTTAACTGACATGTTTTTTCTTGAATTCTAATTTAAGAAAAAAAAGTTAGGAATATTTCGTTTTTTAGAGAAAAAAAGATTTATCTTAGGATCAAACTATTTTTTTAAAAGCTGTCGTAAATATCCTCTTAAAGGTATGATAGCCTCACAGTTGTCTTTAATTTTTACAAAGTAAGATGTTTATACATTTATTTGGTTGTGACGCATATTGTAATGAGTCAGTCGTAATTTTGACTGTTAACTTGCCATTGAGGAATTCTTATATTGATATATAATGAAAGCTCTATCAGCCTTACTTTGGCTTTCATTATGGAAAAACTGAATGATTTTTACATTTATCCTAGGACAAATCGACGCGAAAGGGAGAGGGTTACAAATATTATGATGAGGTCACCTCTTACAATAATAGAGTTAGATGAATATACTGTTACCTCATGATCAGACGAGTATAATCATTGACAAATCAAATTATTTTATTCTTATGAAAAAGAAAATATTTGAGAACGTCGAAAATCGCATTAAGGAACATTCTTACAATCTTATATTTTCTCTTGAGAGCGGTTTCGAGAATCCGGCACCAGAAAAGGTTCTTCTGTGGCATCACTGACCTGAAGCTTTTATAGCACAACTTAACTTACACACTCGACGGATGTTTATACCAGGTATGATACCTTCCTCAAACCTGTCTTGCTATCCCCTCTCCTCCACCAGAACTGTCCTGAAAAATCTCCAGTTCAACTTCATCTGTCCTCTATGGTTACCTAATTTTTTCCCCGTCTCTTTGGTAGCGAAGGTGACCCAGGCTGTTCATCTCTGCAGCTGCAATTAACCCAGGTCACCCCGCACAGCTCCCAGAGTCGAGCAGGGACGAGACGTGTTAACAGCAAGCACGGACAGGGTTTTTTCTAGCAGATTAGCTTCCGTCTGTCTGGACACACCGCCTCACTCCTAACCATCAGGCAGTGCTGAGATTAAAGCCTGCCTCTGATGACCTGGACGAGAGGATGTTTTACTCTTCTGTAGTGATCTGACCAGTTTTATTAGAAGAGATACAATAAATACACATGTATGTGCTCAGATGTGTTTATGTATGTGTGTGTGCGTGTACGAAAACACATACAACAACAGCACACACACACACACACACACACACACACAAACACCAAAATGTTGTACCGTAAGGAACAGACTTGATTCTCTGACCTTTATACTCTAGACTACACACACACACACACACACACATGTCCTGCCCTTCACTATACACAGTCTTAACTTTATCTTGGTTGTCCACACCTTGCATTCCAAGTCTCTTGTCTATCTATAGACTTTAGCCTTCCCAGCTCAGCAAACAGCCAGGGTGAGAACAAGGCCAACCATTAGTCCAACATGCCCCAGAGTGCTACAAGAGGACACGAGTAAGGGGAAGACACTGAGAGATTAATGGCTGTGACACATTCACGCCGATGTTGCCGTGCAGGACTAAACTTTACACATTGATGAGATCACAGAAAATGCTGTTGCTTAGAGGTTGCTATTTGAAATGAATGTGAATGACATAGTTTAGACAGATTGGCTTTAAAAGAGTTTGATGAGAAATGTTCATATTGAAATCTTTGGTACCTTTGTTGTTTGTTGAAATTGCATTGAAGACTTATGTGTAGATATAACTGAGATTACTGACAAGTAAAAAAAAATCTGAGAAGCAAAACACTTCATTTGATATACACTTAATGTCATTGAACCTATGAGAAATAACTGAGACAGAGATTATTCTGATTAATTTTAAGCATATAATTTGTCTCTCCAGTGGGTGTATATGTGTTAAAGTATTCAGAGCATTAACCTCTTTAAAAGCATTATATGACTCAGACTTAGTGACAACGGATGCACGTGCCTGGCCGAAGTTAACTTCCGTTCTGTGTTTGTTTGGTCTGGCTAGTGGCTAATAAATAACTATTTATACTTTATTTAATTTATATCCAGATTAATTTTTATTCATATTTTATTGTATAATAATTGTATTAAATAAACAATTTGTTGAATGGGTCGTGTAACTTTGTCGCATTTAAGTTTAGCCAAGTAACTGTTCTTCCACTGGTAACCCAAAATAATACTTTTTTGATAGTACATAATACATACTTTTAACTTGCTAGCTAATGTCATTTACTCCTTATTTCTTTTCTCTAGGTTTGGACCGGATGTTAAGATTGTCCCACAAAAGCGTACATGACCAGTAACGTTTGTTTATGCTGTTGCTTTGAAACTGTCTGTAAATCATTTCTCATTCATCTTTAAATATGAATCTATAACTGTTCATTAATGCATACAGGAAGTATCCCGACGTTCTAAAAATGACATGTCTCTCCAGGGTCTCACACCACTGGTGAGGACAAAAAGCTGGCACAGCAAGTAAAGACCACATGTGACATACTTACGAACTGTTCGTGTGACGCACGTCCTCGGAATTCAACACACCTCATTCAAACAGGCTGTTATCTCCAAACAGGGCTCAGTGTGGGCTGCGAGCTCTGTTTATTCAAACCTAAAGGGCATTGCAATCTCCACAACAAAGTGTTCACCTGGGATCAATCAGTTAGCTTATTAAAGCACTAACATATTGAAATGATGCTGCTGCTGCTGCTGTTTGTGTGTGCGTGTGTCCGTGCGTACGTGCGTGTTTTTCTCCCTTGCACCATTTGTGATTAATTATCCCTCACAAATCTAATCATAGAACACACATGGTTGCTTCTAACTATCTATCTGTTGTCCTGGGCTTGAGGGGGAAAAACAACAATAAGGAGACTGATTCCATCTTTAATGAGATTGGAGTCAGGATACAAGTTTTTGTGGCATTGCTCAACCCCCGTTCAGCAAGCAGGTGTCCATTTCTAATGACTCCCGGAACCTGTCAGCCTGCCGTTCAGAAAGAGGAAAACATGTTAGCTAAAGCTCACTGGTATGACGATAAAATGACACTTGACCTGTTGACCCCATGGACCGTTGGGTAGGACTGTCAGGGTCAAAGGTTGAGCTCAGTGTCACGGTAAGTCTGACACATAAGAACCAGAGCTAATCTAGTCCCAATGATCTCCTCGCCAAACCCATTTCACCAACTTCAACCTTTTGCATTTTCTTGACGCTGTTGATGGTTGAATCGATCTGGAGGTCACGGCTGTGTTTTTAAAGGGTGTGTATGATGGGCATATGTGGTTGTTTAGTAAGCGCCGTAAGAGTGGTTTACTTTTGGCGGGTGGAGATGATGTGCTGAGCTTTGAGAGTGGGCGCGAGCTGGTCATTGTCCATTAAGGTGCACTCACTTTGAGTCCATTCACCCCCACACCACACAATTAATAGAGCAAAGCCAAACTGGAGTGAAGGAAATGATGCAAGGTTAGTACAACACACAGACGGAGCTGGCGACAAGGCATTTGTGTATAGTCTGTACCACAAAGTCTTAAACTGACGAGAAAGTTGACAACGTGTAACGTTTAAATAACCAAGTCAACCTCTGTTTAGACAGCGGTACGGTCCACTTTGGCAACCCCCATCCTGAACAGCCCAGAGGAAAATGCCTGCCAGCCGTTCATAAACACAAGAAACTTTGATCAGGAGACCAATCTGCACAGCCAACTCCACACAGACACAAAAGTAAAACAAACCACGCACCTCAGTGTTTAGAGACTCACATTTTCCAAGTCACCGGAGAATTTTGAACATGGAAAACTCTGAGAAAAGGAGAAAATCAAGAAGGATTTGTGAGGATACTGTGTACAGTGTATGTAAAAAAATCTGTATTTTTAAAATTAATATCAATATTACAATTAAATAAATATTCTTTAAAAACCTAGTTATAATGTTTATTTTCTGTGAGGTTTTGCTTAAAATAAAAAGAAAGCCAGTTTGCAAATGTGGTTGGAAAAATAAGCTCAATTCAACAAACCCTACACTGCTTTTCATCTCATGTCAACAATTCTTGTTTTAAAGGCATTTAAACACTTTCACAGGAAAACAGGACAAAATACTGATTAGGAAAAATATTTTTTTTGCCGAAAAAAACTGTTTATATTTTCAACAAGCCCTTCACATAAACACAGCAATACAGTCTCTGTAAACCCGAGGGGCCCTGTGTAGTTCCCAGGTTTACAAGTGTTCCTTTATCAGGCGTGGAGAGAAAAGTCGCTGATTTGTTTTATTTGTTTGTCTGGAGTGTAATATTGTTTGAGAAGAATGACATGCTTTCTTCAAGAGACTGATGAATGAAATAGCAATGATTGGTGAGGGTGGACTTCATGTTTTTGTGTCTTTCCCACCTGCCAAAACACAATAGGCCTCTCTAAATACAAGTGGCCATTTCTTTCTTGTGTTCTAAGAGGGATGTTATAGAATTTGGATTCTAGACAAAGAGGAAAATTTAGGTGTGCATCACAAGAATATGGTAGGTGGGGGGTTGGTAAAGCTTCATTGTACCGCTGGTCTTTTGCAGATCATAATGTAGGTCTATACTTCAAAATAGTAGGTGTAGGAAATAAAGGAGGATGTGATCTTGGTTGTAAATGTGTATGTGCGTTAAAATTGCTAAGCTGCTACTTTGCTGCTACTATTGGAACAGGTAAGGTAAAACTCAAGTCACTAGGTCACATAACCCCAGAGATCTGCAGAGCAGACCAACGACCCTAATACAGCCAGAAGCTGAACATTTCACTGCAGATCCGCACACACAGCAGGGACTTGGAGATGGCACGACTGCAGAGCTGCTCAAGACGGCCGTCCTAATTATTTGACACGCTTACACCCAGTGGAGTTCAACCAATTGAGAGTTAAACACCATCACAGGTCTGTGTTCCCTTTCCGTACTGTATGTGTGCGTGTGTGCGTGCGTGCGTGTCAAACATTCTCCTACCCTGCTCTATTGTAATCAAAAACGGCAGACAAAAATCTTTGCAACAACACAGAAATATATACTTAAATTTTTTTATTAATTGTTTTCAATAAAGGGACAAAATTGGTTGGTGAACAGGATAATGTAGACAACTGCCAAAAAACACAGACAGTGGTTTCTCCAATAAAACCTAACATACTGTAGACCATAACCAAAAACAACAAAAAAAGCAAGTCTATCAATGACCTTTGGTCATTCTTTTCTTTAAAAAAAATAAAATGAAAACAAACAAACAAAAATGGATCCATTCTATGTCTCTGTTTTGAACAGAGTATTTAAGCAATAATAAATAGTGACTCCCATTGAAAAAGATAAAGTTCAAGTTCAAGTTACAACAAACAGCTCTCATAACAGGAATAGAAAAGGCTGATAACAAAATATTCCGCATTGCCATTTACAAAAGTGTATGAACTTAAGTGGGCTGCTCCTCTAGTTCCATTTCATTTTTAAATATGCTTTGCATATGAAAGTCGTCCCAATCTAAATATAAAGCACCATTTAATATTTGGCAATGAAAACAAAACACCTGCAAAACATTGATCATTTTAATTCATTTATTTGAATGATTTATGTTTGTTTGTTTGTTTGTTTATTTACTGGTATCGTACTGCATATGAAGTTTGCTTTTTTAAGATGCTGGAATGTATTCAGGTGAGACATGTGAAAAGACAGAAGCACACTACAGAACAACCCAACATCAGCTTGCTGTACTGCATACAGAATGGCAGCAGAGATTTTAAAAAAGAAGAACAGAAAAAGATATGTACAACCACCTGTTTTAGCTAGTGTGGACATTCTCAAAAGACTCAGCAGGGAAACCATTGAATGGCTTCCTTTGTACAATGCCACATACTTTCATTTTTTAATTTGATTTTTTCCATTTTCATTTTTTAAACATACAAATAATTCGCACTATATTATCCTGCCAAATTAAAAAAATATACCGTGGCAGCTTGTTGTTTTTTTCCACTACCAAAAAAGGTACAATTGTACCTTTTGAGAGAACAAGCAACAGTTAAAAATACAAGCCTCAATATAAATACTGTAGTACCTACACTAGGTGAACATTTAATTCAAATACCATTCTAGAAATACAGAAGAAAGTAGACCATAAATGTGTTTTAGCATAGGAACTGACATGATGTGCATTTTCCTATATTTAAGTTTCTCTATTATATATTTTATATATAATCTTAAACCTTTCCCCAATGCAAGTTTGACCTGAAGAGCTGTGAAGAGCCAAGATGAAACAAACAAACAAAAACAAAAAAACAAGAAAAAAAATCACAGATTTTTTCCCATTTTATATATATATCGTGATCAAGTCTTGAACGCCACCAAGACAAAGAGATAAAGAGAAACAACAAACTTAAATACAGTTTCCCCTAAGATAATGAAACATTACTTTTTAAAAAAGTTTTATTTTCATACTTAAAAAAAGATTTGTACAAAAAAAAGTTCTTGCAGTGAAAGCAGCAAGTTTTAATTGTCCGTACTCGGTCGAGCGATGTTTGCGCTGACACATCGATATTATATCAGAGTTGGGCTTTTTCATTGTGAGGCTATTTTACATTAAATAATGACACCACGTTCATTTCTTTAGGAAGTTTTCCCTCTTAAGAATACCTGTAAACTGGGAAACTTTAACAGTGCACTTTGTTGTCCAACAGGCAAACAATCTTAATTTATACTCAACCGCAATACCTCCAATTAGCATGTCAAATACAAAAAAAAGGTCAGAGAGGCATGTGCCATCTAAACACCCAAAACATTGTCTAAACAAGTCATTAATGTCATAATGCAACAAGAGTCTCCTTGAATGTCAACATATACCACACTATGTGTGAAACGATAGAAAAGAAAAGAACAAAAAGGATGTGTGTGTGGTTTTCCCTCTCGCTCAGTAATTCAGGTTCATTTAGTCTTTACAGGGAGCTCAGACATCGGCAACAATAAAGAAATGCGTTTTGACTCAGACCTGTAGGCAATTCATAGTTAATCATCACTGACAGCTGCAAATATTTGAATGTTTTCTTTATAACCAATTCTCAAATGTACATTGCATTAGTTCGGTCAAAATGGCCTCAGGTATCCCTTCGTAATGGGCGTTCGCAATAATGTCGGTCATCAAAAAACGTGCTACTGAAGATAAGACTTTAAAAAACACAGAAAAGTCAAATGATTGTGGGTTGAAAGCAAGTGCCATTAAGTACAGTACCGTTCAAACAGCGGAAGTAAACAAGGCTGAACTCCACACCATACACTCTGTGTGCCGCGCACAGGACATAAACCACAACTGGATCCATTTCACATAGGTACCTAATGATGATTAACTACAAATTCCCTTTAGCTTTTGATTATTACTATGTCTCTCTAAAGTCACAGTTGACTAGCTGTCAGGTACTTGATGCAAGAACCTTTTGAAGATCACATCGACTCTTTTCAAGAGACTCCAGAATTACAGCAGATGAGATTAACCAATGCAATTTCAAGATATCCAAGGCACTCTTTTTGTTTGTTTTACCAAATGATAGTACAAATTCAAATCTTAATGTGTTATTGATCCTTTCTTAAGAAATTCAAAAGCTGTCATTACTTTTATGCCATATTAGGGGCCAATTAAGATTTTAACCCTGTGTGGACAGAACATCTTTTTGAAAGATTAGTTTAAGTGCGATACCGATCCCGTCCAAAGAGGGTTAAGCAATATACTGTATTCTTCCATGTTACAACACAAAACTGTACATGATATGTATTACAGAATGTATGCAGCATGGTTGTTTTTCTTTTCTTTTCTTTTTCTTAGATCTCAAAAGGAAAAAAAAAGGAAAAACGGTTGTAAAGTAATGAACGATAAAACAGCAACACATTTACTAAACAACTAACCAACCAGGGACAATTTATTTTTAAAATTAGCCAAAACATATCATGCATGCTGTCAAATTTTCAAAAATGGGAAAGAAAAACAAAAAGTACACAACATGTAAATTATTGCACAAGAGAAAGGCTCCAAGTTTGCGTCAATGCAATAGTATTGCCCCGATACAGATCATGCATTCAACGGTAAATGAAAAGGGTGTGCTGGTGGTGCCAAGCACGTCGTCTTAGCCGCCACTGGACTAGCGAAACAGGGAAATCTACAAGGATGAGGGTGGGGTAAGGTGTTATTCGCTGTTAACAGGCAAGTGAGCCTCCACACTCCACCACTACTCAGTTTTAATTTCATTGTTCAATGAGCGGTCACTGTGCCATTTTTTCATGTGTTTCTCAAGGGTGCTGTACACACTAAAAGGCATCTGACAGATTTCACATTTGTAAACGTCCTTGCCCACTTGCCCGTGCGTTTTCATGTGCCGTGTTAGCTTGCTGCTCTGGGCACAGGCATAATTGCAGAGCTCACACTTATAAGGCCTTTCACCCGTGTGGCTGCGTCGATGCACTGTCAGGTTGCTGCAGTTTTTGAAAATTTTGCCGCAGTACTCGCAGGTGTCGCTGCGTCTGCCATCTTTTGAGCTGGGCCGACCAGGACCCCCGAGGTGTGGCGTGCTGCCGCCACTGCCAGTCCCGCTGCGGCCCGAGACACCGCCATCCAGATCCCCTGGTGGCGTTGAGAAGCGCAGGCTTCCGTTCTCTGAGGAGTGCTCCGAAGACGAGGCGAAAGGCGATTGTCTGGAATCCCCAAAATTCAGAAAGGGGTCTTTAAGCTGCCGAGAGGCAGCATAGCCAGCCAACCACTGGGAATAGACATTCTCAGTGTTGGGGATTGTAGGCGTGGAGAGGTCAAAGTCCTTCTCCACCTTGATTCGTTTGGAGAAGGGACTAAGTGAGCTGGGGCTGCCCAGTAGTAGCTTCTTGGACAAACCCACGGAGGCGGACTCACTGGGGGAGGAGCCTCGACCGTTGATAGCCGAGACACAGCCCTCGTCCACTCTGTCTGATTCCAGGGCTGAGTCCCCACCACACATGTTTCTATGTGCATTATTGTCGGAGTTTAGGGCTCCTCGTTTGTGTTGGTGGAAAGCCTCGCTGTAGTGCTGCATGCTGGCAGCCAGGCCCATGCCCTGTATAACCTCAGGCAGCGAGCGTGGTATGTCGCCCTCGCGCCCACCGTTGTTCTCGTGGTGCCTCGCGGCTTCTAAGTTGAGGCTAAAGTGGTAGTTGTTTCGACTTCTATCCCTCTCCAGCTCTTCTTCCTCTCCTTCTTCCTCTTCCTCTTCCTCCTCTTCTTCCTCCTCCTCTTCTTCCTCCTCCTCCTCACCATTCTCTGCAATCAGACGATCATTTTCACTCTTAAATTTGGCTACCACTGACTTGAGAGCATTACTGGCGCTGCCCACAATGTCGCTGGTTCCTGGCTCAGGGGAGCTGGCTGTAGACAAGCCATCATCGGATTTGATCGTCATGGGCGATGACTTGTTCACGTGTGTCTTCATGTGGCGTTTTAACTTGCTGGCCTGCGTACAGGCGTGGTCACATAGGTGGCACTTGTAGGGTTTCTCGCCCGTGTGACTGCGTCGATGCACAATCAAATTACTCTGGAATTTGAAGGTCTTTCCACAGAATTCACAAGACTTCGACTTCAAGGGTGTGTTGGACTGCTGAGAAGTGAGAGGGGTCGGAGTGGACTGGGAGCCAGAGGGGGATTGCATGGACGTCAGGGGGGGCGTGGACAGAAATGGTGGCTTGTTTCCCGATTGGAATGGTTGGAGTAGCCGTTGCATAGGGCTGGGTCGGTTGGGTGAGAGGGGAGGAGTTGACCCTGAGGTGTTCCCAGCCAGTTCCCTCAGCCTACGAGAGAAGTCCATGGCTGGGGGATCCAGGGGCATGGGGTTGAGGCGCAGCACCCTGTCAAAGGCACTCGGATGGTGGGTGGCCAAGGCCAGCTCCTCCTGGCTCAGGTGATCCATACGATGAGGGTCTAAGTGATGGCGAGGTGGAGGGCTAAAGAGAGGCGGCGTTGGGGGAAAACGCCCCTCCCGGATAGGGGGTCCATCACGTGCGGAGTTGGGTATTCGCAGCAGGTTAAAGGGGCTTCCTTCGGGGAGATGGATGCCATGCAGGGGGGGCTGAGATGAGCAGTCTGCACCCATACCCGAAGGGGCTCCGACGCGGGGCGTGAGTGGGCATCCGCGTTCACTCTCAAGGTAGATGCGGAAGCCATGAGTGTTCTGGGCGTGTTGCAGCAGGAACCAGGCACTGCTGAACGGCTGCTTGCAGGTTGTGCACGTGTAGCTGCTGGGCTCATCTTTACCTGCAAAAACAAAACAACATAAGGGTTAGCCCTCCAATTGTCTCCAAAGACAAATCATTTAGGGAAAAATCATTACATTGTCTAAAAAGCTGATCTGAGAGCATACACCTTATACTGTATGTGTTCCTAGGCGTTCCCAGCTGCTGTGGCATGGGGCACTTTGGATCTAAATAAACACTACAGATTGGGGCTTAATCATTTATGAACCTCTCTCATCACCAGACTAGACCTCAGGCTTGTGTGGCCCCATGTACTAACAGTCTCCCATCGACTGTAGCTACTCGGCAGTCTAAAGAAAGTATCACATAACAGTAAACACAGCCCTTATTATAAACATGCTCCCTAACAGCACTACAGGCCAGAGCCCATTGGAGCAGAGCTTTTCACAACACCCAGACAAAGCAATGGTAGTCCAGTAGAAAAGTACTATGTTAGAGTTTAACTCAGGTCTTTGCATGGGTGGGGAACTTAAACGCCCAAAGTCTTGCTTTGGGCTACACACTGCTCAGCCGGTTGTTCCTGCAGCGGTTGTCAGCAGGGCTGTAAAAGCAAACAATAGTGCTCTCTCAAGCTGAACGCTTTCATCCATGTACAAAAACAGATGAACAGGAAGCACAAACAAATTTGGAAAGACTACAGTAATAGATCCTGTAAAGGGGCAAGAGAGGAAACATGTTTAAGATGTGTTAAAGGTTACATTTACACAGACTCTGGGTGTTTAAGGCTGATACAATAATCTCTGCACATTGAAATAATAATCTTTATGGCTTTGAAATTCTATTTAACACATTAGCTGTTCTTTACACATTAGCTGTTCTGTGCATGCTCACAGAGATCAGTAACAGTTGTTTCAATTATAGAAAAAAACTACTAGGAAAATATCAAACTAAAACAGCGACTGTGACTAAACTAAAAGAGTCTCCTCTAGAACGAAAAATGGTGAAGCATGAATACAATTGTCACAGCAAAGGAACATTTAAAACAATAATTGACTTTCGATAGCACTTTGACAATGACCTGTGATTTTCCTCCCATTGCTTTTGTAATATCATTTAATGTTCCTGAATACTCCACCACCTCATTTAGGAGATTAGAAAATAGAGGAGGCTGGAAACAAGAGCTTTTCGACATTAAAATTGCTGTACGAAAGTCGTATACGTTAATATAGTTTTGTTGTGGCTAATGCTCTATTATACATGCAAAGATTTAAATTTTTGTATTAATGTAAAGAATGTATGAATTTCTGATGAGAAGGTTAAAAATGTTTTGTTTGTAGACATAATGTAGACATTTCACAGGTTAGTCTACAAACTAGTGACACCCCTAACCTTTCACACTTTTTAATTTACCTATTACTTTCACCTTATTTGCACCTTATTTATCATACATTTGATTTCATACCTTGTACTTATCTTGTAATTTAACTTGAACCTGTGAGTTTCCTGTTTATTAGTGAATTTCTGAAGTAAAATGTGTCAATGTTAAGAAAAGAAATGATCTGGACTAAAAGTTTGTTAGAGACAATTTGTTTAAAAAAGACTAAATCTTCAAAATAGCATATACCTCTCTTTTAAATATGCTCAAAAGTCTAAATGCTTTAGGTAGGCCATCCAGATGGAAAGCTGTCAAAAGCTACAGCACAGAGCCTTTTTTTGGTAATTACACTGAATAAATTCTTTTTAAAAAAATGATATAAAGTGCTGCAAATGGCATTTGCACCATCAACAGGTAAACAAGCAGGTTCATGGTGTCCATAGTTAAAAAACACACGATTAACTCACAAATGGCAATGAAATGGATATTTTCATGAGGTAATGAGTGACAGTTTGAACTTTGAAAATTACCAGCACTAAAAGGGATGTTACACGCCACGCCGTTTTCGCGGGTACAGACATCTACCTACGCTCCCAAAAACGCAAGGTCAAGCGCTCAGGAAAAGAGCCATCATCCACACAGGAACCACAACAACAAACAGCGAAAATGGACAGGAGAGATGGATTTAACTCCCCCCACGAGCCAGAGGTCTCTAAACTGCTATCATGCACTGTTTACAAGCATCCCGAGAGAAAGAGGGGGAGCGAGAGAGAGATAGCATGAAGAAAAACAGAAAGAGGTGGTGAACAGAGCCGCGTGCACTCTTTCATCTCGTTTGTTTTCCTCAGAGGGGCTTTTTCTGAAGTCTTCAATAGCCAGCAAAGCATGTAACAAGGCAAGGCCTCTCTGGTGCTCAGAGGAGGGAAGGCAGACCAGAGCCACTGTGGGTTTCTGGGATAATCCTGTTAATGCACACAAATGGGGGTGGTTCTGGAAGGCTCCGTGGCGGGCAGACAGCCACCTCCGGACATCTCTGCACCCTTTTGTGCCATTATCATTTTGTCTCTGCCTTGGCACTTTCTGAACATGGCAAACGAAAACACACCCACTCTACATGGGCGAGACTAGAGACATCAAATGAATGAGACTTGGTGAAATGAGTAAAGCGTTATAAATAAAAATAAATATATGCATATATATTTCTATTTCAATTGTATATAATAAAATTATTAAGTATATATAAAAAGGAGGCGTTTGTGCAGTCTTTAAACAGTGATTTTTTGCTTAACCAATAAAACAAATATCACGACTTAAAAAAGTCAGAACTGTCAATATAATGCAACCAGCTCTGGCATTAAAATGCATTTGAAAACATTTAAAAAATGAACCGAGAGCCCAGATCAAGAGTGCAATGGTGACTATATCACACACCGGCTCCGAGCTGAGAGACACTGGAAAAGGGAGATGTGACGGGTGGTGTGAACAGAGAGAAAATAACAGCACACTGCTGCTCTGTGGCCCTGCCACCCACGACCACCTCCTGACAATCTCACTCATGACCAACAGCTGAAAGCTCTGCACCAAATCAAGACTGCACACTACTTTATATCGGGGGTTGATGCAAAGGCCAGCTAAATTATGGATCATTACAATCTGCAGAAATTACATTTAATTGTCGCCACCTGCAGAGGGGTTGACCTAGTATACGTTTTTGTATTATCATGCAAAGGGTTTTTTCACTCTGTCACACAGCTAAAACTGTAATGGCCATCTCTTGTTGTCCAATTTGAGAGAGTTTTAATTTGTCTGCTCTCAAAGACAAAACACCTAACTCTCGACTCTCGAAATAAGCTTATGAAAATTGTGGTTTTTTAACAGACTTTGCTAATGAGTTTTACTTGAATGTAATTATTATTATTTTCTTTCAATGGTCTGTTGTGTTCTCAGCAGCCATGGCAGATCTATGAAGGACAGGTTACCACATCGCCATGTTTAACAAGGCCCTGCTTCATTTCATTACACATGGCAACGCTCAGCGGAATATGTAATCATCTTTTTCACATGACATTTTAAATATCCAACTAGACAAATAATTGCAGCAATAATTGATAGCTTCGTGCAGCCGGCGGTATTATTGACTGGCATGCCACTCGCAGACACCGGCGCGCGCCATGCGGGCATTGTGCTTGGCACGCACGCATGCAGGTTCCTCTTCTGACAAAACTGTCACAATCTGTTCCGATGACGGGAATCTGCGAGCCACCGACAGGTGCTCCAATAATCTTCTATTAGACTCCGAAGATTTTACTAGGAGGAATTAAAAGCAACAGCCTGCCAAAGAAATGAGCTTCCCCCTCCTTTTGGTCTAATTTTCATTTTCTCAAGAGACTTAAAAGAGTATTCTTCGTGTCATTGACTGTCTTTTTGAGTGGAGAGTTGATCGTTTCAGATGAACTGTTAAAGCAGGCGTGGGTTCACAACTGTTAAATGTGTGTAACATTAATGGATAGAGAGCTATTCTGCATCACACCAGCCCTACAGCTACCGCTGGGTCCAAAAGTTTGTTAAATCTAATATAATCTGTGCCTCGTCACATTTAAAAGAAGTCAATGTTCTAATTTGACCAATTCCTCAGTTAATTAGAAAGCTCTCCAATTTGCAGCAAAAGCGGGTCAGTACGGACAAGCTGGCGAGCCGTGTCGTATGAGGCAGGGACTGCTGGTGACAGTTGTTGGACTGGTCTGCGGGAGCTGGCAGCGGCTCGGCTGCGTACAGACGGATGCGAGCGCTCGGCACATTGCTGGCAGTTTTTACACAGGGAAATGTCAGAGCGATGTTACAGCACAGAGCCACGGGAAAACAAGAACACCCCGTCTTTCTATTCAACCCCCCTAAACTGCCAACCACATCCTCACAGGACCAACTAATCCATCTAAATCGTCACACACACATATATACTCACACACATTAAACTGCAGTTAGATAAAGCCGCACTAAATGATCTTGACAAAAAGTGAGTCTGTATTACACAGCGCTGATGGCTTGGCGGAGTGTGAGTGGTGCCCATGTGAAACCTAAAACTTGAAGGAAGGAAATATGTTGCGACCCCCCCCTCCACCCCACACCCCGTGCCTCTCCTGCTGAGTTCTGCATCTCACTCAGGAAAGCTGTACCACACCAAACAGATAGTTTTACAGTGTAAAAATAACCAAAAAGTGTCAAGTTATGACTCTTGCAAATTTGCTTGTCTGGAGCGCAGAATGTTTCCCCACTGTTCACCTTTGCTGCAGGATAAAATCTGCCTCGGGACAGGTCAGGCGTATTTTATTTCTAAATTGAACACACACTTGCGCGCACACATGCACATCCACTTAGCCGTATTTAACTGTAGTTTAATGAAATTGGTATGATGATAAAATGGTTTTCATTTTTAAATGTGGTTGTGTAACTAACATAATTTCCAGGTTATGGATTTTATATACAGTTTGTATGCGTGTGCTACATTATGAGGACAAATGTGCAATGCAAAAAAATCGGACATATGCCGCATTGTGAGAACATGTCCCTGCAAAGTGGATGTAATAAACACATTAAATAATGTCTTAATAAAAATGCAAAAACACAGCAGGGTTTGTTGTGAGAGGGGTCAGGTCATAAGATATAAAATATCATTAGCTCAATACAAGAACAGTAAAGGTCAATGGACAGTCCTCGTAATGCTGGGAATACAAACGCGCATGCGCCAATACATGCATGTAAAGGACGAACATTAACTTGATTTATCGCCGTGTGTGTAAGTGTGTGTTGTACGACAGTCACACATGGATGACTGACACATATATATTGAGAGTGTGTAAATCTGGAGTAATGTCTACAGTTGGCTTTGTTATGAGATCGAGGTGCATTTCTATGTGTGCCGTCTGGATCGATGGCGCTGGCAGACCAAGATGAATGCCAGACTAAAACAGCTCGGGCAGCCCAATATCCCCGACATGCAGATTCTTCCATTGTTCATTTTCCTTCCACCACTAAAACCCCCCCCACATACACACAGACACACACACGACGTCCACGCCACACAAAGCACCGGATACCAAAACACTTGCACTGATTCAAAACCTCCTACATGCGAAAGTGCAGGTCATTTGGACAGTTGCTGGCATTTTGCGAGCTGCACTCGCAGCGTTCCATCTCGACAGCTTCACTGCTGTCAATAGCTGAGACTGCGAATCCTTTTGTTTTGTCCTTGACGATTGTGTTAAGATTCAACAGCTCTCAGAGATAATGGTAATTGAGGTAATGCAACAATGCAGTAACAGGATTAGTGAATGCAGGGGGAGAAAGGACAATGCCATGTAATATCATTTTTGAATTTTATCAGCGGCTTATGCTTTCAAGAGCCTCTGCATGTATTTATGTTTGAGTTGTCCCTTCACCTTTGCACCTGCTCACGTCTCAAATATATGACATTCTAATTTTCCAATGACATTTTCATTATTTAAATTAAGCATATGGTATAATTTCAGTAAAAATACATCAAATACATTACATCAATCAATATTAATCATGAAATACAGTATATAAGTGTAAATGTGTATAGATGCTGCATAATGTGCATGGAAATTATAAAGATTTTGAGTATTCATAAATTCATAACATCAATATAAAAAATTTATATAAAATGTATATAAAAAATGAGCAAAATTCTGCTTAAAAGAGCACTGTAAAAATGTATTTGTTGTTTCAACTTAAAAAAAATAAGTTAATTAAACTTAAATAAAATTAAAATAAAATTAAACTAAAATATTAGCTATTAGTGAATTTAATGAAAAATTGTTAACTAATATTTTTAGGTATGTGGAATACAGCATGTCACAACAAATGTGTCATTGGAAAAGGATTGAAAAAACTATGATTAAAACGTTCAACGTTGTCTTAATCTGCTTACAGTAAGCGTGTCTGTGTGACTTAATACTTGTGAATCTGTGCTCAGGTCATTTGCATCTGCTTGGTATCAGTATTCCTCAAAGCAGTCTGGCTGGATCGGCCCAGCACAGCTCTCACACACTCGGCTCTTTGTCCGGCTCCAGACTCTTTGTGGTGTGCCGAGTGACTGGCCACAAACAAAGGCCTGTTTGACCAACACTTGTTCACGGACAAAGCTGGACAGAGAAAGTGCCATAAAAATCCTGAAAAGGACTCTTCTGACACTGTTCACTCTAAACCCAAACATTTTGCATCGCTCTCCTCCTTGCCAAAAAAATTGCACACTTATACACAGTATGTAAACAGTGTTGTGTATTGTGTCATTGAGACGGAAAAGGAGTGGGGGTAGACTCAGTTTAGAGAGAGATATTGTGATAACTAGCATTGGTGCTCCTGGGCAGAATCGTGTCTGTAATTAACATGGGTAGGCTGGCAAAAATCAGACGTTCACTTTTATTTAATTTTTGCTGTCCTGAACCTTGATAAGAAAGTGAGCAAAACAACTGGGGCAAATTTCACACTGAATGAGCGCAGTTCGGTGACACTGTGCCAGTTTTAGTGGTGCGACCAGAAAAGACGATCAGACATGGTGGCACAAGTAAAGTCCCATTCAGAACTTATTAAAACCAGAGAAAACCTTGTAAATTCTAGCACAGGTTACTTTCTTGAGTTTTTTTTCTACTGTACAGTGACAGCATTTATACATCAATGTCAATTTACAGAGCATTTGATTGGAAAAAAACTCTGTGTATTGCAAGATGAGTCATCTGTATTTTGATTCCTAGAAGAGGAAGACTGCCAATTTGAATCAAATCTGCTAGAAGTAGATTTTGAAATTACATAGCACATAAATGTCTTTAAGGTTAACACACATGGAACAAAGTAAAAAAACTCATTCACGCATGACAAATAAACTAACAGTAATAACGCTAACCAATAAATGTGCAGAAATCCAGAAAAAACATTTGAAAACATTTTATGGGAGAGTTATGATAGGTCAATTGCTCAGGGCAGAGAATAGATGTCCAAATTAATGAAGGATAGTAGTGCTGGAATTCCCTTTCCACATTATGCGAATAATCCCTGCATCAACTGGCTGCGACATTCACCATCATGTTGCCCGCCCGCATGCCTGCCTGCCGGACAGTGAGCACAATTAAGAGCGCCTGAGATTTCCACACACCTGACTCCCCTTTGCTTATCATTATTACAGCCAAGAGAAATGTGTCCCCCAATCAGAAATATACACGGCTAAACAGGGCCTGCCCAGCTAATGATAACTCCAGAAAGTAGCATACATTTCCCTCTCAAGCCAGTCAAATTATCTTCGAGCTCGGCTGCATTCTGCCGCGCTCCTGCTTCAGAGGGGCCGAGCATAACGCGGGCGCGTATTCAGTTACTACCGAATGCATGAAGTTGATTTCAGTATT
Organism: Oreonectes daqikongensis; assembly: GCA_026939265.1. Lineage (NCBI taxonomy): Eukaryota > Metazoa > Chordata > Actinopteri > Cypriniformes > Nemacheilidae > Oreonectes > Oreonectes daqikongensis. The sequence continues at coordinate 393,217 of JAOTQM010000049.1, forward strand.
TAAGGGCAACAATGAGACTAATTTCACAATCCTCTCAGTGTGTCATTAGGCACTGCTATACAATCTGCCACACAAGAATGAAGACAAAACACAATTACCCCAGAGTGCTTTTATAAAACTGTGATATGAAAGCGTTACTGTTTTGGGGAGGAGGCCAATCAGGAATTTATACTGAAGGTGTGTAAATGTATATTTGTGTGTGTGAGCTGCATTGAGACGCATGCGTGCATGTCATAGTTTGAATATAAAAAACATTGTGAGAGAAATTGTATTATTGTGCGCAAGTGAGTTTAGCTTCCCTACTGTGATCCACATTGCATTCTACTGCAGGCATTCACAAACACATACATTACTGGTCAAAAGTTTAGGATCTTTTGACAAAAATGTTTCACATGATGTTAAAAATCTTTTAATCTGAAGGTGTATGTTTAAATGTTTGAAATTACTTTTGTCTACAAAAATGTTCCAACATATTACCTTCTTTCATTAGAAAACTACATTTGTATTAAAAATATAAATTTTTGAAATGGATTACTTGGACCAAATAATAAATAGAAAACAGCAACTATTTATCCAGCACAGATGGAAATTCCTTCAATACGGTTTAAAGAGGTTCCCAGGTTGAGATCTCAAGATGCTGGATGATAAAACGCCAAGTGTGCGATTTGAAGGGTGACAACTTTGAATATGCTAAAATATAACCGAGTTCATTTATTTTGGATGCTTTCAGTCCCAACATAATTCCCACAGTTACAATTGTGCTACTCCATGGTTTTGATGGGTTTACTATAATTCTACAATGTGAAAAGGAATATAAAGTGATCCTAACCTTTTGACCTGTAGTGTACACTAAACAATATGCATATACTGTATAAGTCAGAAGCACATTTAGAAGAAAATGTTATTGCTGTATATACATTCAACATATGCCTTTTATGTTAAAAGAATATCATTTATGTATCAATTTAGCATGCAAGACACAGTAAAGCTCGAACAGTATGTTGATATGAATGTAAGAAATGCAAGTACATTTAAGACTTCATGAAGGACCAGCCCAAAAGCTGTACTGGGGATATATTTCACCACTGGGGAACATGTCTGAGGAGCAGAAGCCCTAGAGAGACAGATGGAGTACTCGTGTCAGAGACACCCATGAACAATGAGCAAAAACATCTTTGGTCCTACCATTTATGCACTCTGGGTGTGTGAATGTGTGTAAACCACCGTTTGATGGCTTCCGTAACACACTGGATAAGATTGTTTAAAAATGAATTCCCACATAACCTCGTAAACATAATTTTAATAATACAGTCAGAGCCTCTTAAACTGTGTTTATGATTGTAATTAAATGGCCAAACCTTTATATAATCGTCGGAGCATAAAACCATGTGCGCATCTCTCTATCTCTCTTTCTCTCGTGAGGGGAGAACCTCACTGCTGATGATGGCAACTGTAGACTACTCTTAACCCAAAACCAAAATGTTAAAATTATAGAGAGCACAAATTACAGCATAGGAAGGTTGTGTGCTTTGCTCTTTTCCTTTTTTTAAGCCAAGGAAAAAGCTCAAAAAAACAGCACACACACGGACACAAACAGTATATGTGGAGGAAAGGAAAAGGCGGCGAAGAGCTACAGGAAGAGTGGCATTCACTGTCATAAATAGCCTAATTAATCATTGTGCAAACTACACTGCTCCAAATGCATCAATTAATTAAACCGAGATTCATTTATGCCTGTGGAGGGATGGAGAAACACAGGCTTTCTGCCCAAAATCATTACAGCAGAAAAGTCATTATTTTTTAAATGATTATAAAATAGATTTTCAATGAAGGTATCCCTAAAGATTAAAAAAAGTCCCAAAAAATAAAAATATGCTTTGAGACTTCCTTTACCCAATATCCCCACTAGATTTTAATAAATGTGATATGTTAAATTTGATATATTTTACATAGCCTATTAATGAATCCTTACCACTCATTTAACTCATTCAACACAGCCAGGGATCAGTGTTGCTAACGCAAGGGCCAAACACACAGACTGTTCCTGTTACAGAGCAGGGGGAACACGCGGAACAACGCAGCGCGGCCTGGGCTTCAGCTACAGCCTATAAAGATCACTGAGACCTCTTTTCTTCATTGTCTGTCTCAGAGCCAGAGAACGAGGCAATGAATTGGAGGGGGGGTGAGTGAGATATTTACAGCACGGTCTGAATAAATGTATCGCTGCATCTGTAAGGAAGAGAAATTGGAGCTGCGCAGAGCTGGGGCCTGGGGCATGGCTTCAGACACTGTCAAAACATTTTCAGCCATTTTAATTAGAGGACCAAAGCCAGTTCCGAGGCTCCATAACATTTGCTTTCACATAATTGCACTTCGCTCAGCGTTTTCGCCCTTTCTGTCCCCCGTCGTATTCAACTTGGGCAATTCATATTTCCATTAGGGCTTTTTGTGCTTTTTCAATTTGAATATATTTTCTTCTAGAACATTCAAACACTCATGAATAGCGTGTCCTACGGTGGCTGAACAGCTGGAAGTCTGTTCGCTTGTTCTTCATTAATTATTCACATACCTTCCTCTATGTCACTGAACTGTATATTTATATAAAAAGTACAGTACGGACGAGCCTTTAGTTTTTTTTAGGATGTATCTAAATCTCTCATCCCAACGGCCAGTTTATTATACCAAACCAAAGACATACAAGCATTCTTAGACTCTTGTGTTAGCCTGTGATGGAAGAAGTTTAAATGAATTCAGAGGTAATTTTGCCCCGAATGCTTTACATGCAATAGATCAGCGGTCACCAGCATGCAAATACGCAATGAATACAGACGCACACATGTATGCAGACAGAGCGGGGATGTGCAGAAGCACGTAGGCCAGGGCAGTCAGGAGCAGCTGTCGGCCAGAGATGATCACTCATCAGCCTTATAGTGCTGTGTGTCATAAACTAAACATAAGGCACTGGCCACATGCCCTTGGAAACATACACAACATATAACACAAACATATATTGCACCTTTGCATCTTGCTACATTGTAAAAAATCAACTCAACTCAACTCATCTTTTTAAGTTTCTTTTTTGCATTGGATTTTTTGAGTTGAACTGAATTACATAATTATGACAAATCAACTAGATTGGACTAAATTAAGTTTAGCTGACTACAATAAAAACATTTTTTTACAATGTTATGACAAAATTAGATTAGGTTATATTTATATGTTATATTAATATTAAATATTAAAATACTTTAATAATTTTTTTATGTATCTATGAAAATGATTGATCATAGATTAATTTATTACTGAGTTTTGTCGCAATGCATTCTGGGATCAGCTCAGCACATAAGATACACACGATGCTTCCAAAGAATACAACATCCTTTATATCTCAAGTTTCCATGATCCCTTAAAACCCTGCCTCCTCAGGCAGCTCACTTTTGGAACAGGGCCTTTAGGAAAACATTGTACAAATAGGGAGCAAGAAGGTAGCATGTTGCTGTGTTTATCTCTCTCTTTCTTTTTCTCTCATTCATTTGACCATCAGCATCAGGGGGCTGTTCAGGTGTTTGTTTTTCCCGGCCTGAACTGTCTAGCTGCAGGTCTGCACTGACTCAACCTCAGGGGTTCAGGAAGGGTGGCGGGGGGAGAAGCTGATGAGAGAGTAAGAGAGAAAAAGAACAAAAGGAAAAGTTAAACCTGCAACTCAGAGAGCCCTATTTTGCTCTGCTGCCTCAAGAGAAGACGCACATTTGGAGAGAAACCTAAGAAAGGCTGACCCTCTCTCATAAACGCACATACTTCAACCAGAGCAAAAAGACGCTTTCTAACTTACGGATGCCTTGTTAAATATGCAGAGAGGCAACAGGAAGAGGGGGGGGGGAATGTGTATAATGTCCACCATAATAATTTGTTTCTATATGTGCATGTTCAAACTTATTGGGACTATTTTATCTTTTTTAAAATAAAGACTCGACTAGAATACAGACATTAATTGGAAAATGATGTGCATTCAAACCAGGCTGACTGGAAAACACAGAGACCACTAGAGGGTTTCCACTTCATCTCTCTGCCAGTATTTTCTCCCCGTTTCTCTCTCACACTCTTTTCTTCTGTATTAGAAAATAGTCTTCAGATATATTCAACCGAGAGCAACAATCAATAAAAGGACATTTTTAACACAGATATATAACCGCTGCCCCGTCAACAGTAAAAGGCTTTCAATGATTTTGATGGGGGTGAGAAAGCCATAAAAAGTTTATTCCCATCACTGCCTCTTACAGCCTCCTGGAGCCAATGAGCCTCCATGGTTGACACACATGCAGGAAGAAGTGTAAGAAACTTGTGTATTTGTGTGTGTGTGTGTGTGTGTGTGTGTGTGTGTGTGTGTGTGTGTGTGTGTGTGTGTGTGTTTTTATAAGTAGTCCCACATGGGTATACTCTTGAGATCTGAATGGAGATAGCTGCTATGCTAACAAAAGATAATAGTCTTATCTATTGTGAAGGAATCTCCAGTACATTCACTGTCGATTAAAAATAAATGCAGCCTTTCTTAAAATAACTTTTATCAAAACAACTGGAAAAATAAAGCATGTTATATTATAGTGTGTGCTGCATATTACGATTACTTGTATGTATTATTACATGTCACAATTTGATTATCATAGTAATAACAATAACCTGTAATTATATAGCAGAAAATAATTACACACATTAGGATTACTCTTCTGTAAATAAACAGAAACATGAACAATAACTGCAATATAAAGGGTGTCCTATAAAAAACAAAACACATGTGCAGCCGTGTTCATACACAGTGAGAAGAGCGATTGTGTAAGTGAGGCTTGGCGAGAATAAAAAGGGAGGAGAGACACCCAAACAGATAGATCACTCACTTTGCCTCACGGCGCAGGCTCGTCTCTGAGAAGAGGACAAACATTTCTCTAAATTATTCAGAGTGGACAACCACACATCTACTGGGCACTGCCCTTAAAAGAACACGTTCAGAGAGCGGGAAAGTGAGAGAGGGCTTGGCAGGGGTTGAGAGGGAGAAAACGGGAAAGACAGCGTGCGAGAGAGAGAGAAGTAACAGTTTGATGAACGTCAGAAGAAAGGCAGTATTGCAGCAGCAGGCCGCCTGGGGCTAGTTGTGTAGGAGAACACAGAGGCACATAGCCGTTACAGAGCAGTCAATAACGACACAGCCTCTGACATTTACACAAACACAGAGGCCCCGCCACTAGCGCCAAACAAACACCCCCAAAACACATACACACAGACACCACCTTTAAAGGAAGCCCACAGTAGCTCCTCGTGCGCTGTATCAGAAGCGTAGAGGAAAAGGGGAGACAATAGATACATTGTAAGAGCCATATACACTACTGATCAAATGTTTAGGGTCACTTATTTCTAATTTGCACAATTTACAATAATAGTGAATTAATCAAAACTATAAAATACCACAAATGAAAGTATGTATGGAATTATGAAATATCCAAAATAATTCTAAATGTTTTTATAGCATCTTTAAAGTAGCCACCAATCCATTTATAAATGTTTTTTATAAATCTATTACATTTTTTACTTTTTCTTCATTATTTAGGCCAAGTCAAATAATTGTTTTTATTAATTGTTCTGTAATGAATAAAATATTTTTAATGTAAAAAATCATATTCTTCCAAATATATTTTTTCTCATTTCAAACATTTAGAAATACGCCTTCAAATCAAAATGTTTTAAAGCTAATTATAAAAAAGCCAGGTGACCCATAATGAACTTCTAAACTGTATGTAGTCTATTCACTGTAATTGATTTAAAGACTGGCCATATAAAAAAAACTAAGATGTGTTGAAGATGCTCTCTCTTATCATCACTCTCTTGTCCAGAGAAATTACCGCCCGTCCTGGTTTGGTTTTTATCTTACTTAAGAGGGAAGGGATATGGCAGCTGGCGAATTACAGAAATATATAAATCACGCATTAAAAAGTTCCTGAAAACTATTTGCAATCCTTTTTTTAGTGGTGTGTGCGTGCTTAACTGTGAGTGCTCCATTAGGGCATTTTGAGAGCCTTCTAATGTGGCTAATGTTGCCATCAGAGATACTCTTAAGTGCTGTGCCATTCATTTCCCATCCACCCCCCTGAGCGCAGTGGTCACAAGCCCTCCAAATGCTTCCCTTTGAGGAGTGGCCAGCGCCTTTTAGCCAGGCCCAAAAGATCGGACGGCCGTGCGGAAGAGCCGGGGCCCAACCACCGACGCCCTCTCCCAAAGCTATGGGTCCACTAATTACCCCCATTTCAACACCAACAAACAACTTTTAAGACCTATTAGAGGACAGTTGTCCGGGAAGGGTTTTTATATCCCATTAAAACCAGGAGATTAAATTGCTATTCACATAAATTCACCCGGCCTCAGATACCGGTAGGACTGGGATGCTAATAGAGCACGGCCTATCGCTGCTAAACAGGCTACGGCAAGATGCCACCCTCCTGGAAAATAGCCTCTGGTGCGATCTCATAAATAACTTCCGATGACAGAACTTTTCCATTGAAGTCATTTCGGGTTTCAGAATTCCTGTTCTCACGTCTTTCCTGTCCGTTTCTTTTCTTTGCAGTCCTCACTCTGCACTCACAGAACTACCTTAGTGTTCACTATCTGGGCTTCTTTGTTGCCTTTCTCTGCTTTCTCTAGGGCCTGTGGGTAGGGGGAAGCAGGACGAACAGGCTGGATGTGCCGGGGCAGGAACCAGGGGTAATGTCAGCCAAGGCCAGAAAGAGCGAAACCCAGCAACCGTGTTAAAGCCAACAAACACTCCCTATCTCATTCCCAAAGGAACTCGGTGACTCACCCTTCGGCTAGCCCCCGGTTGACTCAAATCCTCTCAGCGTAGCCATAACATACATGCCTTCAATTTGGCATAGGAATTATAGTGTCTAATATCATATCATCAGAGATGTGTGTAGTGTAAAACACGGATCACTGTTATATTACGGTTCTGTCCGAGTAGTGTTTGACCACTAGTCAGTGCTTCTAAATTTGTCTAATTTAATAGTTTTTATTACAAATCAAATTATTCAAGTAAAAAAATTACATAAATGTAATACTTTTTTAGTACTTGATATGTCCCTCTTTAGATCTGATAGCTACATGCATTCAAGCTGGCATGGACTGCGTATGTGCCAAACCTGATGATGATACCTAACATGATTTTAAAATATCTCAAACGATGAAAAATCAAATCCTCATTTATGTTCTACGTGTCTGAGAGAAAGAACACCAAACTCTCCAGAACTTTATCTGACCTGATACATCACACCACCCTCCTGACTGCCGCCCTTCAGCTGTGTGACATGTCCACTGGGTCTTTGGAGAACATGTGACATCCATGCCTTTAAGAGAAAGCTCTCAGCACATCTATCCAGCGCAGCGGGGATACAGGGACACACACAAACACACCACTGTTTCAAGAGCTACCAAGGCAGTGCTGTTTCATTCCTCTCGACTGGCGCATGGCCGCTTGGTGAGAGCGCAGTTGCCCTGCAGGCCTGCCCTCATCTCAACCACTTGTACACACCTGGTCTGCTCACTCTCTCTCCTCTGAGACGACCGTTTGGCGGCCTGGGCTACTGTATAATGCAGGAGCATATACAGGCAAATTACATGTTAGTTTAAAGCTTCTCATAAATACGCCATACGAGAAATTATATTAAATCTGTGCCAGATCTAATGCCAGAGAGGTATTTTCCTTTGAACTGCAGCACGAAAATAGAGTTACACTGGATAGCTGAGAGAGAGAGAGAGAGAGAGAGAGAGAGAGAGAGAGAGAGAGAGAGAGAGAGAGAGAGAGAGAGAGAGAGAGAGAGAGAGAGAGAGAGAGAGAGAGAGAGAGAGAGAGAGAGAGAGAGAGAGAGAGAGAGAGAGAGAGATAGATTAATGAAAGATGTCTCTCTTACTCTCTCAAATACAAACAATATAAAAATAAAAAAATCGAAATACAGAATAAAAAATATTTGAGTTTGAAAGATATTATGGCTACTCTGTTGTATAGACAATAAATAAACCTGTAAATATGGAGATCAGATCAGTGGTTAGTTTCTGTGCAGTTTAAATATAAATTTGGTAAATGCATGACTGCCCGTGCCCAGTAACACCTGCTTTTGATCATTCTCAAACAATGTAGCAATGTATTTCCCTACAGTAATAAAGATACTGTAAAGTAGAAAGTGTGCTTTGGTCTTACTTTCCACATGAACCTTTGGGCTTGAAATCTGCTGCTTGGGCTCATTAATGGTGTGTACGTGCACGTTATAGTGCAAGATATACAATAACATAGGGTTGACGTGCCTGTAAGTCCATAAAGGTGTGTAAAGTAAGAAAGCAGAAGTGGGACAAGGGGTGGGTGTGAAAATGACGAGAAAGACATCAAAGTTTAAAACCAGGAAATAAACCGCTTCCGCGCAGACATAAAACAATTTGAGCCATGCATCAATATACTGATAAGGCAGTTCAGTGATGCAGGAGTGAATGGATGAGCACTTGTCTGTGTGTGCGTGTGCTTTATTCATGCTGGACAGAGCGCATGACTCAAAGCCACTCTGCGGCCCTGCACTTTATCAGGATAAAAAATTCAGGCTGACCCTTCTACTGCTCCCTTTAGCAGGCCACGGCCATTAGTGGAGAGGGAGACTAGCAAGAAAGAGAGCGACAGAAGGACCTTTAGGTTATAGTGACACTAAAGGACCTCCTCCATGTGTCTTATATGTAAAATATTACATGTATACTACAAGGCTTAATGCATAGATCAGATCTTATGGAGAGATTATGTCTAATGTTTTGTAGATGTTGATTTTGTGCAAATATGGAATTATCATGCAAGACAAATTTCAGACCCGTCTGACAATAAAGTATTATATCATATCATATTATCACATCTGATCCAGCATCACATCTATTTACAGTATGATCGCTTAAAGGAAGTTCACGCAAAAATAATAATCATTTACTTATCTTCTTGTGATTTGAAACCTGTATGACTTTCTTCTGCCTAAGACAAAAGAAGATATTTTGAAGAATGTTATGTACGAAAACCATTGGTCCCCATTGACTTGCATTCGTTTTGTGTCCATACAATAGAAGTCACTGGGGACCAACAGTTTATGGTTACCAACACTCTCCAAAATATCTTCTTTTGTGCTTTGCAGAAGAAAGAAAGTCATACAGGTTTAAAATATCAAAAGGGTGAATAAAAGATGACAGAATTTGTTTTTGGGTAAAATACATCTTTCAGACTTTAGTCTTTTTCTCTACCAAATACTTCTAGACTATCTGTAAGCATTATCTACCATTGCTAGCTTTTAGACAAAATTATTTATTTATGCATTTGCATGCATTCATAACTCTACCTGAGCAGCTAGATCTAGCCTAAAGTGTAACATAACATTTAAATGCACATAACCAAAAACACGAGCCTTGAGAATATAGCCAAACTTGTAAATGCGTGGTTCTTTCATGTGTTTGTATATTGATTTATGCTAATTACTCTCAATGTTTGTAAAAAAAATCTCCAAGCTGGAAAACGCATGCTTGACATTTCACAACTGCTTGACATACAGTAGCTCTAGGATTTGTTTAAATAAGCACAGATATAAACAGATGATCAGACATTGCTTACATATCAGATTTACAACCACGTATGAAAATGCACCCTAAAACGCTGCAAATATTTTTCTGCTGCCTCTCCCCGTGTGTGTTTCAAGGGTTAAGAGTCAGGGAAACACCGACATTAGTATAGTGTGGAAAGAAGACGTTAATACTACAGTATAACATTTACCATCAATAACAGGGTGGTAAGATGGATGCTGTGCATGCAGGTCTGTGGCTTTTGGAGCTCAGTCTAATTCTTCATGGCAGAGCTTCTACACACATTTAGTCCCAGTCCCACAGATAATTCAATACAAGTGTTCTAATCCATATCATCCCATCGTACGTTACCGCTGACAGCTCAGCACTGGGGCTGGAAACAGTGCCTTTAACAACCGGCGAGTACGGCCACAGTCCGAGCCCTCTCTCCAGAAATGAACATATTACCATTTGTTTCATCTGCGGCCATTTTTCTGCACGGAGACAGAGTTAGCGGTATGAGTTGGACACAAAGCAAAAGCTTTGAGCTCAGCGTGAGGGCCTTTTCATGTACGAAGACCAAGAAAACCATCTATTCATCAGCAAAAATGTGACCCGTTCCTGCCCGGGACTCTTACACAACCGATATAAAAATCTTAATTACTGCAGCTGTACCTGCAAGCCCTCTTCAACGGCTAAAGTCAATAAATCAGGTTTTAACACGGCAAGGAGCCACAACTCAAAGCATGCTGGAACATTACCTGCACGCTCTGCCAAAAATGTGTCCGGGGTCCTATAGATCAGAGATCTCATAGGGGTGGCGTGAAGCAGGGTACAAGGAAGTGAAGGGGGAAAACTGTCTGTAAGGTCTCTCGGGGTGATGGAACATATCTCAGATGCTTATCTCAAATGCCTGGACCTCGCAAAAAACAAAAAACCACATACAGTACACATCTACCACATCTACCCAGAGCATTTTCTAAAAACCACCTTGAGAAAACAGAGAGGTGTGTGCCGCTGACATTTATTATGATGCAGTGTGTTTACCGTTTGTAGAAAATCACCTCACCAAACCCGTCTGAGCAAAAGCCCTTGACTACAGGGTTTTTCCAGTAGTTGAGATGAATAAAGGACACTGGGTCTCTCATTCCGAGTATGTGTAGGCGAGATTTCACTATGTGCGAGTGATCTCGTTTCAGCTTCTAATTTTTGACCCCAACCTTGCACTCCTGAGCCCGGTCCTCGACCCCATGCTGCATTACAGAACACAAGTTATATAAGGGAACATAAGTAGAGCAACGAGCTGGCGGTGCGGTTTCTGCCCTTTATGGCTACCAGCCAAACAGATAATGTATATTTAGGCTGTGCTACAAACTAGGTCTTTATTTGTAAATACCACAACTCTGTACAGTATCAGACTGGTTTTGGAAGCCAGTTCGAATGGAGTGAAATGATGTTGTTTCACGGTGGACAAGTGGAACTAATCCATTTCATTAAAAACAGACAATCAGATTGCAGTAACAGAACAGAGCACTTAGCGCAGAGCGGCTTCAAACAGCGGCTGACATCAATACTCTCTGCCCCGCAGCGGCGCGAGGAAGCGGGTGGACTAAAATTGATGCTGTTCACAGTTAAGGCCTCCTCTGCTTTCTGCACTCGTTTACAACTGTCACTTTTCACGTGTTACGTTTGGGCCGGAGCAGGCCGTGGCGATGATGAGAGAGCAGCCCGTAGCAAACTTAAGACTCCTGTGATGATCACGCGCATGTACACGTCGGGGTAAAACAGAAGCCAGGGCCTGGGGCAAAAATGCCACTGGACGTGACAAAAATGTCCAAGAAATGTAAAATGTGGGGCAGAAAAATGCTGTTATCTAACATCTAAACACACAAAGAAACATACAAAACCTGAAAACCTGTTTTTAAATAAAAAAACTACTAAGATTTAAGACAAATTAGAACTTTTTACCTAATATAAAGACAATATTAGAACTTGTTAAAATTAAAAACACATTAGAACATTAATGTAATAAAATGACCAGAATATAACTTTTTAATGTAATATAATGACCTGATTAGAAATTTGTTATGTAATTTAAAAATCTGATTATGTTTTTATCTAATATAAATATCAGATTAGAATTTGTTTTATTTAATATAAAGACCAGATTAGAATTGTTTAATCTTATATAAAGACACGTCAATTATTTAAAATGTATTTTAAAGAGCAATTATTATTATTTAATAATCTCATGTTCTCTTTACAGCTACTTTTGTCATTGATGTTACATTTATTAGTAGTAGTAATTGTTTACATTTACAAGTAAAATAAAATAAATTGATTCAAGTCATCTATTTTACAAAAAATTAGCATGATTTTTAAATGCTCAGAAAAAACCTACATTTTGTATATAAATAGTTTTTTGAAATAGTAGCCCCTTAATAAAATGTTTTTTAGACATGTACAGTATAAGAAATACATACAAAAAAAAACTTCTGTCCCAGTAGGCAAACACGGATAATACCAAATACGCAGAGAGAAAAGACCTCTAAAAAACAACACAAAAACTTTGCTATGTCACCTGATAAGCAGCGCTGGGCAGGGCACTGTGACATTATAAGAGTCACGGTAGAGTAATGCAGACCAGGAAATCCCCCTGACCTGCCATGCTGCACACACACATTCATAAACGCATCATGCTCTCTGTACCTCCCCACCTAAAGGTGTTGATCTATAGAAGACACTAGAACAGAATTTAGCAAAAAATATGGGTATATAACACTGTTGTTTAGTTGAAAAGAGAAAATATAAGATGTTTTGACAGCCTCAGTCATCATCAGGGTGTGGAGAGTAGCTCACAGTTTGTCCAATTCTGGGAGGGCAAAAAAATGTAAGTACCGGTTCTTGAAAGGAATTCGAACGTGCTATAGGTGTAGATGGAGGAAGTGATGTTTTTTCTACATGTTGGCTCTGTTGGGAATAAGGCGGCAGATAGATTGAGGGAGAGTCGGTGGGCAGCGTCAGCTATGGCACCCTTTTCCCGCTGGTGCCAGATTACATTTCCAACAACAGCTGCCTCCTTTGTCCGTTCGCAGCCAAGCCAAACTGCGCCTAAAATTTCATTTAATCTGCTGCAAAACCTGAGTGTCAGCCACTTAAATGGCAGCTAAAAGCACTACTCTCAGATAACTGACTGACACTTACTAATAATAGACCCTGGCAACAGGGGAGCCGCGGCGGACATTTTGTGTAACCGTAGAGAGACGCCCGGGTGCCTGGGAAACAGGGGAGCGGACGGTCCCAGGTCCCCCGGCGGACGTAAACCTCTCACAGGCCGCCGTAACCCACTTGCACCCGTAACTCGCCCCCCTCAAACTCCACCCCTATTATCCAATCCTGAACCCGCCAATGACTCGCTTTCTCGTGCAACAATGGGTCTTCACGCTTTTGTCTGAAAGTCTGGGGCCATGTTGAAGGCAAGGAGGTACAGGCAGACAGTGAGAGGGCACAGAATGAGGGAGGGGTGAGAGAGAGAATAGAAAGGGTGAGACAGGAGGATTTATAGGTGATATAAAAATGTCCCCTTTTCAACCTCAGCTCCATATGGCTGAATGAAGACTTGGCTCTGCGGTCTGAAGTCCGTCAAACTGTGACCGTTTGGACCCGGTCACAGAGCGGAAGATTAGCACATGGAAGAAAGGGGAAATCGGAGGAGGAGAAGGGGGACAGGTTGAGCGGCTTCTATGGTACTGTGTCATTACACAAGGTCTCAACACGCCCTTCGTGGGAATCTGAGACAGGGCCTGGCAGGTCGCGGCTGAGTTCTGAGCGATAGAGCGGCGCACAAAAACCACCGTGTGTGTGTGTGTGTTTAAGAGTCAAAAGCCCAACGGACACATCATATTGCGTGCTTTCTCTCAAACACACATGAGAGAATGTATTTATAGAGAGGAGGAAACACCCTTCGACAGAAAAATAACCTGATTCACAGCAAAATGTTGAGGCGGCGACATTACAGAAAGCGTTACGGTTCAACGGGGCGCTGCACTCTCGGTTTTGTTTCTTACTACCTGTTTTCTTTCTTCAGGTGTGACAAGGTGAAACTGTCTGGACAACATGTGTGAAAAAGTGCCACATGTTTTAAATAAGCAGAAAAAAGAAAGCCAGCGATAGGGAGCAGAAACAGAGCATGCAGGAGGCCTCTCACAGTCACAACCACTGATAATGACAAAGGGGAGTGAATAGAGTAGGGTGATTCAGTGGACGATTTTCACTTCTGCATTCTTGTCATGTCCAGATGTTCTCCTGCAAACACACACACATTCAGTCCAAAACAACCAAACAGTCTCCACGTGTTTCCAATTTATACACCCTGAGTGATACCAAAAGGGCAGATATAACACCCAATACTCTCACTAACACGTCCGTTTTGGGGCGGTAAGAAGCAAGCAGGGTGGCAGAGGGGCGGCCGGTTAGACTAACAAACCACTCTCATCTCTGCAGAGACCATCGCTATTCAGACTAGGCTATGACAGTGGCGGCCTGCTCGATGAGCGAGGGGAACCGTGCGCTGATTACTGGCAGCTTGCCTCCCGGACTTGGCAGCTAGTGGTCACTGGGGGAGCAGGACATGATAGAGGCAGGATTTAGCCTCTGCTACACACACAGGGTAATGAGAGCCAGCCAACCTGGATTTATGTGCATTAGGAGGCACTGGGCTACCCGGCCTGTGATACATTTATTTGCCTTTATTAGCCTTGTGGCATATACGTATTGAAGGTAATTTGGTTAAGGCTGTTAGGTCCATTATGCAGCGAGCGTGGTCGGAGGAGGGAGAGGGCTGTTATTAGCGGTTATCAGATGAGAATTATGAATGATAACGGAGGCCCATCTCTAATTTGTGTGGCTAAGGTCCCCATTTAAATTATGCATAAAGCGCTGAGCCGATAAACAGCAGGGCATCCGTGTAGAGATACAGCAGCTCCTGCAGTCACCGGTTCCCGCTTTAAAATAAACACACGCTTACGAACGCACACAGAAAATCAATCTTGAACTGTGCTCGTGCTATGTGTGTTACTAAAGAGCGGTACGGAGCTGCCCATCCTGGTCAGATCTGGGTGATGCTGGGGTCACTTCATTCCGAAGGTCAGCAGAGACACGGATCAGTTTATAGATCAGCTAAATGTAGAGCTCACCCCAGATCACACTCACCTACATCAAGGCCTGGAAGCCCTTAGTGTCAGAGAGCTTTTTATTTCTGTGTTCAAGGTAAGTAAAGAAAGAAACAAGGGGATGGAAGACAGATGAAGAGTGTTACATGGTGCTTTGGTCTGCAGGGCAAATGGGTCACCTGAGAATTCTGCTAACCGGTCTCGCACAGAATTGTCTGGTCAAGCAAAAAGGCATCTGTGTTTGGTCACAGGGGGCGTGCGAGGAAAACAGGAAGACAAAACAGGGGGAGAGAGGTTGCTGAACACAGGATGAGTGAAATTCAAGCGGTCATCATGAATCAAACAAGTATAACATCCTGTGCAGACTCTGTGTGTACCTGAGTATAAAATAGTTAGGTGTTTGTCTGCCCAAGTGTGTATTAGATTAAAAACATGCTTAAAAAAACATCATGCCTATGCACATAGAGACCCACATTTAAAACGGGGTCGAAAATCGCTGGCATCAATTACAGCTTCCACTTACAATGTTTGTTATTTTTGCTTCATGTCTAGGTGACCAGTCACCCTTTGAGGACATGAAAGAGTCTCCATGCTTCCATTACACTCATCCTCCAACATCCTTCTAGACAAAATTCCAACCTCACTGGTCTCATCTCACTAAAGTAAAACTGTGTTTTTAGAGCTCAATTACACTACAGCTCCCCCCGTACTGTGCAAGAACTACCGTACTGTTAAAAATAACTGAAGAGCCTGTGACTCTCTGGCTACTGATCAGCCTGAGCTCAAGCAGTGAGGTCACAAACAGTCTCCTCCCCCACGGCCGTCCACGCACGCTCCCTCGCACATGCAGCCGACCCGCAACTTATCAAAGGCATTAACAACTTTTTGTTAAAAGGCTATAAAGTCTGGCAGAGGTCAGAGATCGCAGCGTCAGCTCTCCAGAGCAGAACAGCGCGGCTTATGGAATCGGTGTAATGCGTTTAACAGTGCCGAGTTATAAAAATGGAATGTTTAAAAAAAAAAAGAGGGCGAGAGAGGGAGAAAAATAAAGGGAGAGAGAGAGAAAGAGCAACACTCCTACACAGGCCCCTCTGTGTGCCGGAAAGGCATAGCAGTAAAGCAGCGAACAAAGAGCAGCCAGGCTGGCATGATGTGTGTGCGCGAGTGTGTACGCAAAAGAGAGAGAGAGAGGGTAAGAGTTTGCCCGCGGCATGCCGAGATGTCAAAACTGTCTCTCAGCAGCTGCAGAGAGACGCAGACAAAGGCAGCGAGTCAGCCACTGCTGCTATTGATTACTTCTCACTGGAGAGCCCCGTGTGAAGAGCGAAGACAATGGAGCAGATCAAACTCACACACTCACCTCTCCACCCCACACAGACGCCACCAGCCTCTGCTCTTATGCAAACAGCGAAGCCTGCGCAGCGCTCGCCAAAAACTCCACCACGTTTTGGAATCCGAAAAAACCCACCCACATTTTACAGCTGCATAGATTCATTTTGCTTCTATATCCTAATAGATTACATGCATAAAGGTGTCTGAATATTTCAGCGTTCGGGAGTATAGTTTTGTTGGACACGTTAAAGCTATCAGTTGTGGACCGGGGCCTATTAAAAGCCCTGATGTGACTTTTGATGGTCCTTTTGCAGGAGTAATGGCTGTGGAAAACTGCTCGTTCTCTCACATACACACACGCGCTCAGTGCCGCCTCAATGCCAAAGAGCTCTTGTCCAGGCAAACTGTTAATAAAAGGCACTTTAACAAGACTCCAAACAGCCCCAAAAGCAAACATCACATATACCCTGGTCCTGTGAACACAGACATCACGTTTGCATAACTAAACATCTAACAGCGGTTGAACCTGTATCCAAGATACACACCACTATATCCTTTCATGGCACTGACGGTAAAGGATTGAAACGGTTATGTAAACACATAAAAAATGCAGCCTTTGTGTCAATGCACTTGATTTTAATTCAAGTCAATTATAGACCCATAAATGGAGGCGCATCAGGGGTGTGTGGGGGCAGTTTTGGCTGCGGTGCTCGGGATGGAGCAACGGAAGGGTGCGCAGGTGCTGATGTGAATCTGGAGGGCATGTCCATTCATCACACGGCCCAATCATGCGGCCCCCGCACGCAAACAAAATATGCTACGGTAAACATAATCCATACATCAAACTCCAACAACAACAACCCTATTAGCCTGCTCTCCACTGACGTGCACAGAAGAAACCCAAGATCACGGACGAGGCGCTTGGTTAAAATATTACTCGATTCCTTGGATTCTCTGAGGTCTGGGCACCCTCTGCTTTCATTTAAAGGGAATAGTTCACCCAAATATGAAAATTCTGTCATGATTTATTCACTCTCATGTTGTTCTTGTCAAAACATTTGACTTTCTTCCACGGGTCACAAATCAGTCAAAAATCAGACTGATCTGAATTCAACTCACTGACTCAAAGATCTGGTCGCAACTGTTCTCAAGTCACTGGAGGGGAAGATTAACAGTCAATACTGGCTTTAATTTTGGTCTGTTTCTCACACAAAGCTACAGAAGAAAGGCAAACATGTTTGAATTGACATGAGGGTGAGTAAATGATCACCAAATGTAAGTTTTTTTTGGGTGAACAACGCCTTTTAAAGAGAGCGATAACCTGATGAAAGTGAAGTGAGACGATGAAGGAAGTAGATGAGTTTATTGTTTCAGTTGGCGTCAAGGGACTTTTGTTTTTCAAGGTTTCTGTTTGTGTAGGAAGTATAACGCTTATTTTAAATAAAGCACGTTACGAGACAGATGTTTCTGGACTTTGTGTGGCTACGTGTTCAGAGTTGCCACAAATAGTGTATTAGCCAAATTTGCGTGATATCGAGTTTGCCCTGTGCCATTTAATACACGCATTGCCAGATTACATCTATCCTTAGAAATCCAAGCCAGCTAAGATGGTGGACAGAGTGTAATGAACTCCATGTTGTCTACATTAAGCCTATCCTTCTATACCCACCACCGTAGCGTCTCTATACGGCCGACCCATCACTGTGACCCAGGTCAAGCGGTATCTGGCCTGTGGTTACATCCCAGGGTTTTCTTCTCTGACCTGGGTTACACACATACATGAAAACCAACATGAACACACACTGAAATGTCAGCTGGGTCAGATGGCACACGCTCTGTGGCCTGTGTATCTGCCACCAAAACACAGTTCAGAGTGACAAACGAAAGAGTTGAAGTGTCATCTATGTGTATGAATGATGATTTCTGTAAAAGACACTGGTATTTAGGAAGATTCAGAAAACATACATGCACATGTGAAACTGTATAAAGACATACACAGGCAACATTTGACCAAGTCCTTTCATATTTGTTGGGCGGTTCCTGTGTCTTTAGGGTAAAAGCTGCGGAGAGACACAAAACCGGTTCCCTAAAGTCTGCTTGACGAACTTCTAAACAGAGTATTCAGGTCAGCCAACACACACTCACATACAAAATAAATGTGACAGCAAACACATATTTGAGAAGAAATATTAATCAACAAGACATCATTCTCCAAAAAACAGGCTCAGGTTAATATAAATGAATAAATATTAATACTTGAAATTATGTCATTACCATCTGGTGACCTATTGAATGCTGCTGTGCAAAAAGTAATTTTCTTATTCAGTTTTTGAACTGGTTGCACAGCATAAGCATATATCTAAGAAAGTATAGTCAGGTTAATGCTTAAAATAGGGGGAAAAAAACTTGCCAATGGGTTTAAATTTAGAAAACTAAAATAGATAAGACAAAATACTAAAAAAGAAAAAAAAACATTGCTGTGTATAATAAGGACAGCAAAGTGTACACACTCCTACTCACACCCACACACAAAGAAAACTGATTTCTGGTTCTGAAAAAGTCTAAATGACTATATCATTCACTTACATTCGAACAAAAAAAAAGACTAAAACAACTCCACCGTGGCACAAACGTGTTGCACAGATCAGCCCTTTTTACAACACACCCCTCACACCCTCAGCCAAACTGTGATTGACAGTTGATGGCCAACAGTGAAATCCACTGGATAACTGACACAGCTGTCGGAGCCAAACAGAAGTCTATGAGTCCAGTGTGTGTGTGTGTGTGTGTGTGTGTGTGTGTGTGTGTGTGTGTGTGTGTGTGTGTGTGTGTGTGTGTGTGTGTGTGTGTGTGTGGCACGGCTGATTAACTGCAGAGCAGACCGGTAGTGACCTCTGTTCCCTGTGTCCAAGCTCACCTTTGATATGGCAGCTAGCACAAGGTGGGGAGGTGGGTGTGTCTCAGATAAGAACCACTTTTACAGTTCTGTATTCTAGAAAATCTCCACCTTCCCTCTTCATCAAACCACACTACTGTGGGATATTTAAAAATGTTTAAAGAAAAAACAATCATTTATTACAGGAGTATGTGTGTTTACTAAAGGACAACTGTACAGGAAAAATCAATCATAGAACAGCGATTCAAATCTATGCCAAGCACTACAGTCCTACAGGAGCACTGAGTTATAAAGCATAGTGTCAACCAATGAATCACTGTCCCTGGGTCACGACTGGCCCAGGGTTCACTGGCCATCTCTCAGAGAAGAGGGAAAAATCGATGGTGTCCTCTGTTGGCCGAGGGTAAGTGGGTCATACATCAGGGGTCCAGGGGTTCAGAAAGCTGCTTAGCGAGTGGAGATCAGGCAGGCGGTCCCAGCGCAGCTGGGTGGACAGTGATAGACTCCACTGAGGACATGCCCTTGCAATGGCTCGCTCAACATGTGACCCTGTCCACCTAAACACACAACAAGCTAAGGACCCTGTGTGTTCGTTTCATGCCCCGCTACAGCTTCCTGTCTCGCTTAATGGACTGAGCGGTCACAGAAAGACCGCTGAAACACATTTCTGGTTGAAATATGATTTCCACAAAGAGTGTTTTCTGTACCTGATAGCACTTTTTCGTGTTAATTTCAAGCCCCTCTTTTCTTGAAATCACCAGTGGTGACCCTCCCCAGTCATGAGCATTTTCAGAATAGTGCTTATTGTTTTGTTTTTGCTCTGGAAAGTCCTTCAAGCTAAAGCAAGATGACGGAGCCCAGGCTGCAAGGCCAGCTAACCGGTCTAAACTGGTTCTGACATGGGGGGTACAGATGGTGGAGAAAAACGAAGCGTTGTTTTCGCCTCTAGCGAAAAAGGAACCTGGAAACATTTGAGGTATCGTCAGCAGGTAAAGTGTGAGAGGGAGGGAGAGGGAGAGGAAGAAAACAGGAATGAAAATGAAAGACAGTAAAAAAGGCAAGCAGAGAGAGAGAGAGAGAGAGAGAGAGAGAGAGAGAGAGAGAGAGAGAGAGAGAGAGAGAGAGAGAGAGAGAGAGAGAGAGAGAGAGAGAGAGAGAGAGAGAGAGAGAGAGAGAGAGAGAGAGAGAGAGAGAGAGAGATTGTAAAAGCTAGAGTGAGTACGGGCTATGACACTGTCTCATCAAACAGCTGGACCTCGGCCAAGTTCATCTGTTAATGGACAACCACCATAGGGCCCCACCACTCCCCCTTCAACCAGCATCCCTCTCAGCCCCTCAGACCCTTGCCGTCCTCTCTTTCTCCGAAAAGAAATAGACGTAGATTATTCTAAAGCCTTTCCCTTTTTGTTGGAGATAAACAAAGTACTTCAGGTTTAGGGCTCACCCTGGGACTCTGACAAAGCAATCTATCATCCTGTCTGGCTCAGCCAGTTTGACCACACCGAGTCCAAGGAGGCTAATGGACCCACTGGACAATTTTGTCTTTGTGTAGCTGCTCCCTCTGTTCTGCCACCACCGTTCCAATGCCCCCTCGCAGGCACAGATGTGCGTGACCGATCCTTCCCCGACCCGAATCCCTCACTTCTGTATTATAACATACAGTGGCCCCAAGAAGTGTTTGGACACTTTTATGCAAACCTATTTGCATTACATAAAAAACATCAATCTGAGTGGCATTTATTTTGAATAAATTATACTAATTTGCATATACAAATTTTGAGGGCATTGAGTTCTTTAACTATTACCTTGCAAACCGTTATTTAATAAGAATTGCAAAAAGGACTCAAAAAAGTAAAATTTGTTCTGCACATGCTACTTGGTTTTGCTTTTAATGCAATGAAATGTATACATTGTCTAAAAGTGTCCAAATAAATCTGGAGGCCAGTGTCTGTGATACACATGGATATTTAAATATAGAGACAGAATGCAGAGAATTCGAAATTAAAAATAAGAATGTATGTGTAGGAAAGAGCAGGGGAGAGAAGAGATAAAAAGACTGGTTAGCATTAGCCTCAGACGTGTCGAGACACATACGGCTCCTGGATTTTCCCTGGAATGACATGCAACAGAGAGAATGAAACTCAAGAGAGGGGGAAAAAGTTTAAAAGAGAGACAGAGAGAGAGAAAAAAGAACCAGACTTTAAAGAGTATTGTGATAGCTTGCAGGGTTTTTGAAACAGAGGGTGATTTTACTTTTTGTCTCGCAATCAAAGACAGCATTATATATTCTTCTCCTCAGTCAGGTATTACATTTATCATCCTGTTCGGCTTTTTAGACAGTTGATAAATATGAAGCTTCAGCCAGAGGAACCTCCTTACAAAAAGAGAAGTTGACTAATGCTGTGCACTGAAACAGAGTTGAGAATGGTTTCAGCTGATAACGAATACAAGAATTAAGAATAATTCATCTAAACATTACAATTCGGTCATCATTTACTCATTCTTATGTCATTCCAAACTCAAACGAACAAATGGATTAGTTATCTAGTACAGTTATCTGAAATGTCCAAGCTGACCACACTGTCTCTGGTCCTAATCTACATTCACTACATGGTAAAAGTAGCTTCAAGAAGAAAGCATTGGGGTAGTTGTGGTCTAATGGTTAGAGAGTCGGACTCGTAACAAGAAGGTTGCCGGTTTGATTCTCAGTAACGGCAGGTAACAACTGACGTTCCCTTGAGCAAGGCACCTTGGGCTCCCCGGGCGCTGCAGTGATAGCTGCCCACTGCTCCGGGTGTATGTGTGTTCACGACTTGAAGTGTGTGTGTTCACGATTCACTGGATGGGTTAAATGCAGAGGTCACATTTCAGGTATGGGTCACCATATATGACAAATAGGTAAAAAAAAAAAAAAGCATACGCATGGAACGACATGAGGACATGAGTTTTCAGTTTTGTGTGAACTATCCCTTTAAGGCAGACACAACATGAGCAGGTAAAGCCCTGCTGCGTGTTTATGCATGCATGTGTGCGTGTGTGTTGCATGAGCTCAGGCAACAGGCTAGAGACAGCAGCACCCATCAGGGATAGGTTCCTGTTCAGAGCACAAACAGACACGGTTCACAACCCCCACTGTGAAACAAACAGTCCAGAGCCTTTGCCAGGATCTCATCTCACACTTACACACACACACACACACACACACAAAGCAAATGCATACAACAGATCACACACGCAGTCCGGAGCAAGAAGACAACTCAATCATACAACAAACATGATCGCAAATGATGATGTCTCTTTGCTATACACATACATCAAGAAAGAAAGGATTTTAAGACTGCACGGCAAAATTAAACACATATGGACTCACAGGACTTCAAGATTGATAGTCTATTTGAAAGGTGGAGTATTTGCTTTTAAAGTCTGCTAATGAAGAAGAGAAGAAGACTAATCAGTCCATATTACACAGATCAGACACACCACCCGGCAGAGATGGGACAGAGTCAAATCGACAACCCCCCCCCACAGTTCCTCCAGCCAAACCCCCTAAACATCCTCCGCCGTTTCGTTCGTTCTTTACCCATTTTGAGACGATAAATTATCCATTAGATTTCATCATATCTTACTAAGGCAATTACATCAAGAAAATGATAGCGCGTGTGGAATCAATTATGCATGCCCTTGGCCGGAGACCAGAGGCTGGGAAGTCGGAAAGGGCAGATCCACTCCGCACATACACACAAACACACACACGCATGCAAAGAAACCCATACTACACCACACTACACACACACACACAAATAAAAAAAGACCCTGGATCTCACAGATGTGCCCCATCAGTTCATCTTACTGCCTAAAAAGTTCATGCACTTAATAATTTATTTGTGTTCTGGATACGGTTTCCCAGCTGAATATTAACAACTTTGAAGCGTGCTCACAGCCAGGGTAGGGCTAAAGAAGTCCTGAGGAAACAGTGCCTGTCAAGTCCCCCCGGCCCCCATTCTCCTGCTCACACCCCCTCCAACCCCTCCTTTCTCAAAAAGAGCGCGTCCGCTCTAAGACTGAGCTGTGCAGCTCTGCGCTGTACGTAACTTACTTTTCATCCTGATCTTTTTCATCACAATGTAGATTGCAGCTCCCTTAAAGCACTTCAGGCAAAAACTAGCAAGGAGATGGAAAAGAAAAAAATGTAATGTACAAAATATTAACAATAACAATAGAGGAAAGCATTTCCCTGTTGGTTTATGTTATCATTTTATATTGTTTTTATTTATTATTTTGTTTTCCTTTCTTTGTCTAGCTCATTATTAATATCTGCATTCATTTATTTGATTGACATATTTTTTCCGCAATCCCCCTCTTACTCTGGTTCAATTACAGTACACATGACAGTCCCTCTCTTTTGGGAAATGCAAACGGCGACACAAGGCAAAATGTCTAGGTATTTCCATATGGGTCCGACCGTACAAGCGCATGCTTGAGATCTGGAACGGTTACAGCCACATGTCCACATGAGGAGGGACACACGCAATGCGCTGAAAGATTTAATTAATTTCCCTCAGCATGTTAACAGAGAGCCTCACTTAGTAAGACAAATCACTCCGAAAATGGCACTAGCATTTGAATCCCAGCAAGAGCGTGTGTGCATGTTTGGGGGTAGGTGTTCAACATCTGCTTCCTTGTGGGGAAGGGGGTTACGAGGGTTTGGAACATAAAAAATACCGGCGCTGAGCTGCACACATGTACCAGTCCGGGAAAAAAATTGTATGCAGAAGGCGCAGTCATTCAGCGTGTGTGCGTAATTTGAGTGGTTAGATGATTCTCTCTCCACTATCTCTGCAGCGTGTTACAGCGGCGGGCTGAGCCGGGTCTGATCAGCAGTGATTAAGTGCGCTGCTGTATGCAAAGTGCATTAATGAGGGTGTGCGGAGTCATCAAGTAAATTAAATATGTCAAATCTCCCGGTGAACTTTCAATCTTCACATACAAAACGCTGCTTTCATTTACATCCTCCATTTCTCCCTCAAAATCCGGATTGAAAAAGCAAACGGCGGATGCAATTTATACCTTTGCATTTTTTACGCCAAACCCCCTCCCCTGTGTGAGCATGCACGCTTACACACACACCCTCGCTTTCTCATACGCAGCTCCCTGCAGAAGGTCTGACAGGCCGTGCTGATGTGTTCAGAATGCGTATGGTAATAGGCCAATCAAAAATGCAAAACAATTGGCAATTACTGAGAAGACCTAATGGTCATTAGAATTTACAACTAGGTAATGAACTAAAGTCTGCCCACACCATGCATATTCATAAAGCAATTTAGGCTTTGAAGATTAAAGAAGTGCTTAAAATTCAAATGAGCCTGAGCAAATTATCAGTAAGATTCAGTCAGGAAGTGTGGCTTTGTGTGTGTGCGTGTGTGTGTGTACGTGTGTTTACGAGTAGATGTTGCACCATTTTCCACAAGTTTTGTTAACAAGAAAAGCCCAGTGTATGTGTGCGTGTGCGTCTGCGTGTGCGTTTGAGCTCAGACGGCCCCGTGGGCCCGACAGAGGCTACTGAGGGTCTAGGTGTGAGCTTAGAGACCAATCAACACAATAATGGCTGCTTAACAAGGCTTGCTCTCAGCTTTACTCAACAGAGAGATCTGTTTTATTTATCCCATTCATCTTTCATTCATGTCAGTGTAAATTCATAAAGAAAAACTGCTTCTTTAGCATTACACATTGAGTGTTTAGTGATAATGAGTCAATTCAATAATTGTGGTAGTAGACATCTGAGGGATGCCAGAAATACCTCTGTAAATTTAATAGAAATAACCAGCTATAGCGCAGATATAATTTGAAAAAAACGCTTCATTACGTTTATATCCGTGCTAACATTTTACTTGCAATTAAAGTCATTTAATTCAATCAAAGCAATCGCATTGTTTTTATCGGTGAGATGCTTCTGAGCCACGGAAGTGAGGAAATAAAACAAAGCAAAGCAAAGAATCAAAGGACAAAACTAAACTACCAAGCACAATAAAATTATATCCATTTAATGCCTGCCAGAAGCCATATCTCTGAGAAACAAACCCAATTTTTCTCAATTTAACTGACAACACAGGGTTTTCTAAAAAAAAATGCTTATGGAACATAAAGTCCCTCTACAAGAAACCAAAGAAACAGACGATTTGATGTCTTTATCAATTAAATGTTATTGTTAAGCAATACTGATAATTTATCTAAGAATGCCGTGTTTATATGACACGAAAAAAAGCTGTACACAGATGGTATATCTGTGTGTCTGTGGTCACAGGTAGGTTGTGTTTGTGTGGGTTGCAGCTGGGCTCTGGACTGCTTCATCCCACTCAAATCTAAAAATAAAGCAATTAACTTATTGGTAGGCAGGAGGGGAGAGATTGTGACAGGCTGTCCTGCTCTGGGTGAGGGGTTGTGACCCACAAGGGTCTCCAATGCAGTAAATACAGATACAGAGCCCAGCTACCACTCACAGTCATGGATTTGACAGGACTTTTCTGAACATTCGTACAAAGGTAAGTCACATGTATAGTAGTAAAGATTAATAATTAAAATGAACTGCATAAATAAAACCAACAATTTATCTGTCCATCTAATTTAATTTCATTCCCTTAATTTAACGCTGAACATCTGACGCTAATTTGCACAAATGCCACCAGGGAGAGTCTGTGAAATTCTAACCCCCAAAAAATTCAATATAAACTTTCTCTATGTTATCTACTGTTGTTAATCTCTCTCTCGCTCTTTGAAAGATCCTTCACTCGTCACGCGCCGCACACGCATTCCGTCACCGCTGCAGAGTTTAACCACAAACACACGTGCGCGCACACACATCCGCAAACACTACAGCCCACTAAAACTAGGCAGGCGCCCAATACCAACATGAGCAGATCAGGCAGCCACCCAAATCACACACAAACACAGAGAGGGAGATACGGACGGCAGATCCAGACGTGGCACGCATGCTTTTGAGGACCTAACATGGGTGAGGGGACCGGCCTCCAGTGAAATGCTGTCTTGGTGTGAGTGAAAGATTTTTACAGAGATCCACCGACCGTCGGCTTCGTTGATATGCCTGCAAGAAACAGCCTGTCTCTGCTTAACACCCTCTTGTTTTTTTACATTATTTTACATACCAGGATCAGTAAAAGCAGGTACCCAGTATCCTGTCTCCACCTGTGTGGAAAAAATCTGAGTGCATTGGGCAGAGGACCCCCGAAGAGAGTGGGAGAGAGACAACGATAGAAGGAAAGGGAATAAACAGGGGAAGGGAGAAGAAAGAAAAAACTGAACTGAAGGTGTCTGTAGAGACTTGAGTCCTGCCATCTGTAACCATTAGAGCCCAGATGAATTGATCGTATTGAGCGACCCGGCTGGCGCAGGGGCATTGCTGGTCAAGGTGACCTCATAGTGGATTTGTGTCCACTAGATGATACCAGGAGAGATAGAGCAAAAGGAAAGACTGAGAGAACATGGGCATCTTACACCTGCTTTTTAAAGGGGGTATCCGTGATGGCTTTTGCTCATTTGGTGAACTAGGTATTTCAAATTTAAACTAAATGAGTTTTAGACATGCTTTTTATTACAATAATTGTTCCACTTTATTATCGAAGATACACTTTTTTCTTTGCAAAGCTGCATTAAATACTCAGTTGGCATGATGTTGGCAGGAGAAAAAAAACAGATTACAGAAACATAGGGCCATTGCATGTTTGACAGCCAGTAGCTGCTATATCAAAGTGTGTGTGCACGCACGTGTGTAGTTAAGATAAACAGAGTAGTAGAGGACACCCCTGCCGTAGCCCACCCGATGCCTCCAGACCTGCCAACTTCTCTTTGGCATTGACCGCAGAGGGATGTCCTGCAGTACCACTGCCAACTCACACACCCTTTCATACACACACACACCTCACATGTACGGCTGCAGAAAACCACAAACAAATGCAAGGGCCTCTGTCAGCCACACACACGCAGCCAGTAATTCAGCACCGCTACACTCTTGTTTATAAAAGCCCGGTCTGTAATCCACCGAGATTTATAAATATGCTTTGTTGTACATAAACATTTTTATGGACATGTTCTCTAAAACATCTGACACAATTTGAGAGCTGCGATATGACAGGACCCAGTGGATCTATGCACGTCCACCCACGTACAATGTTCTCGAAAATAAAACAAGGAGATCAGACCAGAGGGATGCCTAGATATTTGTAAAATGATGAGACATCTCATGAGGCATAATCACACTGCTCACAGACTCAAAATCGAACGTTACGCCTCTTTACACCTGCATGTCCCTCGTAACAAACAGACACTGCGTATTTATACTCAGACAGCAACATCCTTTCTTGGTGTTTTTATATACACCGGGCAATTTCTTGCTTTCTCGTTTTTTTATTTATTTAATTGAACATCCATCGAAAGAAGCAATAGCGCAGGGCTGTCACGAAAAAGATGCGTGATCAGGCATTATGAAGAACAGACGGACAGGAGAGAGATGGGTATTTCTCGTCTTGTGATGGAGGAGGTGATGCCATTGTCTGCAGAAGGGAGGGAGATGTGTTTGGGGGGGATGAGAGCGTCACTGGGTGCTAAGAGCGTATGAAGGGGTGCGGGGGTGGAAGAACTGAGACGGAGCGGGTGGCATCGTGCCAGGCAGTGCCCGTCTGGCTGCTAAATACCTTTGTTTCCTTGCAAGCTGGCTCTGCTGCAAAAACAGGTAAAACGTTTAATCGTCTGTGATTTTTACGGTTTACAGACTTAAATATCCACATATGTGCAATGCCCGTATTTCAAATATTATCCGTCACCGCAATCAAATATAAAAAATACAACCCAACCCAAAAAATATGTTCTGACTCAAGTGTGTTTGTTTGGAATGAAAAGCGAAGGCATTTCTTTTTTTTCCCAGGCAACGCAAAATTCCCAATCCAACAAAAGTGTGTGCTATAGCCCATTAGATGAGAATGGCGAATGAAAGGGAGCTGTCCACCCCCACAGCACAGAGCCGACTATATCATGCAAATCAAGCCCGGGGATGCAGAATATCACAACGTTTCTGTGAGGAATGCTGCGAGACACATCGCCACATGTAGCAAAACGCTCCAAGAGAATTAAACATCATTCGGCACTATTATTACACCTCATCTCCCCGGAAAGCTCTCGCACACACACACACTCTCGATATTGCTATTTTTTTCAAGATCAGACACAAGCTGGTACACACACAGGTACAGAAGATGTGTACACATACAAACACACGGGCATACGCTTGTGTGCAATATCTCTGTGTTATTCAAAAGAGGGGACAGGTCGTGTGTGAAGCCCTGGTGTGTTGAAAAAATATAGCCAGTGAAAGAAAATAAAAACCTTTTGAAAATTAGAGGCGAAACCCCCTCCTCATTCGAATACATATTCATAAAGAGCTGCTTCCAGGGCGCCATCTCTGCTCGGGTAAGACATGTCTCTTTGTCGCTTCTTGATAATTCATTTTCCTGATGGTAAAAAAGGTCATAGTGGAGAATGCAGGGTTTGGGGTCATATTAGGCTATTAGAGAACACACACCTCAGAACTGCACACAAATAAAATGATCTTGCGACACAGAGCTCTGCACACATGCATATTTCCACATGTGCCTTCATGTGCCATGTAAAACAAAGTCTATTACAGCCATCATCTCAACAACACACTCGGAGACAAATGCGCGCATGTGTATTCCATGCAGCCTGGTGCGGTTCGGAAAAAAACAACAGAGGACAGACGTCGTAGTAACGTCGCTTCTCGCTGATGACAGACGTCAGCTTCTTGCATTACTGCAGAATTAGAGGAGAACCTTTTAAAAAACGATCAGTGTCCCTCACCAATGAACTCCAGAAAGGCGCCCTGATGATAATTATGATCGTGACAGATCGTCAAGCTTCAGATAATATGTGATTTAAAAAGATGGAAGAAAAAAACAATAAGAAAAAAGCTTAAATTGCCGGGGTCTTTGTAAAGCCACTCATTTAGGTCACATTTTGGCACTGAAAATTGCAGGCAGCTCACACGCCACACAATCGCACACAGTGTAATTGATTCAATATTAATTGGATGCCCCTGATTTACATTGACGGCTACAGCCATATGCATAGCAGAGAGGGCGAGAATGACAAAATGAACGCGAGAGAGAGAGAGACAGAGAGAGACAGAGAGAGAGAGAGAGAGAGAGAGAGAGAGAGAGAGAGAGAGAGAGAGAGAGAGAGCGTTAGAGGCATTAAAACCCACCCAGCAAAGGCCATTTAAAAAACAATTATCTGTATTGAGGTCCGTTCTGCATGGCAGCAGTGTTAGTCCGATCTAATCTGCCGATTTATTGGAGAGCAGTCATAATTTCTGAAGCGCTGCCGTAGCAAAAGACAGAGACTTGAAAAGCGCTTGGTAAAAAAAGTTCAGTGCTCCAAATGGCCCCATATCATGAGCCAAAGCAAATTCAATCTGTTAGATCAACATGTTATTGAACAACACGTTGCAAAACAGAAGATCATAGGATGTTACTTTGCATAATTTTACATTTCGTCAGACATCTTACATTGTGCATTAAAGGACAAGATACAGATTCTGTCAAGAGAGAATATTCAAAGCTTAAAGCTTTAGGAACAACACTAATTCAACAAGACATATCAACAGTGAAATACTACATGCTTTTGTGACAACCTGTCAAATTTTTTTGCCATTGTGAGGGAATATGAGGATTAAAAATCTAATTTAGGGATTAAAAAATAAATAAATAAATAAATAAAGGGTATTTAAAAGTAGAATTGTATCAAATCAATGCATGAAAGAGAGGGGAAAAGAACAGATACAGAGAGATTTGGGATAGTGCAAAGCCGAATGCACACACACGCACACACACGCACACACACACACACACACACACACACACGTGTTTTGCCTCTGTTTTGGCAAATGCAGCGTTGTATTACACCAACTAATGTATATAAAGTAGTTACATCACACACACAAAATCCCTTATTTGGGTACTTGAACAAGATCATGATGCTATTTACCAACAATAAAATAATAATAATGATTCTTAAAAGTTTGTTGTTTAACTTTTACATTTCTATCACCACACCAAATGCAGCAGTTTGATGTTCTAGTCCACCTCTAACCCACATACACAAAAAGTATTCTAGTTTACATAGTTATGGTAAGGCACAGTCATAACTAACCTTGAAGATGTTATGTCTGAAATCATCTATAATATGTCTAATAAATATCTCCTGCCTGTCTAAAAACAGCGGATTCGCTAATATACTGAGAATAAAATAAATTGTAAAAAATCATAATAAAATAAATACTAATAAAAAACAAGCACACATAATCCCAGTGACCCAACGCTATCAGCTGAACCCTGATACATTATGATGTAAATGAGTTTAATAACCCAGTTTAGCAGCTGACAGAAACAAGAGACGTGATAGCCGGCTCGCATAAAGGTTGTATAATTTGTGCTGAAACTGCACCAACATGCTTAAAACAAAGAGGGTAAGCAGACACAAATGACCCCATTCAGCCTTCATATCTGATCAAATTTAACTCCAGTACACCACAGCAATATGGTCCACAGCACACCCCGTGGTTCCTTTCAATACATGTACATAAACAAAAAAAGACTTATTTTATTTATCTCAAAGTGTCCATAATCTACACAAGTGAGAGCTCTTGGAAAACAACTTGATACTTGAACTCAGCAGCCGATAATTAGCCCAGAGCAAGGGTCAAGTCCAAATGACTTTTGATGGAGCTAACCGGACCCAGACGCTTCCTGGAACCTGATCTTTGAGGCAGACCAGAGAATGGCCAAATGTACGCCTGGGCAGAAAAACAGACTGGAAAGTCTCACTCTCACATTTTTCTACATAAAAAAAAATCAGTCACATCAAATCACCCCCCAGCTAAAGACACACATGGACACGTCATGACAAAACGGTCATATTTAATATCCACACCAAAAACTTGAAACAATTCATTTTGCACGGAGAAAGACTCAATTTATGACTACACCGAGTCACAATTTAGCACATGAGAGTCCAGGAATTTTTCAAAGCTGTTTACAGTGGAAATGATGGACTATCTTGTTTGTTGTTTCTTTGTTTCTATGAGTGTACTTCATATTTCCCACATTTAATTTAATGCAGATCGTCAACCACTACAAACGAACCGTAATTAAAATGCACATCCGCAAAACTTAAACAAATAATTAGCGTTGTGTTATTGTTCCTTGACAAACCAAAATAACTGCCCGGCCTCCTATTTCCTTTCCTTTTCTCGACAGAAAGTGAAAATGTGCAGGCGTGCATTTATACGGATAAGATGTGGCTGTGTGTTAACCCACAGCGAAATCAAGATACATCTGTCGAGACCACATGAGAGAAGTTGTGCAGCACAGAGAGGCATTTCCCATGAGTCTGTGGACACACATCGAGAGGAACGGCCTCTCCTGTCACAGCAAGGGCTCCTCAAACCGCCCCTCCACTGCCAAAATGTCCCCCTCTCACTCCTTTGCTTGCCGTAGAGATTAGCAGCTCTCTGTGCTATAAAGAACACAGTTTGGCCAGTAACAAAACTGCAACTAAGTGAAAGTCACTGGCACTTTGACATTTTGTCTCATTTGATTACTCGGGGAAACGGCTCTCATCTCTCGAATCTAAAACTCAAATCTAAAAAGAATTAAAAAGTGCAAATGTGCTAAACCGAAGCATAAAGCCAGTGCGTGGTCTAAGGTTTAAATCTGAGCTTAATTATCCAAATCCTCCAGAGTCGACGTGAATAATATCCAAACTGATTCTAAGCAGAGATGATCTCTAGATAATAAATCAGATACTAAACGTTTTTTTTATCTTTGTACTCTGAGTAACGTCGGTTCCTCTTTTGGTCTTCATAACATCATCTCATCCTGAGGTTTGATTGAATATACCCTCTTCCCCTTCCTGCCCCACAGCTTTTAAATATTCAGCACTCTTGATACGTCGCCAGAGCTGCGAGCGAGACGCCCCACAGAGAAACGACATGTGTCTACGATATGTGGCCCACACAACAACTCGTCTCCGTTGAGCGCATCACAAAAATTTCTCACACACAGATACACGCAGCTTTCATATCATGACAACACTGAATCCTTGGGATGAAATTACCTGTATTGTTTTCCTGTTTCGGGCAGATTCCTCGAGAAGACGTCGATAAGCAGTCATCGTCCTCTGGCGTGACCTGGACGCCCACCTCCACAGGGTTGGAGGCTCTCCTCAGCACGCCATGCGTGGGCGAGGGGGGCTTATCCACCGCTTTGTCCATGCACAAAGTGCCATTGCACTGCTTCCTTTTGTGCTCAATGAAAATAAGGATGTCTCCCAAAGGGAAGTTCATCTGACACTGGCCACAGGTGAGCAGATCCTGGTCTCCCTCCGGAGCTACCTGTACCAGCCCGCGCTGTTCCTGTCTGTCCTCCGAGACCACGGCTGAGAGGGGCTCGGCTGCACGCGGGAAGAATCCATATGTGACACAGAGGGAATGAAAAGCAGAGGCAATATTAGAGACTGGGTGCCGTAATGAACGTAACAAAACTGAGTGAGCACACATCCGGGGAAAAAATTCATTGTTTCACACAGGAACAAAACTGTTTCTCTACTTTGATAAAAAGCTTGTGAATTGGGTATTGCACATCAACATCCCACCTATATACATTTCATGCATTAGGGCTTCTTAAATGCTTTTGTTTTATAAATGTTTATCTCACAACTTAAATAAACAACAACTTTTTGTCAGTAAGACTTAAACAAACATAGAAATATTGTAAGTGTAGTACATGAATTGATGTATTATGATATCCCAGAATACCAGTAAAAGCAACATCATTTGGTAAATCTTTAGCATCTGTGTGTCAGTCTGACTCTTTGTTTCACTCGACCATACACACATCTGGTTCATGAAATGACTGCGTGGTCAACACGTGTAGATTCGGAACTCGAGATATCCAGCAAAGGCAACACAGTGACTGTTACTTGCCTGATAAGAGCTGCAGCGATACATGCCTCACAAAATATCGACTATTCGTTTTGCCTCGTGATAAACTTAGGTTGAAACACACGTTTCTCCAGCTGTTTAATGTCTTTTTCTAATGATTGTTTAGTGAAATCTTCTGCACTACTACGTTAGCTTTCGAATGGTTAAGCATCTTGACCTTCTTTATAAGCTGCCAATTTCAAGCTTTAATGAACCTAAAACCACAGAGAATCAAAAAATAGATTTTAATTTTAGTGGGTGATGATTGGTACAGATTTTGATAAAAAGGTGTTGGGAGCACCGCGGTTAAATTTACTTCAGCCCAGTCTGGGGCAGATATTGAGGGGCAGATCCCAGGCGTGCACATGAAGAAATATTCCTCCCGTAATGGCATATAAAGATAACGTATAATACATTAATACTCTTGTCTGAGAAGTGATGATTTTTATATTACGTTGTATTATATTGTCGAGTTTAATTGCTCGCCATGCAAATAAAGAAAAGAGAGTCTAACCGATATAAAGTAACTCAAACTATTTTAAATCAGAATCCTTTTTACACAGTTATTCTTATTTTGATATTTTTCTGTTCTGCTCTAAATATTATCGCTGCATAAGGATTGATATTGTATTACTTCCTAATATGTTCGATTGCGATGAACACTGATGAAATCAATATGCAATACTTCTTAATTAATAATAATAGCGAACGACTGCTGATAAAATGTAAATATCAAGTCTTACACTGACGTCATATAAAACAATATTTACCACTTGAGTTAACTATGATGACCATTAGTCTTGGATATAATTATTTTATCTACAATCTAAAGATATGCACATAATTTTTCAAATTATATTAAGGAAACGTTACACTACAGACCTTGTGTAAATAAACAAATATTCGATCATTTTTCTGCAAAAGATTATTTGATAATCCAGAGAAATACACAAAATCAAATTAAGTTGGGGCAGAGAAACGTGGTCGACACACCAACTAAAACTGGATAAAAACATCACATAAAGTTTTTTAATTCAATTTTAAATTCCACTACACTCCGCGCTGACATTGAAAAACGTCGTTAAATTCAAATTGTTTTTGAGAATATATTATGGGATTTTAAATCGACCCAAGTCTAATATAAAAACAGCTTAAAACTCGGAAATATGAAAACAGTATTTTAAATGGTTCTGCTCTGAAAAGTGTCTCCTTGTGCAAATAAATAGGCTACTGTGCTTTTACAGAATAAAAAGTGGATCTATTTGTACAAACATCCCATTCGTTCGTCTGTCTCTCTCACTATCAAAATAACTGTCTCCTTATAATTATAAATTAGATGGCAAAGTTTATCAAGATCGACATTACAAGTCTTTTATATTGCTTGGAACTCCTTTGTTAATTTTTCAAGGACTTACTTGACCGAAAATGCAGAATTATAAACCACAAGGTATAAAAATTCAGCATTTGACGTCGGGTCAAAAAAGACGAGGTAAAACAGTTACGAGTTCATATACAATACGCTTCGTTCTTGCTAACATATGGTCAAATATAGATAAAGATAGCGGTGAAACTGATCGGGTTCATGTCCAGTTTATGATCGTAGTCTGCCCCCTAGCGGCATATTTCTGACACCTAGACA
Source organism: Oreonectes daqikongensis (assembly GCA_026939265.1). Classification (NCBI taxonomy): domain Eukaryota; kingdom Metazoa; phylum Chordata; class Actinopteri; order Cypriniformes; family Nemacheilidae; genus Oreonectes; species Oreonectes daqikongensis. Next base: position 427,935 of record JAOTQM010000049.1, read on the forward strand.
AGCGAACACACGGAGTAACCCGCGCTGAGCCTGTGTGTGGAAACCCAATAATGTTACACGATACGATACAATGTTACAACAACGCAGGATTTATGTCAAACATGTTTATCTAATAAACGTATCTCACTACTTTTAGAGCTTGACATTTAGGAAAGTAAAAGGTTATTATATAAAAGGTGACGATCGTTTGTAATGTTTTCGTTTCGTCGTGCTCGGGCAAACATTTTTGAGCCATAAAAAAAATACAAATCCGACTTTATTTACAAAAAGGCATTGCACCGAGACATTACGTGTAAATATCCTTAGAATAATAATATATATATATATATATATATATATATATAGCCAACACATGACTATAAAATGACAGATTTTCTCGATACAGTTATCTCGAAACAGTTTTACCTTACCTTTCTCATCAGCATTTAAGATCAAATCAGGCCTAAGTGAAACAGATTTGATCCTTTTACGGTTTGCACTGGAAATGTTCAAATAACGCGTTTCGAAATCTTGTCCTAATGCTTCTAAACGCACGCCCGTACGAGTAGACCAGAACCACGTTTAGCCTCAAACGTAAGAAAAGCTTAGCTTTAAAATTCAAATGTACCAAACATATTTCTTATGTACACGGTTTTCTGTGCAATGTTAGTCTCAGACAGGCGACTATCACTCTCTATTTGCTGGCAGTGGGCTGCACGCGCACGCGGCGCTTGTAAACAGTCGGACACGAGATTTTTTCCAATCAAAATTCACTTCCACTCTTTGAAAATCTTCCAAAAATAGTGCGAGAGGGGGGAAATCCTGCCCAGAATCACAGACAGGCAGCGTTACGGGATATTCCACGAGATTTTCGTCTAAATAACCGCGCTGGAGCATGCATGCACATACCCACAGCAGTCCGGTATATCCGAACGTTTGCTCTTAAGTGGTCAAAGCGGCGAGGGCACGACATATGCGCCTAAAGAGTCGGAATGAACTTCTCCAAATTGCATGGAAAGTACAGCGATGGAAAGCAAACTTTTCTGGCATTTCAGCGGAGGACGGTGCGCGTAAAGGGATTTCATAGATGGAAACGCTCTCTTCGCTAAAGTCCACTTGACCACGATCTGCGCTGTCCAGTGTCCGGTGTGTCTTCACTGAGTACGCTCCTCTTCACCGCTCTTTCCCCATAACTCAATATTACAAAACGGGCTGCAAAAAAGCAATGGTACAAAATATTTTTCTTTACTTACGCGAAAAATCCCGCTTGCTTAAGTGCTGGGGTTTGCCTTGCTTGCGGCGAGACATGGTGGTTGGTGGTGGCTTTCAGCTCGGTTCACATCGGGAGAGCCGGGTTAGAAGGGAGACTCCAGAGAAAATATCTTCATCAATGCCTTTGACATCCAAAATAAATTAGAAATAATACAAAGATGGCGCAGGGAAGATGGATTGTGGGATAGCCGTCATGGCTTTTTTGAAAAGAGAGAGAGAGAGAGATGAAAAAATGGCAAAAGCCCCCCTGAGCTGCAAGTTCAAGTGCGGACGTGACGTCCCTGCGAACTTGAACGTCAGGAGATGGATGGACACAGACATACAGAACATGGGCAGGGCAAAGCCGTGGAGTGGGAGGAGGGAGTGGAAATAACAAAACCAATGGACACTCATTAGGGGCTGGACATGAAAAATAGACCCGAAGAAGCCAATGGACAGAAAGATCAGGGGGCCGGACAAGAGGCGAGAGAGAGAGAGAGAGAGAGAGAGAGAGAGAGAGAGAGAGAGAGAGAGAGAGAGAGAGAGGGAGGGAGAGTGAGTGAGAGAGAGAGAAACAGAGATGTTTAATGAAAGCAATGTGCGGTGCGGTGCGGCGTGTGTGCTGGGGGTGGACGTAAGAAAACAGACCACGAAAAGCCAATGGACAGGAGATTCAAGGGGGCCGGACATGCTACATATACAAAGGGAGGGGTAGAGGAATCTCAGATATAAGGTTTCGTAGTGGACACTGATCACGACTCCTGGAGAAGACACAGTGGTTGAAACACAGTCACTCAAGTCCTGGTCAAACAGTCAGAGGTACTACACGCTGTGCAAAGGCTGATAGCGCTTGTAAGCGAGAGACGATCGGGTTGCATGAACAGGACAGACAGGTTCCGCGCTAGGGCATGTGGGTTCAACCGCCGCGTGCGCTGATCAGAAGGGCGCGCGATGGCACATTCCTCCAGAAGCCCAAAGAAACTAACAAACAATGCCTGAGGGACATCATAGAAAACAGGATACTAGCTCACACTTGTAGGTGGGACTTAAATACTACAAGAGTGTAATTTTAAAAATATAACAACACACTGACGAATAGATTGTGGGAGCAGCCCACTAGAAAGGGGACGGGGTAATAAGTTTCAGATGTGTTCAGATTATAGAGAATAGCGACTGGGGGAGGAGGGGGTGCCTGTAAACCACCGCGTGGATTTAGAAATATAAAGATGCAGCTGTAAACAGCAACGATGCTTTCTAAATTACGACACGTAAAGAGACATCAAGCGTATAACAAAACCCGATGACAAGCGTAGTTCCAGGCATGAGGTGGGAGGAAGAGAGAGACACCCCTGCAAACTAGTTGAAGTACGACCATATTAAGCGACTGCTCCAGAGACTCAAAGCAGAGGCTGCGTGAACAAGTGACAGTCTGCGGGGAAAGGCACAATTCAATAGGGAACCCTTAAGAAACAGATCGGAATTGAAGTCGAATGCTGGAGTTAATACGTGACCCGTGAGTGAGTGAAAATGTTTTACAGGCTAAGCTGACATCTTTATTTCTGGACCAAGACTGATCGATGTGTTGGTTCGCGTTTTTCAGCGCGAGGTGTCAACTCTTGCGCGAAAGTTAGACGCTTGTGAGTCAGGTTTCACTGGGCAAAAGGTCAACTTTGCGTAATCTGGGAATGCCAATGGATTCGACCGTATATGCAAACTAAACGCTTATGCTTTTTATGGTCAATAAGTACATCTAATTAAAAGCACCGCATCTATCTGAAATGTAATGCGCTTAAAGCTATAATACTATAGACGTCGACTTGCTCTTAATGCACAAAGGGAACGGCTATGGGCTATTTTATAGCATTTTATAGAGTGTGGCGTGTGGAAAGCCTGTCAGTGTATAGTATTTCTGCGATCTCGCACTGTGATGGACAGAGATGTTGCTTTGCTGTAGCGCTTCCTAGAGAAAGACTGCATTTTTAATGTCGCATAATTGTGTTATTCTAAATATTTCCATGCGGGTAACAATATCTATGGTGCATAACAAATAAAGTTGCAAGTTTGAGAAAAAAACAGCGTGTTTGCCATATAGGCTAAACCTACCATGAAAACTTTTATAATTCTGCACAAACCTGCTCATATAAAACAATAGACAAATAGGCTACTCCCAGCCATGAATATCAGTAATGTTACGACGAAATGTGAGGAAATAGTGTTTGCTCAGTTATTTGACTTATTACGGTTTAAGTCCTGCACATTGATAGTGCTCACGCTTGTAAAAAAAATAGTTCTGTGTTTATGGACAGTGTGGTTCGTATGTAGGCTACACATGCTTTGCACTGCAGATGCTGGGCACATTCGCGGATATTCAAGCATTTGGATAACAGGTCACGAACCATGCCCCCTCGGGCCATTGACTTGTACACCGATTTTCTTTTTTTTTTCTTCTTTTTTATTTTGACTTTCTTGAAAGTCTGTCCATGCTCCTGAGGGCAGGACATTAATCCGAGCAAATCGAGCGCTCACACCTTCTGAAGGAATGCATGCTATCAAGCAGCAACAAAACCCCGCTTACAAACAGAAACGCAATATGTGAATGACAATGCGACTGATCCCATCATAACTCAGCCAGACGTTAAATGTATTGCAATATCCATATTTCTAATGCACGGTCAGGCACGCTTCAGTCGGTCTTTCGCAGGGGAAAAATGCTTTTTGTGTGTGAGAAAGTGACAGATAGAGCAAGAGATTGAAAATGAGAGTGCGGTGACAGACTCGTGCTTAAAATAACGTTTCGGCTCAATGGCGAGGCCCTGTGAATGACACAAAAACCTCGAAATATGCTTTTACCAAATCTATACAACACTGGTTCTACCTCTTTATTAAAAAGCTGCCATCGTGTAATTTTTACCTATTTAGACAACCAGAAATGGATATTGGCCCATATGTCAGATAGATGGTTCAAAAGGCAGACAGTTAAATTTCTTTTGGTCATGTGCATGCCTTCCACGGGTAGTGGCTCAAGGAAATTGACTGACTGGCCCCTTGGGCGCATTTTAATATATGGAAATGACCGAGGGCTTATGCGATAAATCAACGCCCAGCGCCCTGTTCATGCTTCACTCCTCTCATTTTCCCACTAGCTCTGGCAATTCATCAGCAGATCTGTTTTTCTGCAACTGTTGTCCTGCGTTGATGTCATGTTGAAAGAGGTGTTTTATCGCCATATATTTAGGCTAGATGTACCATCCGCAATATTATTATACGGTAAATAAAAACCCGCTGTGTGTGACTGAAAGCGAGTTTGCCTGTGTTTTAATGTATCGTCGCTTGACTGTAAAGAGTAGGCTGGATCTCAAAAAGTGCGATTGTTTTTTTCCAATAACGCGATAATTTCGTGTATAAACTCGTGTTTTATCATAACATGCACAATTACATGTGATTATTTGGAATAATATGACAGCTGACATTATAGTCTGGCTACGTCAAAAAGCGCATGCATGCATGCTGTGGTACACACAACATTTAAATACTTAAAACACCACTAGGTTTGTTTCTGTTAATCGGTGTAAAACAAACTAATGTTTAAAACATAAAGAACTATTTAGGCATTTTTCAGGATAACGTTTCAAGAATGCAGAATAAAGAATCCAAAGTAAAATGTAGCTAATGGATTGTGGAACAAAAAAAATCATGTTAATAGTTTAGAAAGGAACTATAAACTATTTAGCAAAATACACATGGTCCTAATTGGATTTTACAGGCAAATAAAGGAAACAGTTATCTTTGAGGCACTGACCGCCTGATTGGATTAAACGTCTGAATAAAATGTCATAAATTGCTGATATTGTGGTGGTCTATGATATGATCCTCTCATGCAGTCCTCTGGGATAGGGACTGCTTTTGACTAATTAACCATGGAAAATGTCACTAACGTGAGGATTTGTAACGAAATTAGGCTATTTTGTCCAAACTGGCTAAATTACTTGTAATATGTCTAGAACCGAGATCCTTCATGGGATGCATCATTAATTCACTTTGACCAATTTTTCATAGACGAATTTAGCCTTTATAATTTGACATGAGAAAACATACTGACCGTATAATGAAAATCTATATGGGCCTTGTCGTTTCGACAATGGATGACTTTGAAGTCCACATATCCAACTGAATATCAGTTTTACCTCAAAGGACGGCGAAAGGCGAAATGGGAATGGTCTTAAAATCCCTGGTAAGTCAAGCCTGGCCTTTTTTAAGGAATTTTAAGCTTCAGCAGTTCAGACACATTCGCAGACTGAAAATTAATATTAATGGCTAGATTTCACAATGTGGCATTATCACACAGAGCGATGGGTGGGCATGCCATCTGGGGTTTGGCAGGTATTAAATATAATCAAAGGGATTACATCTCCGTGGGCGAAATTATAAACGTGAGTACTGGATCTTCTTCAAAAAGCAACGATGTGTGAGTGTGTTAAACACTGCAAAAGAGGAGAGAGGGTAAAGGATGAGAAAACCAGATATAACCTATATAAAGCGATGTTCATATTGTCGTTAGATATTAAGACAAATATTGTTGCTGCTGTTGTTTTTACATCAAGCTTTAAGTGAATAAATAAAAAGCCTAAACACGTTTTAAATATTAGGCTACTAATCCATGTTATTTGTTTATAAGTTTTCGACATGAAGGTTTATGTCAGCATTAGTAATAGTTGGCAATATTGTAATGTGATATGATTATGAAAGAGGGACGTCATTCGTTTATCTGTTGAGCTAAAGCTTTCGTTTAGTTTCATGTTCATGGATGGCGAAAGATAAAAAACACGGCTGCTTATCTGATTCTCATTCCCATACATTTTATTATAGCTTATCACAGGCCCGTGCAGTATTTATAACTCTAGATTGGACTAATTCGTCATGGAAAAAAATACAGATTTTGTTAAAACACTGCCACGAGGGTTTTACATGTAAACAGTATAGCCTAAAGTTAAAGAGTTAAATGTTTTATTAATAGCCTATATAAACAATTACATTGTGCAAACAAAAAAAACTGTGCAACAAAGTGAAAGCGGGAGAAAGATTTAAGTCATTATTAAAAGGTTCTGGTGGACACGAAAAGATACGGAGAATATCTGCCGAAACCATTTGTTGTGGTCCAGGCTCCCTCTAGTGTTCAAAACTAAGAAAACTAGTTGCGTCTCTAGTCATTACACAAAATTAAACCCACGTAGGGAAAGAGATGACCAGATTAATGACAGAACATTACCATGAAATTAAAAATATAAAGTATTCACAATGCCTAATATTACATTTGACTGCATAAAGCGTTTGCGTTTTAAAAACGGAAATCACAAAGATGTGAAGATTCATTTTTCATACACTTCGTTAGATATTTAAAAGAAAATTGCCTAAATCTATTTATTTTTGTATTTAATTATTTAAAAGGCTGTTTGTTACATGATTACAGCAAACGCCTTAGGGTAACGGGTGAAAGAAGGAAGCGATGGTTTGCTTTTATACAATTACATTAATATTAATATTAATATTAATATTAATATTAATATTAATATTATTATGATCATTATTTTAAGTTTGTTGGTAAAGAGGTGATGACAATCATCAGTAAGCATGTAATAAGAGAATGTAAAACCTAAATAGTTTTAACTCACTTTCATATGAGAACTGTGCATAAAAGCTCTTTCCTCAGGGACGTCAATTGTATTAAAGCAAAAGTTAAGGACTTTTATAATTACCTAATAATAAACTCTTTGTTGAAACATTTACAGCATTGGATTAAATTATTGTTGTTTTTTAATCCTAAAGAAATCGTCTCAAGACACTCTTCAAACCTTTTTTCCATTCAGAACTGGTATGCACTATGCCTTCTAATATTAGTAAGTCAAAAACAGAACTTTGTATATCTTTCCATCCAGCAAAATGAGGATGTTTATTTCAGAATTCATCACAGTGAGGAATTCTGGTCATCGTTGCTTCAGAACCATGGACAGCGACAACCCGACAACTCTTGCAAATGGTTCACACAGCAAAACAAAGTTGTTTGTTTTTGTATTCAGAGGAAACATGCAAAAGACAAAAATTCTACCTCATGCTGAACAACGGCGCTGCAATGGTAGTATTTTTGAGTCCCGCTCAGCATGAATACCCAGCTACAAAGAACAGCTTTTCTTCATTTTTCCAGACTGATTCTGATTACTAAACGTTTAAAATAAATTAAACAAATTCAAGAAAATATAAACGAACGAAAAAAAAATCACCAAACTGTGTAGGCCTATTTAAGAGAGTTAAAATTCTGATACAACGACGCTGGAGATTGTGGCGGCTTGTGTAAAACGAAAAGTGCATTTTGTTCATTTTAAACACAAAAGGCTAAGGTTATTCTTAACTACCCAAAAGGACATGAAAGGTCTAGGCAAAGAAAAGCTATCAAACATTTTCCGTTCCAGTTTTCCTGTTTCCATAAAGTACTGTTCGTGTCATCTTTCCAGCTTACACAAATGTAATTTCATTAAAACGAGATTTTTTTTGCATTGGGTGACGATGTGTTATTTTACTAACCTTTCACTTTTACTTTTTGGTAAATGCAGATCCGTCCACCTAAAATCGAAATAAAATGGATGTTATTTTTAAAAAGTTGTTAAAACCTGAAAATATGTTATAATATGAAATTTGAAAGGTGTTGGTAAAATATTAAAAGATTCCAGAAATTGCTGTCTCGGATCATTCTTTATCTTAATGTTGTCCGATTGAAAGTAAAAATGCATGCAAGTTAAAATATTTACCTGCACATTGGAAAAGAATATTACTATAGGCCTAGCCTATAAAAACTGCTGTGGAGAACAGTTGACCAAAACACGACGTTGGGGGCTGGTGGTAATAGAAAGGTACATTTCTTCTTACAGGGTAAAAATGTGGATATCAATGTAGCCTACTAGGTTTTTTTTTTTTTCATTTTCGTACAAGATCCATTTTAAACATATATTCATTCAACTATGGTAAAGAGGATTACAATTGTTGATTATCCGCAACATCTCACAAACTTGCATAAAGATTTGTAAAATTACAATAAATAAATTCAACTGCACGTCTGTTTTATGTTGTGAATACCTAATAAAATGTACTATTGCAACCTTGCAAAAAAAATGCTATTTTGGTGCAAGATACAGGAACAGCATGAAAGAGGACAAGAGGATATGCTACGACAAGGTAAGCTATAGCCCAATATTACGTCATTAAATAATAAATGATTACTTTAAAATAAGAAATAAGTCAAAATAATATAAAACAAATCTAATGCAATCATTTTGCGAATTTAGTTTATGAAAAACCCACATGAGAAACAACTAGAAACGAACCACTAGATGGTGCTGTAGACAAATTATTATGCAAGGCACAGAAATTATTTGTTAGTTACAAAAACACACAATAATTCACTGAAACAACTCAATAGAAGCTTCGTCAAATGGTGTGGACGATACAAACTATTAATGAAACAAACTATTATTTGGATCAAATGTTATACTCTACCATTCATTAAAAAGTCCTGTTTAACCTGGTATTGTGGGTTTTGTATCTAAACATCAGGCACATCAATTCAACAAACCACTGGTATAGCCACTAGATTGTGCTGTGGATGCGTTAAGCATTTATGAACTAATGTAGGCCTATATTTCATCAAAAATTCTTCCCAAATATATGCGCTTGCTCGGCCGTCAGAAGACGTTCAGCTTATCATCCAACTAGAAACAGGAACATCTAAATCTTGGCGTAGCCTACTGGTGTAGGCCTACTTACCCCGTACTGTGCGACAACGTTGGGGCAAGTTGTCACATAAGGACAGGTCAACTGCGCATTTTCCACAACAGTGAGATTGTTTTTTATGTAGCCACCTATATATGGAGGTTACCTATAAAGATAAAACAAATAAAAAAACAGACCCCATCGACTCTCAGAAAGATTGACTGTATTTTAAGGTGTGACACACATACTAACCTTCCCTGTTACGAGTTCTTTTAATATAACCATGCGTAAACCACCAACATGTCTTGCTTTTCTTGGAGAATGTACAATTGTAGACATTTTGGCGGTTTTTACAAGCTGCTCTGGTTGCTTAAGCGTGACCAAGAGTGACTGTGATAACATTTGAAAAACATTTATTTTCTGGCGTCAAGGCGCTGAGCATGTCGGGAAATGCCTATCCGGTGGGCGCCATATTGAAGCAGCAACTATTGTTATAAATTGAGACGGGGCTGCTGCTGGCTGAGTTTACACGTTTTTTGCGCGTTCCTTCTGAAAATATTTGGAAATAACTACGCAAGGTCATGAAAGAGATGTCAACGTAAGTCTTCGTGTGCCCATATTGACATTAGTCAAGTAAACAGAGTAGTTACAGAGGAGAAGGTGATGCTAGGCTAGTTGAGCCAGTTTGTTGAGCTAACGGTTAGGGAATGAAAACTGTAACACAAAAACGGAAGGAATGTGGCTTTTCAGTAAAAACGAATTATTTGCAAACATCCAATATGATTAAATACACACGTGTTTAGGGTTTTTTTGTTTAATAAGTGTATTTTGGCTCGATTGTGCAAAAGTCCGTGTCTTTGTTTACACAAAAGTGGTCAATGCTGGTGGATGCGACCAGCGTGTTTCAGTGCTTGTTTACGTTTATGTAAATGCACAGCGTTTCCATTTTAACATCTAAAAACAAGTTTTTGCTTCTTTATTTTGACAGACCGTTACAGGATTTACACGATATGATGCACGTTTAGGTGTTTTCTGTGCAATTTATCTTAATAAATTCATAATGTTTCATCATATATGCTTCAGTGGCAAATGGTAGCAACTTCACACAGCTTTTAGCTAAGTGCTTGTTCTGTTAAATTTGATGGTTATCTTAATGTTTTGTGAGCAGCCTTGAATAAACTACGACAGTAAAAATAGCCTGTTTGTGCTGCTCTTTATTTGCAGGACTGGCAGTAGTACGCTTGGCGGGCAGCAGCCTCGGAAACATTATGGCATCACATCTTCGATCAGTCTAGCCTTTCCCAGAGAGATAGACCATATCTACACTCAGAAGCTCACAGAGGCTATGAAACCCTTTGGAGTGTTTGAGGGAGAAAATGAACTCAATCACAGGTGGGCAAAGGGCTTTGTTTTCTATAACGTAATATGAATTCCTCACTGGTTTTCAGCTAGAGCTGTTGTGGTTTATGCACGGTAGCCTGCTACATTTACACTTCCTCTATCATAATTAAATGGATCTGTGAAGAAACAAAGATGGATATCATCATACCTTTGTGTTTAGTAGTTTTTTTACTTTTAAATTATTTTTAATGTTAATTTATGCTGCGTGACATGTAGCAACAATTTAGCCTCCCTCACTGCAGCTGCTTCACTGTTATCCAGCAGTTACCTTGAAAATCTTCTCTTAGTCAAAATTATTATAAACTCCCCCACAAATGTTCTAATAACTTTCTGAATCTCACTGACTGTCTGAGATCAAGGTCTAGTGGTTGATGAACACAAGATTGCTTCTGTCCACATTTTATTACTGATTTTGGCAATTAATCTCTGATTTGGTATAGTGTTTGTGCTAAAATTAGTTTGTAGACTTATTTTTATGTTAAAATGAAACGTGTGCAGCATAACTTATGTAAATGGAGTGGGATTAATGTGTCAGATGTGCATTTGTTTTGATTCAGTAAATATTATCAGGGCTCAACGCTAAGGTTTTCTACTGGCCCGGTCAGGCAAGTGATAAAAATGTTTACTGGCCCTGCCAGAATTGTCCCACCACAACAAAAAGTAGTAAACAAATAATAATTTGTAATAATATTTTTTTACATAATTATGTAATCTTAAATTATGGTTATGATACATAGGAACTTATATTACCCGAACTCAAATGTCAAATATTGTTGAAGTGTGTATACAGTATATAAGTAATAATATAAGCATGGCATAATTTTGTGTGGAGGTCTCTGTATTAGAGTAAGATGTGAAAAAGATCTTTGTGTGTTGTCTGAGATGCTGCTTTTTGGCCAGGTGCATATATCTTAAACATCCGAGTCAAGTCCTCTTTTGTGTCTGTTTGAGAATATTTAAATAAGCAGGCTTAAGAACGTGCAAATTGTAAACTTTTGCGACGATTCAGCACTGGGCCATCGGTCAGTCCTTATTGTTGAACCCTCATTTTGAAAAACGGTTACACATTTTTTTGTAATTTTTTTATACATGACCTGCCTTTCAATGATAAACTCATGTAATGCTAAGATTTATATTTCTCTCTTTTTTTTAGCAAGGATTGATTTTGTGCTTTTGTCCTGTATAACAACTGTTATGTAGTCTACCTACATGATGTCTTTTGTAATGCTTGTCAGAAATATTCAATAAGTATTCACTTTCTGTGTGTCTTTACATTTATTTATTTGGCAGATGCTTTTATCCAAAGCAATTTACAAGTAGGAGAGCATAAAACATTGTGTGAACATTTTGTTATAGAATCTAAAAGTTAATGCACAATTGTTTGTAATTAAATAGATATACTGAAGTCACATATAGCTATATCTATGGTGTATTCTCTAAATGGGCATACTTGAAATGATTTTAGTCAAGTTGTTCCTAAGAGTAACCATAGGGGGTGTAGTTGGCTCTTTTTCTGAAGATTGTCTTAAATCATCATATCTTATATTAGAGAAAGGTTGTTGTTCAAATTTCATTATTCTTTATCTTGAAATCACTTTCATTTGTTGCTGTCATTTCGTTACAAGCTTGGGTCGGAAATGTTTGTGTAAGCATTGAGGGGCTTTTATTTGTGTTTTTGTAGGCTTTCAGTACTTGGGAAGCTGAATTCATTTGTGAAGGAGTGGATTGCCGAGATCACTGAATCAAAGGTAAGAAAACTCCTCAATCTAAGCTCCTCTGGTCTGATCAGTGTGTTAGTGCAGTGCTTTTCTTAAGCTGTGCATTTTTTCACACAGAATCTTCCACTGTCAACAGTGGTGAATGTTGGTGGCAAAATCTTTACTTTTGGCTCATATAGGTTGGGAGTGCACACAAAAGGTAAATTTAATTATTTTGTATTTTTTGTTATGTCCTGGCAGTAGAAAGAGTTTAAAGGTCAGGCACTTCATGTTTTGTCCACAGAGCAAAATGTACCCTTTGTGTATTAAAGTGTCTCTTTTCTTCAGGTGCTGATATAGATGCTTTGTGTGTTGCCCCACGACATGTTGAACGAAGTGACTTTTTTTCATCTTTCTTTGACAAACTAAAGGCAAACGAAGAAATCAAGGATCTACGGGTAAATACCTCATCACGTGCACGTCTGCCACCTTGTTTAATAATGGTGTGAATCATCTGCGTAATTTCATTTCAGGCTGTAGAGGATGCATTTGTGCCAGTGATCAAATTCAAGTTTGATGGCATTGAGGTAAAGCAGTTGGTGCAAAGTTGGAGATCTGCAAATTGGTTGATATTCTTTTGCTCAGTCTTATTTCATTGCTCTACCCAGATTGATCTGTTGTTTGCAAGGCTTGCTTTGCAGTCCATTCCTGATAACCTGGACCTGAGAGGAGATTCTCTCCTCAGAAACCTTGACATCAGATGCATTCGCAGTCTAAACGGTAACACTCTCACATTTTTATTGTGATCATTATAACGTGTCATGTAGTTGTTTTATATGCTTTCATAATTGTTTTTACAGGTTGTCGTGTTACTGATGAGATCCTGTATTTGGTGCCTAATAAAGAGAATTTCAGATTAACATTGAGAGCAATTAAATTGTGGGCCAAGCGTAAGTATGAGTCAGATTGGAGCTTAAGTCATCCACATGTACATTCATGCTAAAAGTTGTGAAATTTTTTGCAATACTCCAAATTTAAGTAGATAAACATGCTTTAGGTGTTTGAAAGTTGGGAGATATTTTAATGTAGTTCACAAACCTTTCTACACTTTTAGGCCGTGGAATCTATTCCAACATGCTAGGTTTTCTGGGTGGAGTTTCCTGGGCTATGCTGGTGGCCAGAACATGTCAGCTGTACCCCAATGCTGTTGCTGCCACGCTAGTGCACAAATTCTTTCTGGTCTTCTCTAAATGGTGAGGTCACAGCATCCATGTAGTGGAAATGAAACATTGTTATTAAAGAGTACATAGCTTGTGATATTTAAGGGCCTACTATGGAGTGTCCGACAACAGGTTTATGTACATACAATACATGGTATAAAAACACTATTATTTCATAATAATAAGCAGTTATTATTACTTTGTTTTTGACTGACCCTCAAATGATTTGTTTTGCGATTCATCTCTCTAATCCCCGCCTTTCCGCTAGCCTAGTTTGCTGTGATTTGTCAGATGGTCTAGTCTGCTGTTATTGGTTTAGTGCGTGTGTTCAAGTTTTTGTGGGCAGGCAGGCACTATTTCTAGTGACGTAGATACACTGCGGTTAGAGAATCTGACTAGGTCATGACTCGTTTGTGTGATTCAGTCGACTTTTTTTTTTTTTTCAAGCCAATAACTTTATTTATTCACCTTTGGATTTACAACTTGGCAGACTGCTTACTTTCAAACACGGCAACACATTACACATGTCCAGTGCTGTGGTGTTTCTGTAATTTAATTTCCTTTGTTTTTAAATGATATTTGTTTTGTTTCAATCAGGGAATGGCCAAATCCTGTGCTATTAAAACAACCTGAGGACAGTAACTTGAATCTACCAGTCTGGGACCCACGGGTTAGTGTTCTTATGCCTTCGTTCAAATCGAAAAAGCAATGTTTTTCACTATGAAATGATCACGGCGACAGTTATTTTGTTTATAATAGAAAAGTCTTTTTAGTATACAAAATCTAATATTGTTCTGAAAAGGTAGGGAACCACAGCACTAAAGCCTCTGTTGTACTTTTAGGTGAATCCATCAGATAGGTACCATCTAATGCCAATCATCACTCCAGCATATCCACAACAAAACTCCACATACAACGTGTCCACTTCCACACGCACCATCATGAGTGAAGAGTTTAAGAGTGGTATGGTGTAACAGAGATTAAATTTTTTTTTTAAAGTTTTTTTTTATTGGTTCATCACTTATGTGGTGTTCATGTTTTTAGGTCTCATGGTTACTGATGAAATTCTTCAGGGTAAAGCTGATTGGTCGAAGTTGTTTGAACCTCCCAACTTTTTCCAGAAATACAAGTAAGTTTTTTCACAGTGTCGTAATGAAGATCTGTTTCAGTTAATGGTGAACTTGAATGGTGATTTGTTGGTTGCAGGCATTACATCGTCCTCACTGCCAGTGCATCCACTGAGGAAAACCACTTAGAATGGTAAGAACACAGAAATAATATGCTTATGTGTATGTTTGTGAGAATGGTTCTAAATCCAAATAGTCCTGATTGTAGTGTTGTGTCAGCAATTTTTATTAAAGCTCTGATGCTACTAAAGCTTTGTTGCTGCCAAAAATTAGTAAACCTTTTGTAAATTTGTTGTCTGAAATGTCATTGTCCTTTTATTAACAGGATTGGACTGGTGGAATCTAAGATAAGAGTGTTGGTTGGAAATTTAGAGCGCAATGAGTACATCACTCTTGCCCATGTGAACCCACAGTCTTTTCCCGGGTCAAAAGAGAACCGCAACGAGTAAGTAGTAAATAGGGTGGCATTACCAAAATCTTATAGTTTGAGTGGCTGTATTACAGTAATGATGTAAATTTCATGCTATAGTTTTTTTTACTATCTATATATATTGTTGGTTGTGGTGTTTATATTGATTGATGTGTTATTTTGTTAAAAAACACAAAACGTTTTGTGTGTGTATGTGTTTATTATTCACTGTGAATGGGGTTAAATGCAGAGGACACTCACACATCAATTATGGGTTACCATATATTGAAAAAAATAGACATCTGGCTTCAGAAAGTCTTTGGTGGTGAAACTTGCTTCAATATAAACATTACCTAGATTGACCTTAAATTTGCTTAAAATTGAAAGCAGAAAAAGCATCTTTTGACTGGCTGATTCTTTATTAGCAACTAGCAAAAGGGCAAAGTATTGCAGAAACAGACTGCTTGACTGAACCAAAGATCTGCTGTATATTATTTTCCATGCTGTATTTACAGGAATGACTTCGTGTCCATGTGGTTCATTGGAATCAACTTTAAAAAATTGGACAATTCTGACTGTGTGAATATTGACTTAACCTATGACATACAGTCCTTCACAGACACTGGTAAGCTGATTAACCTGGTATTATTATTCTTCATGAGTAGTTTGGGAAATTGAAAACAGGTTTGTTGAAATATCTGAAAGCTGTGTATCATTGTAGTTTATAGGCAGGCTAGCAACATCAACATGCTAAAAGAGGGTATGACCATTGAGGCCACACATGTGAAAAAGAAACAGTTGCACCATTACCTGCCTCCTGAACTTGTGCAGAGGAAGAAAAAGGTATAACTACACTGCCATACATAATAGTGTTTTTGGCACTGCTCAGAGGATATATTTTCATAACTATGTCCTATCCTTTCAGCAGAGTTTGGGAGATATTAACCGGAGTTCAAATGGTGGTGGGTCAAAGCGCTGCTCTCTGGATGGCAGTCATCTCGACAGCTCCACTGACACAGGCACTCCCTTCAGCTCACCCACACCTGTCAGCAAACCATGCCAGCCAGTCTCTATGCCTGAAGACAGGTAGTTTTGCTAATCTTCAGTATTTGTGATTGCTGTATGTGATATGAGCTAAGAGGGCAACAAAGCTCCCTATCACTAGAGATTGAAACCACGAAGTGAAAAGAGAACATAAACGTTTACTTTTTAGCAATGGTATGCAAAAATGTCACTCAATTTCATACAGGTCGCTTTAGATGTTTTTGCGGTCAAGCACAATTTATGTCCTCATTACCTTGATTTAGAAAAATGTAAATATGAGTGAAACAATAAATAATTCTGAAATTCATGTTTATGAATTTCCCTTCAATTTAATCTTTATAATCTCTTGTACAATGTTACTAGTTTTTAATTTATTCATCTCCTGTTTCCCAGTAGTATCAGTTCTCCCAATCTTCCAGTCAGTGTATTTATGGACGGTGCCCCACCATCCGAATTATCTCCAAAATCAGAACAGGGAATGTCCATCCCAGTCATTGGCTCCAGTAAGTATTGATCTTTTGCTCCTTGATGTCTTTTGATCCTGAATAGGAAACTTTGAGTTGTTTTGTAACTTGCAGCTAACACAACCGGTACTTCCGTTTCAGAGCCCACTGCCACTCCAGTCTCCAAACCTGCAGAACCCCCAGCTGGCAATACCATTCCCACAGTGGTGGGCCGTAATGTAATACCACGCATGGTATCTCCCACCCCTACTGAACTGCCCAACAGCCTTAATGGAGCTGCACCAAAGAGACCTCACTCTCCATCCCTGGAGGAACCACCGAAAAGACACAAAGATACAGAGGTGATGAATTCTTTAATGATTTTTGCTCACCCTGACTGTTCCAAACCTTTATGACTTTTTGAAGGGCTATCAGCCACTAACCTATTGCCTAAAGTCTTTTATGCTGTGGGAGAAAAAGGTCACATGAGGTTGAAATCTAGGGGTAAGTAATTATTAACAATGTTCATTTTTTAAATCTTTGATTATTCAGGTGTTTCCTGATGACTCTGCATTTAAAGAGCCGTTCCCTGTAAATAGCAATGGCCAAGACGCAGGAGATGGGCTGATGCCAGTAAGCGTTATTTTTCTTACTCTTGTTTGCTTGTTGTGTTTGCCTCAGGTGCCGACCACATGTAGACCATTTCACTGAAACTGAAACGGTTTCGTTGTAAGATCAAAATGGTGAGAATACACGCAGTGATGTTTGCTCAAAAGTAAATTGCTGAACATTTATTTTTTGTTACAGGAGGGTGTTGCGCCAACAAAACCTATGCCAATACCAACAATCGATACATCAAGAACACAGGTAAAAGCCATGCAGTCAGTATTCTATAATCTATATACAATATGAAATGTTTTAGAAACAGCCTGTCATTTGTGTTCTTAGAGACTACCCAGTAAAGAGCTTCCAGATGCATCATCCCCAATTCCCACAAGCAACCTCCGTGTGATTAAAAACTCTATCAGGCTCACATTAAATCGATAACAGTGAGTTGCATAGAGGTAACTATTGTTGCTATTTGTGGTTTCCCTTTAAAGGTTTTCTTTATCTTTTTGAATATCTCTGTACAGGTTGTCCCTTAAAATGTTGGACCACCCTTGTAACAGCAGTGCTGCTTTTAAACTGCTACTGATGGTTGGCTGGTCTTCCTGCTTGTTACAAAGGTATCTGTGTAAAGTGTTGGAGTATGGATTGATTAAGGTTCTTTTTTTTAATGCCTTACTGTGTCAGAATGCTTGCTTGGTAAACATCCGTTTGAGCTTTTGAAACAAATTGTACAGTAGATGTAGTTTGTATATAACTTTAAAATCATTGTTAGTCTTTCTATGCCACCTTAATGTAGATTTTAATAACAAAAAAATTATAAAAAAAATTGTCCTGTTTGTCACTGTAAATGAGATTCTTCATTGTTTGTAGAAGCTGTTCCCTGCAAATCTTTTGTAATCATTGTATTGGTTCTGGTACAGTTTCTGGGAGGACCTTTTGTTTTGGGTGTGCGTGTATATGTGTGTGAATGACCAGCATTAGTAACTAATACCTAGTTATACTAATAACGACTCGGTTACCTATTCACAATCATCTGTGCTGCCACTTCATGGTTCTGTTATCAGCTCAGAGCAAAAGAGCAGTATTAAAAGAACATGTTGGGAAAGGTTTGTTGGGCTTCTGTTTCAAGACCGTTTGCTGCAAGTTTTTTTTTTTCTTTTTCTTGAAGAATTCAATATTTGCTAAATGATTCCAGTGTGAGTGTTGGTTTATTGCGTGCATGTGCATGATTGTAAATCCCTGCGTCTAGGGCATCACCCCTGCGCCTCCCATGGAGGTCTGAATGGCAAGAACAGTCTCCTGAACTTCAAGAACAGAAATTAAATGAGATTTCTGCCCTATTTTCATGATTTTCTTATTTACCTTTTCTTTTCACATTGCAAGCCTCCTGCCCTGTTGGGGTGTACAGAGAAGTATCTGTGGGTTTAAAAAACAAAAAATAGGTTTACTATTCATTTGGGGTTTTCTTAACATTTTATTTATTTGTATCATTATTTTTATAACACAGATCTAGCAGCTAGATTTTTTTCTTCTAGACATCAGTTACACTGGTTAGAATTTGATCTTTCTTGTTACCTTTAGAAAATCTTTTTTTCTTTGATTTTTGGGTAGGGCAAAAGTTGTATTTGAAATGATATTTTTGTATGTAATGTTATTGCCTTTACATTTAAGAACATAAAATTCACAAAACCCCAACGTGTCATCTTGTCTTTTTTAATCAAGTGGTTTGGCATGTCAAGAATTGCACACATGAGCGAATGGACAACAAAGATTTTAATGCACAAGAACGCTGAACAGTTCATATGGGTGTCTCTGAGATGACGTCACCGTCAATGGTCAATCATTGTGACGTACTATCGTAAAGTGGTAAACACTCCTGAGGTGATGACCGCTATTTACACCGTGAACACGACTTGAAAGCTCATCAGTCATCTCGGTTTGAAGACGACGTAGATTATGGGTAAATTATTTCAGTATTGGACTAAACAAAGACAATTAAAGCATAATTTCTTTGTTATTGGAAATAAACTTCCTTGTTTGTGGGAGTTTCCCATTGCGTGCAGGGGATTACCCTTACATTAATTTAACTGTTGTGAACTTTAGTAAATAAAGCGGCATCCATTTCATAGAGTAGTGTGAATGAATTGTCAACAAATCTCGTTTTAACTTCTGATAGCCACTGTTTTGTTAAACGTTAAAAAATGAACCCTTTCTTCTTACGTATAGGATATGAAGTATAGTAGCCTACGTCATTTTTAATTTCTAGACGTTTTAATATGCAAACGTGCCAAATGAACTTCTTATTCACTGAAGTGATTTAAAATGTATATGTCTTTACTTTCAAATTCACGGACAACCACTGAACCCGATATCTGTATTTATTCAAGGTGCCTTGACATTTTCTTTTCTCTTATAAATCTGCCCAATTTAAATTTGACGTAGCGTTAACGCGTTCCTTGTCTGATTGGCTAAGAATACTGTAATAATTATTTGCATCTGCAATCACGCTCCTCGTACATGACTTCATTACAATACGTAGAGGGGCGTGTCTCGTGTCTGTGGGTGGGGATAGTGTATATAGTGGGGAATTCCCAGAAGGTTGGCAATACACTTCTGTTCGTGTAGAAGTGATACATTGTATCTGTTCAGCACTTTAGTTCTGTGACACATTTAGTAAGCGTAAGAGAAGAAGGGTGGTCGCAGATATGGATGGTGAGTGTCAGTTTTTATTATGTTAATCCTATAACTGTTTGTCTTTGCTTGCCTTTGGATAGTTTATTATACTATGTCATCAATTGATAACCAGATTTGTTTAATACAACTAAGCGTAATACAGGTATTGTGCTTAAAGACTTATTTAAATAGTTTATTAAAGATCCTTTAACTGTAAACTCAAACTTTTCACATTTATAAGCAGTCTCGACGGTTGTTCTATTGTGTCATATTTTTGTTGTCTTGAGTTTTGTCTAATTTGTCAGATACCGCCTACATGTTCTGCATAATTTTTTTGTTGTTGATATGTTGTTAAATTATACAGGCTCCTAGTTTAACTTATTAAAGCAGTCGATTACAAAAAACAACACGTTTGATGGTGAAATTCTATATCGTCACTTGTAAACAAATGATTTCTTACTTTAAGAGTATTCTGTAAGTTATATATCGACTGCATTTACTCTCAGTCCACGATGTAGAAATGAACACCAGGAAATAAAAATGAGGAACTTTTAAAAGCGTTCAGCGTTCATATTCTCACATGAAAGTTTGTTCCTTGTTGTATCACATAAAACGTGGAATAATAATAAACTCGATGTTTTCCTTCATAGCGCATCTGATCTCAATGCACAGGGACCCCCACCTGAGTAAGTACATGATAGGCTATGTTTACCAAGCGTAAAGCATTTCCTGTCTTTCCTGTATCTGTAACATGTTGATAGTTGAGCTTAGGTGAATCATAAGCTCAGTCAATCTGCGAATATGTCCAAACGTCACACGTTGCAGTTGTGTAGTCGATGTTTAGATTTCCTTATATACTTCCTCTTTTGTTTAGCGTGTGATGTATCTACCCTAGAGGTTGCAGGGGTAGATAAAGATGTGACTTCCTGTAAGTGACAAATCTCTCAGTGAGTGACATTTAATGCATTCATGGGTATACCTCAAGAGAATAGGATATTTTTAAAGATGTCACCGGTTAAGCAAGTGTGTTAAGAATGACCAAAGATATTGCATGACAAGTGCAGCTGTGTGTGCAGGTGTTTGAAGAAGTGATGATTATTCTATATGCTTATTGCTATAATGGCACCTGGGTGAGCTTGTAAAAGATCTAAGCTGACAGGTGCAGAGAATGGGAAATTATTTACCAGCAGGCTACGTTGTTTGTGGTCAGGTTATGGTCAGGTTCTGTAAAACACAGATGCAGGTGTTTCAGTCACACTGTCCGATGTTTTAACATCTTTTTACTCTAACAACTCATTCTGAAAACCTGAATGTTTAACAGTTTATATGGAATTGAAATCTCTCTCTGTTGTCTCTATGCAGTGGGAGAACCCTGCGTTCAGATCTTCGAGCAGCCAAAGCAGAGAGGCATGCGCTTCAGGTACAAATGCGAGGGCCGTTCAGCCGGCAGCATTCCTGGAGAAAAAAGCTCTGACAATAATAGGACATATCCCAGCATTCAGGTACAATAACAGCCTTTACTGACCAGTTCTGAGTTTACAGTACATACAGGTGATTTGTACAGTGTCAGCAAGCATTTTCATATAGAGTTGCTAAGAAATTTTCAAAGTAACTCTTCTCTTCCTATCAGATTCTGAATTTTACCGGGAAAGGAAAAGTACGCGTTTCCTTGGTGACCAAAAGTGAACCATACAAACCACATCCTCATGACCTGGTGGGTAAAGACTGCAAGGACGGTTATTATGAAGCAGAATTTGGACCTGAACGTCGGGCCATTGCGTAAGTTGTTGCTTTAATAAAAATCACTTAAATACAGAGGTAAAACGTTCGGCATATTTAGCTGTAATCTCATTTGTACTGTTACAGTTTTCCTCCTAATAAAATGAAACATCTCTGTGGCCCACATCAAAGCCATTCCAATCTGCTTTTCGTATGACTCCAACCCACACACCACAGTCCTCTTCCGAAGGGCTGTCCATTCTTCTTTTTTTAAGAAGCATGTTGTTTCAGAGTAGCAAGCCATCAGGGGATTCCCCCTGTATGCAAAATGAGAGCCTTGGAGCTCCAGCTTGTCCTCAATTTTAAACAGTATGTCAGAGTGGTTAGTTCTAACCCCAGTCTTCCTGTTAGCTTTAGTCTTTGGGATCAGTGTTCAAGATGGAGAATGCATAAAAAAATCAATCTTTTAACAGATGACTTGTTTTTTCCAGTTTCCAAAACCTGGGCATCCAGTGTGTGAGGAGGAGAGAAGTGAGGGATGCCATAATGCAGAGGATTACCCGAGGCATCAACCCGTTCAAAGGTCAGAGATGCCTCTCTTATTTTCACCTCTCTTATTTTTTGTTTATTTTCATTATTACTGACCAAGTCGCTTTCATTATCAGACACATCACGCTGTTAAAAATCACAAACTCTCTCTCTCGTGTCTTTACTTCAGTACTGTAAGACATGAACTGTCATCTGACAATGCGATTAGAATAGCAAATGAGAATCACTTCTCTTTATTTAGTAAAGACGTTGCACAACTGGCTATGGTATTGTGTGGCATATGATCAGGGGGAATTTATTCAGACAGGGAGGAAGGGCTTTTCTTGTTATGAACGCCAAGAGGAACTGTAAACTATACGATTTTGTGAAACAGATTGTAGCTTTAACAGTAACAGTACGTTCAGCATTAGAATGCTCAGACTGGACAAACAGACAAATAAATCAGCAATTTATAACTTTGCAATCTAATGTTTATTGGTTAGCACAGAGTTTTGTCTGGTTCGGTGATTTTTGAGTAATTATAAAAGTGTTGCAACAGGTCGTCACACAATATGGTTGATGAATGTAAGGAATTTAATATCGTGAAGTCTTGGCACTGTTCTGAGTTTGCTTCCTTATGCTTATTTTGCTAGTCTCTGTGGTGATTGGCTGCTTAGGGGGATGGTTTCACTTCTGCTGTTATAACCAAATAAAGAGCTCTCCCTAGCACACACAGTCCCTTGCTATTAGGTATAAATTAGTCATGGCCGCAGTAGTAGTGAGATTGGTTTTGATATTTCGTTTGAAGTTTGATCATGTGTAGAAAGGACGACCTGCCAATGATGACCTCATTAGCGCTGACGTTATCCCACAACGGTGACACATTGAGTATAATATGAGAATATACACAGTCAGTAACTTAATAAAACCGTAATCCTCCATGCGTGTTTATCTCGCCACGGTGTGAAAAGTACACAGTTGTGGTATCTGCCAGAATGTCGAAACCCGAATTTGCCGTGATGGTGGCGCATCTGAGTGGGCGTTGGGTTTAGAGCGGTGTTAGATGTCACACATGGTGGGTTCAGGTGCCAAGACATCATCGTTGTCAATAGTGGTGTGCCCACAAAAAGGAGAATTTACACCTGCCTACCTCTCTCTCGCTCACCCTTTATCTTCCACCAGCCCACGCTAACCTAAATCACCCACCTGCTACTGCTGTCCACTGGTTCCTCTTGCTCTCTGACTTCGATAGACACGGAACCATACGCGCGCGCACACGCTCGTACGCAAATAGCCGTGACCACTTCGCTCCTCGCCGTTGCTTTTCTCACACTCCACTTCTCACTATCTTCCACACCCACACCTCTCGTCCCTCTGTACATGTTTTCACGTGTACATCTGTATAACACAGTCCTCTGCGTTCACCTTCTGTCTGTCCTCATCTCCACCTTTTCTCGCCCTCTTCTGGGCTTGCGGTCTGGGCAGAGGTATTCTGCGCATCAGGACGCCCGCCCCCACGGTGCACAGTCATCACCTCATTCTCTGTCACTCAAGATATCTCGCTGCTATACTTCCACCTGCTGTGACCTCAGAGCGCTAAAAACTCATCATAGCCGTGGGAGGGATTGCCGCGGGGTGAGAAGACACAGACTCCTGAGAGTGTGAGTGGGTGGAGGTGCACACACTGAGAAATGTCTTCACAAAAAGCAGCATAGGAGGCCTGTAGGCTGATGTGTCAGTGGCATATCTGCTGCCGTGTTGAATGTGCGATTAGCTTTACACTTTGCTTTCTTTTCTCGGGGGCGCTTTAAGGTGTCAGATAGGTTAAAATGAACCGAGGAGGTCTGTGATACCTGGCTTTCCGTTGGCGTTTCTATTCATCTCAACGGAAGCATGCACGTGACCTGCCAGCTGCCATTTTCTTAGTCCAGTCCACGTGTTTTGAACCTATCACATCAACACTTTTCATTTCAGAACACTTTTGAATGGCTGCTGATGCATTTTGGCATGTGATAATAACGTGTTCTTGCTGTTAATTTTTTCATTTTCCTTTTCTTCTTCTTATCTCATTCACATGACTATCTGCTTACCGTCTGTGCTGTCTTTTCTGAGGCACAAATAGTAATAAAGATTAAAGGAACAGTACACCCAAAAATAAAAACTGGAATGTTCACACGTTTCTGCTGCTTTTTTTGCAATATTGAAATGGTTCGAACAACTTTGTTTAACATGCATGTTTTGTGTGCGCAGTTCCCCGGGAACAGCTGCTGCAGACAGAGGAGTACGACCTGAACGTGGTGCGTCTATGCTTCCAAGTTTACCTGCAAGATGAGACTGGGCTGTACAACACCGCACTGCCTCCCATTGTCTCCAACCCCATCTATGACAACAGTAAGTTGCCTCATAAATCCTTGAAGGGATACTGTAGTTCGCCCCAAAATACAAATCCTGTCATCATTTATTCACCCTCATGTCATTTAAAACCTGTATGTGAATGTTTCTTCCGTGAAACGGAAATGTTTTGTGTTCTGCTAAAGAAAGAAAGTTATACAGTTTTAGAATGACTTGAGGGTGAGGAAATGATGAAAGATTTTTTTATTTTTGTGTGAACTATCCCTCTTTAAAGAGGCAAACATGTTCGTTTCGGCTATAACATTGGCTTAACCAATGGTGTGAGTAGAACTAGTAGAATTGTTTTTTAAATCAGACAGGGATAATATTAATTTTGCGATTATGTTTGAGATTACTAGTGGCACAGAATTTATACACTTCACATTTTTTAGCAAACAGTCAACATTTGTCGGAGGTTTTGTAATTTGGCATTTGACCACTATGCATTCTGTTACCCCTCCGCATCGGAGTATGAAGCTGTATGTAGCTGTAAGAATGGCTTCATTTTCGCTCTGTGCACTGCTTAGGTGACAGAGCTGTCAGTGAGCCACATCACACACTACAGGAAGTGAGCATGGCCCATTTCAACACTTCCTCACGTGATAGTGGTGTAAAGCACGAGCAGAAAACCAGCACTTGCAATGTTTTTGTGTGGTTGTGCAATGCTAAATCTGAGCAGATAAAAAAAGACAGGCCATGACGGGGGTAAAGGGTTAAAACACTTTTATGTGCTCATAGAGGCTGTTGTGCAGGTCTTTCAAGTTCTCATAAAAATGCTCTAAGGTTCACTTTAACCTGGGCTTGAAACTATGTTGGCGGATGCTCCAAAGAAGTGTACAAAAGTACCTTTGACCTCAAATAATGAATATAGTTCATGTTATTTGCTTTCTGTGTTAATATGGTCAGACACGAAGATCTGACTCGCAAACACCAAAAAAGAGGAAGCCATAAACAGCCACTCCCTTACTCATGACCGCTTCAGCTGGTGTTTCAAGCCAATATTTAATATTTGCAAGTGTGAAAGTGTTAGAGATAAAGTAACACAGATAAAAAATATGAATGTGAGAGAATACTCTCTACTGATGACTATAGTGCATGTCTGTGTTGTTTCAGAGTTTGTTTTTGTGAATTTGCATGCCTTGTAATCTTTGATGTCGATCTTTACAGGAGCTCCAAACACAGCTGAGCTGAGAATCTGCCGGGTGAACAAGAACAGTGGCAGTGTAAAGGGAGGAGATGAAATCTTCCTTCTCTGTGATAAAGTGCAGAAAGGTAGAGGATAGTTATAAATCTTTAGAACACAAACACTTCTCAAATACGATAAACTGATTGACAAACAGGGAGCTTTTTAATTGGATAAAGTGAAAAAGGAAAGCGCTTGCTGCATCTTTTATTAAGGAAATGCATGCAGACCTTGGCTAAAGTACAGATCTGTAAAATATATTCATATTCATTTTTTTTATTCATTCATCCATTTTTCTATCAACAGTTTTTTTCTGATTGTTTAAAACATTTCATTATTCATTTCTCATACCATCACATCATCCATGATCTCTTCTAGATGACATTGAGGTGAGGTTCTTCACTCCAACCTGGGAGGCCAAAGGCTCCTTCTCTCAGGCAGATGTACACAGGCAAGTTGCCATAGTGTTCAAGACTCCTGCCTACTTTGACACCAGCATCACGTCCCCCGTCACAGTGCGCTTGCAGCTGCGCCGCCCGACAGACCAGGAGGTCAGTGAGCCAATGGAGTTCAGATACCTGCCTGATGACAAAGGTAAAAAATATAGTTCCTTCCCATTAGCTACATTATAAATATTATTAATAATTCTTGACTTTGCTATGTGCAACAGATGCATATACATTTTTTGGTAATTAATTGTTATTTAAGAAAAACTCTTCTGCTTCAGTCCTGTTATTACTTGTAAACCTAGTTTTGTGCTAAGCTTATCGTTGGCTCTTAAATTGTTATTGCAGATCCCTATGGATGTCAGGAGAAGAAGCGTAAAATTGAAAGTCTGATGAAATCCTTCCCCAGCTTCTCTCATGGAGCCATGAGCTCGATAAACAGACCGAAAGCAGTGCCTTCAACCAACATGATTCAGAGAATCAAAACCGGTAAGAGACCTGCCACTTTACGTGGACACAGCATTTACATATTATAAGATCTAACCCATCCTAAATAATAACAGATCAGAAAATAAAGCGATATCCACATTTTTAATATAGACACATAGAAACATATATAGTATTAGGTATATGGAATACTAATATTTTTTAACAAAGCATAATTTTATGTTTATAATCTTTTACAGAGCCAGCAAATTATTTTTGTCTGCCCAACCATGGCGCGCCGCGACAAAATCCATCAGGCTATTTTAACAAAGCCCCTCGGTCCCGTCCCATGATGCCACCTCTCTCAGAAATCCCAACTCAAGGTACACTCGGCCAAGCATGGCCCGGCCAAGTCTTAAACATCGCCGGAGCCAGCAACGGAGTGAGCCTACAACAGGTGAACCCAAGTCCTAATATTCCCACCACAGGGGAAGGTGGCAGCAGCCTTCCCCTTTTGACCTCTTTGGATGTGGATATGGAGTTCCTTCAGTCCAACGGCACAGCAGGCAGCCAGCCTCGACAGGAGCAACAGAACCAGCAGCTCCAGCAAGCCCAACAGCCACCTCCAAGACGAGAGACGGCTCTGCAAGGAATAGAAGGAGCCCAAACTTGGTTTAATAACTATGGATTCCAGCCGTCTCAAAGCACACAGAATGGGGCAGCAGGCACAGCTGCGTCTTTGGGAGTGGGCTACTCGTATACAGACAGCTTGGATGATGAGTTTCTTCAAAATCTAATGGGCAACCATCAGCAAGGCCACCAGTTGAAACAGGAGGCTCAAGGTACTAGCACCATGGCTTTGCTGGGCTCCACCTGCACCTTGGCCTCTGACTGTACACAGTCCTTCACCGCTCTGCTGAACTGCCCCAACACCAATGGAAGCACTCACGAGGCCATGAGGCAAATGGAGACCAGCGGCTCAAATCAGAGGAGCTCGCAGGTACTCTACCCCACCAGTGGCATTGCGCAAGACAGCCATCTTAATTTGACCTGGCAGTACTGAACAGTAAAATCTGCAGCTATTATCATTATCATCATATCAAAAAGGACGTACATGTTCAATAAGTTGTGACAATGCGTGAAGTGAGATGCATTGTTAACCAAGAGCGTAAATTCATGTTTACTGAATGTATTTTTTTGGAATGAGTAATACTGTAAGATGCTGCCAGCTTGGTTAAGCAGTGAAGTTTTATGAAACATTCTGATGATTATATTTGAGAAGTTTGGGAAAATGTATCCACAGACTCTCAAGAATATCAATGTAGTTGTGTTCCTCAAAGTAGGAACTTGCAGGGTTTTTCCCCTGGGTAATGGCTATGTCATTTTAAACATGCTTCTTATCCAAGGTTCTCAAACGTACTGTTTAAACAAGTGCATACTAAGGTTTTCATTGGAAACTTTGAAATCATGTCGAATACAATGTTTTATTCTGTTTTTTACTCTATTCAACATACACTTGTTCTGGCCGTAGACTACTTTTATATAGCTTTTTGCATTTTTATACAATTGAAATGTATACTACTGAACGTGGATTTTGTGTTATTTTGCTGTATTTTTTTCAGAGATGATTTATAAAAAAGAAAAATTAATGTTATGTTGGTGAAACATTTTGTTTTCCTTCATTATGTTAATATATGTTTAAAAAAAATATTCAAACAGCTATTTTTATCTGTTTCTGTTTTAGGCTACATTCCAAAGTTCAGATGAATAAACTAATGAAATCAATTTTGTCTTCTTTATATTTTTTGTCACCATTCAGTTTAGTTTAACAAATCAAGGGTACTGTGTGCGACAGTTCTCTATCACATTGCTAGTACAAAGATGATGAAATTGGAACGTGCTCCTAACAATGACAATGAAAATGTTTGAAGCAGCCATTGTATTCAAGTAGTTTCATAACGGTCTATAATGCACATTGTTGTGCTGTAGAGTTACTCAATCATTTATTTTTTTTGAAATATTGGAATTTCTTTGCTCCCTAATAATCAACTTGCCATGATTTGGAAATAGGCTATATTCTTTTCCTTTTAGTTTCTATATATTAGTTTCTATTTTGTCAGGAGTGTGTGATTACAAAATTGTTATGACATCATCGCTTCTGTATTTTTTTTCAATATTATGCACATTTGTTTTACAAACTGAACAATATGGAACTTTGACCTTACATTCTGTTGTATACAATTTTGACAAAATTGCTCAAAACAGATTATGTAACCTCTCCTTAAACTTATATTCAGTTGTCTCCTTTTGACAAGTATCTTTAACAGAATTATTGAGTGCGTTTCTCTCAGCATGCCATACCACACACAAAAATACCACTTATAAATACTGAGATCAGAATGGAGTGTTTAGTGTAAAACAACATGTGAAACCCCCAGCAATAAATAATAACTAATCATTTTGTGAAGATATTCTCATGAGTCTAGTTTAAGGGACATCTTGAGTGAGAAGAGTCAAATTCATGAGTGCTTTCAATTTTTGTAAGCTAAAAAGTATCAGGCTAGGTAAAATACTTTTCAATAGCATGCACATGAACACATGAATAATCTAGTTTTAAATTCCGACAACGCAACGAAATTTTGTGATTTATTGCCTGTATGAACTAGAGGAAAAAGTGATCTTTTCCCCAAAGAGACGTCAATACCTGTGAATACAGGACACACTTTAAAAAAGACTTCATATGGTCTTATCTGGAAGATATGCTGTTTAAAATTGTGGCTTCCTGTTAGCAAACCACAATGTAGCGTTCAATCAGAAAAACAATTCTGTCTTTGTAAAGGACAACACAACATTTTATTAAATAGGAGCTGTGGGACCTTTGGATTCACTTCAACTTTCTATCATTAAAGTTTTTTTTGTTAATGGGGGGAAAGGTTACAGGATAATGAATGATTTTTTAAAATCTTATCTAAGGCTGGTGTTGTCATAACTACCATTTATGAGGTAATAATCGCACAAATCTAAAGGGAAAAATCATCAAATAAAATTATGACGTTTGTTTTTCCTTCCTGGAACTAATGAAACATAATAACCACAGACGTTTTAAAAACATAACTAATGTTTGTTAATCATATCGTCTATCAAAAATGAAGGCTAAGCAATTATGCTGGTCATGTTGTGGGCATTGCGAGCATGATAATGAAAACCTGGTAGAAACCTCAATATTTTACCAGCATATTCATGCCTACATATGTTCCAGCATGGGATGCTGCAACCGATGTGCTTCTGTACATGACACAAATGAAATTTCTCTCCAGGCCAGGGCATATATAAAAACTGTTATCACATCATCATTATCTTGTTGCTCAAACTGAACACTGAGCTGGAGACGAAAGAGATTCCAAAGTCTTTTGTCATTTGTGTGTCTGAATTAGTTAGAATGATGCATGTTCGGTCAAAGCATTCTGCCCTGGAACAAAGCCAGGGCAAAACACAACAGAGCCAAATTTCTCAGTTCCAGTCAAGCTCCTCCCCTGTCCTCCGTCACACACACACACACACACACACACAAAGCACATATTTTTGCGCTATGGGAAATGAATGACACGCCTCACAGAGCTGCCTTCTCTTATGGTCTGCTATCCCTGGGAGAATGAGGAAGTTGAAAAAGAAAGATCAAATTACAGTCTAATAATACTGTGTCTGCAAAACGCATCTGGAGATTTCAGTCTTTATTATTGTATGAATAGTGATTCGATGACTCAACGAAAGCTTCAGTGCCAGCGTTTGCTAGAGCTGGTGTCACAGAGACCATATAGAAAGACAACAAAGACTGGTGGTTTAAATCTGAAAAATTACAATTTGTTATCATCCTAAGGTCTTATAAAAGGGGCAACACAACAGGAAGTTGTCGAGCGTTATTTGGTGATATATGAATCAGAACGACTAACGTTGTAACCAAGCAAAACTAGACTACACAACTGCAGCCAAAGGTATTCATTAAACAATTTCGTTTGAGAATAAACAAACGTGTAACTGTCCTGAAGGTCTGTCTAATTATATATTGCATGATTGACTGAGATGCTTACCTCTTGTGCAATGAATCTCAGACTGCTACAGAGGGAAAATCCCTAACTCTACAGAAGGACCCACATAAGGAGACTTTTTTACCTGATGATTAACTGAAGGACTAGGCTACATCAAATAAAGTTAACCTTTTCATTCCCCGCTCACTGCAACACTTCATAAACGATTATTTGCTCTCATTTAGAGACGTTGATTGTAAACCAGTTGAAAAAGCATAACTTTTTATTGCAAAGTTATTTATTACATCAGTGTCACACAAGTGGAAGATATTTTGTAGGATACAACTTGGAAATGCAGAGGAATAGCTAATATGGCTAATATTAGCCTATCAGGCAGGTAAGAGACAAACATTTATAGCCAAACATAAACAAGGCACTGGAACATTTGAATTGAACCCTAATTAAAGCATTTGTTTTACTTCAAACTAAATAAATCAAATCACAAAATACAAAATAAAAGTATCATTTTAAACGCGCGTTTAAAATCGTTCAAATGAAACATGACAGAATGCAATACATCGTAGTGTGAATTCTGTAATATCCTTTTTATAAACGGATTAGGCTACTGTTTTGCTCTTTATGTCAGATGATGTCCCATCCACCCATCTAAACATTAAACGGCACCCATATTAAGCACGTATTGCTGCTGCACTGCACCGCTGGTCACTGCGTCAGACTCCGTGGGTGGTGAGTGGGACAAAGATGTCAAGCTCAAAATGTCACCGTCAGCCCCGAACTCAACGAAACTATATCCACGGCCACACGGTCTCACCCTCGCTGTGACGTCACGCAACAGTACAGCAACGCTCTCGCGCTTAACCTGTCATCTTTGAACGCAGACCCACACAATGACATCTTAAGACACCTTTCTAGATGCGCTCATGACACATTTAGGAAGGGTGGTTGTAGTCTATGGGAGAGGGGCTCTGTGGCTGACCAAATTTTGAACACAGACGTGTAGTTTCGCATACATGGACCGGTAGCCTACAGTTTCAGGTCACATGCTTTAGCCTACTTCTGCTTTTTATCAGAGAGAGCCGTAAAAGAGGAACGACACAAGTGACTTAAAAAAGACTGGGGAACATAGAAATTCTCTGTTGTTATTTCATTGGTTGCTTATCTCAATATGTTGGTTTGGTAGCCTATATAAGAACAGCAGTTAATAGCTGTTTTATCGCGTTATGTTAGTAGGCTGGGGCTACACTGTCTTGGAAATAAATAAACCAACAAATAAGGTTTATCGAGTGCTTATTTACTGCAAACGCAAACATGATTTGAGAACAGTTTGTTTGTGGCCCTAATGTTCACAGCGCTTGCATGCATCACGGAAAACATAAGTGGAAACGAAAACCATCAAACACGCTTGAAAAGTTTGCATTTCAGTGCGCATGAGGGTTTAGTATGACCTCTGTTGGTTATGAGTTTATATGACATGACATCGATTTAAAACTGGTAGATTATGCAGGTGACGCCGCCTACAGGTTACATATATGTTGACAGGCTTGTGTATTAACATATCCAGTCATTTTTACGTCGCACCAAATGTTGTCCAAAATAAAAGAAATTTCTCCTGTTACTTACAGTGCCTTCAAAGTTGTTTTCACCATTTATTGTGTCAGAATCCAAATAGGCTACAGTATAATCCAAATAGGCCTACTGTAGGCTACGTTTACATTATACATACACTCTGTATATACTGTATACGTTGTTTGCTTATATGTTTACACTACATACACTTTATATATTTATACATGCATATATGCATACTTATGTGCCCACACTTACACATTCATAAATATGTAACTGTACTGTGTATTTTTGTGGTTTAATGCCCTAGGCTAAGGATTCACAGAGTTTCCTGTACATATGACAATAAACTCTTGAATTTAGATTAGGATATTGGAGTTGAACTGAAAGAGCTAGAGACACTCTACACAGGGCATCCCCTCAAACTCCTTATTCACTAAAAACGAGAACACTACACTCTAAAAATGTATGGTTTGGTAAAATATGGACAAAATATTCAGTTGCTTTTCAACCTAGAAAATGTCAATATTTTTGTTTGAAAAAACCTTTTTCAGAGTGCAGTCAGATTTGCCATTTGAGATAGTGAAGATAATTTTGGGGTAAAAACTATGAGGACTCTGGGGGATATATATTTACTTTAAAGTTTTAAACATGTAAAGACATGTAAAAAAATTCCCTTTCTGGAAAGTATTTGTAAAATGTCAAAACTGCCAGCCTGTAAAACTGTGTAAAAATGTTTTTAAAAAAAAAGCCCTACTTTAGTAAAGCAGTATAGTCTGAAAGGGGAAGAATGCCTTTGTTTGTGTGAATCTTTTCATATGGAAAACCTGTCCTTTACATTTGCTGTATGGTGGTGTTACACAGGTTTTTTGCTACATAGTTTTACCCAACCATTATTTTTTTTCTACATTTAAAACAGTTTCCAGGTTATGTTGTGCTTTGCTCTTGTTGTCTGTCTAATTCCACTTTTTAGGAATGTTGAGAATATGATCCATGGAAAGCATGTTGTGAGCTAAGCGAATGGGCCTCCCCTGGCAAAAATTCCACTGAAATTGGGAGTGGCATTTTCCAAATCCCAGGATTTGGCTCTTCCATACATGGTAAACTTCAATATAAGATGACGTAACGGTCCACCCCTAAACAAACATAGGAAATAAGCCGTTATCAACGGAGAGACCTGAGATTATTCGCTAACATTTGAGGAAGCTCCGCCCAGGTACCGTCGCTACTAAGTAAACGCCCTATCCCACTACAGTTACACGAAACTGAAGACTTTATACCACAGTTTACAAGTTCAGGATTAGGTACACCGGCCGCTTGGAAGTATAATGCCTTTGCGTGTTGTTTTACAAGGTCCTGGGCCGTGGGGATTCCGTCTCGTCGGAGGTAAAGACTTCGACCAACCTCTGACTATCTCAAGGGTAAGAAACTCATTTCTCCTATGTCAAGATTGTGATCGATTTGAACTTTATAGACATTGCTAGGTCAGGTAGCCTATACCTACAAAAACCGATACACTTTCACAGGACCTTAAAAGTGTCACTGTTGTAGCATCCGGTCTAAACGCACATGTTGTCAACAGTGTGTGAGCAGAACGTGAAACAATATCGCAACAAGCACCTGGATTAAAAGCGTCATCTCCTGAAACAAATGCCGATCAAAGACAAAGGCTGTTACAGTCTGCGCACAAATCACAACGAGTTCTGGGAGTGCATAGTTTCTTACGTATCCGATGGATTTTGATCTACGATCGGCGAGGATATGTTCACTTCAAAGCGTCAGAAGAATTCGTGGCATGTTTAGCGTGCTTGTAATACGCCTATACGCGCGCGCAGATTTATTACGTAACTTTTACCGCAACAATTATGCCAGTCTCGACCTCCTGTTCCCTCGTAAACAGGGCACATTTTATAGAGGAAGTTAACATTAAAAGTGAAAGCTATAACTGTCAGGGGCTTACTGTAAAATTCACAACACCTTTCCTTAAAGTTTATATTCTGGCATAAAAAAGAGCAACATTTTATTGTAAAGCAACAAGGCGATTGAAGGTTTTGATGCTTTTGAAATACCATGACATAATATGATAACTCTTTCCTGTTATTTTATGATGATGATGATTTA
Source organism: Oreonectes daqikongensis (assembly GCA_026939265.1). Lineage (NCBI taxonomy): Eukaryota > Metazoa > Chordata > Actinopteri > Cypriniformes > Nemacheilidae > Oreonectes > Oreonectes daqikongensis. Next base: position 461,972 of record JAOTQM010000049.1, read on the forward strand.
TTGACCAAGGCTTTAACTTTCTCAGGTGACCCCAGGAAGTAAAGCAGCACAGGCCAATCTTTGCATTGGAGACATGATTCTGTCCATAGATGGAGAGTCCACAGAGGAAATGACTCACCTGGAAGCTCAGAATAAAATCAAGGGTTGCATTGAGGAAATGGTGCTTTCTCTTGACAGGTATGACAGTACTCTGTTAAGGGGGGCATGCGGTGTGTTACATTATGAAGTTTCAAATATGTGGCTGTACTATTTAGTGAATTTGGAAAGCCATTACATGATGAAATATCTACAACAAATGGAAAACAAAATGTATTTTTTGAGCTTTACATACTATATGGGTGCCATTACTGTATTGATGGCCTTTTTATTAGTGTTTAGAAAGGGAGATGACCATTTGTTTTAATGGCATTATAATGTGACTCTGTCACAGTTTTGCTGGATGAGGATAATATGCAAAATATGTTTGATATTATTAAAATACATGCAAAATTTTACAGTTCAACCTATCATTTCAGCAAAAAACCTGATGAGCAGAATTTGCAACAACAATCTCCAATAGGTCACAGAAAACCAAATATATACATTTCTAATGATTCGATGTATTAAACCTTTTGTTTTCTACGCTTTGTAGATCGGATGCAAAAATGTGGTCCCCTCTGGTCACTGAAGAAGGAAAGACCAATCCATACAAAATGAATCTGTCTAATACAGAATCACAGGTGTGTGAATTCTTGACCAGACTGTGTCATTTTCAATCAGCTTTAAAACCTTGTGTAGAGAATGAGACTATCATATATTACATTATGTAACATTTCTGCATTTGGCAGACGCAAAGCGACTTACATTGCATTATACATTTGTTTCTGAGTATGGGCAATCCCTGGGATCGAACCCAGGACCTTGGCGTTGCAAGCGCCGTGCTTTAACCACTGAGCTACGTGAAAGCCTAAACCGGACCTTTAACATTACTGTTAAACAAATAAAGGCTCGGCATTATAGGCTGCCAAAATGAAGTCATTGTTTATGTCCTAACCAAAGCCTTATCCATGGAGACCAGGCAGTGGTTTATCAGCCAAATCCATGACGCAATATCCACATCCTGCTGGTTAAGTTGGAAATTTAGGGTCAAATGTGAATAATCATAGGAAGTGTGTGGAGTTTGACTACACAGTTTAGTGTTATGACTCAAGCAGAGGAGTGTTTATAAGGTAGACAGTGTGCATAATAACAGCATGTTGTTAACAGTGGAAAGTTTCACAAATTTTGAACCGCTTAGTCAGTGGTGTGGCAACACTTTTCTATGTCTGTTTTTTACAGTTTTATGGTATTTGTCGACATAGTTTGGTTAAAATATCTACAGCTACAAACAAAATGATTGATTTACAGATCATGTCTGTGGTTTAAATAGATATAATTTACAACACATGCCTTATAAAACAATGTAATGTGTGTCATCTGTTTCTGATGTCATTTTGATGTAGGAATGCAACATCTGCATTTATTGCTCCTCAGATCACATTTACATTGATGCATTTGGCAGATGCTTTTATCCAAAGTGAATTACATTGCATTATACTATACTTTTGTTTTTGGTTATGTGGAGATCACCTGACCTCTTTTGTTCTGTAGGAGGTGAAACATATAGGCTCTGCTCATAACAGAAGTGCCATGCCATTCAGCTCTGGCAGTCCAAGGGTGGTCACCAACCAATACAACAACCCTGCTGGCCTGTACTCCAATGAGAATATTAAAAGCTTCAACAATGCTGTAGATGATGTCAAGACCTCTGCCACATCCAGTGAATCAAGTAGGATGTAAGTATGCTATGCACCTCAATTTTATGGGATCTGTTGCCTATACATAATCTGTGTTACATGTTACATGCATTTGATGCTTTTGTCCAAAGCAACTTACAGTGGACTCAGGCTATACGCCCAAATTACCTTGCTGATACCAGATACAACATAAACTGTTGTGTTTTTATATACTAAAAAAATACATATACTTTTATGTTATTTTTAGGCCTTCATTAGACTAATGGTTGTTCTCTCATATAGTTCAGATGCTTCTAGACCAAGCCAGCCAAGGCCTCCAATAGCTGCAGAATCGGAGGTGTACAAAATGCTGCAGGAGAATCAGGAGTCCCAAGAGCCTCCTCGGCAGTCTGCATCTTTCAAAGTTCTCCAAGAGATCCTGGAAACTGGTAAAATAGCATTTACATCCTGCACACACTCAGACTGAATGAGTCGATGTATTCCAAACAAACTACTTAATTGAATCCACCTGTTGGCAAAATACCTTTTTTTACTTTAAGTAAAATGATCTACAATTGATGCCAAATAGGCCACTCCAGACCTCAGCACATGTGTGTGACTCCACTGAAGCACATTTTGTTAAACTGTGGTTTAAAAAAAAAATGTTTATGTCGTCAGGTGGTTTGACCTTCGTATTAAATGAATCTTTGTTTCTCTGTGTCAGGTGATTCAGAGAAACCCTCTGGCTTCAGGAGTGTGAAAGCCCCCACTACAAAAATGGGAGCTTCCGTAGGAAATGCTGAAAAACTCTCCGTTTGTGACAAATGCGGCTCAGGGATTGTGTAAGTTTCATATTAAGTTTAATCTTATATCTTTATAAGAGAGGTTTTAAAAAACATGTGTAATAATGTTATCTATTATTTATGTACAATCTTGTAGTTCAGCCTCAAATAAAAAAAAATTGTACCCTCATGTCATTCAAAACTTGATTCTTGAGATACAAAAGAAAAAAAGAAAAGTGGTTTTGTGTCCATACAGTGGAAGTCAAAGATGTTTAATTACCAACATTTTTTAAAATACTTTTTCGTGTTCTGCATAAGAAAAAAAGTCATACAGGTTTAGAAATGACATGATGGCGAGTAAATGATGAACATTTTAATTTTTGGGTGACCTCTCAGTCCTCTCAAAGTGTTAAGCCAATGCTGCCATCTAGTGGAACATTTAGGAACAGTGGAACACTCTTGGGTTTTGCTCTTTTTCATATGTTTCATCATGGCAGTAAATGTTTTCCCAAGGATTTTCTTTATTTATCTATCTATAACTATATTTCTTTTTTGTGTATAAAGGGGAATGATGGTCAAAGTCCGAGAACGGTTTCGTCACCCAGAATGCTACGTCTGCACAGATTGTGAGATCAACCTGAAACAAAAAGGACACTTTTTTGTTGAGGACAAGATTTACTGTGAGAAACACGCTCGTGAACGCGTCACTCCTCCAGAGGGTTATGATGTTGTTACTGTCTTTCCAAAGTAGAATGTTATTCCTATGACGCTTTGAAACTGCACATTCCCTCATGTGGGGGAAATAGGAAATCTGTAACACTTTATGCAGATAGTCTTCAACTGAGGCTGCTTTTTGCCAGATTTATATGTATAACTCTTACATGCACAGGTAATGCATTGATTTACTTAACAGTAATCAGGAAATGTTATTGCACCACCTGTGTATGTGAATGTAGAGTTTATGCAGATGAAATGCCATTGTTTATACATTCCAATATTTTAGTCATTCCATGTTATAAAGGGCTTATATTATTGGTGCTATGGTATCTTAAGACTGCTTGCTGCATTTGAGTTTCTCATGAATTGATCATTGAATGTATGTATGAGCAGTCACGGTTGTATTTCTCATGCTCACCAGTACTTAAAAACTTTTCCAACTATGTATATTGGTTTTTTGTATTCCCCATATTTTTCTTTTATAAAAATAACTCTTTCAGCCTGGCTTGAGAAATAAAATGTTGCATATCTTTTGTGAAATTAATTTTTCCTTCATTTCTTTTCTTTGAAGATTCTGTTCATACCAGAAGATCTTAGGCTGTAATTGTATTTTAATATTTAGAAGTGTTTTGATTTACATTTACGCATCTACACATTTGTTTATGTGCAATCTCTGGGATTGAACATATGACCTTGTCGTTGCTAGCACCATGCTGTAGCCACAGGGAAGTTTTAAGAATTATTAAGAACCATTTACTTTAAAAAAGGTTCAAAACAAGATCAAATGGGGAACAAAAATTATTATTTTATGGAATTGCATGGAGCAGTCTCTCTAGAAAATTTGTGCAGTTACAGCAAGGCTGGTGATAAAAAAAATGATTTTGTCACAAATTGTATTTTTTATTTTTACAAAAATAACATAATTGAAATAGATGCACTCGTATGACACCAGATACAAAAATATATTTTTTTATTTAAATGATTATATTAAAAGAAATGATAAAAAGAAAAAACACAATATTTACAAATATTGTCCGATTTCAGTGGGAAGAATTGTTAATTTAGAAAAATAAAGTGTACAAATCTGCGTTTAAAATGACATAAAAGGATTGGAAGCATATAAAAAGCGTGAGAATATGCAGGAGTTGTTTTCAGGCATATACGCACCAAAATCTGCCAAGTTCTCTTTGTGGGAAGAAAAACATCTTGCTACTAGCACATCAGACTTTCCTCAGCAAAGCGAAATGTTAAATTCTCCTGAAAGTTGCTGTTAAATTCCTCCAGTAACAAATCCGTGTAGCAACCTTGTGTTTCTTGCCAGTTTGATGTTGAGATTGCGGCGTGGAAACGTTTGGGGCATTTGGAAACGCCTGGTGCGCCATAGCGCATATCCAAGCAACCACTTGGCACCACAAGGTTCTCCTGATCTTTAACGTGAGTTGAAATATATCGAACATTATCTGCAATTCTCAATGTTTCAGACAATGCCCATATGTAATTGTGAGCGAATCTTAAAGTCTCAATTTTTGTCAGTTTCGCGTCATCAGGAAAAGTTGGAAGGACTTCTCTCAGGGTGTCCAGAGCAGAGTTTAGGTTATGCATGCGATGCCTTTCTCTGTCGTTTGCCTTCATCCTGCGATTGCCACGTTGTTTGCGTTGTGCTTTACCTGGTATTCTGTTCTTTTGGCTTTTCTTCCTTGTGATCTCATTAGTAAACGTGGATGCGTATTCCTTAGTTGATATGTCTGAGTATTCTTGCGAGAGATTTGATGTTGAACTGTAATTAGATTTAAAGATCCCATTCCTTCTTTCTGTTGCGCACGTGGATTTTGGAGTCATTCTGTAGATACAAATATTACAAGTAATTAACAACATATTACATTTCCACCAAATAACAAAATATAAATGAATAAAATAATAAATGAACTTTCATAATGCTTACCTTTTGCAGTCTACAGCAATGTGTGTCCTATCCACCAGTGAGCAACCTGCAGTCTCTTATTCCCTCAGTTTATATAAATCAAAGGAACAATAGAGGGTGATGCGCACCTTCGTCATTTATGTCCTTCTTATCCTGTCTGCGCTCTAGGACAAACAAATGGAGTCAAGTGGCCAATCAGGACTCGAAATTTACCTTCTGGTTTTAGCAATTAATAAAACAGCTAGTCGACTTTAAAGCAGTATTCAAAATGTCACTTGAGATTGTCTAAATAGTTGTGCGTAGTTTTATATATAGTTGTATGGTTAACCTTTTGGAATAAAAATAAAGAAACAATCTATTGGGCGATAGATGCTATGTATAAGCGTAATGTTTTAAACCAACACTAGTACCCACTACAAATGGTAAGAAACTGAAATGAACAGTAATCTGGACTGGTACCTTTTCTCTGCGTTAATATACTTGCCATTTAAATAATTACGAACCTACCTAGTTCATAAAGGATTACATACATTCTTTGGTTCTTATATAAAAGACAAACAAATTATTATTATCAATCTCAAAACTGAACATGTAAATAATATGCCGCTTTATATAGTTACCCGCTGTGCGCCTTGAGGTGATATTAGTGTGCGTAATTTGTGCTTCAAGGCACAAAAGTTAAGTAAACAACATTTAATTGACAAAAAAGTGAAATAACTTACGTCAGTGGGCAGTACCAATTACAGTTGCTGCCCCAGTACTATGAAAACGTCGAATATTATGTTTCAAAATGTGTGCAAAGAAAACAAAATGCGTGCGCACTGGTGTCTCCAAATGGAGTCACTTATTATGAACATCAGGTGCGCACCATGAACAATCACAGTTGCGAACAAAAGATCTTTTCGACACGGGCGGATAGCATAAGTTTACACTCGGCACCAGGTCTTGATAAATCTTAATTTATTGGAGAGGCTACAACCACTGCTTTGGGCGAAAAATATTTACAATGGTCCCCAAGTGTCCACAAAAGCACTCATCGCCAGTCTAACTAAATATGTATTTTGTAGGGCATCTGATAACCATATGCTTTCAATAAAGTGGACAAATAAGCCAAGGAGATAGGGTATGTTGTCGTGCTGTTATAAAGGCCTTTAAATAATCCAAAGTAAACCAAATATTACCGCTTTACAAATAACTTTTGATGCCAGATCCATATTCGGATATCGTGGGACAGGTGTGGATTTGGGACTGTCAGATTTGTCTACCGATTTTTATCAGTGCCATGGAATATCTTGCTTGTTATGCAAAGTATGGGCAAACACAGGCGACCTGTTGCTGTGGAAATCATAGATATCGCAAAGAACATGATTTAACAATATTAAACAATAAATGCGACTTACTGAAGAGCAGGTGATACCTGCCCTCGCTCTCTTGATTGATACTTCTTCAACTGCTGCACTTTACAATCTGTTGTAATTATTTATTAAACGAAATCTATTTCTTATTATTTTAGCAAACAGAAGTACCAGGTGGGGCTTTATTTTCATCCCTAGCCTTTGTTTGAAGGACATCTGAAGAAGGCAATCAAGGACTAAAACTCGCTGACCAGCTTTTGCCATCCATTTGTTCCAAACTGGCAGAAAGGCTATTTAATTCTTCTCTCTTGTTCAGACACGGAAAAGGCTGCACATCAAGAAGAAAAGGAAACTTCTCAGTGAAGAAAAAACAACAACTTAAAAACATTTAATTACAACCCGGATGCCATATGTACACCTCTTGTTGAAACTCAAACAATGTCAACTCTTTTGTGTGGTAAAACGTGCACCTTTGGAGACGTGTGCGCTTTTGGAACGGCGTGCGCATCGAGACCAGAAAGATCTTGAGTACACTTCTTGGAAGAAGTAATGCAGTTTTAATGTGCTGTTGAGGTCCCTTTTAGAGTCCACCCATTGTGCTAAAACGCATATGCTTGTTATGAACCGAATACACCAATTATAATTGAATAGCCAAGAGCTTCTTGCTACAACTCTATTTGGTTTGGGCAATCGGGGGTCACTCTCAATAATTAAGCTTTGGCGCTGTGAATGCGTCGGTTCAAGTTATCTTTTCTCCACATAGTGCCCTTATTCAATGGCGCACACGCATTTCAATCGAATTTATCTCGCCGTTGTTGCAACTTTACATTTTCTACCGAAAGCATATACAGCAAAAACAAAATCTGCATGAATGATAAACAATTTACAAGAGTAAAGTCACTTTAACCATAATTTGACATAATACAGACAAATAAATCCAACTGACATTTTATATCAATACAACGTCGTAGCAGGTGCAGGTGCAGTTAAGGCCAATGGTATTAGCCCCTTTAAAAATCGAACCAGACCTCTCTACCTTTTTAAGAAAACGATCAATACCAAAAGAGTTCATTATACAACTGATGTTTATTAGGAAACAAAGACAAAATCTCAATGACGTCTGATGAAGATATTTACTGATACACTCAGTGGTGGAAACTAAAAATCCAAACACAATTATTAGCCCTTTGACAATAAATGCAAATTGCTTTGGATAAATGCATAAATGTACAACTTTGCTCATGACATTGCACACTTTGCAAATATCAGGATTCTTTACATCACACTAAAAAATTAAAAATTTAGTTTCATCTCATCAATAGAACCATTCAGTCAAAGGTTCATAAAGGAACCAGTTCTTCCCAGTCCTTTTAAGAACAGTTTTCATACGTCAGAGTGGTGCCTCTCAATCTTGTGTTGGGGTTAGGTGCCATCAGCCCTGCTCATTGTTCAATAGTAGAGTTCAATTCTATATCTGGTTTGATTGAGCCATTCAAAGTAAATGTGGTTTAAAATCTAAACATTTATATTTGTTACATTTTCTTAAATCCATTGAGGGACAATTATTTTCACCAGCTGATTGATTGATCAATATTTAGGTTGTTGACATGACATGCATTTTCACTAATTTAATTAAAAATGTATATCATTAATATTGTCATCATTTAAAATGCATGTAAATAGTTAAACATTTCTTACATGGAACTGTTGTTATAAAACTGCTTTGTTATTTGTTCATTTTTAAGGCAAATCTCAACATTTCCCTATGGTGTGACTGTCTCAAGCATGGTTTAGTGAATCACAACTTTTATAAATTAAAAAGAAAAGCATAAAGATGTTATTAAATACCTTAGGCGTAATTTCACAACTGCCTAATTGAGTAAATGTCCATATATTTTGTTACTGAAAACCATGTAATTTTAGTAAAATATTTCATATTTAAGGGGCAAATCATTTTACCTGAACTGTCTGTGTGTTTTGACAACAAGACCTAATGTCTCTCTCTCGGGCCAGAACCTTTTGTAAACAGAATTGTTTAATTTAAATAAATGACATAATTCACGGTATAAATGAGCACAAACATCATATAGCCTACATGATGATGATGCGTTTGTATTTTGAAGCGCATTAATTGCGCCACCAAACGGCTGCGGCGCGCATTGCCTGTAGGTTTAAAAACATTTATTTTGGCTGATTAAAAAGAAAATAAATATTCGCCATATTTAAATATAAAATATTTAACTATTGTTTGTGTAGGCTATATAATAATTGTGTGGTTTTGCTGCTATTAAAACTTATAGTCACATCTTAAATGAAAAAAGTTTGTTTTTTGTAAAAGTTAATATTTTGCAATTGAGCGATTATATTTTAATGGATTCAGAATGGATGCCTGAGCCCCTTGAATACTTGCGCCCCTCAAAATAGTCCCTACATCCCAGAAAATATCAATTTCACCGGATAGTGATCATCTCTACGCCCCGATCTTTGGTTTGAGGGACCGGGGGGGGGTGGTTCGGGGTCCTAATGTCCAATCTTTCAGATATATCGTATATCTTACAACATAGTTATTATTCACCTTTCAAAGTGCCTTCGAAGACATCATTTATTCAGTTGGGACGTAATGATCGTGTTCTTTGACGAATCTGCGAAACGTCAGGACGCTGTACTCTTCTCCGATCCTAAAATCATGTGTGCTGGTCTAACCCCTGCGATGAGGGCCACTACCCGTATGTACAGATCTGCAGGAGCGGGTAACGCGTGAAAGCAAATCGCGTTCCCTTTCACTCAAACCGCACTTCCTGATCCAAGGCTGAACCTGTGATTGTGTCATGCAACGGGGCATTCGCTCTCCAAAAAAGCTAAACAACGATCTTTCAAAGTTTATTCCCTGTTTCTACCCGAGCAGCTGAAGAATCGACGTCTGTTAACAGAGTGTAACCTTCGCAAACAAAATGGACTACTGGGTGAGTGGTCATGATGTCCCTTACAAATGAGCTCTGCTTTTAAAACACTCTTTCAGTCAGTACACTACGATTATGAAAGGAGTATGTGAACATGAAAGCGTAGACGCATCATGTGTGTGTTTTTTACTCTGTGTCGTCCTTACTTTATTTACATCTTGTATCTGTTACAACGTAACCTAGAGATGATACGTAGTGATGGTGCTGGGAATTCTGAACCCCATTTGTTGATTTTGTAATAAAGAATGAATATTCAACGTCTATTAGTGTTAAAGTGTGTGATATTGATTGGAGAATTTTAGACACAGATTTGATCACATCACCCAGCTGTTTATGATCATGTCTTATATTTCTTGAACACATTTGTGTACGTCTTTGCTATGAGCGACACTGAATCATCACGATTTTAACTTAGACAGTCAGATCATAAACCATCGTTACTCTCCTTTTATGAACTGTTTCAGCTTTCAATCCTTTTAATCTTGTATAATCACTGTGATGTCTGTGTTTAACAACCAGGTGCAGAAGGGAAATATTTTATAGAACATTTTATTGTGTGTATTCATCAAAAGACTTCCTGTGACAGACTCCAGCACAGAGGAAGTGCTATTCTTAACCTAGTGGTTAAGAACTGCTGTCCAGTCCAACAGCATCTTTTGATATTCTTTAAATTTAGTTAGATTATGTGATGCACTTATTAATGTGTGTGTGAATAAACATCAGGTTATATAATGTTGAAAGAGAAATGCAGAAATATGCAAAAATTTCTTTAATCTGCAGCTATTTAAATTGTGAGGGCAAACGGTTTTATTCTGAATGGCTTTATCATAGACAGATTTCATCACTGGAGACGTTAAGTGTGTGAAAGGTGGGCTGAGCTTTTTACCAGCGTAGAAATTTCTGCCCATTTCTTTCCGTTAGAAACATGAGCTCTTTTGACTCGACAAAGAACAAATAAGCAAAGCCTGGTTAAGGAGGGTGTGATTCTCTGCAATACACTAGAAGATGAAAGCAAGTGCTTAGATGCTACGGCACCTTTTCGTACAATTTTTGATAGAAACATCGACACATTATTTTCTGACAATCAATCAATGTTATTTTTCTTCACGTTTTATAGCATAGCAGATGCGCACAATGCGTTTATTTTGCAATGTGTCTATACTCTATCTGCTTTTTGCCCATTTTAAAAGATAACATAACATAATCTCTGTTTTATGACAGATCATGCGTTCAATTGAGCTGTCCGTAGGTCTTGTTACGCAAGAAGACTGATAGGGGTGCTGTCTTTAAGCATCACTGCTGTTCAGTTTCCCCATTTCACACTTTTGTTTTATTTGGATCTTGAATGTGTGATGCACATCAATCCTGGTCAAAGTTTCAGTTGATCGCTCACATGACCTGTTTACCTGCTCCTCTCAATCCTCTTGGTAAACCCGGCTAAACCTGTCGGAGAGCTTGTCATGGACTTAGAACTCTATTGGGGGGTGTTGTTCAGCTTGGGAGGACAATGCACAATGTCAGATTTTGTCCTTGACTGAAAATGGTCTGGTAAAATTTGTTTAGCAGTCAATCAGTTATTGTGCTGCATTAAAAATAGAGGTGGACATAAGTCTTTACAGCTTAGAATTTACAAGAAAGTTATGCATCTGCTTCTCTTATGTTGAAGCTCATTCAGCATCTATTGAAAAGATTACCGGGAGATAAAATGCACACGATAAATATGGTCAGTTAAGACTTTGTTCAATGGACCTTCAGCTTTTCTGTGTACTGTTATGGCAATGCTGGAACACAATCTGAAATCTGTTATCAAAGAGGACCACACTGTGCTGTAAAAATTGATTGTAAAAACACATCCACCAGTAAATAGTTTTTGTATGAACTATAAGCAACATCAGCTGACCATTAAAAAAAATATAAACTTGCTGTATAGTGTATTAAGCAGCACTTAAATGAGAGGTTTTGGGGTATGAGGGAGATTTGCTGTATCCATATTCTTTGTAACCTATTTTTAGGTGTGATGGTTGTATTTGGTTTTGATCACAATGTGAAAGGTGTGGCCAGAGGGGACAGTATTTCATAGGGTGAAAGTATCTACTAAGCTTTACTAGTTACTCTGTAGCTGTTTACTTAAGTGTCACTAGTAAACCCAAGCTCTTGAAACAATGACTCAATCGGCTATAGTGAGTATTTATTGTAATTTGGCATTGCTTCTTATTTATTTGGCTTTCAAATGAGGAATTTAAAACGAAAGCTGTTATTGGTTACATTGCTTTTGCTTGGTGATTTTAACTGCATGTCTGTTGTTTGTTCTTAGTTTCTCCTTTTCTTAGAATTCATTTTTCTGATTACTAAAACCATTTTAAGCCAATAATCTGACAGTGACAACAAATAAAGGTCTGACTGTAGCATTTCTACTTTCCTCATTCAGAGTGCCTTGGAGGTGTATAAGGAGATGCTATTGCTGTATGCAGAGGAAGCTCGACGCTATGTGAACTCCCAGTGTGCTGCGCTAGAGCCATGGCAGATCATTACAATCACTTTACTGTCTACACTCAGTGTTGTGTGGCTAAAGGGCTTTCTTTTTCAGCAGGAGAGTAAGTCACATGCTATTGATCACTCTATGTTACATGCAAGATGCATTATAATTTCTGATTTAGGTTACTAGGAGGTGTTTTTCCAAAACAGCAAAAGCAGAAAACCTTGAAAAATTGGCCTTTTCAACTGTGAATTAAAACAACAGTGTAGGAACACATCATTATGTTGCAAGCTAATTGTAACCAGGCAGTAGAGATTGTGATATCATCAATCTCAGCTATTCATCAGGCAGGAAGTCTTAAAACAAAGTCGCAAAATGCCAAGGCCACTGTAACAATAACAAAATCTGTGGGACTTCTAAACTTCATAAGTTACAGTTTACACAGTTTCATGATGTGATTGAGTCATCGTTCAAAAACAATGGTTTTCCCAGGAGCTGAGGAAAAACAAGCATTTATTTAGTTTTATATTTGTGACCCTGGATCACAAAACCAGTCTTAAGTAGCAAAAGAACATTTGTAGTAATAGCCAAAAATACATTGTATGGGTCAAAAATATAGATATTTCTTTTATGCCAAAAATCAGTAGGATATTAAGTAAAGATCATGTTCCATGAAGATATTTTGTACATTTCCTACCATAAATATATCAAAACTTTATTTTTGTGAGTGGATGCAACAAAATCGCTAACAAAAATGGCCGGAAACACACCTACAAACTTCACTCGCTTTGGGAATTACCCAGCTAGCCTATGGAAAGCTTAGAATTGCAGTTTTCAGATTCATCTACTCTCCACAACATTACAGTCAACGTTTAGATTTTTTGCACCCTCAGATTCCAGAGTTTAAAATAGTTAAACGACCAAACATTGTCCTATCCTAGCAATCCATATATCAATAGAAAGCTTATTTAATCAGCTTTCAGATTATGTAGAAACCTCAGTATCGACATATAAAACCTCAATATCTTTCACAGACAAGACTTAAGGCAAGTCAGAGACTAAAATGATTTAATATTAACGTGTCAATGCCATTGTTTTGTCTTAAGATGCACACCAGTATTGTTTTTTCAAGGCATTTTTAAAAAAGTGACTTAAGTATCCTAATTTACCTAAGGCACAGTCCTGGTTTAAGCAAAGCCTTGTCTTTATTTTTACTCTTATTTAGAAAATAAATATTGAAGTATCAAGCAGGATGCAGTTTTAAAGAAACTCAGAATGTTGTGTGTTCACCACAGTTTACTTATTGTTTCATGTTTCCTAGGTCTGACGTCAAGAGCGAAGAAACAGTTCTTTAAACTCATCCGAAAAATCCCGTTTGTCAGAGCATCAGTAAGCATCTAGCGGTTTTCTAGTTCCCTATCTTTCAAGAGTCTGCAGTCTTATGTTTGTGACTCACTAGTGTCTGATTAAATCTCCACAGTCATGCTGAAAGAGAAATGAAACCTTTGACACACTTTTACACTATTACCTTAATGTCAGGGTTTACCCTTTAGTTTTCTTTAACTTGAATGCAAAGCGTTCTGGACTTCCAATCAGATCAGAATTTCCTATCTTTCCATATTTTTCCCAACTATCTCATTAATGATCATTAAGAGATTTCATTTTGATATATTATATGAACAAAACCATTCACTTCCTTAGTTCCTTTATCTCTTCAATTTTGAGTTGACTTGACAATGTATGATGTTCTTCTGCCTCAGATTCAGGGTCAGCTCAACAAAGCATTGGATGACATGTCATTCAGTATCTGCACGCTGAAGGAAGGTATGGGCTACACCAAACTTCTTCCAGCACAGGGACTTGCCCACAAACAGCTTCTGGAGAAGATCAGAGAATATGAGACATTGGGTGAGTCACCTCAAACCAGTCCCAACTATCATCTCCTGTAATGACTGTAATGAAGGATTATTCACAGTCCTTAAAGTATCAGCCAGATGTTCACTCAGACAGAATTTGCCCTTAAGTGTGGGTGCTGTTTTTTGCAAGCAAGTGCATTTACCAGGATATAATGCCAGCGGTTTATATTAAAAGTTACTGTCCCACTGTTTTCAGTTCTGGCCTTATTCATCTTTTGTTTATACCTCTTGATTCCAGGTGAGGTCAACTGGGCAAAAGGGAAGGTGTCAGGTGCAGTCTACTGGGGAGATGAGAAGCTCACAGACCTTCTGGTTAAGGTATATCTAATCATTTAGATCTTATTACTGCATTACAAATCATTCAGCTATTGTTTTTTTGCTTCAAAGGCCTTTTTTCCTGTTTTAAGAAAGCTTGACAGAATAAAGAAATCTCATTTGCAGGTGTATGGTGAATTTGCCTGGACCAACCCACTCCACCCAGACATATTTCCTGGGGTTAGGAAAATGGAGGCAGAAGTGGTGCAGATGGCGTGTGCCCTCTTTAACGGAGGGCCAGACTCCTGTGGCACAGTCAGTTCTTTTTACTGTCTCTTTCCTTTGCAGAAAATAATTGAATCATAAGATTGCATCAAAAAACTGTATTGAGCACGTTATGACATTAAGTTGCCACTTGTTGTTTGGTTCAAGATTCATTCAAAGTAGATGTTTTCTGTGTCTTTGAATAGGTTACTTCGGGTGGAACTGAAAGCATCCTCATGGCATGTAAGGCATACAGAGACATGGCCCATGAACGTGGGATCAAACACCCGGAGATGTATGTACTGTCTCAGCTTTAAACATTCAAGCTTCTGTTTAATTTTGCTTGCAATCCCACTCTGTAAACATAAACAACATATAAATTAAACAGTTTGTTATACCTTATGCAGAATGTATAAAAAATGCAACTACATTGTTTAGACCCCATAAAAAATATAATTGTTATATATGGTTATATATTTGAGCACATGTTAGTCACATGTATGCTGGTGGGCTGCACGGTTCATTTTTAGTAGATATACACGCATACACATTCTCACATTCATTCTAAAAAGACCAAAAAGATTGAGAAGTCATTATAACTTACACAGAATATCCTTCTAATACAAGTATTTGTTTGTTTGTTTGTTTGTTTATGCTGTAGCATTGCACCAGTGAGTGTCCATGCTGCATTTGACAAAGCAGCACACTACTTTGGGATGAAGCTTGTTCACATACCTCTGGACAACAAGACAATGAAAGTTAATGTGAAGGTAATACTGTCTTGCGTACAGTAAACAGCTTCTGATTTCTTTAGTGTTTGTAACATTCGTACATTTTTACCAGGTTGACATCCAACAAAATTTAATGACTAGCCTCTTTAATTGTTCATAGGCCATGAAGAGGGCCATCACCAAAAACACAGCAATGCTGGTGTGTTCTGCTCCCCATTTCCCCCATGGAATCATGGACCCTGTAGAAGAAGTGGCAAAGGTAAAATTTGTTAGTTGAGATGAGCATACTTTACAATATGTTCAAGTTGGGTAAATTAATTCAAACATTTTTTTGTATCTAATATATTTATTTTGCTTTTTTAGCTGGCGGTAAAATACAACATCCCATTTCATGTGGATGCCTGCTTGGGTGGGTTTCTCATAGTTTTTATGAAGAAGGCTGGTTACAAACTTGCTCCTTTTGATTTCCGGGTCAAAGGTGTGACTAGTATCTCAGCTGATACGCACAAGGTGAGAATATTTTTGAAATTTTGTTGAATAAAATGTATTTAATTATAATCATTTTTGTTATTATCGATCCTAACTTCACCACAATGGTGAATGTCAAGGTAAAGTTTCTTTAAACACCGTCTCTGTCTCCACAGTATGGTTACGCCCCCAAAGGGTCATCCGTGATTTTGTACAGTGAGAAAAAATATCGGCACTACCAGTATTTCGTAGCACCCGATTGGCAGGGAGGAATTTATGCATCTCCATCAATGGCTGGCTCTCGCCCAGGGGGCATCATTGCTGCCTGCTGGGCTACCATGATGCACATGGGAGAGAACGGATATGTCGAGGCTACCAAGAAAGTCATCGAGACAGCCCGAAAAATCAAAGCAGGGTAAGTTTTTATGTAATTTATAATGCAATGTGCAAATATATATTTGCATGGCAGAGAGAATTTGCATGACGGAATAGAATGGATTGGGTTCTAGTGAGCCTTATTTATTGAACATTGAACTTTGTCTAAAAATCCTTTCTACCCACAGAGTACGTAAAATAGAGGGGGTGTTTGTGTTTGGGGATCCAGAAGTATCTGTGGTGGCACTAGGCTCTCATGTCTTTGATATCTTCCGTTTATCCAATGCACTGACATCAAGGGGCTGGAATCTCAACACACTGCAGTTCCCATCTAGGTAAAAGTATACATACACAAATATATTTAATTCATACAATTAATTAAATGTATATATTTTATTTGTATCGTATGAGTAGGCATTATTGTAATAGTTAGTATGTTGAAAACATTGCTCTTCCTTAAATAAGTTTTTTGTTCCCTCTCAGCATCCATATTTGTGTAACAATGCTACACACACAGCCTGGTGTAGCTGAACAGTTCATCAGTGATGTGAAGAAAGAAGTAGCTATTATCATGAAAAATCCAAAAGAGAAGACCACAGGAATGGTAGGTTTCCTGTTTATTACAAATACTAGAAAATAATGTTGTTTTTTTAGATATAAACCACCTTAGTCAAGTTTTATGTGTGTAATCTCAGCTAATGCAACAGCCCTTGTTAACTGGGATTTAATGTTTTAGGGCGCCATCTACGGCATGGCCCAGTCCATCCCTGACCGATCGATGGTGACTGAAGTCTCTCAAGGCTTTTTGGACTGCCTCTATAGCACGGAGGTGCCCAAGATAAAAAACAAGCACCACAAAAACCATAAGAACCACATGAATGGCAACTCTGAAGTGCACTGAAATTGACTGGCATGGTCACCACCCTTAGCTGGCTGAAGGGATGCTCACTACAATCTAATCATTCATTTACTTGTTTGTCTTTTATTCAGTCCTTTATATACAACTAACAGGTATAAGCCATAATCACGTGACATGTTTGTGACTGGGGACCGACAGTATCGTGTGTAGCACTGAAGACTTGGGATAGCTGCACAAGTATCTGTATGGGTCTGAGAAGCTTTCGGGTCAAAATTTGGTAACCACTATTGTTTAATTTCCTAAATTGCTTATTTTTATGACAGATTTGTGTATTTGATCACACTCCCAGTTTCTCATTTAATGTATTTTCTGCTGCCTAAATCTCAGGATACAGGTGCATAATATTGTGACATCTGGTCATTTTTTTATGCAAGCTATTGACAAACTACACACATACTGTATATTAACTATTGATAAAATCCAGATAATAGTTGACAGCGACTTAAAAGACTATTTTAGGATGGCATGACTGCTCAGGTGAACCTGTATTGGAAATTTTTGAGTTTAATTTATTTATTCTTTAATTCCCCAGATTTAAGAGCCCGGCCATCTTACATTAGAAACTATATCTTACCCATCTTAAATTACCTGTGGCAAATGATATCAGGGCATAACAAATCCATCAACCATTTGCCTCGGTGTGTTCCATTTCCCTGCATTTCACACATTTTCCATAAATTATGGTTTTCATCCTATCTACCTCAGGTGTAGTTCAAACAATTGTACATTTAATAATTGATTGCTTCCCCCATTCTTTGTCTCAGTCTTGGGAATCATCACTTAAATGGGCATCTTGTTCATTTTTGATGCCATTGAAGCATTAATTCTCCAACTGATAATGGCAGTCAAAGATCCAGCTTCCCATGATTTATCTGTCTCATTTTGTGTTTGCGTGTTTGTATGGGATTTTTATGTTTGGGATCTTAGTTCCAGTTCCGATCAGCTGAATGATAGCTCTGGAACAGTAAGAAGGGAAAATAGTTTGTGTGTTAAGGGAGAGTCTGTGATATGAGCAGGCGATGACATGGTACCATGTAAACATCACACCAGATCTTGTCAGCAATGTAATCCCAGTAGCACTCGTAATATTTGTGACCACTGTGTGTGTTTTTATATTTTAAATCACTAATATAATGCCTGATATTTTAATGTTGCAGTTGAGTGTTTTAATTTGTGTTCTATTTACATTTTTTAACATCTCTATAAAGGCTTTAGTGAAGTAGCGTGGGTTCTTTTGATATGATAGCGCTGCAGTACAATGTAGTTTCAGCAATTCAATCATGCCTTAGACTAAAACATAAATGTGGATATTTATCATCAAACACTTGACCCTATGGCCTAAACGAAAGCATTTTAATATGATCATGCAATAATTTTGTAATTACTGTAACTACTGAAACTAAGGCACCTTGACATTTTAAAGCCGTGCATGACTTATATGGTTGTAAGGCACAAAACTGAAAGCATTCACCTAAATGCCTTTCACAGGGTGTCTGCTATTAGGTTAACACAGTAGCTACATCAGCCTCAGGGACTAGGCCTTTTTCACTTCATGCAATCCATTTCAATTTTGTCCTGTGATGTTTTTTGTTGTTTCCCTGTGTGAATTAATAAAGGTTGGCTTAAAAATCTGAAAAAAATATTCATATGCTGTATGCAAACTACCTACATTTGATATATTAAACATATATATTGAGTTTCATGTTATATTGTAAGGAATATGAGAAGTTCTTGTTTATGTCATCACGTGTTCATCCTCATGCTGTTCAAAACCTGTACATGTACTTTCTGTGGAACACAAAAGAAGGTATTTTAAGAAATGTCTCAGTGGTTTTGTGTCTGTAAAAGGGGGCCAAAGTTATTTATTTGCCAACATTTTTCAAAATCTCTTCTTTTGTGTTCTGCAGAAGAAAGTAAGTCATACAGGTTTGGAATAACAAGAGGAAAGAAATAAAAAAAAATGTAAGAATTCAATTTTCCTTTTTGGGTAAACTATCCCTTTAAGGCATTTCATATTGGTATACTAAGATTATTGGATTAAAAAATATTTAGTTTGTACCATAGACTTATTGTATAGGAATAGTAAGGCAAGTAATGTTAGATATGTCAGTGTTGTAAAATACTCGGTTTAATACACTTCATTTTTAAGACAATGAGTCTGCTAGATCATCATCAGATACTATACGGAATAACAAATGTCAGACATAGCAACAAAATAAAGATCACCATATATTTAGTTTAAAAAAAGAACACAGTCCGTAGTGTTTCATTGGTCTCCTTAATGTTCAAGCAATAGCAAGCACGTGTTTATGCTGCTCATTTGGAATGATTCGAAAGATCTTGTTGCTTATCAGATAAAAATTGATTATAACAGGCTGATGTCATGTGTAACCGCGATACATGAATTAGTGTGTTTGGTCCAGTTGTACAGGCTCCAGAGTTGTCGACTGAAAGGGATCTCTCATAGGACTGAGACCTGATCTATGAAAGTAGCAAGTGTGATGTCACGCTGTGAGAGTCCTCCACATTCATGTGTGCTCAGGGTTATCTGGACCTATCAGAGAGAAAAAAGGCAGATAGAACCATGTCAGTGTAAAATAATTAAAGCTATTTACTTTATTAATATGCATTACCGGTTCATTGTGAATGATTCATCAACACATAATATTCTAACTGAAAACATTTTTAAGTTTTTACCTTATTATACACATTGAACCATTCAGGATGATGATCCATTTTCTCAGCCTGCAGTGCTACTCTGGACATAAACCCAAAAGCCTAAAGGGAATTCAGGTAATATGATTAAGTGTAGTTCATCAAATTATCATTTAGCAATGTAAAAGATGTTATTACCTGGTTGAAGTCTTTAAAGATGAATTCCTTGTAAATGGCATCCCTCCCCACCACCTCCACCCATTGAGCGTTCCTGAGGATGGGCAGGAGGTGCTCCCTCTCCTCCATGGTAAGAGTCTGAATCTTCCCAGCCTGAGTGTTTAAAACTGTTTAATACCCGAGATACCTCAGATATATACATCTGAGATGATCAATGGTATGACATATAAAACACACAAATTTAACGTAAATGCTATTAAGATTTGTGCGTAGTCATTGTTTGTAAATAGAGCAGATAGTATTTACAAACACACACTCTTAAGCAACCATTCTTAGTGGGATGTTTCAGAATTAAGCACTGTGATTGGCCGTTGTGAACCCCATATGGAAACAATGATGACTTGCAATTCCAATTTTAAGAGCTTTCACCCTATTACTGTGGTAGTACAAGCAATGAAATTCCACAGCAACTTAAGCCTTCCCCTTTAACCCCTCACTAAAGATCACGAGTTAAACAAACATCTGACAGATTCAAAGCAATGCAAATGATTCAGTCACATGAAAATATGTGGTACTTTTGTTACACATATTGTGTTTTTCTTATTGAGTTCCATTGTGCATTTCATTGAAAAGTAAATGTGTGTCAGCATTTTTTATTGTACTAGACAGACAATATTGTCGGAGAGCCTGTGCTAGCAGATATACAGCAGTCGGTCGTGCTGACATTAAACAGGTCTCTTAGCAACAGTCTAATCTGCTGATCTAATGCTGCTGCATGACACACGACAGGAGAAAAGAAAATAACAACGAAAGCGTTTATATTTTACTATAAACACTATAAATGTTTTGAACTGTACGAACAATGTTTTATGGCGTAACGTTAATCTGCACAAGCCACATAAAACCCCTGCTGTTCAAATCGACTCATCACAATTACTGTTCAGTTCATTAATTTCAAAAGAATCGATTGTACGGCAAAAGATGTCATGTTGTTTAAAAGTGATAGATAAAGTAGTTGGTAATGCACATACCATAAATATAAAGAAATAAAGATGTTTTGTATGGCTCTTACCATGTTTGAGGTGTTGTGCGTGCAGCGCTCGGGTTCAATCCCCCAGTGCAAACAGCAGCTGGAATTCAACCTGTGACTTTTGACATATCCTACTACGACAAAGGTGCTTCTCGTGCGTGATTGGACGCTTCTGAAAGGTTACCAAACAACGTCAGCATGAACTATTTAATATTCATGATCCCTTTCGAAAAGACAAAAGTTTTTTATTTGATGAATAAAAACACACTGTTAGACAGTTCAATTTAATAATCCACCCAATCTGTGCACTGATATGTAGCTGAATATAAGCATTATGTACGTCAAACAGTATTAAAAAAAATTGTTTACGAGGTCGCTAATTCGTATGAATTCATAATGAGATTGCGATGCAGCGTCTGTGGGGTGGTTGTTGATCAGATTTTCGTCTCATTCTCGTTAACTCCTCGAGCGCGGCTGCCCTGACAAATGCCTGAGCAAAAATAAGGTTTTTGCAGAGGTGTATTTTACGCAAATTGTTAACTATCAGAAAATTGATTCCCATTTAAAACAATATATCTAAAATGAACGTCATACTTCTTTACACATTGATTGTCTAAAGGTTAATGATAAAGGGATATTACGTGGACTTTAAATCAAATATAAATAACTTGCGTGGCATTTTCACGATTTTTATCCGATGAATCTGTGTTGTCTCTTCTTTAAATCTTGCACTTGCTTACTCAGATAGACAATTATTCTTGATATCAATCTTCTTGTGGTGTCCTCTAAGTTAACTGTGAACAATAAAACTGGCCAACTATCTTAAAGATCACAGTAATCACATGTACACTGATCTTTGAGCTCTCTTTATTTTCGTTTGAACACAAACACCAAAAAACTACAATAGCTCTGGGGTCTGGATTTAACTATGAAGTTTATCAATGTACTGTATGTATTCTTTCTAACTCTTTTCTCAGCAGTGCTATGTGAAAGTCTTCATGATGCAGGTAAGGTTGCTATCAAGGTAATATTTGGCTAAATTGTATTCGTAGAATAATGCAGTGTCAGTTCCTGTCTTGTTTTCTAGTTTACGAGCTGAAAATGGATGAAGCTTTGGTAACATTTCATAGTGAACTACTATACAGCATCAGTGTTCTCTACACATCAGATTACTGTTATAAGGTATTAAATTGTATTATGTTCATGAAATGGGTATCAGAGCATTGGCATTGCTGCACAAAGAGAGAGATACACATTTGTTAACACTACACGCTTGAAATCAAAACCCATTTTTGTGAAGTATACACTTTATGTAACTGCTTGTACAGACCTGTATTCCCTGCTATCTCCTGTGTTTGTATTTAATGAATATCTTTTTTTATCTGCAGTGTCTTTATCAGAAACTTGCCACAGTTGGGAATGGACAGCAGAATGTTTCTGTTGTGGTACGCACTCAATTTCAATTGACATTAAGAATCTTACCTGTGAATGGAAACAGCACTCTGTGCAGGTAACACTCACTTTGAATTACACTACAACCTGTTAGGGTAAAACACTTGTTGTCATTAAATTTGTAAAATAGCAAATAATCATTAATGTGAAGGTGTTTATTCAGAAACCGTAAATGTTATAAAGCCGGCACAGAAGCACCTTACATGGACTAGATATATGGCCCTAATAGTGGCTGATTGCATTTGCAGACTATTTATGGCCGTGTGTGTTTAAGTGTGACCTGGCTTTAGTGCTGCCCTTTGGAGAATACCTCACTGTGCATTGATCGCACTGCATTTTGGGGTTAACAAGCTGACAGTGAAATAACGATGAAAAAGACCATTAGGACATCAAAACTACCAACACTGGGGTGTTAAAAGGAGGAAACAGTAGCCACATTTACAAACAATCCTGGTCATCAAGGTAGATGTATTCTATTTTGGGACACTTAAATGAGGGGTATATGATTTCATCTGGCAAGCCAGTGTATTCTACCTCCTATAACCCCCCCACCCCCAACCTATGGCTGGGTCTGGTCCTTTAGAATCGATAGCTAGGTCTCTTTCCAGACTGAGCCATTATCGATTTACCTTCTCCCCCAAAGAATGTGCTGGCCACTATGTCATTCCCAGGAGAATCAATAAAGGCTGATAATGCATATTTTGGGAATAAAAAGGTGGTATTGGTTTATAAGGTGCACTTTTCATTATTGACCCCTAGATGGCCCCCTTTAGCCTCTTGAGTGCTTTATGTTTAGAATACAGGCAACACTACATTTGTATCCACAAACTATATGTATCATTTAGCTTTTATTATTACACTTAATTTATAATTTTAGGTTAAAATATAAATATAAAACACATATTCATACATATAAAGTGTGATAGTGGTAATGTACAAGTAACAGAGGGAAACAAAGTAAGTTTTTTTTATAAAAAATGCAATAATCATCACCATGACGAAAAGGATATGATGGATGGATCAGTGTTTTATTACCTGTTGATGACATTATTTCTTCTCCTCAGTCTGAGTCAGACATTTGAGGAAGCTGGCCATTATTCTCTGTGGATGAGGCAGTCGGGCTTGTTAAATGATGTAACCTGTTCTCTCATTGTGGACAAGAGTCCACACAATGCCTACCTGCGTAAGTACAGTACAATAAAAAAATGAATTATAGCTTGTAAGTCAGTCACCAGAATGTCTTGTGTTCCAACATGAAAGTATTTCTCCCATGTCCCAGGAGTCAGATACAGACTGTATTGATCTGATGAACTGCCCGTTTCTAGAAAAAAACAAGCTCAAAGAAAAGCTTTTCTACAATGTTTGTTTTGGACGATGCCCCGGGAGGGGAGCATTGTGGGAAATACATTAGAGGAGCGTGAAGGATTAAAGCATAATGGGGTTTTGAAAGCACCACGCTCCATAATGTGCAGTCTACTTTGCAATAGTGCAGATTATGTTGTAGATCAGACCTTTAAGGGCAAGTAGCCATTATCGGTCAGATATATGGCCAGTGTGACTAAACTCTCGGCTATATGATGAGCTTCCATTAGCTGGACTGACTGGTGATCACAGTCTAGCTACAAAAGCCTCTCACGACTTAAGTGATGGTCCTAGTGTTTAGATCAAGAACGGATGAGGGGAGAAATGTGTGTTTTCAAATGAATTTTTGAGCTATTCAGAATGATCAGTTTAGTGGAAATATGTTTGGTCTGAAATGTTCAAACACTCACCTCAATCCTTCCTCACCCAGTGATTCCTCTAAACTTTCAGCTGTCAATAACTTTAAAGGGATAGCATTCTCTTGTCATTTTATGCCTTTCTTACCTTTGCAGAACAGAAAGATATTTTGAAGAATGCTGGTAACTGAACAAGACGTCCATTGGTTTTGTGTCCATACAATAGAAGTGAATGGGTACCACCATTGTTTGTTTACCAACTTTCTTCAAAATATCTTCTTTTGTGTTCTGGTGAAGAAGAAAACAGTCATAGGGGTTTACAATGACAAGATGGTGTGTAAATGATGAGAGAATTTTCAGTTTTTCACTAAGCAGTTACTTTTGCAAAAATGTACTGTGATGTAATTGGATCTACTTTAATGAGTCATTTATTATTAGACATTAATCAACAGTAATCACTTTTCATCGCAGATAAATAAATGGCAGCATTTTTTTTCACATAACTTGTTTTTGTGGCTTTTTTATTCAATCTTTTTCGTATGAAAACCTCTTTTAGCTCTTAGGTTGACGTACATTTGAGACATGATGAACATGACAAACTTTAAAGTAGTCTTGAGTGTGCCGTGTTGAACACGCATGCAGTGTTTATTTATCTCAGGGCCAGTTTGCTCAGGCTCCTCGACTCAGTCATCACTATAGTTTCATCACAGTTTCAGTGTTTCCCCTCGTGTCATCAGCCGTTTTCACACTTTGATCAAATGGTCCTTTGTGTGTTTTTTTTTCCGCAAAAAGTCTCCTGGTCCATCGAAAAGAGATCACTGTGTCTGTGTGTTACATGTCCAGTTGATTAACCATAATACTATCTGAGGTATGAGATTATAGATGAGAGCGGAGTTTCTTGTTTTAATTGTGAAAGATGATAAAGGCATACCAAT
Organism: Oreonectes daqikongensis; assembly: GCA_026939265.1. Lineage (NCBI taxonomy): Eukaryota > Metazoa > Chordata > Actinopteri > Cypriniformes > Nemacheilidae > Oreonectes > Oreonectes daqikongensis. The sequence goes on from JAOTQM010000049.1 coordinate 486,832, forward strand.
TATGAGTTATTTTCCCAGTCTGTGAATACCAGGTTAAAGTTTGATTTTTACCATTAATTTTACTATTATTAAAAAATTTGCCATGGCCTTACTCAAGATACTAAAGATATCAAGGTTATATTTCACAGAACATTACGTAGGATGATTTTATGTAGAAAAGAGTAAATCATAAAAAATGACTTTAGCTGGGTTGTCACAGACATTTATGTAAGCATCATGGAAATCTGAAATGTTGTTTTATGGCTAGTAAAAGTTTTTTTTTTTTTTTTAATAATCGAGTAAAATGACTCTCATGTCCCTTCCATTGATTTTCAGTTTCATAGCTTCCAAATGTTTAGATGACTTGATTCCTGTTGTACGCCTTCTTTTAACCAGTCAGTATCATGGATGATGGCCTCTGGCAGTCAACGCGATCCATTCCATCATACACTGTGAAAATATTGCCTCATTGCTTGGCCTTATTGGAGACCCAAGGCTAGGGTTTCATAGATTGATTGTACGCCTATAGACTGGTTTCAGATTACATAAAAGGACACTGCTGGCTTCTTGAGAGCTCCCTTGTGGCACATGGGTGACAGAGCGTGCTCAGTGAAGAGGCCAGGAAAGTGTTACAAACTGAACATTCTTTTGATTGGTTTCCTCAACAATTTACAGCCAACTTATTAGTCTTATTGCTAAATACATTCTTTCAAACTTAATTCTCTATGTTTTCCTTATTTTGTTTCCTTCACTTTCTCTGTGAATTTGATTTCTCAGCTTTGTTGGTGGCAGTTTTAATTCTGGCTTTTGCTGCTGTCTTTTGGGCCTCATTGCCTTATATTATGAGGTAAATATGACATATGTTTCTCTTTTGATTTGAGTGATTATTGAATCAATTCTGCGTTAAGTAACTTTATGGGCATGGCCTTTATGGTACTCAAATATTGTTTTATACCACTACAGATGTAGATGTACACAGGGGCTAAAGAATCTTGTCTGCCGTCAAGGCTCCCAATTCTCCATGGTAAGTGTGAGACACACATACAACATCACATACAGTCATGCAATAAACATGTTTATTACACGGCTCGTTAAGGAATGTTTGATTCTGATTGGCCAGTCACGACATTTGCAGGTTCGTTATTCCCAGATAACAACCACATAAGCCCCTTCAGTGTGATAGACCCTCTGTTTTGCGTCGGGTCCTGATCACACTGTCGGGGCTTATTTCTGCGATAACAACCGGCTGCCTGTACATTATCCCTTACTTTGCATCTAACATTTTGCATTTGTTTAATGTTAGTAACAATAAACCCTATAACTCAATTTCCAGAATGATCACATTTAATATGCAGACAGTTGATAGAAATATATTTGGAGCCTTGTACAGGATATAGTTTAATTTTCCTGAGATCTAGTTTGATTTCCCGGTCTGAAACTCTAGTTTGATTAGCTTGGTCTGTGGCCTATCATTGGTTTGTTTGGCGAGCCAGAACAGGAAGAGAGTAATGCTAATTCCTCAGTGATGGATCTCACTGCCATTACAAGACCATATGGGAAATGGGAACATCTTTTGGAAATGAGAGAGTCTGTGCTTTCCAAACAAACATGTCCAAGTCCATTTATAGGCAAATACTACAACAATTTTTTAACTTTCATTCATAATCCAATATTATAATGTTGATTGTTAAAGTTAGACATCTCAGATTTGCTTGATACACATTATAAACAGTAACTTACACCTGACAGATGTCCTAATTCTATACTAAAATATTCTCATTCTACACCACGTATATTAGAGATATAATCCAGTGTTGTACCAGGTGGATTTTGTTGTCCACTTCTTTTTAGATGATTGAGGTTTTTGATCGAAATATTATTTTTTCCCCTTAATTTCATATACTGCAAACATGTCATATCTGATGAAGAATAACAAGCACAAAAACTTTGTTAAATAGATATAAAGACAGATACAAATCTTTCCAGCAGCGATGGCAAGTGTTCCCGCATTCATGGGATTTCCATGCCTGGAGAATTTATGGATAGTAATAAAATGTTGACTCATGGAAAAGTCATTAAAGTGATTTTATATTCATTTCAATGTTTTCGAAGTTATGCTTTGTTCTAAAATATTTAATAAGCTTAAAAGTAGCCTTTGTTGGTGAAATCTCTATAAATTTAAAAGACTTTATTCACTGCTATTCACAACCCATGTAAATTCATGTTTGATATTGAGTGGTCAAAAAATGTGGGAACCCTGAATGACTTTGTATTTAATATTGTCTGAAATTGGCCATACTGAATTGATTGCTTTTGTTTATTTCAGGAGGAGACTACTAATGAACTTAGCGTGGAACAAAACAAATCAAAGTCAACAAGACTGAAGTCATTAGACACATTTCGAGGGTATGTGCCAAAACTTGCTTTTTATCAGGACTAAAACGTAATTTTGAAGCCGTTGATTTTTTTACTCATTAATCATCCTTGGCCTGTCTGCATCATTCATTTCATTCATGAGTTATGTGACTAAGGAGATTGTAAGGGTTCACCGGCTGGACATGCGCTCACTTGAGCCATTGTTGTTGAGGTTCCTCCAGGCATCATCTCTAATATATTTCGCCTTCTTAGTGGGGGACAGTGGGTTGCTGTTGAGAAAGGGTGATGTGATTTAATCTGGAAGCCCAGCAGGAATTGATAGTAGCTCTGGGGCAAACACAGAGCATGCCTGTCGCGAAGCAGGAAGCTGGTGTGGCTTTGACCTCTCACTTGTCCAGTAATTGATGTAATAATACAGGCAGCATATCAGCACATATTCAGCAGGCTGTAGATCTGGAGCTGTGGAGGATATGGCTTCCCAGATCAAGATTTGTGTAATGGATAATCCGTGTGTGTTGGAAAAGAGCTTTTCAGATTGCAATCACCAGGGCAATTTGTACTATCAATGTCAGTAACAAGAACAGAGCTTTAATGGTTTTTAGAATGACAACGGCCCATCATCATGTTATCTGAATGTATTTCAACTTATAGCCTAAATCACAATTTATTGTTTCGTTCACATTTGCAGTGATATTCCAATTCCAGAGTGCTTATAAAACAGATGTTTCACTAGACAGCATTTGCTCTTGGACATGAAGTCATCCATTTTCCTGTTAAATCTAATGGTTTTATCCATACAGCGAGGACCTGGGTTTTTTGTTTCAACATTTGTTCAGTTCCCTTTCAGTTCTGTACAATTCTGGCATTACAGTCCCACATTGAATACAATATGATATAGATGCAGAGTATGACATCACAGCTGCCTTGTGTCAGCTGTGTCAAATGGTTCGTGATGATAGCGAGCTACAGATGGTGCTAGCAGCAACACCGAGGTCAAGGGAAAACATGAATTGATTGAATGTACGGAACCTTAAATTCACTGGAAGTCCTTTTGGATAAATGCATCTGACAAAATGCATACATTTAATGAATGGAATGTGGTCTGCATGCAACATTTTGTAATTTTGGAGGCTGTCTTTGCCTCTTTGTGAGTGTGTCAACCCACAGAAAGCCAATATTGTTGCAGTTTCATTTCTGTAACGTGAAATATGGGCTGTCCAGCAGTGAGTCAAAACTTTTCATTGAAGACAGGAGCATCTGTCGTCTACCCACCACCACCCATGGTAAAATTGTTACGGCTATGGCAGAAAAACAGCGTCCACAATTCGTCAGATGCCATTAACATGATGAATAGTACAACTGTAGATTTGTTGGCATTTTAATTTTTTTAAAAGGATTTGGTTTTTAATCTCAGCAGCTCAGAGGCTGCAGCCAGTTTACTTATATTTGTGATTACAAATTGAAGTTGATTTTGTAATAGTGAGTTAGGATAAGAGCATATGTGTTCTTATACAAAGAATTCTTTACCAATAAGAACACACACTTCTACACCATGGTCAAATTTTTGTCAAATTAATAGCTAACGAGTTTAAATCTTTATTGTAAATCATTTTACTGTCATACTGCTATTTTAAATGCTAACCAGTGGCCAAAGCTGGAACTGCTGTTAAATGCATGAACGCCTTTACAGAGCAAAAAACTGCATCCTCATGAAACAAATTCAAAAAGCACAAACCTGGATCACAAGTAGTTCTAAGTAGCATGAGAATATTTGTAGCAATAGTCAAAAATATTGTACGGGTCAAAAAAAAATGTTATGCCAAAAATCATTAGGATATTATTAAGTAAAGATCATGTTCCATGAAGATATTTTGTAAATTTCCTATTGTAAATATATCAAAAATGTCCGCAAACACACCAACAAACTTCACTCTCTACTCTCTCTGCTGCACTTTGGAATTACCCACTTAAGTTTGGTATTTGTGTAAAGCATAGAATTTCAGGTTCATCTCTCCACAACGTCATTACAGTGGTAAGCCTAAAGAGAGCGTTAAAACAAACCTGTTTCTTCTTAGCAGCGGCCTGCTCTGATGGACAACTTTAAAGGGGATTTTCCCAGTATTTTGATTTTTTTTGCACCTTCAGATTCCAGATTTTTAGGTATATCCCGGCCAAATATTTTCCTATCCTAACAAACCATTTAAAAAGATATTTATATCATATATCAAAAAATTTATTCAGCTTTCAGATGATGTAAATATCGCAATTTTGGTTTTGTTGTCCAGGGTCACATATTTATTTTGGGAGACACAAAATTTGACCTGCTGTTGGCAATTTTCTGCAAGATCATGTTCCATAAACCACCTGTAGCAGATGTTGCTATAGCTCAATTTGTTGGTAGTTATGTGTTCGATTCCCAAGGAACACATACTCAAAAAGAGATGAACTCAACCATCGAGTTTTAAGTGAACATGCTGGGGTTGTTTCAAAATGAAAGGCTGGGTTGTTTTAACCCATTGTTGGGTCATATTAATTCATTCTGGATCCTTTTTTGACCCAATGTTGTGCTGGAAATAAACCAGCATTTTTACAGTGCATGTAGTGCTAAAATGTATACCTTGAATAAAGGACAGAAGTAAATGAATTAAAGACGTTTCAGACCTGTTCATCCACCTCTCCAATGAGTTTCAAATCTCAATTATTTAAATGATTTGTCATACTAATGTTTGATCTGCACTTTATTTGATATGTCAGCTTTTTTACAGTGCGAATTGCAGTGGTAACAAATCACAAATGTGCCCACTCAGGCATTACTAAGCACTATACACTAAAATGACAATGACAAATATACACTTGGAGCTACTGCCAAAGTACATATTTTACTTGTTAACATCGATAGTTAATGAGTGTCAACCCATGCGCCAAATGTTTTGTTTTCTTTGACTTTTTTTGATAATGTTTTAAGAAGCTTAAAAGACTTTATATGATTAGTTCAAACCTGCTTAACTGCATACATTCTGCCTTAGTTTTATCTTGAAAATGACTTAACCTTTGTCTTTGTTACTATGGATACTAATGGATGCAGTCACACATTGTGTTTGAGAGAAAGTGAGTGCGTGCGTGTGACAGAGAGAGAGAAAGAGAGATGGATAAAGATGTGCTTTAATAGTGCTCTTTAGAGTATGGCATTGGTGATTATAATCTTGTATCAGCAGGTTAGGCCTAAAAGGAGCAGTAATGGTCTCCGTTCTGATCTCCTAATTGAATTTGCTGAGGAAAAATTAGTGATAGCCATTTTAGATACAGTGAAGTTTATCTGAAGGTCTATTCTAGGCTGTCGCTTTGTTCTCTCTGTGTGCTGTGTACATGCAGGCCGATGCACTCCAAAGAAAACACACTTTAACACCATGATCTAGTGTTGTCAGTTTAATAGCTGATGTGATGTCTTCGAGTCTGATCACAAAATCTTTTAGCGTCATTGAGTATATTGATACCGCATAGTGCAAACATGCTTTTTCTGACTTGCAGTAAAACAGCATCTCCTGCTGGAGCTCATTCAATGTAGTGTTCCATCATGCACAATAAGTTGCAGCTTGGCTTCCTTGCGCTAAGTTACACGTCTACAATAAATTACAGCAGACGGCCTGAGTCAGCACTTCTGGGTGAGGCGATTCAGAGGACAACCGTTCATTTCCTGAGTGATTCATTATGCTTAGGTTGCATTACCTTGCATTGCATTTCTTCGCTGATATATAAAACATATGCCACACCCTCTCGCCTTATGATCCGTAATACAGATCCACCACCCCATCGCACTTTTGAAAAATGACGGTTCTTGTTATGATGTAGCCAAGTGGATTTCAAAGATATTTTGTTATAAATTGTAAGTTATAAATTGTAAACATATTTTAGCAGAATCAAATAAAAAAAAACATTTGCATGACTTCTTGCTGTTTTTTTACCTATACTGGCTTTGCCTTAAATTCTTCTCATTAGCAACATTAAGCGATAATGGTTTTAATTTGGGCCGTGCTTTGCTACAGTACAAAATAATTAAGCTTTCCGTTTAATATCCTCCAGATTTAGTTGCATTTGTTTTTACAGACTCTCTCTGACAGTCATGGTGTTTGTGAACTACGGAGGGGGTGGATACTGGTTCTTCGAACATGCACCATGGAATGGTAAAGTTACTGCTAATACATGACAGTTTACTACGTAAAGCAGGTGGTCAGAAAAAAAACAATACACCATTACATTGTTAGACACTTTTCAATAAATGTCACTTGTTAACAACATGCGAAGTGAACTGACAGCTGAAATAGTTATCTCATTAATTGGTGACGTCTTGTACTGACATCATACTTGACTGCTTTATCAAAGAGACAGACTCACAGACTCATTCAGCTTTCGTTTTATACGTTAGATCTAGAGTTTGTCTTTTGGATGGACATCAGTGATCATGCTCACATGGAGGCAGAAGACTTGTATGTTAAATGTAATGGGTGGCTATTGCAATGCACATCTCCTGGAGTATTCACAGATGAACTCAATTTAAGGCTCATAATGGCCTCTTCATCATATCAGCAGAATTGTATTGATCATAAGGGAAAGCAGATGGATTTTAATATTACCGTGAGGCCTGCTCTGTCATGGCTGTATGAGCATTTATAAATCATTTGCCATCTGAAAATCGAAAAATAATGAGGAAAACAGTGTTTTCATGCAATCTTTTATGATCAGTAACCAGGCTCAGAATTACATCATTTGTTTACAGTTCGATATGATTATGAGTGATTTTTGTCAATAAGAATAGGATTATGCATTTTCTACCTGTCAATCAAACAACTGCATGCATGCACCACATGTGTTAATATGTCTTTTTATTCCATGTGTGATACAGGTCTCACAGTAGCTGATCTTGTGATGCCTTGGTGAGTTGCCAGCATGTACTTAATGAATCGATGGAAAATTATTACTTTCCATTTTTGAGATTAATATGGAAGAGAGAGTTTGGATCTCCCATCAAAAGGATTCAGATTTAAGACTTTTCATCCCAGCATCGCTCATAATGCTTTGCCTATTAATCTTTCTCCCGTTGAAAGTATTCATAAAGCTTGTAAAAACCCACTGACATGCTTAAAAATGTTGTGCGTGATAAATTGAATGCAGAGTTTCCTCTGTATTAGGCCAAGCAATGCAGCATTAACCTTATGTTTGCTTCAGTTTGGGTTTATTTATTGTATGACATTAAAAGAAGTAGAAAAGCATGTGTTAGCATGTAAAGATCTGAATTCACACTGATACTGTAAACCACCAGCCCCTCATCTTTGGCATGCAGAAATCAATAATGCAAAAATGCATTAAATTTCGCATTAACCAGTCATGCCGTCAGCACAAATATGTCTCCAAACCCCATATAATGAGATATTTATTATCAGTAGTGTACAGTTAAATGACACAGTATGTGTGATGTACAGTGGCTATTAAGTGCAGTAATACTGTCTTAAATGTTTTGGCAAGGTTTGTTTTTATCATAGGTACTTCTGTAGTGCTAGCATTGAGCTCAATGCATAAGAAAGGTGTTCCACGGCTACAGCTCCTTCGCAAGTTATTCTGGAGAACTATAGTCTTGATTCTCATCGGGTTCTGCTTCCTAAACTACAGCCCAAGAGATGGTTTATGTGAGTATTATATACATTATTTTGATTGTATACTAAGCAACAAGAAATGTCATTGAAATTGCAGTTACTTATTACAGACGAAAAATCACCCTTATTACCACGAACTGTGAACTTTCCAGCAGGTGATACAAAAACATATAAAGTCACCCAAATACTCCTTTCCAAATGAAGTCATTTATCCTCCATTAATGATGAAAGAATGAAAGCAGAAATGTTCTAATCCAGGGTCTTACAGAGCACATCAGAACTGTCAGGGTTAAGAATGGAGGGGGCAAAAAGAGCCGTGCTGGGAGGAGTGCTCATGCATTAGCCAAAGCACTGTAACCTGTCTGGTTGAATGGATGTATAACTGAGTTAACAAAAATATTGTGATACTTTCCAGGGGCAATCATCATATCTGGGGATTTTCAACAGAGGTGCATTGAGCAAAAACAAGCTTGGCTTTAATGGTCAATTATCACAGATAGGGTTTCATCATGCCAGCTGGGCAGTGGATTTTATGGAACGTCCTGTAATGTAATTACAGCTTTTGCCATAAACGACCAAATTTACTCTCGCCCTATCTGATACCTCTGATATCAGCCTGTGAATCACTCGGAATGATGTTTGTATGCCATTTAACATTTAAATGCAGTAACATGACAACCCAAATAGTGAAAATGTCTCTCATATCTTAATTGTGTTATTGTGATAAAAGAACTTGATTATGATTATTATATTGGCTATGACAGTATTCTGTATAATGGGGCATAAATATCCCAATGCCTCTTTTTAGTTCATTATGCAAATTGTATATTTGTAATGTTCAGTATCATTTTATATGATATGTTCTTGTGCAGTCTGTTTTACTCCGAGATTTACTATGTCATGCACATACAAAACCTTTTGCAGTTCTTTGAAAAGTGTTTGATATATACTTGCATATCGTTGCTGTCCTTCCGAAACCTCTGATGTCCAAATTCACAGTTTTTCAGGAAATGGAAAAAAACATTTCAGTCGGACAGCAGCGACATGTTTTTATAATAATAAACGAGAATAAGCTTTTTATAATAAACACAAACTATTAGAAGGCTGATTGCTGTGTGTAACTAAAATTTAATTCCTGATTCTCCTGAATACTTTTGCAGAACGGATTTACTTCAGAATGTTTACATATGGGATTTATTTGACAGATAGCATTAGTCACCCAAACCACTTCCTGTCTCCATGCGCAGAGGTGGAGTGTTTCCGCTTTTTATTTGATTTGTAGGATCGATGATCAGTATTATATCGTTTCTCATGGCCCTCCGTACGTGCCACAAAGAGGTTTTCAATTAACTAATGTGCAGATTACCATCAATCTTGCGCTCTATATCCTTCACTCACATCACCCTCCGCGCCAGCACCTTATCAGATAAGCATGATTACTCTCTGGCAGGGTTGATCACACCTCTACAGTCCCACCGTGAAAGACTTCTCACCTCAACCTGTGTCTGTGTCAGCACAGCCATCATTAGCCTGTATTATTATTGCATGAGCATAAATCTGCTCTTTAGACTGGAGCGATGGGATAAACAACATAATATTCAAAAGTTATCGTGTATACCAGTGCAGGGTTTAGCGAGATGTATAGCAATAGATAAAGACATCAGTATTGTACTTTGACCAATACTTTCATAAAATAACAAAGCAGAATGCATTCAGGATCATGGTCTCACTCTTTAGCTGCTTTCTAATATGTTGTTCAGTAGATGCCTTATGGATAAGACTAACATCTTGTTGGCGTTTATTGAATAAATCTTTCAAAGGCCATTGGTAGTACGTCTAAAACTGATCACCGCCTCTGATATACTGTACCACATCTATGTTTTTCCTTCAATAGTTTGTAATATTATTCTTGTATGTTTATATGTGTGTGCATGTGTTAGTATCCTGGTCCTGGTTACGGATACCCGGAGTCCTCCAGCGTTTGGGTTTCACATATTTTGTCCTGGCACTGATGCAAACCTTCTCTCCCCACAGAGCAATCCCTTTGAAGGAGGTGAGTGAAAACCGATGGCTCATATTTCTCTGAGATCTCTATAGGAAGACACTAGTAGAATAACAATTAATTGGAAGAGGTTACAGTTAGATGGCATCTGCATTCAGAAATGCTTTTAATATGGTTAATACATTTTTTTTGTAAATGTGCATATTCTTTTTTTAATGACAACATATGATGGCCTATGGTTTCAAAGCAACAATATAAACAAACTTGGGCTGTCAAATGATTAATCGCATCCGGAATAAAAGTTTGTACATAATATATGTACTGTGTATATTAATTTTGTATTTATAAAAACAAACCCATACATGTATATATGTAAGAAAAATATACAAATATTAAACATTTAAATATAATTTCAATTATTGGTAAATATAAATAAATACATCTAAATATTTCCTAAATATATATAGGCCTGCACGTATGTGTTCGTGTTCATAAATACAAAATGAATATGCACAGTAAACAGACATCTATTATGTAAACACAAACTTTTATTCACGATTAATCTTTTGACAGCCCTAAAACAAACATTACTGCGCATGCACGCTTTTGTGACCCAAACTTACCTTCCACATCCGCAAAGAATAGAAATGATTTCTGATAACAAGCAAAAGAAATGTCATTAACTAGCAAGTTAAAAGTATGTGTAGACAGTATTATTTTAGGTTACTTACCAGTAGAAGAACCATTACTTGGATAAACATAAATGTGACAAAGCTACACGACCCATTTAATAAATTGTTTATTTAATTCAATTTTTATACAATAAAATGTTAGCATAAATTCATATTAATATAAAAAATAAATAGTTATTAGCCACTTGCCAGGCCAATCAACATACACAGACCGGATGTTAACTTCTGGTCGCGTGCGGGTGCATCCTATGAAACCGTCTATAATGAAAATGTTAATGACAATTTTTTTTTATCCAACTTTAAATATCAGTTTTGAACAGAATAAGTCATTTCAAATAATGCAGACAACATTTTTTTATTTTTTTATTTGTGTACCGATGTGCACTTTCAGTAACGCTGATTTGTGCATGTTGCCATTAGCATCACTGGTGGAACCCTATTCAGGATGTGGTTTTGTACTGGCCAGAATGGCTCTTCGTTGCTTTGCTGGAGATCATGTGGCTCTGTGTCACATTCTTCATGTCTGTTCCAAACTGCCCCACGTGAGTTCACATTTGCGACAGCTTCTGACAATACACATCTGTAAAGAAGATTAACTATCGTATTAAACACTACAAACACAATAATACAGTGTATAAATCCTGCTTTAAATAATTAAGGTGTAATATGTCTGTCAAGTTTGATTTAAATACAGTTCATCCCTTTATAAGCATAATAATAATGTCATTCATACATCAAGCTAATTCATTCAGAAGGTGACATGCAGCACCTGAGAATATATGTGGGATAGCACTAATGTACATTTACATCATGAATGCACATATATATGCAGGCACTGCAGTGCTTGCCATTGAGTTTGTGAGCGCGCAAATGCACGAGGGTACAAGTCGTACAAGCCCGTGCTGTGCAGCTCTTATGAGATCTGTGATTTATGAGTGTTTGGCGGTCGCTTCAGAACGGGATAATTAGCCAATCTCAGTCTGTCATGTGTACTAAAGGGAGGCAGGAAGAAAGGATCCATCTTCCTTTCTCTCCTTTTCTTGTTGTTTTTCTCCTCTATATCCGTTCAACCCTCCATTTGTCTTTTTCAATGCGTCTGACCCTTTATGACATTGATGCTCACATGGAGGCTGCCGATAGCTCTGCCTGAATTAAACACATTATGACCTCACAGTTATTGTCCTTGTCTAACCGGACACAATGTAGCGTTGAGATCAGTCAACCTCTAAATCCTATTACCTTATTGAAAAACCTAGCACAACTCTCTTAAGATATGTTTGAAATTGTTCAGGAGTGGAAAGGGTGTGTTTTTCAATATAATGTTATGTGTTTTTATTGAGTTGAGTGATGAGGTAATCATTGGTTGTTACCTGTGATAGTGGATATTTGGGAGCTGGTGGTATTGGAGATGATGGTCAATATTTCAACTGCACAGGAGGAGCCGCCGCATATATTGACAGGTGGTTGTTAGGAGACAACATCTACTGGCATCCAACCTGCAAGGTGAGAATCATGTAGCTGAAAAAAGACAGTTCTGCCATAATTGACTAAATCTGATATTGTACTAAATCTGTTTGAGTAGAATTAGCAGGTTAAAATACAGATGCTAATATGTTTCATGTTTTGTTTGTTACTGTGCCTGTTTTTTCTGTTTGCACAGGCCTTGTATCGCACAACACAGCCATTCGACCCAGAGGGTGTTCTGGGAACAATAAATTCCATAGTCATGGGTTTCTTTGGGATGCAGGTGGGATGCAGTGAATAAAATTATGCAAAAACACACGAGGAAGAGTGCTGTTGTACTGAATATAGGCCCTAAATTTGCTGTAGCAAATCGCTGCTATTCTTTCGAAACCTTGTATCTCCATATTTCGTGATTTTATTTTTATCACTATTATCAGTCACCCTTTATGTTTGTCACTGAGTTTTTTAACAATGAAAAGTATTAAAGATGCAATGTGTAATATTAAGGAGAATCTATTGAGGGAAATGCAATATAATATATAAGACCTTACATAATGAAACGTTATGTTTTTATTATCTACATACGCCTTGGGTCTCCATTTACAAAATTCGTCAAACTGCTCTAAAGAGCGTGTTTCATAAACATGTTATCTCTTTCGGTAAATAAGTGAAAACGTAGCCACCGTAGTGCTTTGAAAGGGAGGGGTGAGGGGCGGAGGGAGCAGTTGCAATTCACAACCTCACCGCTAGATGCCACTAAAATCTCCACATTGCAAAAAGTGTGTAGTATTAACAGTATTAATCATTTCAAAAGTACAGTGTTTTTTTATTCACTGAAAAACAACACATTTGGACAGTGTTAAAGTTTTTGGAAGGATAGCAAAAAAATATTTAACACAACAGCACTCCTGCTATTAATAAATATAAAAAATGCAGTTCCTAAATTTTTGTTTGTTGCTCCAGCTATTTTACTTTGGATTTGGACACTGAATGCGACAAACATATTCGGCAAACATACAAAAGTACTGAGTGCAATATTTCTTTAGGGGTCAAAAGTTGAGTGCACCTGTAGTATTGAGAATATTTATGCATTATGGCCAGTTATTTTGTTTTATTTTGCTTGCTTGCAAATGCAGCCAAAGAGGGATCAACTGTTGCATGACACTGAGCAGCACAAACTGACAGCTCGTGTCTAAAACGACACAAACACCAATGAGCATAGTGCTACACACAGTAAAATGATCTATTGCCTTTTTTAATTTATCAAGATAATTTATCAAGATTCTTGGAACGCCGCTTTTCCAGTGAGATGAGAGAATTATTAATATGTGATGTCAAATTTTGTAACCAGCAGCAACAAGAGCAACAAAAATACCAGGGAATGCACCAAAGTCAACTCTACAGAAGTGATGCTTTGACAAATGAGACTATACAAGAGAAGGACCAAAACCCCTATCAAATCCCAGGCCGAACATATCAAAACAAACAAACTTTTTTCGTCCCTGACACATTGATTAACTTCAACTTTAGTTCAACAATAATGTAGCAATGACAAGACTACAATATTGGGCTGAAATAACTGGCAATTCTCTCTGACAGACATCTGTTTTTTATCAGTAGCTCTTGTTGTTGTGGACAGATGTGTGCGTCTCTGGCAAACGTCTGAGAAGTTTCTCACCCTTTGATTGTGACAATGCCCCGGTGACCGGTGAGAACTTGCCATGCAAACTCTGCCGCATTGCTGAAATCCCAGTGGGCGGAGGCAAAAAACAGTTAGCGCCAAGCCCGTCAATCAGCATGTCTTAGAGAACACGGCAGGTGTCAGCCTCTCTGCCTGTGTTCGTCCGCTCCAGCGTCCTCGGCTGAGGGGCATTCGTCATCACCATATTCATCAGTGAGCGCGGCCAACTTCACAGCCGTGCGGGGAACGGTGAAACTTGAGCTCTTTGTCAGGGACACAGCCACCCTTCACATCCTCTCTCTCTCTGCCAATTCCAAATAATATTAATATGACTTGTTGTTGTGTTATCATCCGCCAGTCCATTTGATATGAATTATGTTAGATTACTTAGAGGAACATGACCTGTATGACCTACTGTGAAGGCCTAATGCGTATAATTTCATTGACAGTTTATTAAATATTTTGCTTTAAAATTTGATTGATTTTAAAGGAAAGTATTTGGATTTGACCAAGAAGTAATCCTTGTCTTTTTGTTCTCTTTTTGAATCTTTTCTTAGGCAGGAAAGATTCTTCTGTTTTTTCGTGAATTGAATCGCAGCATCCTGACACGATTCCTGGTGTGGGCCCTCATCCTGGTACGTGCACACGAACAGCAATAAATACACAACACCCTGTCTGAACAAGTGTTATATGGCTTGTAGTTGTAGACAGTTAATGAAATAGGTAGACGTCATATGATATGTGTATATATGCACTGAATGAATTCCAAGGCAGAGATTGGTATCAGACCCCTCTTGGGATGGAACCGCACTGCTTGTTCAGCTCATGGACGTCGAGTGGTTTTACAATGTGGGGTTGTACTGTTAGTATCGCTTTTTAATTTCCACTGGTTCTCAGGTTCAATATGCCTCAGATGCTAGATCCTTTTATTTAGTACTTAAAAACCCACAGTGACAATACTTAAATAATACCTAAACAATGCACTTGTTCTAAACAGCATGTAACAGCACCTCACACTCTGTTTAAGAGGCAAGAAAATAGTTTATGGCAGAGACAGCTAAACTATGACCTGCAATAAGCCTGTAGATTACCTTGTGTTAGGTCAACGCTGAGAATTGCACTTTTGAAACAAAGAAATAATTAGATTTTAGATTGATATGCCGAAAGGCTGGCAGATTCGCGGGGTAAGTGCTCCATTTGGGTGGTCCCGCAGACAAAGGCAGCAGAAGCTGGGCCGGGTGGGAAGTGCATAAGGATGTTAAATCCATACCTCAGGGGAAATGGCCATGTGCTACTAGAAATGTTTTCCAGTTCTTTTAAAGCTACGTGGACAAAGCAAGTAACAGACTTAATTTACTGTCGCCTTACCCTTTACTCAACATCAGTTCATTTGTACCGTGCATTAGGAGGAATTAACCCTCATTCCCATGTCTGTGTCGGCCTTCGCCTGTTTTCATACCCATGCCACTTTAAGCAAGCTCAAGTTAAATGGCACGTTTAATCTCAACCGAAACGTTTAGCCATTTTTCAAGGTTATTAAGGAAGAATGTTTTTGCACGATACGGCATAAGCTGTTCAGAGGGGTTTGAAGAAAAAGGAGTTGCACGTTGTAAGATTCTCTTCCATGAAAGACCTTCCTGCTGGGTTTTGTTTTGGAGTTCTGGTGGCAGAGCTGCTGGAATGATCTCTCTGGAGACAACAGGTGCTGATGGAGGAGTTTTGTCTGGCTAACTCGGGACATAAAGCTGTGGGTGACTGGGCCACATGGCCCGCATTTCTCAGCAACGGCTTTGCTTGCTTTTTGTCATTCTTGCACTTCTGGTTATATTAATGAATGTCTTCAACGAGAAAGAATGTTGTGTGTTAGCAAAGCGTGCTGTATGCCTCGTGTTTTTATAAATTAAAGGCAGACACTTAAAAGACATGTGATTTCAGAGTATATAAAATATACTTATATAAGTATAAATATCACTTTTAAATTGACATTTTTTTTATGAGTCCAGTTCATGATTATGACAAACAAAAGCATTTGTTAGCACTTTTTTTCCAAGGTACAAAAAGTGTGATCATTGTGTTTTTGTGATGCTCTCCAATCATTGTTTGTTTTGAGCATTTCGACCAGCTTGTCCCAGTAACATTAGTTTAACCTGGGAGATTGGGGTAGGATTATCAGTTTGTCCAAACAATAAAAGATGTGTCAAATGTAGATTTGGCAACCCTGTTTGGAAACCCTGCCATTTTTTGCTTTTCCGTTTCTAATGCTAATGTTGGATAAAATGAGTTTTTTCAATTAAAATAATTTGAAATACATGTAGCCTAATCAAGAAAGAGAAACTTGGAGAAAAAGATTGTTGTCAGCACAGACCCACTCTATGTGGTTGCCTGATCCCAGTATTTTATATTTCATTATTCCTAAGTTCTATGACAAATCGGGCCATTATAGCTCCATGTTGAATCATATTGGCCAGTATTATGGAAGCACACTGCTCGGGGTGGTGAAATAAATGAACAGAGATTTATTTCATTTTACCTAGAGGTGCAGCATGATAAAATAAACTAGCCAACAGCAAAAAATTATGCCAGCACAGTTTACACTGTCTCAGCCTCTGATGTGAAACACAGAGGGCTTTGTGTATAATTTAGCAAATGCAAAATCCAATGTCCTTTTTCATTTTTTCAGATGATAAGTGATCAAGTTTTGAAAATGTAATGCTAATGAGGATTGCAAGACTTCTTGTCTGCTGTGAACTGAAAGCGTAGAAACTTTAAATACAACATTGTCCATGGTCCAGCAGATCTGCACAAATGTTTAAACAGAATATTTATAACCAAATCAAAATGCAAAACAAATATCTTTAAGATTTACATTTAAAAAAATGAAACGTGTTTCTAGAACAAAGGGAAGTGCTTCTTATAAAGTGGTCTATATGTTTTTATACATTTTCCTCCCAAAGTTTCAGCACTATAAAAAAAGAAACATTAAAATTAAAATTTAGATAACTTAAGACCGCAGAGTTATGATTTAAACAAACAACAAGACACCTTAAGGCCTTATACCTCATAATAAACCCTGTGAATCTCATAAGACAAGCACACAATCAATTATCATTGACATCTCTGGAGAGCATTGAGGTTTGCAAATGTTTTAAACGGCACGTCTCGAGCAGCCTCTTGTGTGGTTAATGTGCTCTTGACCCACATTACAGCCTGGTTAAACAAAAATTACCATGCCCCCCATGAACAGTTATAAAACGCCGCACTCGGGGGTCTATTATTACTATAGTATTTGCGTGAATCTTTTGTAAGATCGTGCAATGATTTAAAGTTGTTTGTTTCGGTGTCCTAATAAACAAGGGCCCCGAGTTAATTAAAGTTCAACGATCACAGCTCCGCAGTTTGAGATTGAAATTGAGCGATTGCCCCACATAACGGTGATTGTCCCACATCATGCCTGCATAGCCTGGAGACTCAATCTAGAGCCAGCCAGGCTATTTCCACACCATTGATTCTGTCATCTATACAAATGATGAATATCCTCCTAACAAGCGGGTTTGGATACTGAACTGTCCTCCTTCACCAAAGCAAATATTTCTTTAAATGATTAAATAATCCTGCCTCCTTTATCAATCGTGTCATCTGAGTGTTTTCAGGATTTGTGTGAAGAATATAAAGCAGGTTTTAAAAATGCAGGAATGTTAAACATGAGGAGACTGAGAGGTTTTAGCGGCAGACATGAGGAAATGGAACGGTGTTGTGTAGGTTAGACTGAGGGACTCACCTCTCGGGAACATCAGCTAATCTGCTTGATTCTTTATGGTTGTGCTGCATTTGTGTTGTCTGATAGTGCTTTACAGGTCTGCATTGATTTGAAATCTGTTTTATTCTGACCCTCAGGGAATCTCTGCAGCCATCCTTTCTAAGTGCACGAGAGACGAAGGATTTATACCTGTCAATAAAAACCTTTGGTAAGTGCTTCCTGACCCTCTAAATCCAAGCACTTCTCCATCCACAAAAAAAGGGATGAGACTCCAGCAGACACAAATCAGAGGCTGCTAAAACACGCGTTTACTTACCTTTAATGACAGAACGCCCTGTAAATAATCACCCCCACTGGCAGAAAAGTGAGACGCGGCGGGTGATGCGTCCAAATAGATCACTCTTCTTTACAGCCAAGAGAGAGTGAGCAGTTTTATTTTCCCTACTGTATATCTTGCCAAATTCTGTCTTATCTCATCAGCCTGTTGTAAAATTGAAGAGGATGAGGTCAGCCTCACGTCTTCAGATCAGTGCACATTAAATTATTTGTCACCTAACACCTCAGAAAAATTATTGACGTAGATCAGAAATTTACAACACGCACATTACACACGCTCTAATTTAGAGATTTACACAGTTGCAGAAAAGAATCATGTTATTGATCTTTTTGGTTTGTTTTTTTCTAGTAGCAATATCTACATTCTTTATCTTTTTTAGTACATGTTTCACAACATCTTTAACAAAATAAGTCTTATTAAATGCATGTTTCAAGGATGTTTAGATATTTGTACAAAAAATAAATACTGATCAACAACAACATTGGGGCAATATTGACCCAATATTAATGTTGAGTTTACTCAACTTTTGGCCAAGTAGTTGTGCCACATGACTCTCAACTGAAAAAGTAGTTGGTCCAACTTACAATACATAAGCAAGTAACTGCTCAAGGAGTTTGTGTGTAACACATTTTTAGTTGTGGAATCACTTGCTTCATTCACTTCAGACCTCAACACTGAACACACAAATCATCAAACATCATAAAGTAAAAAAGGAACTCTACAGGTAACTTAAAATGACAACAACAAAAATATAGCCAGCAAACACTAAACAGCAATCGTTGTAATAATTTAAACCAGTGATTTGAAAATGATGCAATGCATGCTGGGAACTTTCAAACACTAGAATTGTTTGTTGAGATTGACCAAGTTGGTCAATCTTCTTGACGCGCTTTGGGCAATTACTTAAATATCTAAGTAAAGTCAACAAAATAATCTTTGTTAGTACCACATTTAGGTTAATTTTGTTCACTATACTTCTACTAAAAAAATCTTTGTTCAAGTTACTTTATTACCTTTGTTGGGAGAACAATTTGAATTTACATTTACAGTGTATGGACACAAAACCACTGAGACATTTCTCAAAATATCATTTTTGGGTGATACAGGCACGCACAGTACCTGTTTGAATCGTATGGGCAGTTCATCATACGCAGCTTATTGAGCCCCAGAGTATGTCTGTCTTCATCCCTAAAAGTAATTAACTTCCAGCCAAGAGTCTTTTTTGGCTTGACTTCAGCTGACATAAACGATGCTCTGGGATGCAGCCATTTTACATTAGATAAAATTCCATCGGGCATCCTGGCACTTAGAAACAGAGAGGGACGTGACTTATTGACAAGGTTGTGCTGAGCAGGTGCCAAAGATACACTTTGGATGCTTATGTTTCTTATTGGCTGACTGTAAGCACAGAAACTACAGTGTCTCCATCCATTATTTAGTTCTGTTTTGTGCATTGTGTTGTCCTCACTGTTACAAGAAGTGTTAGACACAAAGTTTTTCAATAATGCAGTGCACCTCTAAGGGATTTATGGAGATGGGGTGGTTGCGGCAGATTTGTGTGTTAATCTTTCAAACTCTGGAAACGATTTATAGGAGTAGAAGTAGAGCCCCATCTTCAAGGCTTATTGTGGATAAATGTGTTTTGATTGGAGGTTAATGTGGTGGTTATATTTGAAAATAGAAATAATATTCTGATTCTCCAAGTTGCAGATCTACCTGCGTTTGTTGATTAAAATCTCTTTCTACAGGTCTCTGTCATATGTGACCTGCATGGGCTTCATGTCCTTTATGTTGCTTGGTGCGATGTACTTTGTCATTGACATTAAGAAGTGGTGGGGAGGGCAACCTTTCATTTATCCTGGTATGAGAATGTAGACTTTTTATCTGCAGAATTTTATCTTAAATGCAACCAGCCGATCCAAAAAATCGTCTTGTGCTTTTGTTTACAGGGATGAATTCCATTTTTGTTTACGTGGGTCATTCGTTACTGGGATTCTACTTTCCCTTTAGCTGGGAGATGCGTTTTCAAGACAACCACTGGGAGAAGCTCTTCCAGAACCTGTGGGGTACTGCACTTTGGGTCTTCGTTGCTTACCTGCTGTACCGCAAGAGATTCTTTCTGAAAATCTGATGCCACTAAATCTCTTGTAACATATTAGCCACAGGCCACCTTAACAGTCAGAACCATCTGTGTTAAACTAATCCAAATAAAGCATAATGTTATGTTATTAGAGTGATAGTTGATCCAAAAATGTAAAATCATTATTTAGTCACCCTCTTGTCATTTCAAAACTGTATGACTTTCTTTCTTCCAGAACACAAAAGATATTTTCAAGAATGTCGGTAGCCGAATTATAGTGGTACCCATCCACTCTATTGTACAGACACAAAACCAATGCAAGTGAATGGGTGCAGTCGTGGTTTGCTTACCAACATTCTTTAAAATATCTTCTTTTGTGTTCTGCAGAAGAAAGCAATACAGGAAATGACATGAGGGTGAGTAAATGATGACAGAATTTGGCCTGAACTATCCCTTTTAGGTATAATCTGTGCAGGATGTTACTAAGTGTTTTAAACATTTATACATTAAACAAGACAATCTTCTATACTTTGAGTGTATTGTGCAGTTTTACAAGTATCTCCTAAATTGAAGTCGGTGTATTCCCATGTTCAATTAGTTAATAGGCATATGAGCTGAGACCAGGGATCAGATTTACTGTCTTCCTTGGACACCTGCAATGTTTTATTTGATGTCAGTTGTGTTAAGACTTGAATGTAGTGATTAAATCAAATTCACTGAAGTGGTACTTAACAAATTAGAACAAGCAATTCCACCACTTGAGGGGTAGCCATTATGTATCGGTTGCCATGGTCACCCCCCTCCAGTGCTGTGAGACAGAGAGTGGGTACCATCTGCTCTTCAACTGACAGCCCTTTAATAGGGGTCAAGCTGGACGGCTCACTAAGGAACGACTCTTTTCTTGCCCCCACTAATGTAAAATCAGGGACATTATACTGCCAGGTCACATGCATGTATTGAAATTTGCAAGTAACACAAAAAACTAATGGTGACTGAATAATATCAGGACAACCATAAACTTTATGGTTCTCCTTTATAGACCAGAATCCTTTCACACAGACTTGATATGAATAAACTACATTTTACTTGATCATAACTTGGATCAAGAGTAATATTGTTGCATTAATATAATACAGTACATTAGTTAGAAAGTATTTAAAGGGATAGTTCACCCAAAAATGAAAAGTCTGTCATCCTTGTCATTTTAAACCTGTATGACTTTCTTTCTTCCGCAGAACACAAAAGAAGACATTTTGAAGAATGTTGGTAACCAAACAATGGTAGTACCATTGACTTGCATTGGTTTTGTGTCCATAAAAAAAGTGAATGGGTACTGCCATTGTTTGGTTATCAACATTATTCAAAATATATTTTTGTGTGTTTTGCAGAAGAAAGAAAGCCATATAGGTTTGAAATAACAAGAGGAAATTATGACAGAATTTTCATTTTTAATGGAACTATCACTTAATACTTCAAGTGCTTTATGTTCAAATTTTGTGTTTTTCTTTAGGGACCATCAAGAGTCTAGCGGTTGAAAAACAGCAATTCTACGCTAATTTATAACCTTAGTAAGTAGACATTTCATGATTAAAGTAAAAAGATAACTTAAGCAGTAGGCCACGCATTTCTTACACTATCACCAAATCCCACTCTGGCACTAAGTGGTCAAAAGATGAAATCTGTCAGGATGCAAAGATTTAATCTCTCTTTATAAGAGTTCTCAGAAATGGCTCAGTGCTGACCTCTCTTACTCATAATCAACTGCTGTTGATAAACCACATGTGGCTGTGAACACAAACAGGCTGGATTATACGAACACAGTGTCTACTTTTATCCTTTTATACAGAAGCAAAGAATGATCATGTGTAGTCTAAATGTATAGTTTTTTATAGCGCCACAGAGTTCTGAATGGATATTTATAACGTTCTGAAGAGGCTTAAACATTTGAACCTGTTTGCACTATACGAAACTCAGCTGAGCCCTTCCGCTCTGTTAGTTAATGAGAAGGCTTTTCATTGTGACAAGATCATATTACCAATTTGTACTAGGCAAAGCCTATGAGTGAAGCAAACTGGTCAACTGATTTTGGGAATTGACTAATGACTAGTCCGCTAAACTACGTCCCAGCGGGAGTATGGGCTTTATTAGCGATATAGTTTCAACTTCTACAGTAAGCACTTTTTAAATCAATAATTTTTTAATCAAGTACTTATTATTTAATGAAGGGTATAAATGCACATCTGTAATAGCAAAATACTACTGAGAAAAGTTACACAACAAACTACACAGTAAATAATACTGTACTTTCGTGTTGTCTACTATAGCGAGAATCTGTTTGACAGTATCTGACAGTAAATATTGTGATCTTATTTACTCTATAGAATCTACTGAAGCTTTTATCTGAACATGATCTTTTAAAGTAACCACAGCAAAAAAGAAAATGAGAGCGTGGTATATATCATGATTCTGCATTGGCTTGCCTATATTGATTTACACTGACCATATGTCTGAAAATACCACTGTGTGCCTTGTTTTAAGTAACCTGAGCTTTCTTAATATGCATCATGTCTATGGTTATGTACTTAGATGCAGCTATGTAAACAAAACCATCCTGTGGCTAATATACAGGCTAAAAGAATATGTATGCGACACCATACACATGCTAGCCGAAAAATGGCATTTGAAACGATACTTGTGCATATTTTGTATTCTTTTGACCTTTAGTCTGTGTTATTGACCCCAATTGTATATTGTTCCAAACATGCTTGACCACCATCACTTATTTCAATGTAGGTTAATCATATACTCATACTAAATTTTTGGATGTTTATTATGAATGATAAAAGGCTCAAATAATTGCTTAAAATTTCGATAGAACAGAAGGCTCTTTGGGCTCTTATGCCTCGTTTAAATTTAAAGTCTCCACTATTGTTGCGTTTGGCATCCATCAAAGCAGACGTTGATTGGAGTGATTGCCCTGTGATGCTCTGGTGGGCTGCCCTAGAGGCAGAGTAATGCATCATGCTTACCCCTCTTCACAAAAAGCTAAGCCATCAGCTGGTCCAAGAGCACCCCAGCACAGCTATAGACTGGCTCACAGACTGCCAGCAGACATCAGGGCCAAAACAGGCCGACACCATTTTGAACTCGGAGCAACCCTGTTAAACCTTGGCCCCCGTACTAAAACGCTTTATTACTGATGAAGAAAAATGCTTATCTGAATGCACTGTCTGACATTTATAAATAGTAATTGAGCCAGTCGGGGACCAAAATCAAAAGGCTGTGACCAAATTCTTGTCAGTATTTACTATTTTTAAAGATGTGATGTGGATGTTTTGTCAGGGTGGGAACAGTAGGCTTGGGTGTGGGTTCATTCTAAACTGCTATGTCTGTTTTTTCTCTTTGTACCCGTACACTTGATTTTAAAACACTTGGGTTTAGAGAGGAAAGTAAATCTTTCAGCAACAGAGAAATGTATAGATTCGAAAACTCTCCAAAGTGATGATAAGAATGTCTGGCACTTGTATTCATTTTTATTTCTTTACAGTGTTTTAGTGTGAATTTGTTTGTAAATTTTCTTGTTTGCCTTGTACACCTTAATGACCCTGCAGCAGATCTATTCTTCTTTACCTACAGGTTTTGTCTATAAAAGTGCTTATGTTTTACTATACAGTAGGCTAGTGCAAATGTATCTATAGACGACTCTGTAATAAATTATTAATTGAGATGCTTGAGTTTTGTGTGATTTTTATGTCTGCCCTGCATAATTACAATGATGTAAAACAACTGTAATTTCAGAAAAACTATAAATACTTAATAATAAAATGCATGAAAGTAAAATATCCTGAGTTCTCTTTGCCTGATAAATCTCTAACCAACAGCTTATAAAAAGCCAATAAAACTCAAACCATGTAGGCTACCAACAAATTACTAACCACTACTCATGGTAATTGTAATAAAATGTAGTTATACAAACGAAAATCCGCCAAAAACATGATTACCACACGTTTACTATAGTAAAACCCTGGTTACGTCTTTGAATGCCTTCGAGAGTATTTAACTCAAATTCTGGTTTAATTCATCAAGACTCTTCGGCTTGTTGGACAGCAGCTGATGTGATTCAGGATCTGAGGAAATTGGCTGGATGTGATGTGAACCTCCCCCTGCTGCGCTGCGCTCAGTTTACGTGCGTGTGTGCGAGAGCGCGCGTGTGTGCTGATGGTCCAGCAGCCAGCGCTGCAGTCAGTGAACCGTCAATGGGATACTCACGTTAAGGACTTTTACGGCTGCTTCGCGCGCGAATTGTAACATTTCTAAAGTTGTATTTTGTTACAGTTCAAAAGAGATTTTGACCTCACTGCGTTCATTTCGCATTTTCATTCTGAAATTACACTTATGATTGACAAGTATGGGTACAATTCGCGGAATCGCTTGGGGAGATATCGCTGTGCTCCTGCTTGTCCTGTGTGAAGGTAAGGGTTTTATTCTCGTAAGAGACTTCACCTTGCGCGAGGTGTTGAGTCTTTTTTGTTTTGTATAAATTAACTGTTCAGTTAAAACAGTGTGAATGTTTACACTTGTCATACTCAAGTTAGTGATGATAAGGGTTCTATCTAGTGTGCATCCTTTAGTAACCAGTGTGTCAACACAAGGGCTGTGTCTCAAAACCTTGTAAGATACCTTACTAGGCAACATTTTGGGGTATCGTCTCTAATGGTTATTTCGGATTTTAACTTCTGGCTCGTAACGCCCCTCTGATGCACACACATGTTGTCTTGGTAGGCAGCTAGCTAGGTTTTGAAACAGAGCCATGGTCTGAGCCATCGTCTCGTAACATAAGCACTCTTTGTGAATGTGGATCATTTTATGACTCATAGAATGGATCATAGAATATATATTGGAATATGAGAATCATAAAACTTAAAACATTAAATTTAACAGCTAGGGCAAACATTTTACAAAATTATGTTCTAATGATTGTTGTCGTTTTCTCTTTCAAACGAGTTGTTTTGGGTTGTTTTATTGGCTTAAAAGTATTAGACGACGTAGATGCAGCAAATGCATAAGATGAGTCAGTTTTAGTTTCTGGATATGATAGTTTTTCATCGATTTTGTCTGGCTGGTAAATAGAAAAACAATGTATTTCACAGTTCGTTCACAATAAAATGTATAGTTTGCATTAATTTACAGCATTGTATCACAAAGTTTTAATTTATACTTAATTTGCACTTATTATTAGCTCACTGACAAAAACACTAATTTGTAATCTAATTCCCATTTTGTCCCAAATATAAGTTCACCATTATATTCTATCCATCATACACTACCCAAAGGGGGTCTTCAAGTTCCCCACACGCACAGACTACTAAATGTTGCTGGCGAGATTTAGCAGACAGTTTCATAGGGACAGCCTGGTTCTGAAGCCAAAATACTCGCAACTCTAATGTGCCACATGGTCCCTGCCAGCAATATGCATGTCTCTATGCATCATTATATTGTAATCCCATTTAAAACTCCTCTGTCCAACTGTACTAACACACCTCTCTCAAAATAACTAGAGTTAAATGCTGAATAGATTGTAAATCTCAGTGTGTGGCCAGTGCATGTAAAGGGAATGGTCACATCGCAACTGCTTGAATACAGACAAAAGTGGAACATAGCAGAGGTTTTTCAGCTATTCTGGTCATCCGGAAGACATTTGGCAGAGTGTGAATGCATTTAATTTCTTAGCCAAATCAGTGCTTACTAAATTTCAATAACTGTGTGTGCAAAGGTTAGGTTTGATAAATAAATAAAGACAAATAAACAAATTAAAACAAGAAATTAAAACCTGATGTAAAGACGAATAAGAATAAGAACATTAGTCTACATTAAAATAAGAATAGACACAGACTTTCCATGTTAAAGTATTGAGCATATTGCAAAATGTACAAAAAGTGGTATCACAAGTATTATTTAACCCTGTTAGAAGTAGTAGTGCTTAATTCTTAACATGAAACAAATTGTTCCTGTTGTCATGTAGGGTGAAGTAAAAAAAATATTATTGTGATTAGGATGTTACTGTAAAGAATAATATAGAATGTGTTGTCTGGTTTTGGCATAACGAATAAAAAGTTTGATTATGATGCTTACTAAATATTTTTTTATTAAGTGTTCATAAGGAGAT
Organism: Oreonectes daqikongensis; assembly: GCA_026939265.1. NCBI lineage: Eukaryota > Metazoa > Chordata > Actinopteri > Cypriniformes > Nemacheilidae > Oreonectes > Oreonectes daqikongensis. The sequence continues at coordinate 513,014 of JAOTQM010000049.1, forward strand.
AAAAGGAGGAAGTAGACTGTAACCATAAAATATTTTAATGTTAGTCATGTTTTTTTTAAAATATCATGCTTTTTAATCTCTTATTATTCCTCCATATATAAGCACATTTCAAATATGTGTGTGCATATATGGGTGTGTTTATTTATTTAAATGCATTACATTTTGCCCCTCTACTTTTCCCTGGGGATAGTGAGTCATCCTTTGATTGTCTTTTGTATTTTTCATTGTGAGATAACATAAAAACAATTTAATTTTAATTGTTAATTCTCAACTTAAATTCATTTTGTGAATAGTGTAAATATCAGCAGGTGCTAAAGAACAATATGATTAGTATTGAATTTAACCTTTGTTAGAGATGGTACGGAAGCACCTTGATTCTTTGCTGTGAGGAAAAACAAAGCTTAGTGCTGAGAGGTGGTCAGAGGGCAGGTGTGCAGCAGGTGTGCTTAGCTTTAGGCAAACACAATATGTTTGTCTTCCGAAAGGAAAATACTGCCAGTAAAATAATAGAGTACACAGTTCTGATAACAGATGAGGCTTAAAGCCCCTCATTAAAGACACAGGATGGTTGGCAGCGCCTCCTGTGAAATGGATCTCATCTATTTTATGACAAGCCTATGAAATGGATGACGACAAAAGCAATGGGTTTTGTCCATACTGGGGAAAGATGTAATCTTGTGTCACTGGTGTCTCAACGCTTGCTGATGGTTTGACATTTACACAATGGTTGGTTTGGTTGTGTTGTGCACTTGTTTGCCCTTGAATTAGTCATCAGCTGTGTAAAGTCTCATTTTACACAGATATAACACCAGACCTGGTGTTTATGGTCTTACCATAAATGTTTGTGATCACATTTATGTTGTATACAAATGGGATGTCAGAATCTATATGATGTGTACTAAAAGATACGTTCATTTTAACTACAGTATTGTCTTGTTTTATAGTTAAATGATTTAAATTAAATAATTAAAAAATAATTAATATTAATTTAAAATGTTTAAAGACCTTTTAGAAAAACTTTCAAATGTTAAAGCAAATATCACATTAAAATGGCTAGTTAATAAAGTGATAAGCTTCTTTAATGAATGAGAGTACATGCAATTGATAACCAAATAAATCCTTTGACCCCAATGGTCAAACGACTGCCTATAGCTTTCCGTCATGGTAGCTGTATGCATAAAATAAGTCGAGAAAGCATGTCATGTATTGTGTATGTGAGGCATTGATTTGTGGATACACAGCTTTGACCCTGTTACTTTATCTGTCGGAGTGCAGTGGCTTTTGACCCTCACCCAAGAGGTCTTTTCTCTTGATCAGGTCACAGGAGATTGCCCATCCGATGGGAAGTAACATTGGGAAATAAAGTTCAAACAGCCTAAGAATGGCCTCCCACCTCTCCTCACTCCATCCTGCATTAGCACAATCATTTTTATAAACTGCCACTGCTTTAGATGCAGATCAGAACAATAAAGCTCATTTAATACTTTATTTTAGACTTTAAAATAATATACAATGTAGTGTAGTTTGTGTTTTTACTCACTCAGAAAAGCCCATTAGCTGGCCCAGTACTAGGCTGGTTCGACTGGTGGTGCAATCGTATATTTTGTTTGGGCACATATAAAATCTTAATTCATTGCATGCATCTTTTTAACATTTTTATGTGATTTTTTTAATAGATCATACAATAAGTATTTAATAATATGTATTTAATGTTTAATTAGTCAGCTGGATATTTTTGGAGGGGCCCAAGAAAAATCCGCAGGGCAATGCCCCACCTAGACCTGGCCCTCATCAGCATCATTGCATTAAACATGAATGGAAAAATACTTTTTAGAAGAGTTAAAATAGTTTTGAACAAAGTGTTTGCTTTTGCAAGATGTGTGTATGTGGTATTGTGTGTAGAGTTTTAAAAAATGAGTCATCGTTTCAAAAATTGTGTCTAAGCAATTGAAAAACTGTTAAAGCTATGATTAACGATATCATGTTAATTCTTCACATAGTACTTATTTAAAGTTTTGGTTACAAACTCCCTTTCTTATCCCTACACTCGAATTTTAAGTGTGATTTGTTGACCAAAAAAAGAAATAACACAAAATAAAGAGGAATTTGACAGATATATTATTTGTTTATTAAAAAAACAAATGTGATATAATATAATAATACTGTGAATTCTTTTGGCCATGATAACCGGAAAGTGAAAACCTGATATCGTGACAGCCCTAATTCAAGTGTTATAATGAAATCGTTCAATACTATTGTTTGTATAATGATTCAGTGCACCTGGACCATGTGAATTGTTTAGTGCGCAACTTCTGTCCTTTTGGTGTCCCGCATATCCTTTAGTTAGTTATGGGTCACATTTCCGTCCTATGCATGAGTGGAATCTAATTTGCTTTGGTGGAAGGACAAGAAGACATTGATTGGAATTGTGTCCCGAGGGCGTTTGGGATCTTGATTTCTTCATGGGTCTTTACATGTTATTTTGTAGTGGTCATTGATGCATGGTGTGTTTGACTGATCATTTACAACAATGAGAAACCAACACAATGGCTTAGTTAGGACTTAACTGCCTCTTTTGGGACAGTGAATCTTGTAAGGAGGGGGAAGGTGCTAAAACCTCGACTGGCTGTCATTTTGTGACGTTTTCATATGAGAGGGGTTCATTTCCTAAATGAGACAGTCGGGTGTAACGTTCGTAAAACAACTGGATTTAAATTCATCCATTGCCCCACACGGGTGGTTTTGCAGTGCATGCTTAGAATGCAAGACTTAGCATTTGGGAAATGCCAGCTCTTGATGACTTTACACTTCAAACTCACTAGTCCATGTTAATTCACCCACTGGCCCATTTCAACCATCAACTGTGAATTTTGAGACTCAGCAGGTAGAAGCCGTAAAAACTCAAGAGTATTTGCAGTTTGAGGCAGCGGAGGAGAACGCTGAGAAGCATACTGACCTCTTGTTCTTTGGTGGGGTTTATTTAGAGTAATGGATCATTCTTGCATTGCACATTTACATAACATTACATTTCAAAGAGACCTATAGAGTATTCAATGTATACATTTTGCTATTGCATTGGTATCGTGACCTTGTCATCAATATTCACCATAGTCAACAATTTGAGCTCATAAGAGAAGACCACAGGAATGGCTTTCATAATGGCTTTTATTCTGTGTTTTAATCTTTATTATCGCTGTTGTCTCTGTCTCAAGCTTATGTTATAACATTACGTGAATAATGTTTGGAATTGCTTATGGTAATGATAGCATCAAAGACAACATGTTGATCAAGGGTCTCTTATTTATGAGCCTTAATGTCCTATCCAATCCCAAAAGAGATTACAAAGTAAACTCAAACATATCCCACAGGAGATGTTAAATTAGATTTTCCAATGACTGATGTCCATTCCATGCTCACAATGATGGGATAGTGGATTACATTTCTGATTATGATCGATTATATAGTATTAGGCATGTCATTATTGTGCATATATCTAGGCTCATTTCTAATCCATCCATGGCTTTGATAATGGCTCACTAATGTGATCTTCTAATCAGAAAGTGAACTAATAATGAAGTTAGAAAAAGTCCTGTACAGTAAGTATGGCACACAATTAGATGTTTCATTATTCTAAAGGCAAGCTAATTGTTCCCAGAACTCTCCAGCGTTGTTTGGAAAACATGCACTTGATAAAACGATTAATTGTATGTTTTTCTATTACACAAACTCAATCGTGATACATTTGTGTTTATTCTAAAACCTTGTTTGAAACCTTTTCAGTGTTGAAAACTGTGTTAAAGAAACTCATGATGCATATCACGAGCCGAACGAGGCAAATTTAACCATAATAATCAATAATAATAGTCCTGTTCTGAATTATAGCATAATTGGCAGCCTTTTACTTAATTAAATCGTTGTGGTCACAGAGTAATGATTGTCATTACTGTAATATAGCAATGGAGTCTTTATCATTTTGCTTTGTAATGAAGTATGTTTAGTTTGATTAGTTCTTATGCGATGCATCTGTAGTGAGCTGTGTCTGGATCTTTATGTGAGGGGGAAAACAATTAGTTCAGAATCATTGGCACAGTTTTCATTTTTTTTATATCTATTATACATATTGACATTAAGGCAGAACACATTCATGAAAAATTCCTTTTTGACTTATCATTTATAATAAATCATGTCCACACATTCAGGATGCTGCTACTATAACCAGTGATCCACAACACTCGACTCACGTTGAGCTGAAATTAACTGGTGTGCTGGTCTCCTGTGCATTCTCTGAAAATCTGTTTTTTTTTTCAACCCAGTGTTGGGTCAAAAAGGGAAAAACTCAACCATTGAGTTAAATTAACCCAGAAAATAGTTTTATATTAGACCCAACAATGGGTTAAAACAGCCCAGCATAGGTTAATTTACAACTCAACGGTTGGTTTCATCCTTTTTTGACATAACGTTGGGTTGAAATTAACCCACCATATTTTTTTTTTAGTAACTTATGCACTTGCTTACTGCTATTGGCTGAAATGTGCTTGGCTGTTAATTAATAAAGCTATTGATTGGCCGTCTACTTCTTGATTTGGTCATCATTGGATACAGATGCTCCTCACATTGACCTTGACTGAGAGGGCAGAGGCCAAGTTTTCTCCGACATCAGCAGGAATTACGAAATGATCCCAACAAAACCATAAACATTTCCAAAAATTGTCAACCTAAACATTATAATGATTACACTAAGATGATGGTGATTTTAGCTGCAACCCTGTAGCTGCAGGAGAACGGTTTGTAATCACGTTCCTATGTTTACATACAGCATGTCATGAATAGGGGTCTTTGAGCAGTAAGTGGATTATGGAAGGGGATTGCTCTGCTAGATTGTTTCCGCCTTCTGCTGAGTTCAAGGGAATGGCAAGAAAGACCCAGGCGCTCTCACAGCTCCCATGATCTCATAGATGGTACATTTCTGCGGCGGTGTGCATGTTGAGCTAATTGAGTTCCTGTCGTTGTGCAGTCCGATCCAGAGGTCGTCCCCCCATTAACCTATTCGCTCGCTAAGAGTTCTTGCTGCAAAACATGCGAACCTCATCCTAATGGTGATTTACACAAACTATGGACACTGTATATATCCTTGGGTCTATATGATTTCTGTATGACTACAATGAATGTATTATTTACATTCAGATTTTACGGCATCAGTTGAAAAAAAATTTTCAAGCAGCAGGGTTGAACTTCTTAAGAAAGTTGGCACACCTTCTTATGACCCTTAACACCAATTAACAAAAGCACTGATGGAAATTGAAGATGTTTTATATAATGGCTAATTCAAAATTAATATTACTCATGATTATACTGCGTAAGCCTTTTTGTCCTGTGTGTGTGTGTTTGGTTCAAAGTCAATTTGCCTGTGAGCTAAAATCAATATGTCAGATTGCATCATAGTGTTTACAGCTATGATCCTCGATGTGGCTGTGAGAGGTCAGAGCAGTGAACCCAGTCTGTTCAAGTGATCACCCATAAGTCCAAACATCCTCTCACGGCAGCCGTCACCTGCGTTTAGCGGACAGAACTCACACATAACCTTACATCAAACTTGATTTTTAATGTCACAAAGTCGTTCCTGCCGCATGCTTGTATACTGTTTTCATTCTCAGTTAATTAGCTTGATATAAACTGCTTTCTGTTGGCTTCCAGCCTGGAAATAAATTGAATTTGAAAAGATTCAGATCAGTTGGATAGGCCGTAGTTTGCAGTTGCCATCCACAAAAACTCTGGTGATGCTAGTTGAATGAATTGCAAAAATAATGACCTTTTTAGGCAGGTTTCTCAAACTATTGCCTCATGTTCAATTGGTGAGTCGGAAGGATAGTCCAGCCCCAAAACTCACTCCATTGGTTGAGTTGTTGCTATGTCAAGCCGGTTGTGATGGTCAAAAATTGAAGAATTCTTTTCGGCAACATTTTTCATTGAATTTAACCTACCTATAGTGACTGCATATTTAGATGGGATTGGAAATGGGATGAAAAGTATTTTTATTTAAAGTCACCTTGTGGTGAAAATCGAATTGTGGTGTCTATGTGGTGTTTGAAATATGCATTAAAGGAGCAATGTGGAGATTTTAGCGTCATCTGTCGGCAAGATTGTGAATTGAAATCAATGCCTCACTCCACCGCTCACCCCTTCCAGAACTACGGTGGCTGACACAGGACAAAGATGTTGTCACATTTTCGCTTGTTTTCTGAAGGAGATCACATATTTACGAAACACATGTAGAGCAGTTTGTCCGTTTTGGGCTACTGTAGAAACAACATGGTGAATTCTGTGGTGTATGTAGATAGAAATATCTAATTTTAAGGTATAAAAACATAACGGTTCATTATGTAAGATCTTTATACACCTCTGAAGACATGGTTGCGTATATTAAATTGCATTTCTGTTAAAAGATCCTCCTAAATTTTACACCTGCACCTACCAGAAAAGCACAATTTGATCAATACCATTGCTGAGTATTTTCTCCTTAAACTGCAGTTTTTTACAGAATGTCTCACAAATGTTGTTTAAAATCACCCCTGTTTTGTATGTCACATGTTGTAAACAGTCATGTCACACACACTAATTTGCATATTCATAGTTTTGTGTATACTACATGAATCAAGAGTTACATTGAAGCTATTTAAGAGCATGAAGAAATTATTTTTTACAGGATAAAGTGTTTAAATATGTTAGTATGATGATTAAATTATTAAAGAATTAAAAGATTCAATTATTGATTACAGGGGAGGTAAAAAAATATAGAATTTTATGTGAAGTTAGTTTTTTTAATTTTGAATGTAAAATGGTCGTATAGATATAGATGCTTACTGCTCAGTGCTTCTGCTTCATTAAATTTAATTCCACAACATTTATGTGAATAATTAAGGAGACAGACTGATCAATACTTTGAAATTACAGTCTGAAGAGTGTTGTTAAACCAATTTATCCATGCCTTTTGGATGCGTGTATACATTAGACAGTGGAAACATTGGTTTTTGGCCAACACTTAGCTCACTCAATGTGGGTGTACAGTATTCCTTACTCTATTCTCTTTATCCAAACTGTCAGTCACCATCCTATAATTCTGCAAAATGCAAAATGGTTTTGCTTGCATTGCCATGTTTTTGGTCTGGGAATCCACGTCCGAGCTGTGTGGGTCACAGCTATTCCATACATTTATTTAGTTACAAATGAAAGTACATGTCTCCGTCTCTGGCTACTCACCTCATGTCGCTGTGAACCTCAGAGTGGCTCAGCGCTGGTAAGCACTCCACTAATACTGACACTGAATGATGGATGAACGTCAGACCAAATCCAGTGCCTTGTTCAACACAGTATCAGCATCAGCTAAAGATTAATGCTGTCAGCCCTCAGCTCTCCAATGGTTCATGGTTTATGAACCAGGTCCACTAGGCTTTGTACTATTGACTTGATGAAAAATACCTGTGAAATGCAATGTGGATCTCAACGAATGCTGGTCAGATATACAGTAGTGCCATTATTATTCAAGAAGTGCATTCTGTGTAGATTGTAGATTGACCTCATTCCTTTGTTTAAGTTGGCGTTTTTCTCCTGTATAAATGTATTTTATATTTAAAGAATTTGAGTGGAAATGATCTTATCTAGTTTTATAAATAGACAGCAGTCTTTATTTTGTCATCACATAAACATTGCTTATTGATGATTTGCTACATGCTGTTGCTATTTGGAGACAGGTGGATTTGCATTTTAATTTTAGAAAACACTTCTGCACATAAATGCAACATGAGTCATCAACATTTTTTGTGTTTTTCAGAAAAAGAAATACAGTACATTACTAAAAGTTTGTGGTAAAAGTTTGTATTATCACCTTTAAGGAGAACACCAGCATACAGATAGCCTCAAAGAAAACCGATCCATGTACTAAAAGCCGCAATACTCCGATTTAGATTCTTGGGGGCCACATTTCCCGTTTTCCTGTTTTTCTGTTTTGTTTTTTAAGTTTCACGCTCCCCACCCATGCATAAAATTGAAAATCCTTGACCAGCGACCCCTCGAAGGCACACAAATCAGTTTTGTGTTTTCTTTGTGTCTTGACAAGGCTTTTAATAAAAAGGGTTGTAGTGTTCCTGAGCGTATCTCCATCCTTCAGGAAGGTTGGCCACATTGTATCCATCAATCCGGTGTCCTGTCATCCCAGCACAGCTAAATTAAATCAATGTCTGAAACCAGAGACAACGCTTCAACTGCAGCAACAGAAATAGAAAATCTAGTTTTGCTGTCTGCTAATGACATTAGTACGTTCCTAAGTGGCCGCCCACCGTCGTCGGACAGGAACACAGGAGAGATATAATTACAGCCTGAACACTTGCATCTCCATTTACTGGTAAAACTCATGGGGATCTTATAGTGTTTTATAGATTACCCTTCCCCCATCTCCATCCCCACTCATCCTGCAGGTAATGATTCATTTCTAGGCAGTATTATGTTATCCTCTGTAATTAAACTTCCCAAGGTGAACCCAAGGAGAATCGGAGACCGCATCATATTGACCATGTGAGAAATTCATTAAAAGACCAGTGTCAATGTCATATGAGATGCTGTCTCATTTGTTCGATGACAGAGAAGCGTGGACTACACCATAGAAAAGCGGATGTGTTTAATAAATTCAGTGTGTAACCTGCCCACGTGTGAGCGTTCCTCTTAAGTGACAGTTTTGAGATAAAAGTTAGATCAGTAAAGGAAGGTTTGATGTAGTTTATTGCAAATTATTGGATGTTTCTTGAGTGCCAGAGGTGTAACTACAGTATACAAATGAATATTAACAAATAGTATTTATCTTTTAAAGCCAAACTCCTGAGCATAATGTATGGGTTCTGTATACATATTTATATCTGATTAAATTCATTATACAGAGTTTTTGTTGTTTATACACTTTTTTTTTACAGTTATAATATTTTATATGTACGTTACATTACAGTTACAATCTGTAACTTTTGCCTCTCTATCACCATTTCTATTTCAAACATTTTTTATTTTCTATTTCATCAAATATTTTTTATTCTTTAAGATATATTTATGAGCTTTTTCGCCCTTATTCTTAAGAGGACAGTAGTGAAAAACAGGAAGCCATAGGGGGAAAAGAGGGCATATGCCATACTTAAACTTGCTCGAAACACCTAAAAACTATTAAAAAGTTAAACAATTATTGAAATTATTACAATTAATTGACATTGCTTGTGAAATCCAACCCAGCAGGTAAACTTTTAAATCATTATTATAAGCTTACCATTGTGAATTGTTCTTGCACAATAATTGATTTTTGAAACCAAAAAAAGTTACGAATTGCAGCTTTAATAATATAAAGGTGAAGTTTGGTAGTATTTTAATGATACAAATGCTTTTTAGAGTATTTCATCTTTATGGGATTTGATTAAATTGCTTCCATTTCTCAAGCGGTGACCGCTGTCAAGAAAGACAAAGAAGTGTTTTAAAACAGCCAAAAAGTTAACAATGGCTGGAATGAAAATGGAATGACTAATCTCCAAATTACACACAGTGCCTGACATTTCATGTGTATTTTGGACAGGTTCACTTGGACTTTATTTCCCACAAAGCGAGTACTCGGAGAGCATCTACGTGGGTCAGCAACAGGGAACACCGGTGCTTCAGATCCATTCCATGCTGGAGACCCCTGCAGAGAAACCTTATTTCTCACTGTGCTGGAGAAATCCACAGAGACCCCCTCCGTATGCATCATGGTTTCACATGGATGAGACTTCTGGAGTCATTTTAATGAACAAAACACTGGAGTGGAGTGACTTCAGTAGCTTGTGTGAGTTTTACACTTTTAGATAATGAATAAAACATTGCACATTGGATCACATTACCAAAAATGACATTAAATATTACATGTTACCAGTTAAACAATATTAGTTGCATCTAGTTTGTGTGAAGCGCACTATAAATGCTAGTACGGTGAATAATTTCATTATTGTTTTATTTCTGAAAACCTACTTTTCTATTACTATATTATAGTAACGTATGCCTTGACAGTGCAATGCTATGATAAAGGACATCCTTGATAAAGGATGCATTACAGAACATGTCTAACTGTCCTCCAGACACCAGCTCAGCCGTGTCCTTGAAGAAACTCGCACTGAAGGTCACAGCCTCTTCAATGCCTGTGAAGAAAACAATGTGTAATCTCCTACCCAAAGTAGAGGTCAGTCTGACATTCATCAATGCCACGGCGCCCTCCTGTGGTCAGGTGAAGCTGGAGAAACTGTGCTTCCCAGACAGGGATTCAAACCCCCACATCAGAGAGAACCGTATGCCAGGGGCCCTGCGGCAACTTCGCCGCTTCACACGCATGAATGTTTGTCCCAACTACACCATCAGTTATGGAGTGAAAGCAGGTATAAAACAAACTCAATGTTTTAATCCATTTTGCGTATTATGCTTTATAGGAACTGTATATTTAGTATAGAAAAACGGTTTTACAGTAAAGGTCTTAACATTATAATTAAAATAGTATTACAGTTGACAAGTATGGGCATTACATTCTTTCTAAAAAAACAAATGTTTTAATTTTCTGTTTAGCTATTTGTCATTGCATCTATAGTGTGATGTATTTTTTTTTTATTGCTCAACACAGACTCACCAGTTCCGTTTGCAGTCGATGGTTCAACTTCAGAGCTGGTAGTTACGGCACCTGTGGACCGCGAAGAGAAGGAAGTGTACCAATTGCTTATAGTGTGTACAGTACGAACAGAAGAGAGATTGGACACGCTGTTTTATCCTCTGCATGTCAACATCTATGATGAAGATGATAATCCACCTTACCTGAATGGAACAGATACTGAAGAAGTCATAATAGAGTTCAACCGTAGTGAGGTGCATCTTCATAATAATTTACTTGTCAAATGTAGTAGAAAATGTAAATGTAATCATTTAATGTAAATTAAATCATACACCTAAAGCTGTATGTTTTCTTTTAATAGGGTACTATCTGTGGATCTCTGTCTGTTTACGACAGAGACACAACACCAGTTTTTCCCAGCGACCAAAGTCAAAATAAATTTGTTGGAACATTATTGAATAATGACTCCTGGATTAAAACCTCATTCACAATAGAACCCAAATTCAGGGAGGAGAAGGCTGTGTTTGGTAATGTGCGTGGGACAGTTCATGAATACAGTGAGTGTCGGACACCAAAAAAATCTTCATTGCATGTTTTAAGAATTGTGTGTTTTTATGTTATGCCCTGAATGCTTTCTGTTGTCTGCCCTCAGAGCTAAAGCTCAGTCAGAACGTGTCGGTCACAGAGATTCGATCATTTCAGTTGGATTATCTGGTTAATGACACCACTTTCCCAGGCCCGGAGGGAACAGTTCTGTTACATTTCAATGTTACTATCCTGCCAGTTCCTATTCGCTTTACCAATATCACCTACGTCTTTGGTTTGTCACGGAAGTCAACTACGTATGCTCAGGTGCTTGAATTATGTTTTAGTTATAATTGTTTACAATCTCCATTGTTCATTTTGGTTTAAATGGTATCTGACATCATGGTAACTACAGATAGTTCAGCCTAAAATAAATATTATTTTATTATTTAATCACCCTCATGTCATTTCAAACCTGTATGACTTTCATTCTTAAGCAGAAAGAAGATATTTTGAAGAATGTTGGTAACCGAACAACATTGGGGCCCCATTGACCTCCGCTGTATGGGCACAAATGCATTTCTCAAATTAATAAAGAGTTATATATAGCTTTGAAATGACATGAGGGTTTATAAACAATGACATTATTTTCATTTATGGTTGAACTATTCCTTTAATGTTCATGTCATTGTTTTTAGGGTGACATTTTAACATTTTGTCAAGGGTCAACAGATGAAAAATAGCCTTTTTTGTTTATTAATGTACACTGCCCCTCTAAACAAACAAATAAATAAATAATACTTAAGGTTAGGAGATTAATATGTTTCCAGGTACTATAAATGTCCATATGTTAAATGAAAATGCAGTTCACAGCAGAACATTTAACTAATATGTAACCCCTCTTTGTTGTTTGTTTATCTGTTAGATTGGAAAAGTGTGTGTGGACAACTGTCTAATGTTTAAGGGCATTGATGTTGAATATCAGTTGGAGATAGCAGACAAGAACATCTCTGCTGATGCTCAGTCATGCTACGCTGCAGTTAGCATCGCACAGAGCCAGAATGAGATGTCTGGTGTCCTCTATGTGAACGACACTGAGGCATTACTCAGAGCTGAATGCCAAGAGCTACAGTACGTGGTTACTGCCCAGGAACAGCAGCACCAGCTGCAGGCCAGGACTCAACTCCTCATCATCTTTCAGGGTGATGGTAAGTTCAGCCACATGACCAGAAAATAGTTTACCTAAAGCAGTAATAGTTCACCAAGAAATACATTTTCTTAATTTTCATTTCAAACCTGTATGTGACTCCTTCTGTGGAACACAAAAATAGGATATTTTGAAAAATGTTTTAGTGGTTCATACAATAAAAGTCGATAGGAGCCAATGTTGAATGATTACCAGCGTTCTTCAAGCTCATCTCATTATATCAAATGTAATGTTGATTTAGCTGATTTGTTGTTTTAGAGGTTGTGACTTTGTTTTATGCGTTTGTCTATTTATGCCCTGCAGCAGATCCTATGAAGGGGGATGAGCAAAAGATTTTGGCTTGTGCAGAGAGGAGACAGCGAGGGGATTGTGAGTCGTCTCGGGGCCTGGGAGCCCCCACAGGCAGATGCCAGTGGAGACAAGGAAGCGATAAAGGTTACCCACAATTCTCTTGGCTTCTCATTACTCTAATGTTTTTTTGATGAAATCTGAAAGGACGTGGAATCAAATACAATGCACTTACCAAATTACTTTAGGACCGTTTCCACATTTTTGCCTGTTTAATTATAATGTCATTAAGTTATGCTATAATATTGTGTTACCTTTGCAGGAATATCTGAAAAATATTCCACATGTTCGCCTGACCTACGCACATGTCCCAACGGTTACTGTGATGCCATTGAAAGCAAAGATATATCCATATGTCCTCAAGATTGCACCAGTAAGAGAAAAACATTAGTTTTTCATAACTCTGCAGTTGTGTTTTTTAGAAAGTGCAACACTTATTTTGTGGTTGTTTTATTTCAGGTCAGCCCATAATCGGGGGTCACGAGAAAGGCCTGTATGGCATTAAAGCAGGATATGGGACCTGCTATTGTTTTGCAGAAAAGTGCTTCTGTGAAAAAGATGAAACAGAGGGTAAGCGAAAAGTTTATGCATGTTATGTATGTTCAAGACATTTATGTAAGATAAGACATGTATGTCTGATTAACTTTCTAACTTACAATGCCGAACAAAACTGTGATTTTGTCTGTTTTCAGAGCCTCTTTGTGACGACATGTGTAAGACCGTCATTGCAACCGCCGTTCTTCTCTCCTTCATTGTTTCCATCATTCTGTCCTCGTACTTCATTCACCGTTATCACAAGAGCACACCCAAGCCTCCCATCGCCTCAGCTGAGATGACCTTCCGTCGGCCGGCTCAGTCCTACCCAATCAGTTACTCTGCCAACAATGTTCGACGAGCATCTCTAGACTCCATGGAGAATCAAGTAGCCATTGACACCTTCAAAATACCCGTATGTTTGTTTGATTGTTGTTTCTGTATCTTAACATAATGTTTTCCTTCCAGTTTGGTGCTTAAATTATGAATTTAAGCTAATGTATAATAATCATAATAACGCAGATTTTTTATTTTATTTTATCAGGAAGATCCAAAGTGGGAATTCCCACGCAAGAACTTGGTACTGGGAAAAACTCTGGGAGAGGGAGAGTTTGGGAAGGTCGTGAAGGCCACAGCATTCCGTCTTAAGGGAAAAGCTGGATACACTACAGTTGCTGTAAAGATGTTAAAAGGTAACTTAGTGTAAAATTCAAGGAATAAAAGACATTTTAATGCTGAATGGATCTGCCTAAATGGTGTCTTTAAGGTGTGTCAAGCATTATTATTCTTATTATTTTATTTTCACAACAGAAAATGCCTCTCACAGTGAACTTCGAGATCTTCTGTCAGAGTTCACATTGCTCAAGCAGGTTAATCATCCTCATGTAATAAAAATGTATGGCGCTTGCAGCCAGGATGGTAAGACATAATATTGTTTAAAAAATAAGTTTTGCATGCAATAGGTTTTCATTCATTCTGCTTGACCTGTATGCTTACTAAAGTTATCTGTTCAGGTCCATTATACTTAATTGTTGAATATGCCAAGTATGGCTCTCTGCGCAACTTCCTGAGAGAGAGTCGGAAAGTTGGGCCCAGCTATATGGGTAATGAGGCCAACCGTAACTCAAGCTACTTGGAAAACCCAGACGAGAGAGCTCTAACCATGGGTGACCTCATCTCCTTCGCATGGCAGATCTCCAGAGGAATGCAATACCTTGCTGAAATGAAGGTACAGTATATCAGCAGTATAAGAATCATCTACTCAGTATGTTAAAAAAACATTTGTGTTAGATAAGAAACAGATTATTGGAGCATACGTTTATAAATAAAACATCTCAAATGTACATGTGTTTTTAGCTTGTACACAGAGATCTTGCTGCCAGAAATGTGCTGGTGGCAGAAGGTAGGAAGATGAAAATTTCGGACTTTGGTTTGTCCCGAGATGTCTATGAGGAAGATTCATATGTGAAGAGAAGCAAGGTGGTGAAAATATTTTTTATGATTTGTAAGCTAATGATTTTTAATGTTCTTTTTAAAAGATATAGCACATTGTTTGAGTTACGATGTTTAAATATTAATTCCATTCCTAGTCCTAGAAAATCTTTCTGGATTGTATATATTTTTTACATGTGATTCAATGTAATTTGCACTTTAACAGTTGTTTTGCTCATTATATTTGTGCTCTTAATTTGCAGGGTCGAATTCCTGTCAAATGGATGGCTATAGAGTCTTTGTTTGACCACATCTACACCACACAAAGTGATGTGTAAGTCATGGCAGGATTGCAGGCAAAATAAAAAATTCACATTTTTAGTTGCCTGAATGGGACTTAGCAGTACAATCGATTTTTTTCCTATCAGCTGGTCTTTTGGTGTACTCTTATGGGAGATTGTGACGCTGGGTGGAAACCCCTATCCTGGCATTGCTCCTGAACGTCTTTTCAACCTTCTGAAGACAGGCTACAGGATGGAGAAACCAGAAAACTGCACAGATGAAATGTGCGTTTATCACTTATATTGAACAACATGCCATCGGTTAAAGGGATATTTCAGAGGCAAACTAATATTACACCATGTTTTAGTCACCCTCAAGGCATCCTAGCTGTATTTGACTTTCTTGTTTATTCTTCCATATTGACAACATTATTAACGGTAATGTCTAACTTCCGTTATACCTCGGCTGCACGTGTTGTTCCGGCAAATGACGTTGTCAATATGAATATTTCTCTTAAACAAACGCGTTGATTCGCTTTAGAAGACCTGTGTCGAACAGTTCTTTGATCAATGGATGCACTTTTTAGAGCTTCAAAAAAACTTTACCATTCACTCCCATTCTACCACTTGGAAGAAAAATGATAAATGGTATTATAACTCTTGACTGTATTCGTCTCAAAGAAGAAAGTAATATATATACCTACCTTAGTTTGCCTCTGAAATATCCCTTTAAGGGCTGAATGAATTGTTTCTAATGTCACCCGGAATAGTCACTGATTTTATGTTCCACACAAACTTAGCACATTTCATGTAAAAACACAAAAACAAATGACAGTTAAATGTGTGTTATGCTATACAGGTACAATCTGATGATTCGTTGTTGGAAACAAGAGCAAGATAAGCGTCCCACCTTCTCAGATATCAGCAAAGAACTTGAGAAGATGATGGTGAAAAGCCGAGTAAGAAAACAACAAATACAATCCCACGGGCACAAATACACCTGCAAGATATCTGTTTGACAATTAAATGACAACCTATGCCTCAGTTATATACTATGTAGAAACTGCTCTTACATTTCTATGAGCACTGAGGAAACACAAATTTGTTCCAAGTTGAATAGAGACCCTTTTATTGTTTAACTTCTGAATAGTAAAGTCTTCAAATAAAATGTGTTTTTTCATTTTTGTTTTATGGTAATGATGAACAGGAAAGGTAAGTTCCAACTATGGAAAAGCAGTGTAAAAGGGACATAGATACACTTTGCATTACATTCATATATTGAGCGGATGCTTTTATTCAAAGTGACTTACAATAAGAAAGCATGTTACACTTTTGACATATATACTTTGGTGCTTAAAATATGTGTGAAACATTGGCGCTTTACAACATGCTCTCTAGTGAAGGATGCTGAGCAGTGAATAAAGAAAAACCTGGTATTTTGCTCAACAACATTTTTTACATGAATATTCTCAAATGAGACTAAACACAGTTCCAACACTATCATTTTCAAAACTGTTTGTTTCCCCCCACCAGGACTATCTGGATCTCGCGGCCTCCACGCCGGCGGATGCTCTGCTGTATGACGACTCCCTCTCTGAAGAGGACACACCCTTAGTGGACTGTAGTAACACCCCTCTCCCTCGAACCCTCCCCTCTACTTGGATTGAAAACAAGCTCTATGGTAGAATTTCCCATGCATTTACTCGATTCTAATACAGGAAACAAAATCAGTTTGTGTTTTGGCTTCCATAAGAAGTGCTGTGATTGTGCTAGTGGCATGGTAGCCAATGATTCATGAATACAGCTTGATGATTTGGTTAGTGCTGTAGTGTCGGGATTTAGGGATCAGATGTTTAGTTTGGACCTGCTTCCGATGTACTCTTTGAAACCTTAATTTCGAAGGCATTATTGTCCAACTATTATTACTACTGATTATAAAAATCCATTTTTATAAATTCCTTAATATGTATTTTGTTCAATGAAGAAAATATATTTTAAGATGTTTTTTATGATTTACATCATTTGTGGATTTTCTATTGCTTTGGAGTGCTTTAGATTTAGTTTACATTTGAAACAGGTCCCATGTACTCTGAATGTACTCTCCCTGTACTCTCTCTGTAATATCTTGAACATATTACAGAAAATGAGTGTTTAAAGTAGATGGAGTCAGTGCTGTAAAGAAGCAGTAAGGCTTTTGAATTAAACTCTTCTCTTACATGCAAAATATGCAAGACTTTGTTAACTTCCCAAATTGTGCAAATGTCAATAATTGTAGAATTACTAAGCAATAAAATGGCCAACAGAAAGGCAGCAGCTATGCATAGACTCCTTGATGTCATTTATTTATGGGAGTAGACAAACACATAGAAAAGCATTGATTTTTCAGTTTTATTTAGAAGATGTATACATAGAATGCCAAAGAAACACAACAACAACAACAACACTGATGTCACAATCATTACAGTGGCTTATTGACATGAATGACAAACAAAGAATTCCATGAAAATATCAGGACCAAAGAATGAATTCATGTTTATACCTCTTCCAAAAGCTGTCGTCAGGATGGGGGGGATAATAGGGAACATTGAGAATGTGTGGGGACTAAGGTCTACTCAATGGGGGCCAACAAAACATTTTGTCCCAGGCTCTTTAAGATTTTACCAGTTCATTTCTGGTGTAATAACTCATCTTTTTTAATTGTTCTGTTCACACGAGTTTTGTTTGAGAGCCTTACTGTCTGGACTCTACTGAATGCTTCCTCAGTGCAGAAAAAATGATATGTTTTCGTTTTTAGGCATGTCATACCCGAACTGGCCAGAGAAGAGCCCGGTACAGCTCAACAGACTTGATGCCACTAACCCTGTCTTTACAAGATATGCCAATGATAGTGTTTATGCAAACTGGATGGCTTTGCATTCTCCCGCAAAAATTTTGGACACGCTTGATAGTTAAAAATGCAACCCAAAGTCAATGGTGGAAAAGACATGGGGGAAGATGTGTATATTTATATATGACTGTATATATCTTATATGATGATAAAG
This sequence comes from Oreonectes daqikongensis, assembly GCA_026939265.1. Taxonomy (NCBI): domain Eukaryota; kingdom Metazoa; phylum Chordata; class Actinopteri; order Cypriniformes; family Nemacheilidae; genus Oreonectes; species Oreonectes daqikongensis. Next base: position 531,035 of record JAOTQM010000049.1, read on the forward strand.
TAGGTTCCCTTTTTCTGCTGTAAAAGTTATTGTTAGGGGTGGAACAGATTTCGAATTGGCTGGAATTGCATAGAACACGCTTCAAGGTCAAGCAGCTCATAGGTAACTGTTACCACAAGGCCATTTGGCCGTGTTGTATCATTGCATGACTTTGTACAGTTTCATGTCCATGTTTAAAGTGCCTGTGCCGCTTCTGTCGTGGAACACCAGTTACAAATTCAAGACCAAGACGATCTTAGTCATAACCAAGAATTAAAGGGAGCTTCTTTACCATCACTTACTGTAGATGTTTGCCAATGACTGTTCAAAGTTTGGACATGTTTATTTCAACTGACCACGTTATTTCTTCTGGATCATGTGTCAGGATATGACAGAGTCATTTTCTTTATATTTTTTTAGCTATTAATTATTCATTCTGCAGTAACCACATGATATGAATACTGGCAACACAGAGTATGGATGTGTGTTTAATTTAATGTCACATGGTGATTACGTTTTCATTCCTTGTAAAAGCATTATTTGTGCAACGATGATAATACAGCTGAGTGTGATCCTCATTATGTTGTTAAAATATTATGTTACAATAAATAAAACTGTTAGATGATGTCCATGTTTCATTTCTCTGTGTCATTTCTGTGTGTCTTGTATTATATTTCTGTTGAAAAAATGTTTGTACACTTTGAAGTAAACTTTTGGTGTGAAGTAAACTGAGAACTGAATGGAAGATAAGTATTTTATTTTACTAGGTAAACGTAGCATTCATAACAAGTCAAATAAAAGTTAAAAAAGCCAACATCGATATTTTTGTTTGCTTACGAGTTTAGAAAATATTACAATTACACCATATTATTTATTTAATGGCACACGACTACACGTTTTCCCCAAATAATTTGGGAGTTGGGACCACATGTTGCTGTGTTTAAACCATATACTGTATAAAAAAGGTTTAAACTAGACAGAGGATTTTCGATTCCCAGAATCCTTTGCATCAGACTCCCGGCAGAGGGCTTTTATTTTGAAGTTCCACGGTTGAAAGCGGACATACCATGTGTTTGTATTGTGCTTCCTCTTTTATTGCCCCGTGGCGTTCGGTTTCCACATTTGTTATTCTCTGGACGCTATTCAACGGTCGCTATAAACTGATAATAAAAGCTACATGCAATCGCAACTGTCAAGGTAAGTGTTACACATTTTTGTCCGTGATTTATTCATGTACATAACACCGAGCCGTGATGTTTTTCCTCGCAGTTTGTCTAAGAATTTTCAAGAACATTTTGACGTTGTCTATTCAGCAAAATGTGGGGCTCAGTCACTTCAATATCTCTCGTTTAGCAGTAAAGCAGTACTTTTTCATTTGTAAAGAAGCCTAATATTTTTTTATTAAATTAGTAGTTGCTAGATCATTTCGCATTAAATAGCATGATGGTAAATAATGCAGATGTCTGTTTGTGGTTAAACCGTATATTTACTATAGAATTTAGCCACAATAACAATAGTTGATATTTGTACATCATCAGACTGTTTAATTATTACTTTACCGACTCATTGAATAATAATTGTATTTATTGTTATTTTGTTTACTTATTAACTATTTAATATGATTTCGATCTCTTAAAAGAAAGAAGATCATGCCAGCATGATGACACGTAGTCACCCACATTTTGGCGTTGCTGAGAAATCAGAGCAAACTGAAATATTGTAGCACATGAAGAACCTGCTCAGAAGAGAAATGTGACACTACTGCCTCTCAGTTTGCACTTTACTTGTGTGAAAGATCTCACCCATCCTTAAAGTTACATCTGGACAGGTTGGGAATGCAAAGGTGTGGCCATTAAAAGCACCCTGCCTCTCAGATATGCCCAGACGAGGGCTTCCTCTGCAGGGGCGGGCACGCTGGCTACTCCTGGGTATATTCCTGCTCTTGGTATTGCTGCTTTTTGCTTACCTGCTGGAGTGCACCCCACCTGCGGATGTGAGTCGGGTACTGCCTGGCCTGGGAGGAGAGCCTTATGGAAAGGAGTATTACCAAGCCCTTCTGCAGGAGCAGGAAGAACGCCACCACAGCCGAGCAGCCAGCCTTAAAAGACAGATCGCACAGCTCAAACAGGAACTTCAAGAGATGAGTGACAAACTGAGAGTCCTTCAAGAAAAAAAGGAGAGCCCGGGGCCACAGAGTCTCATTGATGGCAGAGATCAAGAGCCTGGTGACCTCCTGGAGTACCTGCATTCACAGATCGACAAGGCGGAGGTGAACACGGGTGCCAGGTTGCCTAGCGAGTACGCGCTCGTACCCTTTGAAAGCTTCACAACCACAAAGGTTTACCAACTTGAGATGGGCCTGACACGCCATCCGGAGGAGAAGCCTGTGCGTAAGGACCGCCGAGATGACCTGGTGGAGGTGATAGAGGCGGGGCTGGATATCATTAATAACCCGGAGGAGGATGACGGACAGGAGGAAAACATCCCCATGCACAGGCAAATGTTCACCGAAAGCCATTTTTTTGAGGGTAAGAGCTGCTCAGATAAAGCATCTTTTACTATGTGCAATTTTCACCGTAGGTCATTGACAATTTCAACTCCCGCTGTCAGGACTGTGCGCACTTAACACTTTTTTTGTTTAAATATGAGGATAAAAGGATGTAGGTGTAAACTTTGCACAGTTACTCGAGCTGCTCTCTTGTGTACTTGCTATTCCTGGCAGGACTCTACAGAACTGAGAGGGACAAAGGCACGCTGTATGAGCTCTACTTTGCTAAAGAGAATTCTCACGAGTACCGTCACGTCACCCTCTTCCGTCCGTTTGGGCCCCTGATGAAAGTGAGGAGCACAGCTGTAGATATCGCCAGCACTGTCATTAACATCATAGTGCCGCTGTCAGGCCGGACTGAGGCTTTTGTTCAGTTCTTGCACAACTTCAGGTGAGAAGGTCACTTGGCAAGTCAGTGCTGTACCTTTCAGAAAGTATAAAAAGGTTTAGGGTAAAGTTTTCTGTGCGTGCTGGCAACATAAGAATGTAGCACTGACATATTCTGGGATTCTGCTTTGGAATTCCGTTTTTTTTCTAATGCATGCCATGTCGCACAACCTATAGTTAAACTTCTATGTATAGGATACAGCAGCATGGCCAGATGTTACACTGTTTCCTGTGCAGTTTTCCATTTTGGTGCTTTACATATTGTTTAGGTTTGTTAAGTTGTAGTTAAAAAGGTTTTAGTATTAAAATGTTGCATTCAGGTTCTGTTTTCTGTCTGCAGGGAAGTTTGTATACAGCAGGACAGACGGGTACATCTCACAGTGGTGTACTTCGGGCGGGAGGGATTGCAGGAGGTCAAGGATTCTTTACAGAAAATGTCCAGGTTTGAGCTACGATATGCTGTTATTTTATTACATAGCATTAAAGGAATGATTCTCTGAAAATGAAAGTTATCTCAATTTACTCGCCCTCGTATTTAAGTTATATTAAATAAAATTTTGGCTCTTCCCAGCTTTGTAATGCCATTGAATGGTCCAAGGTTTTGAAATAAAAAAAAACACATTCATCCATCATAAAAGTAATCCATATGACTCCTGTGGGTTTATGAATGTCTTCTGAAATCTTTGGTATTTAAAGTGTTTTGAAACAAGTATTTGCATTTCTTTGAGTTTAAGTAATCATCTCATATTCTTTTCTTCTTAAATTAAAATCTTTTTTTTTTTTAAACACCATTCACTTAAGCATACTGTATCAGAGATTCATATTTCATCCACAAAATGACATATTTTAATACATTAATAAATGTAATACAATTATTGATTTCAGAATTACAGTTTTTTGTGTTTACCCATCTTATAAGGTTGATAGAAATATTCTGTGTAAAAATGGTTATTCTTGATTTTTTACACTTTTTTTTGTTGTTGCCTAAATTAATGCATGTAATCTGTTTTTGAATTGAAGATTCACTGTTACAACTTTTTTGCACACAAATCTCCATTCGTTTTTTTACGTGGTAGTTCATTGCAATTCTCAATCTATTTCAGTGAGGAAAACTTTAGTAACTACACTTTGATCCCTGTGGATGAGGATTTTTCCCGTGGGCGTGGTCTGGACATCGGCGCTCACGCATGGGAGAAGGGCGGTGACGTCTTGATGTTTTTCTGTGATGTTGACATCTACTTCACACTGGAATTTCTCAGTACCTGTCGTCTCAATACAGCTCCAGGTCTGTGATCTCAACTTTCCCAGTTATACTGTTGGTAAATACTTTTTATACTGCGTTATGCATGTCTTAGTGAATGACATTTTTATTTCTCCCCTCAAAGGAAAGAGAGTTTTCTATCCTGTGGTTTTCAGTTTGTATAATCCAGCCATAGTTTATGGAAATCTTGAGTTACCACCCCCCATTGAACATCAGCTGGTATGGGAAGTCAGTTTTTTGTGATACGTTTATGAAATCACAACACAGAATATAATGTCACTGTTTGGTGTTTATAGATTCATAAAAAAGATGCTGGATTCTGGAGGGATTTTGGGTTTGGTATGACCTGTCAGTATCGCTCAGATTTTCTCAGCATTGGTAAGTTAATGATGTCTACGTTTTATGAGTAGAACGTAGTGTATGGCTTTTTTTGTGCCCAAAAAATGATAAAGAAATAAAAAAAAATCCAATTATATTAGCTTCCTCACCAACCTGTGTGCTTTAGGTGTTTTGTTTTATATGAATAAAATCACAATCTCTCTATTTTAGGAGGATTTGACCTGGAAGTGAAAGGTTGGGGCGTAGAGGACGTCCACTTGTACAGGAAGTACCTACGGAGTGACCTGATTGTGATGCGCACCCCCGTGTCAGGCCTCTTCCACCTTTGGCATGAAAAGCTTTGCGCTGATGAGCTGACCCCAGAACAGTACCGCATGTGCATCCAATCCAAGGCCATGAATGAGGCGTCACACTCTCATCTGGGCATGCTCGTGTTTAGGGAAGAGATCGAGAATCACCTTCGCAAGCAGGCTTATAAAACTCAGAGCAGACCAGCGGAATGAGTGAAGGAGCACAATTTGTTTTGCTTGATAACTGCAATGCAGAAATGTCACATTTCCAGATTATTTTATTTCTTGACTGAGGTAAATCTGTGTATTACAGACGATCCTATAACAGCAAAGAAGACTGCAAAGGGATATATACTGATTGGTACTGTGTTAACCGTTTACATCTTTTAATGTACTTTGGTTTAAAGCCAGTTTTGGTGTTCTTCTGTATTGACTCTGCATACTGTATATGTAAATAATGTCTGTTGGGAAACAAAGTGCTAAAAATGCAGAGAATTTTGCAATTCATTGATAAAGCCATACTGTATTTAATATTACAGTTACAATGTATACTTCTGAAGTTGTTTAAAGGGACAATCATTCACAGATGAATGTGGTTAAACTTGTAAACTTACTTCAGGAATACAGATTGAATGCTAGTGTCTGTTGTAACAGTACTCTTTTCCCAAACCTTTTTTTTGCCAGCATGGGCCTGATATGCATCTTTATGCATGTCTCTTATTTTGCTGCTTGGTGCCATAGTATTTAATATAATTCAGGGGTTAATAGTACAGGCTTTAAACAACAGACCCTTTAACCTCTGCAATGTTTAGTTTCTGCAGCATATAGTAGATATTGAATATTTTAAGAAAAAAACTTTACAACTTAAAGAAAAAATATTTCTGACTGAATGTGCCTCTAAGCTTCCGATGAGAATAATGGTACTGTTAATATAGCAGGTAGATAAACACACAACTGTGGCTATCAACTGTAAAGCCCCAAACTGACCAAGATGTTGCAGTTGTTTAATTTTTTAAAACAAATAAAATGAATACAAGCCGGTTTGGAGATTGTTTGTACCCTTTATACCAACATTATGTATTTGAATGTACAAATATGATTGTCAAGATTATGATAGATTGTTCTGCCTTCTATTGTTTACCAATGAAAAAGTATTGAAATTACAGCAGTTAATACATTTTATGTTTGACTGTAGGATGGTTGGACCCAGATGTTGTAGTTCTAGAGATTATATGTGCTTATGCACAAAATATGCCTTGTTCAATGTCCTATCTCAAACAAGCCCTTGTTGCAGGTGACACCTCAAATTATGATCTGACAAGACAACTGACAGAATAAATCAAAACCTCTATTAAATAAATGAGTTTATTATGACATTTGTATTCAGGTAATATATCATTTTTACTAAATACTCTAAACAGTAAAGTTTTTGTTAATAGCGTGATTCACATTTAATTTCATTCATATGCTCTCAAACTTTTCCGGCTCTATAATTTAAACTAAAAATGTAATTTCAAACAGTTGGGGTGGCATTGAAATCCACTATTTGACTTTATTTCTTAATTTAAGACATATGGAATAATACAAGTGTATTTTACAACAGACTACAAGAAAATGAAATAAAAGCAAAAGAACAAAAAATTGTAATTGTCAGGACAGTCCCAGTCAAACCAGTTTAAAATGTAGATTTTCAAAGTAATAGGAGTTCTGATAACTGAGATCTAGGAATCCATTATATCAATGCAGTGGTTGATCGGGGTATATGTTCATAGTCTTATAAATCTCCTTGAGAATGAGCAAAGCTGTGTCTTCTGACTCCCTAATGAAGAAGACAAAAACATGTGCTTTAAAAAAAAAAAAAAAACAGGCACCAGTACAATTATAACAGCATTATTATGGAAGTCATTTATACGTCACATACCAGTAACACAGATGACTCTGAAGTGCAAAGAGGTATTCGTTAAAGCTCTCGATGGGTTTCTCCTGCAGGACGTAGTCAATGCGGTTTCCTCTGTTCAGCAGGCCAACTTTGACTTGTGGCTCGTCTTCCTTTTGAAACTCAGGACTCTCCATGATCTTAATTGCTTCAACAAGCAAACATTGCAGTTTAGATTTGGATTTAGTTTAATGTACAGTGTGCACAGTGAGAATGAAATTAAACTGAAAGAGGATGTGCATTGTGGATATTACGTAACCGTCAGTCTCACCTTCCCCTTCTTCTTTCTCCTCCTCTGCTTTGATTTGACTGGCCACCATGGCAAGCTGCTCGTGCAGCTGAGTGGAAGATGTGTGAGCACGAGCGAAATCATTCAGTGTCTGCCAGGCGGACTTCAGGGAGCTGATGAAACCATGCTTTAGATCAGAGCCCATCCTCGACAAACTCTCCTTTAATTCTGGACACAAGACATGCAAACATGGAAACATCAGCGCCATGAAAGTCAGAAAACTGACTCCCATTACACAACAATATAAGAATATTTGTATCCTGATTTTAAAAACTGGACTGCATAAAACATCGAAATTCTGAAATACATACCGAGATGAAGTCTCTTTCTCCCTTTATGATGAGGGATCAAAACTGGGTCCAGTTCAATGTCTGGTAAGATCATGGGCTCAATCCTGTATGCAACTGGATCCAGCTGAGAACAGCATCAAAATGCATATGTTAATATCTTTCCATGCACTGTGATATTCAGCAATATTTAAAATGTTCAAACAAATTTACTATATGATTATTTTTCATTCACATTGATTCAGTCCAAATGCACAAGATTTGATATTTTAGTTTACAGACCAAAAGCAGTTGCAATCACACTTGAAAACTTAGACACCACATACTGGATGATAAATATTGAAGAACCCTTCGCAGGTTGGAAGCTGGTAAGACTCCTCAATTTTCTCCACTCCACGTACTGTCAGAAACATTCCGATGGGAGAGCCAAGAGCAAAGAAACTCACTGGTTCAAAGTCAAGAGCATGATACACCACTGACACCTGGAGGAGAACATCATTATTCAAGATCACAGAACACAACCATACATTGCACTGCATCCTAACCCCACAACACAAGATTCAAACGCCAAGCAATGAAATGTAAAATGGGGTGATGCTTGTACAACCATCTCACCTGTCCAGTGCCTATTTCAAAATAGTTGTAATTCACATGGACTGAGGACATGGACCTTCCCACTGGCAGTTTGCGGCTGGCAGGATCTTGTGTGGGCTCTGTTTGAAGGGGAGCTGTCTCTTTAGGTTCCTCTTTCGCTACAGTCTTCTCCATTCCTGCCTGATGAGAAAAAAACGTTTTGTCCCATTAGACTGAAGGAATAGTGTGTCACTAACATCTGATGCAATATAAAGGGAACAGAATAATTTGCCTGTTTTGCGGACTTCTCTTTGACAAACTTGGCAAGTTTTTTACGTGGTCCCAAAGGAATACCCATTTCCTTCAGATCATCTATCGTGCACATGAGCTGCAGAGAGAGATGGAAAAATAGTGTGCTGGGATGCTATCTTAAAGAATGTATTATAAAACCAGGTGAAAAAAATAATATGCTCTTACTAGAGACTCAACATCAATCTTTTCAATTTCAAAGACGCTCAGGTATTCAGACAAGCCCAACATCTCCAGAACAGATGATAGGTCACCAATCTCCTCTTCTTCCTCTTTTGATTCTTCTTCAGTGGCTGCTACAGCAGTCACTTCATTGGTCTGTGTGACAGGACTCACCTTGCACAATTAAACAGTTTTATGTCATTAGGTTCTCATCACATTTTAAACCTAGTAGTTCAAGTTATGTACAGCATCTTAAGGATGTCTTCGTAAAAAAAAAAAAAAAAAAAAAAAAAAAAACTCTGATACCTGTTTCTCATTAGGCTGAGCATTCCCATTGGTTATTGGACCTGACAGAGGTGACCCAATCTTCTGATTTGACAGCAAATCAAAAAGTATCAAAGATCCTATTGGGACAATAATCAATTAAAACATATTAATTGTGTATCTATGCATCAGAGCTAAAGTACGAAAAAGAACAGGATTCTAACCTAAACTGTGTCCCGACAAAGACACCTTTCCTTTAAAGTCAGGGTTTCTCTGCATAAACAGTGCATGGAGGCGGTTGATCTCAAAAGCCACTGTGTCCATAATAGTCTGGCAGTAGGTAGGGCTGTTGTAGAAGAGCACATCTAAGAGGGTTTCATTAGTAAAGTGACGCAGGCGTCCTGTGCTGGGCAGGGTAATCTTCTTTATCCGCCTTTAATGTAAAGACAGGGTTGCACAAAATTCAGTAAGTAAGTAATTTCAACAGAAGTCATCTATTTTGTGAAGAGTCTGAATGTTATGAATGTTACCTGTCAACTCCTGTGGCATCACCATGCAGAGCCGTGTGCCAGTGCACAGGTAGAAACTCCACGCGGCTAATGGTATGATCCTCCCGTTGCCTCTTAAAATGACTTTGCAACAACTTTAAAGACACGCTGCGGAAGTCATCCACTGTGAACACAAACAAGCAGTTTTATTAGTAATAAATACTGTGTCCAGGCATAACAGAAAGTCCCTGTGTGTGGATACAAGAGCTCTAAATGAAAGCTAAATGAATTGATCAGCATTAGCATTTTTATGTTTTCAGGCATTAAGGCTTAATGCGCAAAAGCAATACATTTGGTTTAAGTTGTGCATTTTTTCAAAGCTCAACATTAGCGTGTGTGTATAACGTACCACACTCCACTATGCTCCTAAACCTTAGGTCACAGACAGGCCCGATGCCATGCACCATAAACACCAGATGATCCACCTGAGGCATCTCACCTAGGGAGAAAAGGACAATATTCTTAAGCCACACTATGCACTCAAATATAAATCACTCATTGACAATTAATATATATATATATATATATAAAACCATTTTAAATAAACAGCCAAAAATCATCTAGATCACGTATGAGGTCAAAAGTCTTACCATCAGGAACTTCATCGTGATCGTCATCCACACCCCTCTTGACTACTCGAGGTCGAGTCTGACCGTCTTGTGTTGTGCCCCATTCATCAGGCATCGCTGATGGCTGAAACTGCACAATCACCTACAAAAAGAAACCAGAAATCTGATTTAGGAACAAAGTATGTACCATCCACATCCAGCGTTATTTAGTCTATAGGCTTCTTGAAAGCATTTCAAGGTGTTGTACCTTTGGATTGTGCATTACGATGGTTTCTCCAGATGGAAATTCCAGTCTGCGATGCCACTGATTAGTAGTAACAGCTTTCTTATATTCTGCCTGTTTAAAGCAACAAAAACACATTATAAACACGTTATATTTGGCCTTAAAGTGCTAGTTTACCCAAAAATAAAGATTCTGTAATTTACTCAACCTCTTGTCATTTCAAACCTGTATGACTTTCTTCTGCAGAACACAAAAGAATACATTTAAAAAAATGTTGGTAACCAAACAACCCATTCACTTCTACTATATGGACACAAAACCAATGCAAGTCAATGGGTACCACTGTTGCTAGGTTATCAACATTCTTTAAAATGACCTTCATTTGTTTTGCAGAAGAAAGTCACAGAAGTTTGAAATGACAAGAGGGTGAAGAAATGAATACAGAAATGTCATTTTCGAAGAAAAGCACAAACCTCCAGCTTGTCACTGAAGTCTTCTGAATAGGGGATGAAGCGACTGTCTGTATCTCCTTTATAGAACCACGTGCACCGGCGGACCTCGGTGGGCTCTTCCTCCCAGTACACAGATGTCCGCGCGCGATCGTAAAGTTGCACATCATATCGGCCTCCATCGGTACACACGATCACATTCTCTGGATCTGGCTGAACTGCAGCAATAGATTACATCAGAAATGTCAGCTAAACTGACTTTTTGCGAGTACATTCTTGGCATACATACAAAAACACTTTTATGCAACAAAAAACTTCTTCAACAAATTAAGTTACAATAACAGAATAGGTTCTATTTAACAAAACATTACTTAGTTTTTGTCAAATACTGATATCAAAATATTTGCAGCACCTCATACAATTACACCATTTAGTTTCTAAAAACTTTACCGGAGTTGAAAGTCTCTTCCAGGTGAATGGAATCCAGAATACTAAAGGGAAGCCAGACCATTTTTGACTCCACTTGTTTGCAGTAGAACCAGTGAGGTTGAAGAGGTTCATAAACATTATATGTATATGGCATCATAGGGTTGGCAGGGACCACCGGACCAGCTAAACTGTTTGCAGCAGGGGGAGGTGGAAGCTGTGGTGGGGGAGGCTGGAAAATAGGTATAACACCTTTAATTCATGTTTTCTTAAACACATAATTCAGTCTCAGAAATATAACCAACAAAAATGACATAATCAGGAATTTTTTTATATATATTTGTATATGAATATTCTCTATTATAAATAACCAACCTTTGAGAATGCCGTCGGTGGAGTCTGGAATGAAGGAGCTGGTGATGCCTGAGAGTAGGGGTTTAGATGCTGGGCTATGTGGGAAGGGGGCTGCTGCTGTAATTCAGGAGCCATGATGTAGGGATTTGCTTTGCTACTGGCAGCTGTGTGACGGTATGGATTATAGGACTGCTGGTAGCTCTGGGGAGGTGGAGGAGTTGGTGTGCTATGTGGGGGGGTGTATGTACCCATAGAGCTTTGATTAATAACACTGCTGTACTGTTGAACGGGGTTCATGTGAGATATTGGTGGGTTTAGAGGCAGACTAGCAGAAATGGACGCAGGCGACGGCCCTGATGTTGACGGAATGGCAGTTGGTGCTGGAGGTGGACATGGCTGTTGCCCTATGGAGGCAAACGGGTCACTGCTGGTGGTGTTGCTGGTGAAATAACTTAAAGTAGATGGCTGGGGTGCGACTGATGACGTCTGACCAAGGAAACTGTCTTCTTCTCCAACTTCGCTGACATCATCTTTACCAAGGAGAGAATATTAGAATTACATGTGACACAGAGCATCTTTGTATAAGGGTTAAACACATACAATAAGAAACCATTACAGAAATTCTATTTGATTTAGAGGAATGGTTATTATAGGAATTGTATTGGTTTTAATGGAAACTACAATGGTCTTTTTGTGTCTCTACTGGTATTGCGTTGGGTTGGTTGTATGTTATCTAGTGGAAGGGATCCAAAAAAACATTAAACCCTAAAGCTCAAAACATACTACATAAAAGAAATTTGCAATGGTTTCAGTAATAAACAGCTGATGGTTCGTAGTGGTATTTTTTGCTATCCAATTACTAACAGTTTGCCAAGCAAAACAACACATAATTCACTGACACAGCAGAATTTTATTCACGTGATTTCAAAATGAAATAATCAAATATAAAGTATAGAAGAGCTGCTGAAAGCAGGATCTCAGTGACAGGCTAACAGCACTAGCCACTGAAGCATCTTTATATTCTCACCTCCTGATAAAACCGCAGGACCAGTGGCCTGACTGACAGGAATGAAGGGCAGGCTGAAGTTAAACTCCGGGGCTGCTGAAAACAGCAGGTTTGCGCTGCTACTGGGAGTGTTATTGGGTTTCCTATCAGCCATTTTCAATCAGATATTACACGTAGCTTGTTCTCAGTCGGAACAGATTTACACCGCTTCCGGGTTCGTCACCGTACAGATAACGGAACGCTCTGCATTTCACTAATCTTCACTTCTTTGACTGTCTGAGTTGTCCGTGCGACGATCTAGTCTGAGGCCTTGCAGATGATATAGAGGTTTCTAAAAAGTGCGTCACCACAAGGTTGACGTACAAAGGCAAACGTAATCTAATATCGAGCAAAGGATCTTCAAAGTTTCGTTTCTTTTTCAAAACAAATAAGAGCTTACTTGAAACGGTAAACACACATCAAGCTGTGATTGTTACGATTTAAAATTACTTATTTATATATATTTATAAAAACATGTACTGTTGTTTATTTCTGTAGTCTTTTATTGTTACCCAAGTGTTTTGTATAAAACGGTACAAATGGTTATTTTTACAGAAAAGGTGCGGCCTGTTTTTGGGAGAATAAAATAAATTGTAAACACAGATATGTAAATATATGTACAATAAAATTGGCATACAAGGGAATGTTGCATCCCTAATTGTAGTTACTTTGATTTCTATTTCTTGGAGAAAAATCGACTGCAAATATCGGTAAGCTACTGCCTAGCCTACGCATAGCAAAGGGGCGTAGAATTTGCGACAGGGTCACGTGGTAGTTTTCGTGACGCAATTTTCCCGCCACGGTGTATTGTGCGGCGCTGTCCTGTAGTACATGTCATAGGCGCATTAGTTTTAATTTTTGTTTGTTATCAATCCTGCAGCGATGCCTACAGTTGACGATTGGATTAACAACCCACTGGGTGTTGTTGACGGACTTTTTGGTAAGACGCAATGGTTAAAATTCCTTCTTTTTCAACTAATACATGTAGTGTGTGCACAAGTTAACAGAGCATGTGACTTATTACGCTTGCTCATGTATAGCTCAGCTTTTCAAGTTAATGAACATTTTCACATACTTTTCTGTTTACAACTATGCCATACCCATTGTCATCACTGTTGCCTAAAACGATGTGTAAACTAATAGTTTCTAGTATTTTTCCTAACAACACTTTTTGTCCTTTCAGCCCAGAGTAACTCCAGTCCAGACTGGGAGAGGAAGGTGGTGGACTATTTCAAAGAGAAACTGAAACTAAACGACGCTCACACCTGGGTAGTTGTTAAAATCTGTTTATTTGTTTTTATAGGATATTGACATGTGAACATTCAACGCATCTTTATGCTTTATACCCGGAAGAAGTTTGCACATGTTTACAGTACTGGTTTGTTTTGACAGATAACATCAGTTAATCAGTAGCTCTGATTAATACAGTTTTGGAGATTGAGTAATTTATGACAGAATTTTTATTTCTTTACAGGGATAGTTCACCCCAAAATTAAAATTTTTGTAATCATTTATTGTTTCATAAACATTTGAAGTTGTGATGGTTGTCAAACTGTCCTGCCAAATTGCATTATTATAAATAGTCAACAAAATATGAATCTGAGTGCTTTCAGCTCATAAAAAAATGTTTATTCTATTGGGTTATTTAGGTTCCATCTCTGAATGATGTTCCCCTGCATTACCTAAAGCCTAATAGCCTGGTGAAATTTCGTTGCATGGTCCAGGATATGTTTGATCCAGAATTTTTCATGGGCGTGTATGAGATAAATGATCCTACGTCCAACTCTAAAGTAAGTTGTTCCAACTTCTGTACAGAATACACACATTTTCATTCTTATCAGTATTGCAGTATAATGCACTGGCAGTTGGATTTGAGACCAAGTGCCTGTTTAATATTATTTCTGTTCTCCTTACAGCTGGTGAAATGTGGAAAGTACAAAGATGTAACAGATTGTGGGGTGAGTAAACATTTGCCAGGTTAAACATTCATAGTACACAAGCATGTATTCATAAACCTGTCTGAGTAAAATAGTTGAGCTAAGGCATGAAAAGCAAAACTGAATAAACATTATCAACTAAACTTTTACATCAACAGGTGGACTTCAACTCAAAAAACACTGTGACATCAGAGAGACAGACGTTTTACTGTGTCCCCATCCCAGGAGAATCCCAATGGGTGAAGGAAATATCCTTTAGATTGATCCTCATCTTGTTTTTATTCAGAATGTTTTGCCTTTAATGCTTGAGCTCATTCGCTTCTTTTTTACTTAAACAAAATGACTTGAGTTCTTTAACAGATCAGAAACAGTTATGCAGGCACCAGTCAAGCACGTGTGTTGCCCTCCACTTCTTATGCCCCCAACCGGCACAAGCGCAGCTATGAGGAAGACGATGATATGGACATGCAGCCACAACAGATGAAAGACCCCAGTCAAGGTTGGACAGGGAAATTACGTTTCTAATGCAATTTTAGTTATTGAATTGCAAATGTAAACTGGAATTTGTAGACATGAATTATATTAAAGGTAGTATAATGGCTCATGTTCATGATGATAAATTACATTTTGTCAATTTACTATTTGTCTGTGAGCAGGAGCACAAGGCTCTGCAGGTCCTCATGGCAACACAGAGTCAAAGCGACAGGAGACAGAAGCGCCCAATCAGAACACTTCTCCTTCACACTGCACATCCAGTCTGGATCTGAACTTCCCTTTGCCTGGGGAAAAAGGCCCAGCCTGCCTTGTTAAGGTTTAACTTACATTTTCTTTATTCTTAGAGACAAAATGAGATTCATATGTGTTTTATTTCTGTTAAACAAAAAAAATCTACATGTCCATGTTCCCATGGAAAAAAGACCATTTGAATTTATCTGTGAAAAGTCACTTGTCACACTTAGTAGTACACCAGATGACTAAATTCAATTTAGATTTTATAGGTTCTTTAAACATATTTTTAACTCAGTGAAGTTTTTAGATGAAAATGCTTTTAATAATTTTTAATGAAAGCTTTTTAGACGATAATCAAGTCGTCTTGAACACAAATAATATGGTATCTTACAGCTTTGAATGGTTCCCACGCACGCGACAGCCATCTCAGGTGTATAATCTCTGTAATTGGCAGGTGTATGAAAACTTGGATAGTTTCAAACTGAATGACATGTTAGAAGTGTTTGGCATCCTCTCTGTGGACCCTGCATTAAGCATGATTGCAGATGAGAGGTAATCCTCGATTATTTTTGGAAAATTGTATAAAATTATAAGCAGAGGTTTTTAAAGCTACAGTGTAATACAGTAGTATCTGTCGTACATGCAGGGAGGCATCTTCACTGATAAACCCCGCAGATGGCATGGAGACTATAGAAGAGCAGAGAGTCCACAGTCCACCAGCATCACTTGTACCAAGACTGCACATGCTGTATGCCCAACCTCTAATTCACAACAACCCATTACTGCCCTCTGGTGCCATGCAAGATAACGGAGACTGTAAGACTTTTCCCTTATTGTGCTTGTGAATTACATTTTTGTAGTTTGTGTCTGGCAGGCTGAAGACACTCTTACCTTAACATCATGTGCATGCATGCTGTCTTCAGATACACGCAGTTTTCTTGGGGAACTGGCCACAGTCAGAGCAGAGCTGCTGACTTACCTCACCCATCTCCTGCTGGGAGATTCACTCGCTGCAGAGTACCTCATTCTCCATCTCATCTCCAGTGTGTAAGTTGCTCATTTCAAACTTGTGATTGTTTCCCAGTTGTCCTTTAAAGACAATACGGGAAACCTTCCTGTAGCTCAGTGGTTAGAGCATGGCGCTAGTAATGCCAAGGTCATGGGTTTGATCCTAGGGGATTGCACATATCCAAAAATAAATGTATATTGTAATGTAATGCAAGTCTGCCAAATGCAATAATGTAAATGTAAAGGTTTGCATGTTGTCTTTGATATAGATATAGCAGACGCGATGTACTTCCTCTAGGCAAATTTACCCTCAATCTCAGTGGCTGTCCTCATAGTTCTCCATACACCGAGCATCTCTACAAGGTCATCCAGTGTCTTTTGCCATCTGTAAGTAATTTAGAGTATATTTGTGCAGTAGCTGGGATTAATTCTATTGCACTAAATTATTAAGGTTATTAAAACTGCTGTACCTTTCTTGTTAGTCATTCCGGCTGTGTATGAGCTTGCATAATATGAACAACCAGCGCATGGTGCCCCGGAAAGACTACACGGCTAATCGTCTGGTGAGTGGGACTCTTCAGCTGGCCAATAACACGTCCCTGTTTCTGGATGAGACCCAGCTGGAACAGGGTCAACTGGACACCACAGGTGAGAGCACTGATTTAATGCAGAAGAGTAGAGTGCTTCAAGAGAAGTGTGCATCTGGCTGATTGTAATGTGGCACTAGTTTATGTTTGTTATGTATAGTGTCTTTTTCAAATTGGGGACAAAAGTTTTTGAATTTTGTGTCGACCATCTAAAACTGAAGCCTTAAATAGTTGTTGTTGCTTGTTCAGTTAAGTGTAAAAAATCCTTTACAGCAACAGCTGGATTTAGACATTATTGTTTAGTTTTATTCAAATCATTTGTGTCTTAAATGCGGTTTATAGTACTGAAAGCTTTATCTCTTTGTTCCCGGTGTAGGTGTGCGGAACATTACTGCGTTGGGAAACCTGATCACTTGGCAGAAGGTTGATTACGACTTCAACTACCATCAGATGGAATTCCCCTGCAATATTAACGTGCTTATCACATCCGAGGGCCGTTCCCTTCTCCCGGTATGGACATGAGCCCTGAGTCTCTTAACTCTTAATTTACAAATATTACCTGTAAATATTTAGGCAGTGACCTTCAGAATTTCCAACAACTGAAAACATCTAGGGTCAAAATGCTACTCTCAGGAGAATGGCATGAGGATGGGAGATGTTTACATCGGGCAGTTGTGAAGATGGCCTAATATTACCATCACAGTCCACAGGGTTGTCGTCAGCCTTGGCTGGACTTTAATTGTGACTTTGCTGTGAATCTAACAGCCTGTGGAATGTCCTGTGCTATTCTTGTACTTCAGCTCTTTTGTTGTCATGGCTGCAGTTTTTCCACAAGGACATTAGACGGAGTGGCCCGGACAGGCCGTTTATTTAATGGCACGAAGATGACTGCACAGTACTTCATAGTGTTACAGACTCAACGTTAAGTTTATTGAGGGATAGTTTAATGGCTCAACTCGGTTATCAAAGCAACAGTAGCCGCGTTTCCATTACAGATTTGCGCAAAACTTTTGCGATATTTTGTAAATATCAATAAAAAACTATTGCGAAATGGCATTTCCATTAACCAATGTTATGCAACAAACTCATCCTCTCGCAATAATTTGTTATAAAAATCATGACGAACTCCTCCAGACATACCGTGTCATGTTTAAATAATGATCATGTGACTTTACGTACCCCATGTAACCTGTAAATGCGAAAAAACATTTCCATTGCAATTTTGTGAAAAATTCCATTTTCAAATTGCCTGAAAAACCACCTTATGTGAGACACTCAAAACTTTCTTGAGCGTATTTTAAATTTGCCCAATTTAAAGGGTAATGGAAACGATGAAAAGAACTTATGCTGTTTTCTAAAGAGATGTATAATTAACACACTTTCTTCCTTAGTCTGACTGTCAGGTCCCCCTGCTGCCCACCCTGAATCCACCGAACCTTGAAGAGTATATGAGTGCTGTTCAGGTAGCACAGGTTCCATCTCAGATCAACAAGTACCGCATCTACCTGAGCGTAGTCCGCACCATCAACTACACCATCTCAGATGAGATAACAAAGGTCAGGTATACATTTATTGGCGTTTGTGTAATCATGCATACACTGAGTATTTGAGTGTTGTATAGAAACAAAATCTTTGTCATTAATTTCTTTAATGCATTTGCTTTCTTGATCTGTAGGCAGTAGAAGACGACTTTGTAGAAATGCGTAAAGATGACCCTCAGAGTATGTCTGCAGAAGACCTGCATAGATTGCTGGTTGTTGCGAGGTAGGTTTCAGTTTGCCAACTTACAGCGAGCTATCTAGTTGTATAATCCTATTATGTAAACATTTGTTTATACCCAACGGTAGTTGGTCTGAAATTATAACATTTAATATCACTCTCTTTCAGGTTGCTCTCATTGAGTCATGGGCAGAACACTCTTTCTAGAGATGGCTGGATGAAAGCCAAGCAGCTAGAGGCCCTAAGAATAAGCAGAACACAGCAGCAGAAATGTGTGAATGGAAATGAGCCCTAAGATGTATTGCTATTTACTAATACTTAAAAAGTTCAACGTGTTTTCATGTGGCTTATGGTTCTGTACAGTTTTTTTTACTTCTTTTTAAACATGCAGTAAAACCCTGTAAACACTGAGGAAGTAGTTTTGATGTTTGTTTTCATTTTTGATAATGTTTTTGAATCGTTGTATATTAACATTTATAAGCACATGCAGATGTATGACAAAATATAACTTCCTTACTGCAAATAATTGCACTTCTGGCACAAGGGTATTAATAAAAAAATAAAGTCTTGAGAACATTACCATTCAGTTGCATGACTAATTGAAAGCTTTTAACACACATTTAATAGGTTTAAAGATGCCACAGGCCCATACTGACATACTAATGTGGAATGTTTTGTGCAGTGCAACACCAGAGCATTCATCTCTGTTCAGTCTTGCATGCCATAGCCTGCATGTGAGCCACACATCTCACTCATTAAGGAGATAAATACATATTACTGTAATAATATTTGGTGAAGAACACCAACTAATTGAATATTGTATAATTTCATCATATGATAACTAATGTTCAGGGGTTATTCAAAATGACATTGTTTTATTTAATTAAAAAGCCTCCCATACATCCCATAACATTTTAAAATACAGCAGTTTACACAATTGTTAAAGTTTAACATAGGAAAATACTGGGAAACAGGGTTGTGAACTTTTTAATAAATACTCTATTTTGAAATAAAGGCTGGAAACAATGAATGGAATGTCAAGGACACATTCAAAAATAAAACAAAATAACATCAGACATGTCAGTGAACTTACAAACATGGACAAAACATGTGGATTCAAAAGCACTTTGTGACAAATGACTACACTTAAAACATGTGAGAAACAATCACAGGAACAGTGCAACTCTTAATGCATAGAAATTAAAATACACACATCCAAAAAACAAGAGGAATGTCCTTACATACTGCTGAACCATGACTTTAACATAAACTTCAAGTTCAAAGCAAAGAACAGTTCAGTGCGTGCCATCTTACATAGTTAAAAAAATTAAAACGTCAGTTCCCACCAAAACCTACTGCACATGTGTTATCACTATTGCATAACAGCCACCATATATTAAAGATCAGACAGGCCAAGCTCAGCTTATTAAAATGACGTACCAGCTCTAGGTATGTCTGAACGTTTATGCGTTTCAACAGCACGGTGGAGCAATGTGAGACAAAATAGATGTTTTAAAAGGTACTTTAGAAATGTGTGGAATAACTACACTTATGACATGTTTGCAAAAAAACTGATCAGCCAGCCATAAAGGCCAATATGATTTTCTCATACAGAAGAGCATCACAGGGTCATAAACAGGCCACTCAAATAACCCTCAATTCCATCAATAGTATGTATAGTATGCATTTAAATATGACAATTCTGTCATTATTTATTCACCCTCATGCTGTTTAAAACCTGTATAAGACTCTTTCTTCTACAGAACACAAAAGATATTTTAAGAAATCAATACAATTAAGTCAATGGGGTCCAGTGTTGTTTGGTTACTAACATTCTTAAACATCTTTTGTGTTCTGCAGAAAAGTTTTGGATTGAATGCATAAACTAGGTAGGATTCCCTGGACAACCTCCAGCAAGGCCTGATGTTCTTTCTGCATCAAGAAAACATGGTAAGGAAGTTTTAAAAATGATCCTCATCACTTTTCTATTTTTAAACGGAATGACTTTCAGGCCAAAGAGATTTATCATTATCCAAACACAGTATAGATGTTTAAAACATGACTTAAAATAAAATCATTTGAAGGTAGACGTGTCAAATACCTGCATGTAGTAATTTAGTAAGACTTGCTTTTGCCATTTAAGAGTGCAAAAAAACAGTATGTTAGACAAGGGAATGTTAAAATTGTGTCAGATACTGGTCAAAAACTTTGACTTTGACTTAGTAGCAAATAATTTAATCAGGTTTAACCAGTATTTGAAACAGCCCCTCCTTCCATATTGTTTTTACCCTTCTTAAAGAGCAGAGCATTTAAAGATAGCAAATGTTACATTATTCCACTGCATACAACTGAAAAATTAAATTAAGACTTTAAGATCTCAAAGAAATAAATAGCCATTTTAGTCCAATGAAACAAAGGCTTCATTTGACATGTTACCTTTAAAGTTGCATCATTGCCCAAAAACAGACTGTGGCCTCTTTCCTTTAGCCATGATTCTAAACCTAAGAGCACGTAAATATAATTCTCTGTCTATAAACATCTTATTTGGAGAATTGCTACAGTACTTACATATAATACTTACAGTTAGTAGTGAATAATATAATGACCATCTACACAACTATACTGGACCTATTTTTATAACAAACACCACATTGAAGATATCCATATAATAATGTAACGTTACCGTCCAGTTTTCTAATGCGTAATATTAAGCTGCCCACTGATATTCAGATGTGGTTATTCTTAAGAGAAGTTTGAGCTACAACAGCCAGTGAATTTAAACAAGTGTACTACACAAGTGGGGTCACACATGACAATCTGGATCTTGCGTCTTGACATGCAATAAAACTTGCCTGCCTTTATTTACCTCAGTTATCTATTTCTGAACATGCAAACCAGCGCTATATAGAGGTTTAGGATCTGACTCGGGTTAATCTTAAATGTATTACATTCTACTCAACACTGGCTGTAAACTTTGGTTTGGTTAAATGGGGGAAATCAGGAATGTGGCATTAGTTGAATAGTTGAGAACTTTTGCTACCATTTTAACTGGAAGTCAGATTCTAACACTAAAATACATCAGGGTGAAAGCACATATCCACATTATATCTGAATGATCCTAGTCTGGCACTGTGTAAACATTGCACGCAATTCATTTTCTTGAGTTTCGTTTACAGCATCCGGCTCTGGGCTTTTCTGTACTTTCGCTACGGCAAAATTGATGCCTTGGGTAAGACCGGCCTGGGTCAAACTAGCCACCTGAACCATAGAGCTCTTGATCTTAGCGAAGGGTGACACGACACGGCTTCCGTTACCGTCCGCCGGGGAGACTCCTGTATTGCCCTCAAGACTCTTTTGCGACCCGCATGACGTTGCAGAACCTGAAGGATGGACTGTCAGAAGATTTCCACCGGAGACAGAAGGATCCACCTCAAGCTGAGAAGGCCGATGAAGATGCTGTTGGGAAAGCGAAGAACCGAGTTTTGCATCTGGAGCTGAGGGGGCTTTGGTGCCTTGAGGTTCTTGTGGTTTGGGTGGTTGGGCCACATCCTCAAACACCTCTATTGGTTTGGTCTTGGCATCCTGGACAAATTGGTGGCAGTAAGCATCAATGGGTGTCCCAAAGTCTATCAGAATGGCTTCCTCTGCCTCAGAGGCCGCACCAGGAGAGTCATCTGGGCCAACCGTCAAGCTATCTGCAGTTTTGTTATCGCAGCCTGTGACTCGTATGAGAGAGGGTACAGCGATCTCAACGCTGCTAATAGACTGTGATCGACTGGAAAGCCGTGGCGCAGATGCTACGATTCCACAGCTAGGAAGCACATAGTCTACATTCTCCCGAGAGCCCATGCATGGCTGCTCGTCCGAGTTGTAGGAATCCGAATCGGAGGAAATTTCGTCAGAATGTGCGTCATTACGGGCACCTGGACCAGCATTGGCATCAGAAGTCTCCAAACTGCTGTCAGATTTCCAAAGGTTTACATGCAAGTTGGGCTTCAGGAAGTTCACTTTGACCTCCGGCTTTGAAAAGGTTCCTAGTCTCCCCAACGGCTTGAAGTTTCCGATGTTGACGTTAGTCTTCGTCTGCTTCACTTTCTGGTTTAGTGTTGAGAACTTGTTCATGAGGAAACTTTTACCCTGAGCCAAACCAGACCCAAGGACTTGATCCACGGCTTTGCCTTGTATTCCCATTATATCCTCATGTGGTTTACTGTGCCTCCTAATGCAAAACAATAAAGAGATTAACAACCAAGTGTCTTGTACAATTTGTAGTTAAAAATGATTTTACAACCTCTGAAATCTAAAAATACCCATAAAAGTTTTTTTACCTCTCTAGTTTCTTCTCAACAACCTGGACGTCAAGCCCCATAGCTTGCTTTGTAATACGAAGCATTTCAGCGATGCACTGGAGTGTGTCTGAAATGCAAACAATCCAACGTGTGCAGAGGAAATCATTCATTATTTATCACAAACACAAAACCCTTCAAGGACCAGCGTACACAGAGCCAAGTTATATCTTTTACCAACTTGACCCAAAATGTCAATCATAGAATTACGCAATACAGAATTTTAAAGGAATAGTTCACCCATCATTTACTCACTCTCTTGTTGTTTCAAACCTGTATAACCTTCTTTCATTTTCAGAACACAAGAGAAGATATTTTGAATAATGTTGATAACCAAACAACTGCAGTACCCATTGACTTGCATTGGTTTTGTGTCCATACAATAGAAGTCAATGGGTAACGCTGCTGTTTGAGAGTAAGAAAATGACAACATTTTTATTTTAGGGTTAACTATCCCTTTAACTAGCGCCACTACAAATCATGCTATACCAACAACGGCTCCTACCTTTCCCATCATCCTCTGGGTTCCGTGTGACAGCTCGCAGCGTGTGGAAGTAACCGCTTACCTCACCGTTCTTATAGTGCAGCCGCATGCAGCAGTATTTAGGTTTACCAAACAGAGTTGGTTCTGGACCTAAAAAGCAAAAAAACATTGGAAACAGCCATCATTGTATCAATCCAAAGCATAATAGTTTGTTTAATAGCACAAAAATTCGCTATATGCTCTTACCAATTTCAATCTTTTCGAGACCTTCTAAGCTTAGTCTCTGGTACTGGTTGACTTTGTCTGCTTCCTCATCGTAGCTAAAGAGCAACAGAAGGTGGAGTAGCGTTAAATCTTTGCCAAGAAATGATTACTCATTTTGTATAAACACTGAGAGAATATGCACTTACTAAGCTACATAATATGCACAGTTGGACAGCAGCAGAAGAACATCAACGTCTTTATGTGTGGCATCTATGAGACTTGAAGAAAACAGACCAGTTAAATCTAAAAAGAGATGCTTTGCTCATAAACAATACCACTGAACCCTGGCCTTACAAAAACGAGAGAGAGAGATGAATTTCACACATACTGACTGTCTTAGGATGTGTGAAATGCTCAGGTGAACTTCTCATGTTATGATCAGAGTATACCTCAGGCAATTGGCAAATGCTTAAATCAACCTCAGAAAAATCCAGCCCAACCAGTAAGGTTCAGACATCCATTACTCAACACCATAACCTACCACCAACAAACGCTCAAAGATTTGAGAAAACATGGCTCCTTCACCCAAACAGTTATTACAGAACCAAACAAACAAAAACAAAACAGATGTACCTCTGAACCAATGACAAAAAACTGTTAAAAAAATTGTCATAAAAATTAAATATAAAAATGTATAAAAATCTTCACATGACGAATTAGGATATATACTGTATATCATTTATAATATCAGTATACTAATAACAATATACTATGATATTTATTATATTATATTTGAATGTAGTGTGCTCTCACCTTGGATCGCAGTCTATCAGGGCCCAACCACCATGAAACTTCTCATCGTCAGGCAACAGCAGCTGCATGTATGTCTGCAGCAGGAGGCTGACCTGCTCCTGAGCTCCTCTTTGACTCTCCTTCTCTTTCTCCTCATGCTCCTTCTCTTTGCTGAAGATGGAATACAGGTCTTCTGTTACTGGAAGGCCCATCA
The DNA here is from genome assembly GCA_026939265.1 of Oreonectes daqikongensis. Taxonomy (NCBI): domain Eukaryota; kingdom Metazoa; phylum Chordata; class Actinopteri; order Cypriniformes; family Nemacheilidae; genus Oreonectes; species Oreonectes daqikongensis. The sequence goes on from JAOTQM010000049.1 coordinate 555,293, forward strand.
TGAGGTCTGGAGACACATGAAACATAAGGCACTGAGCTGGGCTATTAGCACCGTGTAAATATGTAACATGAACTCTAAAGTAAAGTAAATACATGATACAGACTCTAATGAAAAAGTTGAAAGTCACTCTCACCAATGACGGCCTGCCGGTAGGCGTCTCTGAAGCGGTTCAGATAGTACCGATTAGCTGAGTTCACACCATCCTTCATCACACCCGCTAACTTTCGCTCTCCTGTCCGTGTGAAATCTCCCTACATGACAGATCACGTAGGATTAGACCGACTCACGCGTACTGGACCATCAAGTGACCGTTTTCAGTGTGCTTTTTCATTCACTTTTTCATTGGGCTTTGTTCCCAAGTATTTTTAAAATATTATAAGTTCAGTGTTTGTTATGTTTCTGCTCATCTGTCACAAAAAAGTTTTTTTTTTTGCTACGCAAATCTACAACCCACACAAACTGTCAAACCTAATTACATAAAGGCACATCAACACATTCAGTCTCACAAAAACTAAATAAAGAGCACTAATTTTTATTGACAGCTCTAATATAAATAAATAACATGAATTACACAGCCTTTTATGTTTTTTTGCGCACTAGAGGAAAGGTTAAGATATGTTTGATTTAACTGCAGGCTAAATACTACATGCGCTTGGCAGGCAGATAAAGAACAGCATAAAATCTTTGGCAGGCGTTCTGTCAGTTTACCTTTAGGGCAGCTGTGCCAGCGTACTGACGGCTAATGGTGTCTCCATTGTTGGCCCACATCACCTGATAGATCCTGTAACACTTGAGGGGCAGCGGCTGCTCGGGTGGCATTACACCAAGTTTTTTCAGCTGGGACCAAATGAATAAAAGACTTAATGAGTGGCATAATGCGAGTCTATGCTATAGGCACAGTGCGAAATTGTTATTTATTTTTACTGTTAAGGCACACTTTATATTCAAAGTAACTCACAGATACGCTTTTATTATTTGCATATTTTATCTGTGCAGTGCATTCCAAGCTCAGAGCTGAGCATGCATACCTGCTGTTCCATGACAACACGGGCGATTGCAGCCTGTACCACGTTTGTCCTGTCCAGACAATCCATGCAGTTAACCCGGAAGATGCCCTCCTGATGGCAGATGACTCCTGCTTGGTCCACCCTATTTAGAAAAAATATGGAATTTAATAATAAGCCTTCTATACTAAACTGATAAGAAGAACAAAATAGACCTGGTGCTTGTTAGAGAACTAAAGGGCAAATAAGACTCACCAGGCCCATCTCATGTCTGTGATGATGTCAGAGATAGCATCTGTGAGAGTCTGAACATTCTCAAACTTCATCCCTCGACTGGTAGAAACAAAGCAGAAAATGTGTTCATTTATTTATTTGTATTTTTTTGAGTTGACAGGAAGAGACTGGTATACAATCTCTGCTTCAAAACAAACGTGTTTGTTCTTTATTAAAATAAACTGGTTTCAGAAGTCATGAGATGCTATATTTATTTGGCCATCACAGTATGTGCAGTACCCATTATTAAAGGGGCAGTTCACCAAAAATAAAAATTCTGTCATTCACCCTTGTGTCATTCAAAACTTGTATGAGTTTCTTATGTGGAACACAAAAGCAGATCTTTTAAGAAATGTATCAGTGGTTTTGTGTCCATGCAATGGAATTCAAAGGGGGGGGGGTCAATGTTGTTTGTTTACCAACATCAAACACTTCAAAAGGTTTTTTTTTTTTTTTTTAAGAAAAAAATCATACAGGTCTGGAATGATAGTAAATACCTTAAATTTTTTTAATTTTTTGGTGTCTAGTATGACAAAGGCTTGACATTCTCCTTTGTACTTACCAGTGCTCATGGAAATCAAATGAAACATATGTTAGGTTGGGATTGTTGTACAGAAGCACTTGTTTGAGAAACGCATCACATATCATCTTCTCACGTCCATTTTGGTCGACTAAGTTTATGATGACCTGTAGAACAGGTAGAACAGAAATATTCATGCCTACTTCTTTTATACAACTTTACATTATATTTACTACGTTTCAAGCACACCATACCAGTTTTTTGTAAATCTCCAGTTGCCGTTCAAAGTGAGAGGAAAAATAAGGCATGGTTTCCTTCTCGCCTGCAATGTCAAACACAGCTGTGAGATTTTGTCATGTAGCAGACACAATGCTGCATGTGGATCACAGTAATACAGTAACATAATGAGTTAAGTAGGATATTAGCTTTTCTATAAACTGAAGCACTAAACTGATTGGTTGAAAAAATCGATTACACGGATACGACATACCTTTCTCTATCCGTGGCCTTGGGTTATAGCGATATCCGGCTTGACTCCAGAACACAGGAACGGAGCCTCGTGTCTGTACAAATGACAGCGTGTGACTATGCACATGGATTAGCTGCTCTGTCTCCACATAATTGGCCACATGTCCGTCTGTGTCCACCCCCCTCCTCTTGTACCGCATTCCTTTGGTGGAAACCATGAAATGTTATTACCGTAACAGCTGAACACTTTCTAAAAGAATGTTAAATTATATACATTGACTATGTTGGAGGTATATGGCACCTGCACGGTGGCGGCTTCGTCTGGAGATGAGGGCCACGGTAAAGCGAGGGTGAATGTCATCCACACAGGTGGGTTCGTGCGGAGGCGTATCCGGGCTGCTCTTCTCTTCATCTGAGCTCTCGTTATAGTTCACCACCAGCTCTTCTATCTGCACAAAGCCTTGAATAATGGGAATCACCCACAAGTCCACCTGAGGCACCTGTAAAACATTCATCAACATTTAAGTCTAGTTTATATTTTCAGACATTGACCATTTAAAAGCCACATTAAAAGTTTTGGACCTGCAAGTCGATGAGATCTTTGACCATGTGCTTGTTCCAGAAGAATCTATCATCTACCTAAAAGACAAACAACACCCATCATGGGAAACATTATTATTAGTATTCTGTGAGATGATAAGTGAGACCTGTAGCCTCTTCATTCTGTATGCCGACATCAAGAGGAAGCACCACAATGTGGTATAAGAACTGTTTCAGTATTGGTGAACCCACTGCCTGCCACTCTTTCTCTTCTGTCTTTAAACACTTGTCCATTATGTTGGAATAACTGTCTTAAATAACTAATTCTAGTTTGTAAGTACCTTACTGTTTTGCAATTGGAACCATATACTGATTTGAAGTGTCTCAATGGTTTATTCTTGAAGAAAGGAGAAATGAAGCTTGGTTATAAATGTATCTTTGCATCCTGTATGTGTGGGATGGGTGCCGAAAAGTTAAAAAAACATATTACTCATATAATCTAACAGTTTCCTGCAAGAGTATGTGATAGCAGCAATTTATGGCATATTGTCAACCAAAAAGTAAAAAATACCATATTTTGATAGCAACAACTCTTAACAATTCAAACAAACAATTCTTAACTGTAGATTTAAGTTGTGGTTTTTAAAATGTATTTACAATAAATTGTCTGAAAACTCAAATTATATAAAAGATCAACTGAGCTCTGACGACATCTCACCCGTTTCCAGAGGGGCTGATCTGACTTGCCCAATGTTCCCTGTCGCTGGACTGAATTGGTAAGGTCATAGGTCAGACTATAGTAGAATGAATCTGAGTCCATGAATATCTTATAGAGCTCATCAAGCAGCCTCTTCTCCAGACGTTCCTTCTCTTTATTCTCTTTGACCTGTAAGGCAGGAGAACATTAGATGGTGAACAAGCACAGTAAAGTTCAAGAGATTTGGCAAGAGTTTGTGGGTGGAATGGCGTGGCTCTGCTTGTGTATGTTCATTACGGAAAACTTCTGTGAGCCTCGGTCATCATTTACTTTCATTGTATAAAAAAGATTCAATGAAATTGAATGGTGGCCGAGGCTGTCATTGTGCTTTAAAATGTTGTTTTAGGTCATACAGGTTTGGAATAGCATGAGGATGAGTTTTCAATAACAGAATTGCATTTTTAGGAGAAGTCTTTTTAAAAATGAATAATAAGTATTTTAAAACCATCTCTCAACCTTTTTCTTGATAGGAACGGCAACATTAGATTTGATCTGATTCAGTGTCTTCAGCAGGAACTTGGACTCATCTGGAGACTGGGTGATTTTCTCTGGTTTGTTGATTCCAAAATGGTGCTTTTTACAGAGCTAAAACAAAATGAGAGAAACAGAATCTAATTAAAAAGTGACAAGTTACAAATGTACATACATTTACATGAAGTTTATCACTTTCCTGTTTAAGGCCATCAGACAAAAGCAGCCACAGTAATTACTTTAATTAAAGCCAAAAAGATGCCAAGAAACTAAAACTGTCCTTTTAATGTCCGTGCAGATTTATGTGGCCAATAAACAAAAATAACAACTAGAATCAATATTCAGGAAAGCTGCTATCTCCAATACAAGGAGATTTACTACTAAAGATATCACGCCAGGAGAATAGTGTACAGTACCTCTTAAAGACCTCTGACTGATTCACTTACATGCTTTAACTTTTCCTTTCAATCCAAGAGGCTCTCCTGAGAGACTGATTCCTTAGAAACATCATGCTTCCTCTGGAACCCCTTCGAAACACACACCACTACTCTTCCACTAAGTGTACGTCAACCATTCACTACACGAGAGGGCTAAAATATTTCTAGTGTATTGTCACTGCCCTACTGTAAGTGTCAACTGGGCACACTAACAAGTGGGAATTTGGGAAGACAATCCAATAAAATCTATCATGCAGTTAACAATCTCTACCAACAAGAAATTGCTGCAATGTTAGAGAAAGACATCTATTGCATGAAATGTAATGATTAAACTACTTTTGTCCTGTTTCATTCTATATTGCAAAAATGAAGTAAAGAATTAAATTTAAAGGAGCTGATGCAATTAGACCTTCCACTGGCTTATCGTATAATGTATAAAAGATATTATCCGCAGCCAGTATTATTTACCTCTAATTCCAGATCTTGTGGTTCGTCCTCAGAGAGCGGAATGACTACTATCTTGGTGATCTTGTAGACTTTGTGGTCTCCTGGCAACAGGCCCACCAGCGCTTTCTGGCGAATCAGAATCAGGCCCAGGGGAAGATCTGCCCAAAAGGACGAGGATGTGTTATGAGTTCCAAACACATCTCACATTGTCCTGTTCTAAACAGCATTATTCAGTCTTATTAGATTAGATTCAACTTTATTGTCATTACACATGTACAAGTACAAGGCAACGAAATGCAGTTTGGGTCTAACCAGAAGTGCAATAGCAGCAAGTGCAGGATATACATTGGTTGCATAAGTTACATAAATAAATATACAGAAGTAATTTACAGATGGAAATGTACTATGACCATGATTTACAGATGTCTCTTACTATAAACAGAAATTATGACAAATATTATAACAGCAGTGACCTCAAAGACTTTTACAGTGAGTTGCTATGCAGTCATACTTTCACTGACAGCTCAAATTAGATAAACAGATAAAAGTGCTTCTTGCAGCAGGCAAGGGTGGATAAAATATCACGAGAAGAGCCTAAGTTCCTAGTACAAATGGTACGGAAATATCAAGTTTCAGCATAACAAACATGTATGAATTGCACGATAAAGTCATGATGTGGCTCATTTATCTGTGTAGTCAGTTATACAAAGTCGGACATTACTGTACATCAGAAGATGCGTGTCATACGTTGTGTTTCTCACATAAAAAAAAGGAAGAGAGATGCACAACATAATATATGAAATGCCATCAAGTATCTCTGTTAACAAACCACAAAGGCTCACTTCTCAAATCAGCTACTGAACAACAAAATGAAAGTTAACATAACTTCACGTCTAGGAAAACAATCCAATTTTGACTAATTATAAAGAATAAAAAAACAAATGACAAATTTGACAAATGACAAGTGTTTTTTTTAACACAACCAGTGGAAAAAAAACAGGTTTAGGCAAGGACTGTCTGTTGACCATTGGCAGATGGGGTTAAGTCGAAGCAACTACATTGGCCTGGGCTGCGTTTTCCAAAAGCATCGTAAGCCTACGATGATCGTAGCTCCATTGGTGACAATGGTTCTAAGATTAACTTGCTTCATTGATCAATGATGCTTTTGGAAATTCAGCCCAGGTCAGTAAGCTCAAACTAACAGAGCAATGGTTTGTCACAGAGACTGTTTTTAAACTCCGCAGGAAGTCAACCTATGAATAGACTACACAGTTGTCTCTGTATTTTAACACTGCACTTATCAACCTTAAGACTAATTTAATCTTCTGAAGCTACATCAGTAGTTCCGGTACACCAGCTGTTCGACTCCTAAATACTGGGCTGTCTCATGTCAGTATGTCCAGTAATACAGTATGTTTCATTACTTAAAATACTGTAACATTTAAATGCTTTGTCTGCCAATAACTGGAGATGGGCAAGAAAACACTCCACATCATTTAGCAATTACAAAATAATAGAATACAAAAGTTAAGCTGACATTACTGGTGCTGGAGCTATGGTAATGACTACAAGCCTATGTCAGTTTCTTTCTGCTACAAAAAATTCAGCAAAAAAAATAAATCAGATCTCACCTTTAAAGGTTTATTCAAAAGACAGAATTTGTTATAATTAAAAAATACAATAACAAATTCTTTATAAACTCAATTTACTAGTATGACCTACCAGCATGAAGTTGTATTTTTCCAATAACTCCCTCCACAAGGCCCAAACATACAGGGTTCCAGGCAAGCAGCAAGTCAGTTGCTAAAAAAAAGAAAAAGTAAATTCACCTTAGAGGAAAGAAAAGGACACAAGTACAAATATAAAAAAACACCCAGTCAGGCTATAAAGTACAGTAAGCCATTCATTACAAGTAGGAGGCCTGGGGCAGTTTTAAGTTTTACTTCCTAGTAATACACTGTAGCTTATTTACACACTACAAAAATTCCTTTATATTAGCACGGATCACTTCTGGGTACTTTTCCTGTAACGTTTCTAGAATATTAAAATCAATACCGGTTTTGGGAATTATATATCCCAATATCACATACATTAAGGTTGAACATATATCATCCCAGAAAGGTTGTGTCTGCTTCTATGTGACTACATAGCCTCTAGCAACCTTGTTGTCTAGCTAGACGTGTTTTTTTATATTAGGTGAAATAAAGGTGAGAGTCAAACTCAAAACAATTATTTTTTTACATAAAGTTCTGTCAAAATCCCTTTTAGTTCCTAACAGAAAGTAACAGAACTGACCATCGGAAAAAAATTCAAACCCTATTCTTAGGGTTGCAGGTTTGATTTCAGGTTGGTTTAGTTACATCTTGCACAGCACAGTCATGGAGACTATGACCTCAATGCACTTGAAACAAACAAATCCAGGGGCCTGTCCCTGTAATGAATTTATTGCATAGTGGTTTAGATAAAGAAAATCAGCACAACAAGTCAAGTATTAAGTATTAAGTATTACAGCAGTGCAACCTGCATATTGTTAGTATTTCTTTCAAAACCACTGAGACTCCATCTATGCATCATGCATACAGTGGAAACCCTTTTCCAGTTAAATAATGGAACAGCACTGCAACCTAAACCGATCAGCCTGGCTGCACACACGTGGTTAAAAAACTAGAACTCATTCACAAGGCAGCAGTCTTTTTGATACTCAAACAAATGCACTACTGTAGCTGTCCATCAAGTTTTAGAGGCCCTAACTTGATTAAGGAGGGCAGGGCTGTGGATGGATAGACATTGAAAGGTGTGGTACAACTATAAAAAGATGAACAAAATGGTAATGTGATCTGTGAGAAAGTCAACAAAGCTGTGAGAGTTCATTGCAGATCATGAAAACCTACAGATTTTTTTACAACGTTAAAAAATTGTTAGTTTCCTGCAATGACAATAAAAGACAATGCATTCAAGGAACAGACAAGGGTCAACATTGCCTGAGGTTACACAGGTGTGTCTGTACCAAGTACATTATTGGTTTTAGTGGCTGGGCAGAGAACAACAGATTATTTACCTATGCTGTGCCTTGACCTAATACACTTTCTCCAGAACCACAGTCACATGACGCACCCTGACTTTTATCCATCACCATTTGCTGTCTAACTGTTTTCTTGCAGCATATTTATAGGACAACAAAATAGTAAGATATGTTGATGTAATGAACAATTTAATAGATCTAACATTTAGTACTGATAAAAGTATTAAAAACTATTAATATTATTATTGTTGTTGTTTTTCTACAGGTCTGGTCAGTGGGATAACGTGGAAACACATAAAACCAAACAAAATGGGTTTCGTTGCTAAATTATCATTCTCATCTTACATTTAAACGTCCTTGACCAAAAAATATATTTAATCCTCCATCTGCATATCAATATCGAGTATTGTTCATGAAATGATTTGTCACGACATCCTCTGAGGTTTAGACACTGACACGCATCCACGCACCGCTGCCCTGAAAGTAGGTTAATACAAACACCAAACAGATGCTTGTAAACAAAACATATTTTTACATGACAAACATTTTAAAATCTCTGAAATCTTAAAACGTCCTAATCTTTTCAAAGATATCTCTCCCCCTGAGGGAGTACACTTTTTTTATGCCGTCATGTCCAGGAACTCCACGTCAGGAATGGCAACAATGTAGCCTGTGAATATGTAACAGTGCAACACGTTTACAGCGTAACAAAGTGATGGGACTGAAATAAAAGCACTACCCGGTTTCACGGTCATAGATCCATCCTTCCTGCTGCACCACAGCGCGTTATCTCCGCTCTGGAGAATATAATGATCCTTAGCTTGAAAAAGCTCCATCTTCATTAAAATACCGAAACATAAGCGCGTCAAGACACGGCACGTCTGGATTTGTTCCCGATCCGAAAAACGAGGAAATGATGAAGCAGCTCGTCTTACTGGCAGTCCCGATAAACGCCAGACTGGTGTTTTCAACCAGCTAACCTGCTAGCTCTGTACCTGTGTAATTGTTTATAATGATCTGATAAAGGTCCGCATCGTGTCAAGTACCGACCGACCATCGAAAATAAGCTCTTGGCGCATTTAGACGCCGGCGATGTCAAGGCAACGAGGGTGATAATGTTAGGAAATGTGCCGGGTCGCTCTAATATTTTCCACTGAGGGGAGCAGCACGGACTGAAACAATTTCCTCCGGTTATACACAAACACGTGACCTTCTTCGTCACACCGACCAGCATACAGTAGTTCATGTGTGCTTGAGATGCCCCACCTGCTCTGCTTGTTTTTGATGTATTGTGTCATGCTAGTACATGCACGTGTATTGTAAATGGCTGTATTAAATGGTATAAAACACTTTTTATTATTATATCAAAATAGATTTGTGGGTCTAAAATGTAGTTAAAATCTATATATTAAATTATTATGAGGTGGTTGCATATTTATGTAGTCTCACTTTAGACTTCAAGTAATCTTTCAATGTCTAATAGGTATGATCTAAAATGTCTTCACAGCTGTGACTCATTCCTTTAATCTACTGTGCTCATATGAACTCTACTGCTCACATTTAGACTGTGGTTGAAGCTGGTATGTTAGTATATGAATCTATAGCTTCTTGCTGGAACTAACTCTTCATTTGTCTAAAATTATTGCTTTTGTATTACATCTTTTCTATTTAGAAACCAACAGATTTTTTGATTGATTTTTTTATCTACACTGACCAGTCTTTTATTATTATATAATAATCATATCTTATAACTCTATAAATACTGCATAATGACATAACTTTGCATAGAGTATGACCAATGTTTTTCTACATATGATGCATTGCATGTTCCTTACAAAAGGCATCCTAAGCACTTAAAGGGACAGTTCACCCAAAAATAAAACATCTGTATAAATTTCTTCTGATATTTGGAAGAATGCTTTTAACCAAACAGTCACCTTTGATTACTATATTAGGAAAAAATAAAAGTGCCTGTTTTGTGAACTGTTTGCTTTTTCTACATTCTTCAAAATATCTTCTTTTGTGTTCAACAGAACAAATAAATTCACACATTTTTCCATAATATCTTTCTCTGTGTTAAACAGAACTATACAGATTTTGAACAACTTGAGGGTGAGTAAATGAAGACAGAATTTTCATGTTTAGGTGAACCTACCATGCAGAGTTCACATCTTTTCCAAAGGTTGTAAATTAGAAATCATGCAACTTAATTCCAACAGAATTTAATATTATATTTTATTTGCAGTAATGGGAGACCATGTGTCAACATTTAAACTGCAAATAACCAAGCTGTGAACACTGAACATTGCATACTATTTCACAAAACATACTCTGCTGCAACTGGTTTTGATGTATTAGTACTACATTAAAACCTGTAACAGGTTCACAATAAAGCCTCACAACAGTCATGTAAGGCAGACAGCACTCTGTTTAAAATATTTTAAACTGCATTGTACAAAGTAACCTTTAATACACAAATTGCTAGCCCCTCTGGAGCAAGTCTGCTGTAAAGTTGCTTTGGTCAAGGGCACAACAGAAATAGAACAGGACTGTTAATGTTACTATCCAGTTCAAAAAACACCCTCACTTTGGATTGAACCTGGCTGCTTTAAAAACCATGTCCTTAACCATACGGCGAACACATTCAAAGATATTTTAAGGTAAGTGTTATTTCTTTAAAATTCTAAACTTTTATAGAGGACTTTCTAAATATTGAATATTTAGAAAGAATTTGGCACAGAAAAATAGAATACAAATATAGCATTATTTTAAATCACTGTCATTCAACAAATAACAATACTGACAAGCGTCCAAACAGTCAAACAGGCAATTCTGTCAGCAAAGCTCACTCTTAACAATTTATTATTATCTTGATGCTTAAATGTTTATATTCAAAGTATCTAAACAAGGCATTTATTTGATATAAAACATAAAGGCCTTCTGATATTCCAAAACAAAATGAGACTTTTTAGACTCATGTATTGACCTTAACCCACACATTAAAAATCTAATCAGTTTCCTTTCTCTAAAATCATGTAGCTCACTACTTCAGAAACAACATGTTCTTAGGGAAGATTCAAAAGCATCATTCATTCTACATGGTACAAAAGATACATTTTTGAAGGTTAAAATACTTTCGTCTGTTTCAAGGCCTCAAAATATGTTTTCAATAAAATTTGTTACCACTATGTCTGTGCTACAAGACATGTGGCATGGTGGTGAAATTCAATAACAGCAGCATCACATAACAGCAAACATGATTGCACTCCGTAAACAAATCACATGTTAGATAACCGGCAACAGAAAACTTCAATTATTTGTGCATGCAACTAAGAATAATTGCCCAAGTAAAAACAAGAAATGGGATTTGATGGGTGTCCTTATCGGATTTGTTCCTCATTTGTGCAATTATGAAATCTCCTTGACCCTCTCTGTGTTTGCCTGGTTGATCATACTTGGCTCTCTTTTCTGAGTTGAGTTATTATTCTCATGGTAGATGTCACCAGCCATCCTTTCGGACTGCTCCCCAAACATCTCCAGTGCTTCAAGAATGGTCTGAACTCTGCGGACGCCATCCCTCCGAGCCTGGCGCACATCTATGCGACCTTCAGGGTCTACCGAGTCCAGAGCCAGCAGTTCTTTAGTCAACATCTCCTCCAGAATCAAGTAAGGTTTATCATTCTTCTTCCCATTGAAACATTTTACCTCCTGCGATAGTTTCTCCACACGTTCCAATATCTGATGCACTTTGGCTAGTCCTGGGTGGCTCAGATCTTGTTCCGGAGTCTCCTCGGGCTGTGCTGGTGGAGGTGGAACCTCTTGAGGTGTCTGAGGGGCAGCTGGTTCGTAGAGTTCTGGTGTTGAAGGAACTTGTATGGTAATATTGGATGTCTCTGATACCTGCGGTGGCTGCTGTACTGACTGTTGTGCTTTCGGTTGAGGTGTTTGTGTAGGTTGTTGTTCTAGTACCGGCTGATGTGTGGGTAGCGGAAAATTGCCCTCTCTCTGAATAGGCATCTCAACTGCAGGTCCTCTTACAGTTTCTTCAATTTCAGCTTTAGGTGCTATGCCTATAGGTCCTATGTGTTGCTGCATCTGGTAAAGTTAACATATTTGTTAGTTTAATTTGGTACAAATATATAATAACTAAAAATGTAGCTTTGTGACTTTTTGAACACACTTACCTGTGGTCTCTCTCCCATGATCTGAGACCTAACAGGTGACTGAGCCCTTATGGGCACTTGGCTGGGACTTGCTGTGCGACTCTGCTGAATCTGAATTGGCACTTGCTCGCGGTAGATTGGGATTTTTTCTCGCGTGGGATAAGAACTTTGGCTAGTGGGGAATTGTGAGACACCTTCATGGATTACCGGAATGGGAATATAGCCTGCTCGCAGGCTTGTATTGCTGGGTCGGGGCTGTTGATGAAGGCCACTGATTCGTTGGTGTGTCTCCTGTGGTTGAGGAACCTGAAATTGTAAATACATCACAGATCATGATTGTAAGCTTTGGAAATAGCCACAATACAAGCAATATTCATAAGGCCATTGTTCAACACACTGTGCTGTCTAATATCGCTGCTGTCCTTCTGAAACCTTGTATCTCCATATTTCGTGATTTATGATTATTATTAGTCACGCTTTATGTTTGTCACTGGGTTTTGCAAATATCTAACCAATAAAGAGTGCTTGTCAACAACACAGTATTTAAGCATTTAAACATTTCTGTGTTTTTCAATTCCTATTAAACAGTACATTTAGACATACAAGGTTTCAGAAGGACAGCGATGATATGTAGCTTATAGTCCTACTACCTCAGCTCCATGTGAGGCTGGTGAGCAAGACAAGCACGTCTCTGATGGGGCCTGCACCGGAGATCTAGGCCGACAGTGCGACGCTGGAGTTGGGGAAGGTGTGCGACCATCTGCTCTCAAACTTTGCTGCACCACTGGATTGATGTAGGAGAAACTTGGATACTGGTTCAGCCTGGGTTCAGTGCTTTCATGGGAGATTGGGATGGGGATGTAACCCTGGCGTAGTGTTGGCTGCCTCATCTCTTGAAAAAAGGTTTTGTTCATGTCCTGAGGAGACTCTGAGGTCATGCAGGGGCCATTTGAGAAAATCTAAAAAATAAAAACAATACCATGATATCAGTAAACACACCAGAAGTTCATATTGTATTTGACTTGATTAAATGATTCATATATTTGAGCTGTATCATCATGCAATGAAAAATATTTAGCACTATGTTGCTTCAAAATGCATCAGTAGTGATTCTATATTTAACTTAATTTGAAAAACAATTAAGAAGGCAATACAAATTGCACCATGTATACAGTTTGCATCAATATGACTTTCATATACAGCTGTGATTCATAACTCTGACACCTCTGAGAACCATTCAGGTTTGCAGACCCTACAAATGAGCTTATCAGGTACAACAGAGGGAAATTCCAAAACCTAAATGATACAAACATCCAAAATGTGTAGTAGTGTGCAGGTTCTGCTTCAGGATAGGGCTGAGATGCACAAATATAAAGATATATTGTGTATATTTACCCTGTTCAACATTGGCCTCTTGTTGATGTGGTGAGTTCAAAGGTCCTGCTCTGCTTAAGTATTTAGTAGATATGTGCCAAATGGCTTTGCAGTTGAAAACAAATATAGGAAAGCATGTGGTCGACAAAATAAGCTCAGATTCACAACTACGTCATTACAAATAGCATGAATAATATTTTGAAAAGTTATGTGATTTATTACATTTTGAACTTACAACATTCTTCCTGTTAGCTTCACATCACTGTCAAGTCGTAGACTTTTACCACCAGTCATACTCAGTCACATGTGAATTCCACTCCTTGTAAATCTATTTGCAAAATAATCTTACTTATTATGTTGTTAAATAAACTTATTTGAAAAGCATATTGTGGGCAGTCTAATATCACATAACATTACATAAAAACAGAATTTAGCTATAATGTATCTTCACTCCTTATCTGTTTGACATGTGGAGGTCAGTTCGTCCTCTCAGTGACACCGCATCAAACATGAAACACGAGAGGGCAAAAACTGTGTGCAAGCGTTTGTATTGTCATACAGGGTAAACCCTATGCTATCAATTCTAATGCAATGACTCACTCTAGGTGTGTGTCACAGACACACCAGCATTTTTCAATGGGTTCTTGTGCTGTTGACACAGTGGCTTAAAATATTCTGGTGAGGGGGAGGGCTAGCGTCCTTACTCATCGATGTAAAATCAGAGGTACACAGACACAACAAACATCCAACTAGATCAATTCTTTAATATTTTAATATAAGCACCTATTTTGATGTTAAGCAGGTTTTAGTGAGAGTTTAACCATTAATGATGTAGGTATTTCAATGTTTTTACGCACTACGTATATGTCTGTCATTTAAAGTGAATTTAAACAAATGCAGTTATATGTTCTAAACGGAGCGTATAATGGTTAGGGTAAATGACCCTTTGCCCTTTGCCATTTTTGACATAGACGCCAAGAGTTGCGCCTAGTTTATCTCCTAGCAGCTGTGTCTTTCCAGCAAATTCTTGGTGACACTAACTTCGGACAAGTGTTGATCTATATCTAATGAAAGATGCCAACTGGCAGGCCCTTGTGTTCCCCCTACATTCGTACTAGCCTACTAGAACCTTTGACATTTCTTTTGCAGTCAGACTTTGTAACATTTTATCTTCCTGCATGTCCTGGTTCAACTTTAACACCCATTTACTGGGAATGACAGAATCCGCGAGTGGGCGTATCTTGTTCAAATCCCATGTAAGGGAAACTTTTAGGGACGCGCACTTGCATCGATGTGAAGAACAAGCGCAGTCTGCGTAGTTCCCGAGGCTTTAAATAAACATTGTGGAGTCCTTCTAACACTCAATGGCATCACGTATGACTGCAGTGCGTCACGCACTAATCGCTCGAGCTGAGATCATGACACAAATATATTTCGGCTGGATAGATATTCCGTCAGCCCGTTAGAATAAGCGCGAAGCGGTGTTGGGTGACCGCGATTTACGCACGAACTAAAGCGAATAACAAGTGCGTGGTCGCTCTACCCTAGACAGTCAGCGTCTGCAGAAGTAGGATTTATACGTTTTGAGTGGGTTCGTATCCTACGCACCCGACAAATTGATAAAAAACCTTGTAAAATGCCACAACACAAAGTAATCTATTAAGCGAGCCGCATATAGACCATCGTTATAAAAACGTCTGAAACGCAGTAATGCGCACAACGAAAAACGACTTGATAGCGCAACTTCCAACCAAAGCAAAATCGCATTTCTATCTCACCTTTTTCGTGTCATGCCGCGGATCATTCCACGTCGTTGTGCGATTGTTGTGATCCACGAAAAACGGCCACCCTGTCTGCGGGTCAATTTTGATCTCCCACCCGGGTGGAAGAGGATCGTTTGTTGCCATCATTTCGACTGGAAACAGTGTTTTCATACTCTGATATTGCTTCGGTCCTGAATATTGTGCCATTACAGCGCCTACAGACGCTTTAAAGGATCCGTTTGATGACGTACTGTAAATGGGGATGGGTTTCTCGAAGCAGCAAGGTCCCTCTAAAAGACTGCCGAGAAACTTCTAGCTGGGGGTTAACTGTTATGCCCACGTGGGTGACCAAAAATTACCCCTTGACCGTCCAGACAGAGATCCGCCCCCTCTGGTTTATGGAACCAAACCCACTTGTTGCACTTCTAGTGTAAACCTCACAGGCTGACAGCATTTGATTTAAGCCTGAAGAAAAAAATGTCTCACCTTCCCCCTTGGCACAATTTATAGTAAAATATCCATATGATCTAATTATAATTACAAGATTTACATTTAATTATTACTGTAACATTATAACAGCCTAACAATCCTTGTACTGTGTGTGCTTAGTGAAAAGACCTTCCCAAATTAACCGTGGGACATTTTTGCTCAAACATTTTAAAACACCACTTTGCCACTAAAGCAGAAAAAAACCTTTTGATGAAATGAAAAAGACACGATTTGATTCATTAGGTAAATACCTGTAATACATTATTCACCTGCAAGGTGAGCTGTCAAACTCTCACATGTCAGCTTTTTTCAATATCATCTCAACACACATCTGAACCCTCGCCTTCCAAAGCAAGTTGCGCGCTTTCGCGCATGCGCACGGACTATCTTCGTGACTAGCCGGGTTCCGCCATTTTCTATACAAGATTGAAAGTAACACCAGTCCTGTATTGTTCATCCCAAAAATAAACCACATTTGATATACCGAAAAACAAGTTTTGTTAACAACCCCTCTGGCATCCGAGAATGGAAGACGAGAGCCACCCAAAAACCCTGTAAGTAGCTGAAAACACAGACCCTGTCAGTTCTCAGTGTGTAGCCGCAAAATTTTTAGCACCACTTACACACTCCTAGCTACAAGTTAGCTTAAAAACGACGTCCTACCAAAGTTATTGATATTGTTTGTATTCAGCAACCACTGACTATTATAGTGGTTATTATGTCTCGCCCTTGTTAAAGTATGAAGGTTATAAACCTTAATTCTTTGTCCGGTGAGCGTGCGACGAACACTTTTATTAGCATGCCTGTGCTAAGCTAAAACAGTTGAACGCAATGTAAGCCTAAGTATCATATTAAAAATGTAGTTGTTTTATCAGAGTTGGGGTATTAATGCCTAATACTTTAAATTTTTTACAATTAAAGTCATTAAGCACGTGTTTAAATGAGTGTGTCATTGTCTTGTTGGTATGGCTAAGGCCTGTTATCTAATCTCGGCCTGTTGTTTTTTCCAGTAGTTTGGATTTTGTGTTTGGTGCTACCCTGTCAGATATATCTTGTTAATTAGTTTAATTAACATAACCTCTAATTACTGTAGCCCATAGTTAAACTAGTTTAGTTGTGATGGGATATGTGTTTGCTCCTGTCTTGAGGTCACTCAGAGCTGTCAGATTTCTGCATGGCTATACATGATCTCTGCATGCAGGAATGTTTATGTTTCTTGGAATGTTCATGACATGTTATAGGGGACAGATTTTAGGGACCGTATATTTATTTGTTTAAATGTTTATCTGCATTTACAGCTACGTGGGGAATCTTTCAAGAGATGTAACAGAGAACTTGATTCTTCAGTTATTTACTCAGATTGGGCCATGTAAAAGTTGTAAGATGATAACAGAGGTAAACATGCAGTGTACACTTTCACAGAAATATCATGTGCTTGTTCTGAGTTTAAATGGCTTTTGAGTAAACACTTGCCAATTGTATTCATATTCAACCTACAATTTCCATGTAAAATTATTACAGACAAACTATCATACAATGCTTTAAAAATTTTCTTCAAAGAAAATTGATTTGTTTCTTAAATTTGGCTGTTGGCAAAATATTAAGTTGAATGTTTCACACAAAACCCATGTGTTTGCAATAATATATTTTCCTGGCTTTTCTTCTCAGCAATCCGATAGCAGCAGGAAGGTGAACTCTTCTATTGGATTTTCTGTTTTGCAGCATACAAGCAATGATCCGTATTGCTTTGTGGAATTCTTTGAGCACAGAGATGCCGCAGCTGCTTTAGCCGCCATGAACGGACGGAAGATTTTGGGAAAGGTTAGACAAGTGTACCGAGATTTTGCTGGAATAGGCTTTTTTACATTGCCTTTCATATCTATAACAAATATGTGTCCCCTTTTTTTGTTGACAGGAAGTGAAGGTAAATTGGGCAACAACTCCTAGCAGTCAGAAGAAAGACACATCCAGTAAGTAATTTTTTTTTTGGGATAGTTCACCCAAAAATAAAAATTCTGTCATCATTTACTCACCCTCGAGTCATTCCACATTTGTATACATTTCTTTGTTCTGATGAACAGAGAAAAAATATTTCGAAGAATGTCAATCAGTTCTTGTAACACAAAATTAGATATTTTGTAGAATGTAGCGAACAGTTCTGAGGTACTTTTGACTACCATTGTAATGTTTCCTACTATGGTAGTCAATGGGGTCCAACAACTGTTTGGTTACAAGCATTCGTTCAAATATCTTTCTCTTTGTTCAGCCAAACAAAGAAATTAATACTGAATTGGAACAACTACAGAGTGAGTAATTCATGACAGAATTTTCATTTTTGAGTGAACTATCCCTTTAATTTGGATGGATGTGAGTTTTAACTGTTTTCTTAAAAGTTACCTGTTTGTGCAGATCACTTTCATGTTTTCGTGGGAGATCTGAGCCCTGAGATCACGACAGATGACATCAGAGCTGCATTTGCACCTTTCGGGAAAATCTCGTAAGTTTCTAGAAGTCACGCTTTTCTGTTTCCTTTTGTCTAAATAATGTTGGACGACTGTGTGTGTTTACTTGGAGCCAAACAATCATTTTGTGGATTTTAGCCCCAGGCAGGGTTTCATAAAACCATGAACAAAAGCTCTAGGCTTTGTAAGTTGTTAAGTTGAATAATTTCACATCCATTGATATGCAGTTTGTCATCATCTTGATGTACTAGAGTTAGCTGTCATGAAGTCACATTTCTGGGACTTATTTTGTTTTACCAAAATCTGATGTTAGTCTGGATATTCTTTTTGTCATATAAAACAGACCTACACCTTTACGAGTTGTAAGTCTTCACAGTTGTTTTTTACTATAACAATTGTCTTTAAGAGTAGGATGTCATAGCGAATTATTTTGATTAAATTCGCATTGATATCACAAGATCAGTATCAGCAAGCACAGGGCAGAATAGTCACTATTGTTTCCTCGGATCGATCTGTGTTAAAGTGTCTTTTAAATCATTCCATCACTAATCTCCACTGCTATTCAGAAATCGGTAAGTAGTTTTGATTTACTAAAGCAGTTGACAACACAAATATTTGCTCTGCTACTCTGAGAAGCTTCTCCTTCAGCTCTGAGTGTCAGTTAATAGAGCTCTGGTTATTTTACAGAAATGCTCATAGGATTGGACAGGAGCTTGAAGGCTAACAGCAAGGAACTGTGCACTCTGGGAACTCAGATGTAGATTTTCTTTCTATTTACTCTTTGCTTTTCATATTTGTATAATGCAATATTTTCCTATTAACGCTGACGTAGCGTAGACATTTAACAATCCTCAAATGATGCATAAATATTTTCATGTAAAAAATGTTTCATGATGGTTTTCCTAGTTGTGTTGATAGTTTGATTCTCCTAAAATTCTGAAAATGTCAATTTTTCGAAATTTGCAGCTTCCCAAACTCCATATTGGTGGTAAAGAATTGACCAGGAAAAATAAAGAAATCTGTTAACAGGCCATGTATGCCGTTTAATTCCTTTTTTCTCTCTTGATATTTCTATGTACGCTTATGAGTAGAATTAGAGACAACAGCTCAAAATAGGAATGCATGGTAATGAAATGGATGACATTTACTGACATGAGAGATTAAGACATAGCAAATAAGATGAACATTGGATAAGTATGTTGTTTTACAGGAGATGATAAAAGTTGAAATCTTTGCAGGAGCTTTTAATATATACTCATTAGTATAGGTTGCATGACTTTGTATTGATTTCTTTATTCTTTTTTTATTTCTTTTGTAAAGTACCAATAATAAAAGCAAAGATGCAGAAGTTGTTAGTGTAATGAATAGGTAGAATTTCTTAGGGTATCGTAACAGTGTCTCACAGTACTGTGTGTGTGTGTGTGTGTGTGTGTGTGTGTGTGTGTGTGTGTGTGTGTGTGTGTGTGTGTGTGTGTGTGTGGGTGTGGGTGTGGGTGGGTGTGTGGGTGTGTGTGTGTGTGTGTGTGTGTGTGTGTGGTTCCTTTCTGTTTTGGATCTTAAAGCAAGCCGTCAATGAACTTACATTACTGTTGTTACATTTTTCTTTCAGGGATGCACGAGTGGTGAAGGATATGACAACAGGGAAATCAAAGGGGTATGGATTTGTGTCCTTCTATAACAAACTGGTAAGGCTCCAGTACAGGAACACAGAGTGAAGGTTATTCTATTTCTGTTTATTTCAATTATTATTATAGCTTTAGTATTACAGAAAGTGAACCTACTGAAATTAGTCGTTTAGAGTTCTTTCTGAATGTAAGATGTAAATAATTTTAGTAAGGATTTATTCAAGGAAATATTGAAATGAATTTAACAAAAAATGTACACTTAAAATTACTTAGGAAGTTTTTCATTACACAGATAAACTAATGAAAGGTTAGTAGTTTGTTTCCTATTAAGTGAGAGTCCAGAAAAAAACGTTTTTTCTTTGTAGGATGCTGAGAATGCCATTGTACACATGGGGGGTCAGTGGCTTGGAGGACGACAAATCCGGACTAACTGGGCAACACGGAAACCGTCTGCCCCAAAGAGTGTGCAAGAAAGTAAGCATGTTCCTAGTCTTGCTGTTTACATCTTGAAGTAAACAGCACTAAATATAATTGTGAACAAATACGTAATATAAAACCCACTAAACCTCTTTGCTGTTATTTAAAAAGTGAGCTAGTTAATGGTTCTATACCCATTGATGGATGACTTGAGCTGAATTAACATGACTGTAATTGGGGGAAATTTCAGACAGCTCCAAGCAGCTTAAATTTGATGAGGTTGTGAACCAGTCGAGTCCTCAGAACTGTACTGTGTACTGTGGTGGCATTCAGATAGGTCTCTCAGGTAAGACTGCTTTCCCATTGAAGCTCTTTATCACTGTCTTTTTGCTTCGTCTGACTTTATGATAATATGACTTAATGAGAATATAACACTTTTTCTCTCACAGAGCATCTTATGCGACAGACGTTTTCTCCTTTTGGACAGATCATGGAGATCAGAGTTTTTCCAGAGAAGGGGTATTCTTTTATCAGGTATCATTCACTAGGATCTGATCTTCTTGCGTTTTAAAGTGTTTCCTTTAGATGTTTTGTTTGCGATATTAAAGGTAGTCATTTATAGGTTGGTAGGCAGGAACGAACATTAGCTGATGCTCACTAATCTCCAAAAGAGCAAATTGTGAGATGTTGTTCCATAGATTTTCCAACAGGGGGCAACATAGGCTAAAAAGATCAGTGTTGTTTACAGATTTCATGTTCAGATAGATTTTTGTTAAATCAGTATATCAAGGACATTTCGAGATTTAATGACATCTACATGATTCTAATATGTATTTACATTTATATGTTTTCTCTCAGGTTTTCCTCCCATGAAAGTGCTGCCCATGCTATTGTGTCAGTGAATGGCACCACCATTGAGGGTCACGTTGTGAAGTGCTATTGGGGAAAAGAGTCACCTGACATGGCCAAAAATGTCCAACCGGTAATGCATGATTATTTTTTTCATCTATGTACTTTTACATTCATGTCTTTTTTTACATTTGACAAACTAATTGTTGTAGTTGTGTGGCCTGGCTAGCATGTGTTATTCATAAGTTAAGCATAATTGCTGTATTCACAGATGGAATATGGACAGTGGGGACACTGGAATCAAGTGTATGGCAATCCTCAACAATATGGTCAGTACATGACGAATGGCTGGCAAGTACCATCCTATGGCATGTATGGACAAACATGGAATCAACAAGGATTTGGTGTAGAGTAAGTGTTTTTGTTTTGTAGAAATCAAAATTTGTTTTGTGACTAATAAATGTGATTACCACCTCCTTTCTCTACCCCAGTCAGTCACAGTCCCCTGCCTGGATGGGTGGATTTGGGACACAACCTTCTCAGGCTCAACCTGGCCCAGTGATGAACCAGGCTAATTTTGGCATGGCTGGTTACCAGACACAGTGATCTGCTCTTTATTCTCTGTATACAGCATCTGTAACTGCTCTCTCATATGTTTATCTATCCTCCTTATGAGAGCAGGTTCTAAAGACTTACAGGAGCACATTGTCTTTTTCTCGACAAGCATTGGCTCTAAAAGCCGGATTCACTTTAATGTAAAGACACTTTAGATTAATGAGGAATTTGGGATGACCACCTTGGATGAGAATCCAATTTTTTGGATTAAGTTTTTCCTGTTTTAATTGAATTGGAAGGAATATATTGCATCCCATCCAATTTTACTGCATATCTTGAAAATAATTCAGTTTTCCCCCATAATTCACAAAATTCTCATCTACATTGTAAGAAACCCATTGTGTAAATTATCCAAATATATTGTTTTGTTTCTTTTTTGAACAAAGTCGTTTCTCTTATTCCCCTTCCTAAATAGCGGATCATGCGTTTGCCTGTTCATTACAGTAAATTTTGTACAAAAACGCAACAAAAATCTAAACTCCACAAACAAATGTAAGTAAAGGCACTTTTTGAGGGTTCATTGGACCTGTGTCTTGTAAATGTTGATGTGTAAATGAATTTCTATGTGCAGTGGTGTATATTTAATCCACATTAGCTCTCCGTTCTCCTCAAAATTCTAGAGCTCTTTGATACTGTGTGTATATGTATCTTTTTACAATTTACTGACACAGTGGAATATCTCCTGTTCGCTTTGGAGAAAGGGGCAAGATGGCCAAACCTGTAAATATCTTTTGATAACTTGGCCTAGAATAAGGGTTTCAAGCATGCATTCTACTTGAAAGAACGTTGCAGAAGGAATGCAGCATATGTTAGACAAAAGTTTAATGTGTGCCTGATGTGCAGAACAGATTGCGTGAACTTACAAGTAAGCCTTAATTTTGGTCGGCAACACAAATTTCAGTTCAACACTTGGAAATCCTGATAGAAAGCTGTATCATTGATTTTAGAGCTTAATGTAAATTTTGACCCTTGCTGTTTTAATATGCGTGCCATTTTTGAGTAGCCAGAGAAAACGTTTTTTTGTTTTTTGGGGACAGTAAGGAATTGCATGTTTCAAACCATAATATTGAGGTTGCTCAAAGTATTGAATGTAAAAGGCTGACATGTTTGGATACAACTTAGCAACAGTTTTCTTTTTAGTCTAAATGAGTTTCAATAAATGAACCATTGGACAAGAAACATTTTGATGCATTTTCTTTCTAAACAATGTTAACTTAATAAAGAGCACAACGAAGAAACCATTTGTTTTGCAATTCAAATATTTATTTGACTATATTCTCAAACAGGAAAAAGATAAATATTCTTCTGAAATACACATGATGTCCTAGGATTAATAATTGTATAACCTATTGCAATTTGGATATACATTTGTATGTTTTACACAATAAAATACAACATTCATATTAAGTCCATATCCAGGGAAAGAGATTATGTCTAAAAATATATATCTTATTTCGCTTTGATTTTCATAGCAATATGTCAATGCTATCATCACTAAATTTCCTCTTATGAAATGATGGTGGAAATACTAGAACCAACTCTATTGTGCAAGTTTGTCACATGGTTAAATATCAACAGAGAGAAATGACCTCATATTGATTTTAGCTTATTTCTGCTTGGAAGCAGTTTTCCACAATAATAGAATAGTCATTATAAAAGCTGAGGTGAGAAAAATGGCTATCAATAGTATCTGAAGAGTCTCTGGTAGAGTCTAGAGGGAATGTGTTTACACGCCTCGATACATCAAAATACACTGTGCAAAATCAAGCCATAATGTGGAACATCAGACCACCCTCACCTTTTATTCCCTTTGAATAACAAGTGCAACTGCACAAACAATCAGATACAGAAAAGAGACGAGTGCATTTCTGTGTCCACTGGTAACATAGAGTACTACATCTATTCTAATATAATACCTTCTCTCAACTGTCACAATCTGTGTCATAACATTCACAGATCAGGCTTAGATTAAGCCTTCCATGTAAGCCTGATTCAAAACTCATGTCTTGGTGAATCAGTGACGTGCAGAGCTGCTGTTCTCACTGGTGGCTTGCCATCCTCCATCTGGATATAAACGGTTCCTCAGCATGCCCACTGGAACAGCTGGTGACCAGGTTGGTGGTGCTTGTTCTTGAGTTCTTGCCAGGCTTACCTGAATATTCCCTCCTGACGCTGGTCTTGATTCCTGTCGTAAAACAATAATATTTCATTTTCTGTAATATATGAATAAATCGTGTTTAATATATTCCTGGAAAATCAAGCACATTTTACTTGAACCTCTAAGAAAAACACTCACATCATCTCTGTTCATGTGTCTATCTATCTTCTCTCTGTTTTCCATTTTCTCCACAATCCCATTGACTTTAGACATTATAAGAGCCACAGCATTTTCAAGCTGAGCAACCTTTTGGGACAGCCTGGTGTGGAAAACCAAAATGACCAATTGGCACAATTTGAGCAATGGATATTACATTTGGATTGTTTTGATAAAAAGCTCAATGTTTAGTATTGTATACAAACCTTTGAAAATCTTTCGTCTCACCGTGGTCATCTGCTGAAACTCCGTTTCCAAGATTGAGAAGCTCGTCATTCAGTGCATCCTAACAGAACATTATATCAAAATGTCAATGTTTATCTACAGATTAGTATTAACATTACAATGGACATCCATTCGAAAACAACCGTGCCAACCAAACCCATGCAAAGAATAAAACACACTCTTTTTTCCTCCAGCTCTTGTTTCATTTTCTCTTGTTCCAGCTTGTCCAAAGTCTGGTTCCCATCCTGGTCAAACTTGGCGAAAGCATCTGTGATCTCTTGATCACTATGGCCCATTCTGATAAATGGGATACACAACCAGAATACATGAGCTCTTTTGCATCATCGTAGAATTAATGTTCAGTACGTTACCTAAGAAATGATATTTTATATATTTTCACTAACCCTTTCAAAGTATCCCTGAAATCTTGAAACGTCAGCTCACTGGAGCCAGAATCCAGTGCTTTCTGAACATCAGAGATCTTTTCCTTTTTAAGTTTCAGTTTCATGACCGTCTTTTCATAGCTCTAAAATGAGATCATACATGATATTAGTTTTACCTTTTTTATGATCAAAACAATATTATTTTTATGAAGGCTGCAGAACCTTAATATACCTGCTTGATGAGATCAGAGATCTGGAATTCATCTTTTTGAGAAGAGAGCTCTGACTTGACCTCTGAGTACGTGTCATTAATGATGGCCAGGAACATGTTCTGTTTAATTCAATTCACAGTGTTAACAGATGTGTAAACACTTGAGCTTTACACAAATTGTTGATTTTGAAGAACTCACCAGTAACACAAAGAACACAAAGAACACATAGGAGAAAAAGTATATTGGTCCGAGTACTCTGTTTGCTCTGTCAATGGCATCATAATCAAAATCTCCAAGGATGATTCGAAACTGAGTGAAACTGAAAAGAAAGGAAATAAAATGATATACCATTATGTTTTTTAACTTAATAGTCCTAGAATTACTATTTTATGCATGACAAAAAATCGCTCTTACATGCACTTGTTAAATGTACTAAAGGATTCTACTTCCATTCCGAAGAGTAGGTATCCCAGCTGAGCGTAGGCGAAGAACACAATGAAGAACATGATGGCAAACCCAAAGATGTCTAAAGCACACCGTGACAGTGTGGATGTCAGCTGGGACATGGTCTTATTAAAACTAATGTACTTGAATATCTGCAGAGATGAAAACAATATAATATAAAAACTGAAGTCATCTTTTATTGTGTTATTTTGATATACCCTTAAAAATACCTTTATCCAGGCAAAGAACAAGTTGACTGCATTCATGTTGTTGTACTGGGTTTGCCAAAATGAAAGAAATTCAAAATCAGCGTAGATGTTTGGCTGTTTCAGGAGTTTTGTAAGTAACTTGTCCACTTTGATGGTCCGGAATATACTGAAAACTATGGCAACTACAGAGAGCTGTAAAACACAGACAGTGATATGAGTCTATATGCGTTTATTCAGGAAAATTGTGTTTCAATATATCAAATATTATAATTGTATAATTCATTGTCATATTTAATGGATAATTAAAAATTATTTTTTTCCTCTTACCAGTATCACCACTAAATCTAAAATGTTCCAGATGTTTTGGAAATGGGACGTTTTGTTTACTCGGAATTCCAGAATTTCCTCCACAATGTAGTAGATTATAAAGACACAGAAGACTATCTCACAGCCCATGATGAAGTAATCCCAGGTGTTAACATAACGGATCAGCCGTACAGTACGAATCTGATAGGATGATATCGCCCCACCAGTAGCTGGAAATTCAACCACCAATCTGAAAGAAAGGAGAGATAATGGAACATTCAGGCCAAGTGTGCAGATTTGGACATTAACAACATAAGCAAATACATAGAATGTAATAATCAATATATATTAAAAATCAAAGGGTTATAAATGAATGCTTGTTATGATGCTGGTTTAGGTCAAGTACCTTATGACACTGAAGAGATTGACATTGGCATTGTATGTAGAGAAGTCAATGAACAAAACTCGAGTTCCACGATCAAGCCACAGGTTGTCTTTGAGTTCTGCTATGATATCAGCACTCTCACTTTTGGTTTTTGCCAGGTCTTGATAAAATCCTGATCCACTGTATGTGGTCAGCAATCCCCAGTGACTTGACCCTTTGAGCTCCTTTTCAGTGTGGTACTGAAATCTGAAGAACAATGACATTTATCAATATTAATCATGAATTATAATTTTTGAATTAATGATAGTATATCATAAATGATGGAAAATACAGATTACGTAAAAATAACTAAAAGAATTTGTAAAAAATGTCCAGTGAACTCAAATCTTGGCCAACCCCAAATAGGACCAACAAAAAAAATATTCTTGTGATTATTTAATTATTAGACGCTTTTAAAAGTGTCACGTGCACTGATGTCACTTACGCCGTGTCATTGACCAATCCAAACACGACATTATCCTCTTTCTCTTGTTTGTACACGTCAAAACACTCCGCGATTTCCGCCTGGAAGTCCTCGTGCACCTTGCAGGAGTTTTTCTTCACTTTGATCTGTCGAATGCGTGGGACTCCTAACAGCATGTTCTCGTAGTAAATCAAGGATTGATTTTCGTTCACAAAAGGCACGTTGTTGTAATACGTATTGCAGTACAGGCTGTCAAGTAAGTTGCCTTCCATGTACTACAAAATTAAAGACACAAATCAGGGAATTAGAGGGGTGGGATGCTGTGGGGAATTTGTCGTTTATTTTTGATTAGAAAAGACGAAATTGGCAAAACTCACTGCCCACACGTCATTCATGCTGCCGATAGAGGAAAAGCCCGGGTTATTCACAAAGAGGTCGGTCATAGCTTTTGTGTAATAGTACGCAGAGCTGCTGGTCATCCCATAAGTCACTGTGTGAGAAAACAGTTGTGATCGGTTAACAATAACTTCACTTATTGATCTTTGCTCAGACGTGCTTTGCCATTCACCCTAACACAGATAAAAGCCATCAATTCATTTCAGTTTCATCCATTAGCAGTGCTTACGTCACGAAAGCCTCAGGCACGGATGAGAGGAGGGTTGTTTGTCTCCTTAAACAATGCGAATTTAGAGGAGACAAAACCTGAATTGCATGACCTGAGCTCTTATCAGTAAAGGACAGACTGTGTTCCTTTCAGCTCTAATTTTCCACTGGACAATGCTGGGATTTAACACAGCGGAACAGTACACATTTTATAATAACCACTTCGTCCGATACACATCTCTCATGATAATAGAGCACAATGTAAGGGAGGGCAGGGCATTAGTTGACAGTTCAAATTACTAACAAATTAGAGAGCAAGTTAAAGACAGTTGAACAATTTCACAATTACGCAGGCCTATGTTTGAAGATATAATATTTCTGCTAAGGGAAATCTAGCTATGACCCTATTATCCACACCTATTATTCATTTTCAATTATTGTTAAATACCTACAGGTGTGTACAGTTGAATGAAATCAGACATTTCTACGAGTAGAACCACTATATATTCAACAAAGAATAAAGCTAAATATACAGCACTGCAAAAGTCTTAGGCACGCTAGTATTTTTATCCCCAAAAAGAGGTTTTAAGCCAGTTAAGTTTTTCCTTTGCTGTATTGTGTCAGTAGGAATTTTCAGTTTACATTTACAAACATTCATTTTGTCATTTTTTGTAATAATCCAGTGAGGTTTTTGTATGCACAAGGAGTCTGATAACAGCCGTTGCTACACAGAGATCTGATCTCATCATCATTAATAAATCCAAAAGAATTAGCAATGAAGATTGGAGAATTTTTGATTTTCTTTGTATATGTTTTGTCTTCTGTATATTTGTAAAGAACTTCAACTTCAATAAAAAAAAATAAAAAAAAGAATTAGCAATGTCTCCAAGACGCCAGAAGACACCTACATGCACAGCTACCTGAAAAACTAGGTGCAAGTGCATTGAAGACTGCTTTAAATGCAAAGGATAGTAACACCAAATGTTGATTTAATTTAGTTAATAGAAATGAATTGATAAAGAAAATTTATTTATGACATTATTTTTCAAATCATCTCCAGAATTTTTACACAAGTGCCTAAAACTTTCACAGTACTGCAGCTTTGCAGGTATTGTGACTAAGCGTCTTGGAGAAATTGCCACAGTTCTTCTAGATTTAGTTTGTCTCAGTTTTCCCTCTTTCTTCATGTAATAATAGATGGACTTGATGATGGTGAGACCAGATCTCTACGTGGAGCACTGGTTGCTGTCAGACTCATTATGCATACAAAAATCATACTGTAATAATACAAATAATACAAAGGCATGTAAAAAAATGTAAACTGATATTTCCTTTTGACACACTACAGCAAATGATGTAAATAACTAGCTTAAAACCATTTATCTGGAGAGAAAATACTAACGTGCCTAAGACTTTTGCACAGTACTGTATGTATTAAAAGTATTTCAAATATTTGATACTTACACAGACATAAATCCAATAGGAAAAAAATGTACACCAGCAGTTCTTTGAGATTTGCTTTGACCATGGCCTCAGGATTGTTCTTCGAGTCATTTTTTAAAGCTGCTGTTCCCCATATTCCTAACAAATAGAAATATTATGTCATGAAAATATATATTGAAATATAGAAATATTTGTAATATCAAATGTAATTAAGAGATGGAAATTCCTTCAATAAAAGACTTTAAGAAGCTGGATGATAAAATGCCAAGTGTAAATATGATTCCCAGTTACAATTGTGTCATTCCATGATTTGATAGGTTTACTATTATTCTAAAATGTGAAAAAAGTATAAAGAATATGTATGTGATCCTAAACGTTTGACCGGTATAGTGTATATAAAATTATAAAATACATAAAAAAAGTAGTAATAAGTGACACTATACCAAAACAATGTATGTCAATGTAGCATGCTATAAGCATCTCTTTTTCTCTTACCTTTAAAGAAGGCTGAGCAGCATCCAGTCTTCTCCTTGGTGGGGTAGGTTTGGACCCTATCCACAGCCGAATAAGGGTTAGGCATATTCATGTGGTTCATGTTGTCTAGAGAGCTGTGGAACATGGGCTGAGGGTTGTAGATGGTGTTGATGTTGCGTTTGACAGGTGGAGGTGAGCCATTGTAGGCCTGATTCACCCAAGCTCCTTTTCCATAGTTACCCAGCTCACATGTCACAGTGCTGCTCAGTTGATTCTCTGTACGGTTGTGTAAGTGCTGCATGCTGGTGAGGGGTATGTGGAGAACTTCAACACGAAACGCTCAAGTAAAGCTTTTGACTAGGGACACTCTGCACATGCATTTATACCTTTCCACTTAAATCCTCTCAAAGAGAGCAGGGCAGTGGTTTTGTGGAAGGAGGAGCCAATCTTTTGTTCACGGATCCATTAAAAACACAATCCTTCCATTAAGGTAACTGAGATGTTCAGGAAATACGTCACTGGCAAAACAGAACTCATGTGATTTTTGCATCACGTTGTTGTAAAGATACTAAGACAGAGATCAGAGATGAATACCTTATATAATAAAGAGGTATTAATGTTGTAAAAGCATGAAAAATCTATGTATATTTATTTAGGCTCATGCCTAGACAACTAACTGCAATCTTTAGACAGTGGATCTTACAAAATAAATGAATATTAAAGTATGTAACAAACAGTAAATATGAGTTAAAACTGCTGACAATTGTTTATAGTCATCATCAATATTGATGCAAGCCCATCTCTAAAAGATATAAAAAATGACAAGGATTTTGATTGTTTCAATGTCTTGAGGAAGAGGTTTTCACTTAATATAGTGATCATGACATGACAGTTAAAGTAAACGGATTCAGATGGATGTATCCAGCTTCATGTACACGCTTTCAGCTGAGCGCTGGCTGTTCACGCCTCATTGCCGCTGAATAAACATATTAGACACAGTCATTAGACAGCAAAGAGTTTAATCTCATCACTAGATTAGGAGTAGTGAAGAGGACTGGCCATGTCAAGCTTATGACACTGTCTAGAAAGATGCTTTCTAGATATACTAACAATTTCTTGTTTGCTGTTCTGATAAACCTCAAACTCTTGCTTAGATGCGAGACAAAACGAAATGACAAATAGTATTAAAAAATGTCAAATTGCACATTGAATAGTGACATCATTCAGGATCTTTATACATTATTTATAGCTATACAAAAGAGACTTTTGTTTTGAGGCGTCTTATCTTGGGACACAGAGGGTTTCACTGCAATGTGTTTATCTCTGTAGAGCTCACATGATACAAGACATCTTTTATTTATTACTGAGGTATTTATAACAAAATAGATTCAATAGTTTGCGCATACTTTTAATGTTTAGCAGATGTTTAAATGTACATTTTCTGTAGATTTGTAGCATATATGGAGAAAAGCTAAATCATAAATGTGACCCTGTGCCAGTAGGGTAGTAGCACAAGAACATTTTTAGTAATAGCCAAAAACACATTTATTGATTTTTCTTTTATGCCAAAAATCTAAGATATTTTGTAAAATTCCTAACTTTCTAATTCTTAAATATATCAAATATTTATTTTTTGTGAGTATGCTATATGCTACGGACGGACAACTTTTTCTTAATGTTTAGATCTTTTTGTACCCTCAGATTCTAGAGATTTAAATAGTTATATGTCTGCCAAATATTGTCCTATCCCATCAAACCATATATCAATAGAAAGCTTATTTATTCAGCTTTCAGATCTCAATTTCAAAAAATTGACCCTTGAGACTGGTTTTGTTGTCCATGGTCACAAATGGCTTCCAATAATTAATGTATGTTTCACATAAATGCTTTAAATTAAAACAAAATAGTTAAATCGACACTTGTTTATAAGTTCAATGTTTATTTTTATACTTCTTGACTGTATCATGTACAAAATACAAAACATTAAAATCCATCTAAATCAGAAGATGAACAATAGAATAAAGTATTTTAACTACAATACCAAACATTCTGTTTGTTTTGATCGATAGCAATATTATGAAAATTATTTTCCTACAATCTTTATTGCATTTCACAACAAAAAAAATAAAAATATCAGTATTCAGTAAAACTGAACCGCAATTTTAGCAAATGAATGTGAAAGAGCTGAGCACAATACAGCTTTCTCCAACAATATGATAGCAAGCATTAACAAAATAAGAACATCTGCCACAGAGATTCACATAAGAGTTTATAAAGTCATCACTTTTAATTTCCTAACGAAAGACTTTTAAAGCAACTCTATTTATTTAGACCATGTTAAGCTATACACACTCTTGACCTTCAAAACAATCAATGTCATATTTTACATAATAATACAAATGTATTTACTCAATCTTGTATCTATGCACATAAATGATACAAGTTAACACACCATTCCATAAAAGAAGAAACTTAGAGACTTTCGTAGTGGTAGGTGAATGTGGAATGCATGCAGTCGTTCTCAATGGGTGAGTTATACTGCATAAAGCAGGAATAGTTCAGGTCTGGATTCAGACTGTCAAACTGTAAATTCAACCAGTCTTTCTGAGGAGCTGCGTGTCTGCTGGCATCAGTCAGGATCCGATTGAGAGCCATAATGTAGCTCAGGGCCATCTGTAGGGTTTCATATTTAGAGAGTTTTTTGTCCTGACCCCATTGAGGGACCACTTTGCGAAGCCTGTCAAATGCAGTGTTCAAGCCCTGCATCCTCTTCCTCTCACGAGCATTGGCCGCCGTCCTTCGCCGCACCGTGCTCTCGAACTTCTCAGGGTCCCTGGAGTCAGACTCCGAACCTGAATCTGCACAGCTTGGTCTGCGGGGCTTCATGACTCCTTGGGCCAAAGGCAAAAGACCCAGTGTTCTTGGTTTCGTCCACAAAAGTAAATCCAGATATAGGGGTGTACTCCGTGAGCTCAAACCTTGAGTCTTCTGCTTTGCTAGAAGGATGAACGATGCTTATATAGAGCTTGGGCATTAACAGGTGGCAGCAGGTGGAGCCCCACCCATATTGGTCCAAAACATCCCTTATTATTAATGAAACACATATCCAACAGCAGGACTAATGCACTCCAGCTAGCCCCATTGCACCCCAACCCCCATTAACTCAAACTTTAATGACATTGCAATTAACTTTGGCTGGTCTATCAGGCAGGGCAACACTGAAACCAGGCGTTACAAACACTAGATAACTTACCATCTGGACAGGGCCACTCCAACAACCAGGGGTGGATGTCAAGGAGCTTTACTTAATTAAAAGTGCATGCATCTTTAGGCAACGACATCATCTTTGAGACATATTGTTTACCTCTACAGAATCAGTTTGATTTTATATATATAAAGGATAGATAAAGCATGTGAACACTAAGTTTAGTTTCTAGAACAATAATAAAAAATAGATCAGATTTTAAAATTCACTTAATATCATATCTGGACAACAAAACTATTTTAAAGGTCAATTTTTCAAAATTGAGATTTTTAAATCATCTAATAGCTGAATGAATAAGATTTCCATTGATGTATGGTTTGTTATGATAGGACAATATTTGGCCGATATGCATGTATTTGAAAATCTAAATATTAAGAAAATCGCCTTTAAAGTTGTCCAAATGAAGTCCTTAGCATAGTATATTACTCACAAAAGTAAAGGTTTGATATATTTACGGTAGGAAATTTACAAAATATCTTCATGGAACATGATCTTCATTTCCTAATGATTTTTGGCATAAAAGAAAAATCGATCATTTTCACCCATACAATGTATTTTTGTCTACTAAAAATGTTCCAATGCTACTTAAGACTGGTTTTGTGGTCCAGGGTCACATGTTTATGTCTAAAAGTGTCTGAACTAGAAGCTTTGCATGTCATTGATATTAATGATAACTAGCCTACTGTTCATGGCATTATAACATGTTAGTACAATACCTCAATAAACCGAAATGAACCCCTTTATTTTGTCTAGAAAATCACCAGTACACTCCACAGACAACACCATATGATAAACATTACTGGGACAATAAATAATTGATTTGAGTCTCTCAAATGAACTGACACAGGCAGACGACATTGACAAGCTGTCAATCTCAATCACTTCAAAGTGAATCAGAGGGCGGGTGGATTCAGATGGTCATAGATGGTCACAGGTTTAGAACAAGCCTGTTGAAGAGTAAACTCTCATCATTATTGATGGCACAGTAAATAGAATTTGCATGACATAATAAAATTAACGATAAAGATTTTTATTTATTGTACTATGTTGTATTTTTATCCAGTTTTTATTTAATTCCATGTAAAAAGTACTAAAAAATAAAGCCTCATAAATTAATATTTACAGTATAATAATATTTAGGAATAAATGTTATATTCAAATATTATATTAAAAAACTGCCTTAAATTAAAGATAACTTGAGATAACTTATAATAGGCTAAAACCTTTTTTGCTCAGTTGAAGTAATGTAAAAAAAAGTTAAAATTATTTGTAATTCCAAGTTGACATTCAAATGAAGGCACGCTTAATTTTCAATGCAAGTGGTTTTTGTTTTGTTTTGTTTTGTTTTGTTTTGTTTTATAGCACAATAAAACAACGGTCGTTGCTGTACAATAATTGTGAAAACACTCATCATACATTAAAACAATAAAACTGCATTCAAAGACATACTGTAGTACATACACTTCATTTTTGAGACAAGCATTTTACAAATGATACGTCTCTAGAGTGTTTGTATAATTCATGCCCCAGATGATCCACCCGGGTCAGGCCATATAAGCTCATGCTGTCAAGTCATTTTGCATTGGATAAGTAATTTTGCTGTTCAATTGGGCATATGAACCCAATCCACTGTTTTGATTTCATTGATTGCAGATTGGCATGGCTGGCCAGCTGCTGTTCGTCTTGTTTAAAGGGCTTGGTCCAGACATGTACAACAGCCTTGTTTTGCACTCATTCAAGTGATGGGCTTGTCTGGAGTCAGAAGCTGGCCCATGCATGCAAAAAGGCCATATGTTACAAACTAGGCCTTCGAGACACTTTCGAGCAGATTATATTAGGGATTTAGTCTTGAGGAGGGGAAAGTGAGATCTGTTATCAGTGTAATAGCTTAAGCCAGGATTTAATAAATCAGATTTTCATTTAAAGCCATTGATTCTGGAGGAGAAACCTGTTCTTAAAAATCGAAGCATGTAATCCCCAAAACACTGGGAAAGTGGTGATTATTCCAATGATTTGGAGTAATACAATTAACTTTGCACTAAAACAGTACTCAATACTATATATTAAACCCCATCACTGATGCAGAGCAGTAAAGTACATATAATCATGAACTACTATACTACAACCAAAAACACTTTTTAATCAATTCATTTGTGATGAACAATTATAGGCCTATATATAAAGAAGGAAAAAGACATGCTGACCAATAAGGTCAATTAGAAAACTGAGGCATATTGTGAAAACATTGACCCCCATACATGTCTAGAATTTAGGACCCCAGCCCACACCCCCACACCACCTCCAGCATCAGAATAGGGCATCTGGTGAGATGAGGCTAGTGACTGTAATTAGGTCAAACAAGGTGCTTGTAATTTCATGCTTGTTTGAACCCTTTTTTATCTTTCGAACTGTTATGTTTAATCTATAAACCAGTGTCTTTGTAGAGGTCAATAAAAAAATGAGCTAATATAAATAATAATGAAACAATATTATATTGCCAGTTGCCACACAGTCCTATAATGGAAAAGTGCATGATGTATATACAAATACATAATATATTTGAAAGAAACAGTTCACCCAAAAATGAAAATTCTGTCAATGTTTACTCGGCTTCCAAGTTGCTTAAAACCTGTATATTTTATTAATACACTGTACACAAAAGAAGATATTTGGAAGAATGTTTGTAAACTAAGAGTTCTGGGGCACTATAGGAAACAAAATTACTTTAGTAGTCAAGTCCAGAACTGTTTGGTTTCCCACATGCTTCAAAATATATTTTTTGGTGTGTTTAACAGAACAAAGAAATGTAACTATATTTGAGGGTGAGAAAGTGATGACACCATTTTTGGGTGAACTGTTCCTTTAAATATATTTAAACACAAGCTCCCATTTTCACTCCAAATTTAAGATTAATCAAACTGTATATAAATAATAATATTTAATAATAAATATAATATTGAAATAATATACATTTTTCGCACACACAAAGTGGCGGTTTCCCGAACAAGGCTTAAGGCTAATCCCAGACTAACTTAAATGTTAGAGGTGTATTGATCGAAAACAACTTGCACTGGAATATCTTAAAATACATCAGTGCGATCAGTTTTTGTAAAGTATGTTTTAAAAATGACATGGTTTCAGCTAATCCTTTGTCGAAGACTATATACTGTTTTTTTATAGGAATGGTGTATGAATAAATAAATGTGACAGGCCCTGTAAAATGGTGCAAAATGCACACTTTTTTCAACAAGGTTGTTGTTTTGAATTTGTGAAAAACGTCGCCACCTGCATTGTACTAATCTTTCAAAAATACTCTTAAGAAGCTTTTTCAGTGGGTTTTTTATTAGTAAACTTGTGTGAAGCATTTGTGCTGTTATTTTTGTTACCACTAGATGGCATCAGCAAGTTAGTTATCTCTTACTAATATGAACAATGATTTAAACATAAAAACCATACCAATAATATTTGTAAACTGTGGTAGTACACATAGAGATGATTCCAATCCAAGTGGTTCAAGTGGTTTCCAGTGTCTTTAGTGTTTGAGGTGTTGTTTGTGGGTGGGAAGCTTCTTATATAAAAGACTAACAGTGTACATGTATATTTGTATTTAGAAAAACACTCAGACAGAGGACATATTATACTCTCAAGATATTTATGACCAGGAACATGTTGAAACAGACATGGTCATCATATGTCAGCAAGTCTGTACAGCTCAGGAATGCTATTCTTCTCTTGTCATACACAAGCATGTCAAGAGATGAGTTAGGTAGGGAAATATCTATTGCTTGCAGCAATTCACTGCACTCATTTTGAAAGAAGATTTCTATAGTAAATTCTGGAAACATTGTTTTCGCCAGGTAGCAATGCAACTATTAAACAAAAATGACTCCTAATGGATTGCTTTTAGTGGATCTTCAGTATACTGTATCAGTGTTTTAGAATATAAAAGATTGAATGTTTTTCAATGAAACATTAAAGATTGCATATAAATTTGTGATTTGACTATAAATTCATTTTTGTTGAATTTATGGTTAAGTCTTTTTTTTGTGCATTTGCATTGCTAAACACTGTAAAAACATTATTGTCTGGTTTAGACATTTAGACATTTGCTATTTATTGGTAACATGATTACATAACATTGCTTATTTTAATAAACAAGACATTTCTCTTTATTAATTTTACATTAAAATGCACACAAATTCTTCCATCACAAAAACATTTTATTGAGCCATTTATAGTACAAAACAACTAAATACCTTAAATAAATTAAACTCAATTTCCAATTCATCCAAACTGGATCTAGAGTTCTCTACAACAACTTGGGTTCTCAGCAAGGCCATGAGCTCACAACTGAATTTCTGAATGTTGGCAGGAGCAAAGATTTATGAGATCACAGATCTTTAAGGCTGAAGTCAGTAAACTCTTCATAACCTTGAATCTGAAACTGGGCATTCCTTAACTTGACTCTTTTCGAGAC
The DNA here is from genome assembly GCA_026939265.1 of Oreonectes daqikongensis. Classification (NCBI taxonomy): domain Eukaryota; kingdom Metazoa; phylum Chordata; class Actinopteri; order Cypriniformes; family Nemacheilidae; genus Oreonectes; species Oreonectes daqikongensis. The sequence goes on from JAOTQM010000049.1 coordinate 592,192, forward strand.
ACCTTATTGTTATAATATCGAACTCTATCACTCTTAGATTAAAGCTATGGACATTGTACAATGTCAATCAGACCAAATATTCTGTGAAACTCTTCAAGATTCTGAATATTTCTCTCTTCTGGCATCAGTCTGTATTTCTGCAAGAGACTATGACCCTGAACCCCATCACCTCCCCCTATAGATACAGGGGAAATCTCGTAATTGGTGGACGGGGTAGTCAGGTTTTTCAGGGAAGTATACATAACCATCTCCAGTAGTGTGTTGGTTTTAAAACTCTGTTCATACATGTGCGTGCGTGCGTGCAACACACATGCTTATCGGTGACCAGCAATGTCCCTTTTCCATTACACCTCCAGGGGGTTCTGGGGTCCTTCAGCACCCTGTGAAGAGTCTGGCTGGAGCCTGCAGATGGGTTTGTTGCACATGGGGCAGACACTGCGAATTTCCAGCCACTTTACCAGACACCTGAGAAGGCGACAAGGTGAAAAGGAGAGAGGGGACCATTATGCATTGCTATCTATAGCCTCAAGCACCGTAACATCTTGTACTGCATTATGGTCACGTCACAAGATGAAGCTTAGCAGAGGACATTGTATTCCTTTTAAAGCAAGAAACTGCCGAATATCTTTCTCAAGTGAAGAATCTGAAAGGTGTTATTCAAGGTGAATATTCTCATTGAAGTTCCACTGCCATGACAGCATAATAATTTTTATTCATGTTTTAGTGTCTCCAACAATGTTTTGTATGTCAGGAATTCAAAAGAGTTTTTGAAGGAAAATGGTATTTAAAAAAATTATTATGTACAAAATAGTAATGTAGCAAAGTCATTTTGGATCTTACTTTTTGTGAAAAGCATGAGAACAAGGGCAAACCCCTAGTTCATCCCGGCTCCGAAACTCCTCCAAGCAGACGGCACAGGTCTGCTGCAGAGTTTGAGAAAGACAGGCTTTGGTTAAAAAAAATAGAAACAGGCTGAGACTTTCCAACATTCTCAATATTTGTATAGTTTGTCATCTTATATTCAGCCAAGGAAAAAATTAAAAGACCATTCCAAATTTTCCTAAAATCAAGGTTATCACATAAAAATGTTTTTGAACATTTCTTAAATACATGTTCAGGTATTACTGTTGTATCACTTAAAAGTGAATATAAACTAGTTTTCGTTGCAGTTTTTGAGGTCTGAAGAAATACAAAGCATCTTTTCTGTTATCTTGACCTGTTTCTCCAGTTTTCATTTTCTGCAAATAAATGCAAATAGAAACAATCTTTTTATTTGAAATTTGGAAGAAATATTGTTAGAAGTTCCCAGAATAAAATAAAAATAATCATACATAACCCATACAAAAAAACCTGAAAATGGTCTTTGAAATGGTCTCTTAATTTTTTCGGCGGCCGTATATTATAATGAATTTTTGGCACAGTAGTTTTGATATATGTTTGCTTTGTTATTTAAAGAAAACACAGTATAATATATTGTATAATATATATTAGTATAATATATAAACTATTTGACACACATCATGAATGAGCTTTACTTACTCCAAGAAGACTCAGCTTTTTCCCTGGACCTTTTAGAACAACCTAAAATAAGAAATAATAATGTTTTTTTATATTTACATCAATAATCAATCATATTCAGTTTGGTCTACAGAAAACCATACCTCATTATATCCATATTGTTCCTGTGTGCTTTTTCGCCTCAGTCTACAATGAAGCAAGAATTCTCAGTCATAAAACATATGGCCTTGAAAATTTCAATTGATCGAAACAAGACAAATAATATATGTACCTGAGCAGGTAGCAACAGAAGATCATGCTCAACATGAAGATGAAGAGGCCTATCCCAAGAATGATGTCATAAACATTGAGTGCAAGACCACCGCTGATGTCTGTGGTCATTATGCAGAACTTGTCTGTAATCTGTACGTCTTTTTTACACAGGCATCCTGCAAGAGCACAAACAAAACCGTTCAAGTTTTGGGTGAGAGTCATGGGAGCTGCATTTGGCATTTATTTTTGGCTCTTGTTGTTTATCAGCAAAACGAATTCACAATTCAAATCCAATTAAATGCCCAGAAATTGATTTTCTAGCACGTACGTCATTGAGCTGTTATGTGAGTGGGTTGCAAACTTCTTATTGTCAGACCCTTGAAAGACAACACACATCAGTGTGATCCTCATGTGTACGCTTCTCAGTGGCCCCTGCATGCATATTGCATACTTTGTGCCTGTGGCCTGTCCTCGTGTTTCTCAGCTCTGTGTAACACAGCTCTCATTGTTGGACCTCACTGAACACAATGAACTTTTCACTGTAATACATCGGTTAGACTGAAAAACAAGACATGTCGTGCTGTTGTTGGATAAGAATAGTTTTTGTTTAAAAGCTCTTTATGTACTGTATAATTTATTATCTGAGCTCTTGACTCAAGTACACATGTCTATTTTGTGGTAGTACCATGCTACAGAGACATTATCAGATGGTAATACCATGGTGCTTTGATACACCATGGTACTGAATTATTACATACCATTCACGTATTCAACTGAGGTTGGAAAAAATGGTTCCAATTGTACCGCTATGGTACATGTTTTTAAAAAGCATCACCAAAGTACCATGGCATGTTTTGCAACTTTGAGAATAAATACCAAATCTTCTGAAAGTGGTCATCTTGCACTTTTATTTATTTAGGTAGCTATTTATTTATATTCAAGCCTCCATTTCAACCCCTTTAAATGTCCCTGTTGAGTTTCTTGTGTTAACTCAGGACACAAACTATTTGACATTGAAATCTGAGGACAGCGAACAGCAAATATTTAAAATATAATCCTTTCCAATGCAAAACATCTAAATAGCACCACAAACCCAGTTGGCACAGTTTTATTTTTAAATATTTTTATAATAATGTATTCCAATATGACATATTTTTGATTGATTTTAATTTGGTTTTTGAAGTGATATTTCTGCAGTATTGTAAACGAAGCAAAATCCGTCATAGACCAAAACATAATTTTTAACACTGTTAACGTACAGTAACAGAATGGACACACAAGCTTCATTGTCCTCGGCTTTGTGGAGGAGACCAAAACAAACTCTCCACTGTGGTGATGCATGTGGACAATAAAAAGAAAACTCTCTAGTCGTGTCTGGCTACAAATGTATACAATACGCTTGAAAAACCCCCACTTCCAATGTTCAAAAGAAATTACACTTAGACTCTACCTTTAGTATTCTTTTAGTAATTTAGACATTATTCATCAAGAACAGGTATTTGTTTAAAAAAAAAAAAACTTCAAAATGTTCAAACCCATCATCATTGTGTGTGTGTATGAATAATATATGATCATATGAGAAACGTCAGTAGTTTTTAATAGGGGGAACTGGTGGAATCATTGCAGGTTAACATTGGTACAGGTTGGATACAACATAAACAAACACTATTGTTCAGTGTTTGAAGCATTACAATACAAACCAAGGTGAACTAAAGGACTAGGAAATAAAAAGTAATATTACATTTAAAAACAGAGAGAGAAAGAGAGAGAGAGAGAGAGAGAGGGAGAGAAAGAGAGAGCCACCATCTGCTCCATCCAGGAGGAAAAGAGGGGGAGGCAAAAAGATGTTGAGGCCTCACCAACCAAAACAAGAGTAACAATAACAATGACCTCAGGGTCTGAACGCTGCCAAACACCACACAATGTTGTGTCTTACACGGCAGATCACAGACAGATACAACGTGTGTGTGTGTGTGTGTGTGTGTGTCTCTCTCTCTCTGGTCATAAGTTCAGGTCACGGAAGAAAATCAGGAGAAAGGTAAGGAGGTTTGTCTTTTAGGTGGACTTTAGATAAGCAATCATAGAAAGTGAATTGAGGGGTGAAAAATGTAGGAAACATAGGCATGCCAAATGCTTAAACTGGGGTGAGAGGTTATAATTCATACTGACTGTTGAATATCAGATTTATAAAACCATGAATTTGCTCCACTGTACCAAATGATCTCATAACTTGTGTCCAGAAAGACAGTTCAGATATTAAGCCATAAGTGTGGGTGGATCTCCTTACTCAAGACGAATATTCAACACTTCTGGTTAACACATTATGACCAACAGACCCTTACTAGCATATTTTTTTCAATTGAAACATTCACAAAAACAAGTGAGTCATTGTTAAATCCCAACACAGGAAAAGATATGAGCCCCTGTACTCCACCATATGTCTTATGCAACCATAGGCATGTTAATATTCAAGAAATAAGCTTACTGCTCTTTTTAATTCCTAAAAAAACAGACAGTGTATACACACATTTCTGAGCGCATGGTTGTCATCACCGGCATTCTAATTTAAGCTCATATTTAACAAAATGGGATGTTACAGAATGTCATTTTCCTTTTAAAAACACTGTCACAGGGCTCACCCTTCCTCTGCTGTCACCAGCCACTTTCCTCCAGTCCTCCTGCGTTCCTGTGTCTCCCTCAAGATTATCCCTCACACTACAATCGACTGGTTCCCCCGGTAACAAAGGAAAAAATGAGCTGTGGCACGCAGCCGTCAGAGCGAGTTGTTGTGAATGTACCCCATTCAAGCTGTGAGAGGCATCAGGCCGTGTCTTCTTCACAGCATCTGGCTTGGCATCTCCTGTTTGAAAAAACAAAGAACACAACACATTCTCCAGAACGTCCTGTGTTTCTATTGCCCAATCCACCAACTCTGTCTCCACGTAATGGTGCCTGCTCAGTTTGTAAACAGATCTCCGCTCATGTGATTCAGCGTCTGGATCCCAGCTCTGCTTTCACCCGCCCCCTCCTCGTTCTCTCCCTCCCCTCTCCCTTTCTTTCCCCTTTCCCTGTCTATCTTGTGCTCTCAGTCATCCTTCCACTTCTCCCTAGCTGAAGGCTATTAAAATGTGACAGCAGCCAGGCTGAGTGAATCTCTCTGGTCAGTGTGTGTTAAACAGGGTCAGGGAGAGGAATGAGGGTTGATTCACTTTGCTTGGCTGGCTGACGTAAAAACATAAACAAAGAGGCAACAGAGGGGGAATAGAGACAGCAAGCAAGAGGCAGCAGTGATTGAGAACACAGCAGATTTGGACAACAGGACATTTTACGTTTATTCATTTAGCTGATGCTTCAAAACACACGAGACACGTTTAGCCTTTAAATGATAGTTCATCCAAAAATAAGAATTCTGTCACCACTCCCTCTTTCAAACCTGTATGACGTTCTTTCTTCTGCAAAAGAAGATGTTTTAAAGTATGTGGTGACTGGAAACAGCAGTACTCATTCACTTCTATTGTATAGACACAAAATCAATGCAAGTGAATGGGTACCACTGTTGTTTGGTTACCAACATTCTTCAAAATATTTTCTTTTGCGTTCTGCAGAAGAAAGAAAGTCATACAGATTTTAAAATGACAAGAGGGTGAGTAAATGATGCCAGAATTTTCCAGAATTAAGAGCCAAAATATGTTGTGGATGTGTTGATAGCTTCCCTAATATGAAACGCCATAAAATCGAGCATGTGAGAAATTCACTGACGTCAAGAGTACATTTTACACAAACTGATGTGGTTAGAGAAAACTTCAAACTGGTAAATCATTTTGAACTTCAGGGAATTGCCCATATGTAAAAATACTGAATGACACTCATTATACTGCTTTGGTGGGGGTTTTTTTTAATAGGCCGCTCACTACAAATTCTTATTGGTCGGGTTGGCATTATTATATTTAACCATAACGTAATTTGTCAGGGCAAAGGCACTTTATTGGTAAACAAAGGACCACAAAGGTCAACCTGAGAGTACATCGTGTTTGTTAAAATAGATGCTAAATAGTTTGTTGTGCATTGAACATTTGAGCTGCTGGTGCCAAAACACCTCATCGTGCATACAAAAACAAATAAAAAAATGACATCATGAATTAAAGCTTTCAATTCGTATTTCAGAGCCAAGCAGTAACAAAATACTTAGAATTAACGCCTTTTTACAGTAGAAAAGCTTAAACGCACCACTAATCCATTCAATGTCTCTTACGTGTCCATTTCTTTCTCTATAAACTAACAGTCGTTTTCGTTTGTGTAACTGGCCCATTTGTTTAGGCGGCTATACATCGGAGCGTCATTCATCTCTCTGTACATGTAAACTCCTGTGATGCGGTTCCACTCCAGTCTGGGAATAACACTCTTTATTCCCTCACAATGTGTTAGAAGCTCCTTTTCCTGATTTTCCAATGCCACAAAGCCAAAGAAACTCTTGACGTTTTCAGCAGCATGATATTTGGCGTGTACTTCCGCTGTACGCTGGAAGAGAGCTTGCTCATTGGAGCGGTACTGGGACCAGTACGCCTCCTGCTGGTAGCCGAGGGAAGAGCAGCAGTTTTTCAGGCAGAGGAGCAGAAAGACACCGAGGGATACGACCCCCACCAACAGCCAGCCCAACAACTAGAGGGGGAAAAGATCAAAACGGTAAACACCTGTGGTGACAAATGTGTTCAACTACATTAAAGGTTTTCGTTCATTTCAATATTTCGATTTAGGACACCGGACACGTAGCCTACCTGAGATTCGTACTTCAACCGTCGTTCAACCTCTCCCGAGTAATTCAGCAGTTTCGCAGGTAAATCCTTACATGGAAACCTGGCCATGATTTTTGCAGGGTCTGGAGTTGGAGGGAAATTGTCCAGAGAAGAGGGGTCTATAAACTCACTAAAAGCACAAACATACGCTTCTCCTCTCAGGAGGGAAATTACAGACCAGGTGATTGGAGCAACTGCTGCTCGACCCACAATGGAGCCCATCACAGCAAAGGCAGCAGTCCCAGACAGTTTTCGGCATTTTCTGTTGCGGCACTCCGACACGATGTCCCAGGTATTTTGATTGAGAATGATCCCAATAACGAAGAATGCAAGGGCGGGTACACCGATCGCAGTCACACCGTACACGTAGTTCTTCGTTGGTGAACATGGACAGTTGAAAGCAAATACGTTGTATGCTGTCTGACTGACTACTGTCCCTAAACCTATGAGGCCATTAAATATCATGACATCCTTACTCTTGAAGAAGAGTGCAGCGAATCTAAAATATTCTGAGATGAGTGCAGACATTGTTTATAATAGTTGTGATTACTTTTCTTTGACTAAAAGTGATCAAACAGTCGTTGCAAACGGATATTTAACCTAAAACACCGACGAACACAATTTAAATCTTGTAGTGGTTTTTGTTAGCTACATAACGTGCACAGTTCGGGGCAATTGCGTCATTGCAAAAACAAAAAGTAAAAAACGAAACATTAAAATACAAAAATTACATGTAGCCTACTGATAAGAATATTACAAATACATATAGGCCTACAGTATATTACAGAAAAGTCCTCTGAGCAAAGTTTAGGCAAAACTCAACGTGCCACCCTGAGCCAAATTTAGTTAGCCTACTGGAAAACATTCTGAAATGAAAACTTACATGCCAGGAAGTACAAAAGGTCTCGCTGAACATCTAAAAAGTTTAAAAACACGTACAACCAAAGGCAAACATTAAAAAAGGTTTAAAAACAAATGCTGGTCGCGTTAATGTATGTATGTGTGGAAAAGATTCATCTCATCGCTCGGGTTGTTGCGTGTATGCAGCGGTGAATCATCTGCAAGAATCTGGTTTCAGCCCCAGTGGAACAAATGAGCTTTTAACTCAAAACAGGCTGGGCTGACACAGGCTGGGCTAAGACAGAAGTGCATAAAAATGAGTCGATTAAAATATATAGGCTAGCTTATATTTTAAATTACATGACTGCACATATTGATAAACTAACAATGGACATGGAATTGCCAGTTCCACAAGATTGTATGCATGTCTTTACATAAAGAAGCTTCAGTTTTGGTTTCCTTTCTTATGGGGTGCAGTGATGGTGGTAGTGGTGAATGATAGCGTAACAATTACAAAATGTATCAAATCAATAAGGGACAAGATGTTCTTAATAACAATTTACTGACCCATATATAAGATAATAAAATAACTGCTTAACCTGTTTCTGTTTTTGGACAAGCAGGTAAAGTGTGTGTGACACTACAAATTATTCGGCACCTATACAGCTCTTTGAAAGAGGAAGTGGTTTTTTTGATAATATCATTATGCAATATTGATTGTGCTGCACTGATAAAGCTTTAAAATATGCTTTTCTCACACAGGCCTAGTCTTGAAATTAGTCAAAAACAATGGAAGCATTTGTAGTAAGTTGCTTGGCCTAATTTACTCACTTATTAACAGTGTAAAAACATTATTTACACTTTACTCACAAATTTTGCTTTATAATTCGATATCATTCATGTTACTGGCAGTGTTATATTACAGCCTATTGGCAGTTGTGTTGTAAAGTTCCTAAATAAAAGTGTCTGCTAAATGAATGAATGCAAATGCACTATTTCTGTGACATATAATGGCTTCTGAAAACAACTAACCCCACTAAACACCATCATAGCTCCTGACTTTGAAGTGGTTATGGTAAAATGCTCACATGATTTGAATAACATGAATTGTGTGCATGGATAACATGCTTGTTTTGCATTCTCAATGCCTCCTTTAGCTTAGTCTACATGTCAGATGACTACCCAGCAGTATGGAGCACAGTGTAGACTCATATCATACCATGACAGCTAAGGGTTTCAATTTGGTAGGGCCATAGCAACCAAATAAAGAAAAACAAACAAACAAATAAACATCAATGATCTTGTGACTAAAAAAGCAATTATGCAATTATGAAAATTAATTATGCAATTATGTCAATCTCATGAGCAAGTATACAAAACATTAACAATGACATACTGCTCTATAGATTTATTCACAGATAAATGCAATTTTTATTTGTCATTGTAACAGTTCTTTTTTTTTTTTTTACAAGTAAAAACACTTTATTTAATGGGGTTTTGCTAAACTTAACCCGTGAATTTCTGCCACATTGGACCACGAACTAAATATAGCCTACAGCCTTGGAGATTTCAGGAACCAATGTAAAAATTATGTTTTATTATTTTCTGTCTGGATTTAAAAGGCTGTTGGTTGTTAAAACTTAATTGTTGTTCTTTTCAATGTATATATTGTATGCTTTCTGTAGCCTGTTTATCTGACACGCCCTATACGCCTCTGGTCCATTCTGCCAACAGCTGTGCACAAAATAGCCTACTTTCAATCATTCAGTGAGACTATGCGAAGTATGTTATCCTGAGGACATCTACTGGTGAAAAGCGTGTCAATGCAGTGGAAATTCTGCCATATATTTTTATTGATATAAATGTATATAAAATATATACATTGTATATCAATTCAAGGCAATAAGTCAGTAGCAATACGCTTTCACTGTGTGATACTTTTATTACTGGCTTATTTTCCACTGTGGTGCTAGAAAATCAGAAAACTCCTATCAACTAAGTCGAAATGAAACCATCGAAATATGAACTTTCAAGAATGACGTTTTTTGATGTTAATAATTTCAATATTCAAATAAAAACATGAATCAAATAAGTTTTTCACACTGATTGGATTGCATTATAGCCTATTAATTTTTTTCATGATATATATCAGGAAGAACACGAAATATATTGCTATTGTCACCGTGTTTATCACATTTTAACATATGGCCGCACACGTTGTCATCAAAGTGTGGCACACATCCGTGGGTGTGAATTAATAGCTAAGACGTTACATTATGGTTGAGCATTATTATTCATTCATAGACACGACATGAGGTCATCTCAATTTAGCAGTGAGCAATACTCAAATAGCTTAAGTCAATTTTGTTGTGCATTATTAAAACATGGCCCACAGTGCCTAAACTGTCAAAAGCTGTAGCTATACTTAAAATATCATCAGTGTGCTTTGACGATCGTATTTGAAAATAAAGAGAAAACGGAATCACAATTTACAAATAAATTAAGAAATTATTTACAAAACGGTGGAACAAAGAACCCTTTAAAATAAAATATTCAGATGGCATAACGCGGCTACAGAATTGAGACCTAAACGCACCAATATTCAACTCCTACATGTCCTACATTTGTTTTTCAATGGACTATGTTGTTTTCGTTTGTGTAATATGCCCATTTGTTTAAGCGGCTATACATCGGGGCATCGTTGATTTCTCTGTACATGTAAACTCCTGTGATGCGGTTCCACTCCATACTGGGAATGACGCTCTTGGCACCCTGACACTTTGCTAAAAGCTCCTTCTCTTGATTTTCCATATCCACAAAGCCAAAGAAACTCTTGACGTTTTCAGCAGCAATAAATTTAGCGTGTACTTCAGCCGTACGTTGGAAAATAGCTTTTTCATTGGAGCGGTACTTGGACCAGTACGCCTCCTGCTGGTAGCCGAGGGAAGCGCAGCAGTTTTTCAGGCAGAGGAGCAGAAAGACAGAGAGGGAGACGAGCCCCACCAACAGCCAGCCCAACAACTAGAGGGGAAAATACATAAATAATGGGAAAGAAAATTAAATATTAATCTTATAAACATTTTATTGAACAATGTTATACAAATTAGAAGTAGCCTACCTGGGATTCATACTTCAACCGTCGTTCAACCTCTCCTGCGTAATTCATGAGTGGAGCAGGTAAATCCTTACATGGAAACCTGGCCATGATTTTTGGAGCATCTGGAGTTGGAGGGAAATTGTCCAGAGAAGAGGGGTCTATAAACTCACTAAAAGCACAAACATACGCTTCTCCTCTCAGGAGGGAAATTACAGACCAGGTGATTGGAGCAACTGCTGCTCGACCCACAATGGAGCCCATCACAGCAAAGGCAGCAGTCCCAGACAGTTTTCGGCATTTTCTGTTGCGGCATTCCGACACAATGTCCCAGGTATTTTGATTGAGAATGATCCCAATAACGAAGAAAGCAAGAGCTGGTACACCGATCGCTGCCAGGCCGTACAGGTAATTCCCTTTCGGTGAACATGGACAGTTGAAAGCTAAGATGTTGTATGCTGTTTGACTGATTATTGTCCCTAAACCTATAAGACCATTTATAATTGCCGTGTCCTTGTTCTTGAAGATGAGTGCAATGAATTTGAAATATTCTGAGATGAGTGTAGACATGCTATCTTATAGGTGAGATTCTCTGTGTCTTGTCAATGTTTTGAGCTGTCTCTGTAAATAAACCTAAAACACTGATGAAGACAGTTTGAATGAGTCTTTTCTTATTAAATGACACAGTTAATAAATGCAAAACACAAACATGTGTCTCCTTACAGAAATATGATGGACTTGTAAAACACATGGATTTTACAATAAAACATACAGTTGTCATACAATATCAACATGTTTCTACCTTCATCACTCAAACAAACAAACTGTGAAATTATAGATATTGTCACATATAAATATAATTTAACATTTATGTACATATATATATTAGATTATATATCTGTTTGATGTATATCACAAAGATACAACTTCTATTTAAAAAAATATTGTAAACTATTCAAAGACCAAGACATAGTCTGATATTTTATTGGCAGCCCAACTAGTTTCTGAATACAGTTCTAAAAAGAAGACTTACATTTAATTTCCAGGAACAAATCGTCTCACTAAAATGCCAAAAAGTAAAATAAATTCTTGTAAAAGGATTCTTCAAGTTTTCAAAGCAAAGTTAGGTAATATCTCTCTATGTAGCTCGTGTGAGATACTTCTGTCGGTCTGTTGTGTACATACAGCAGTGAATCATCTGCAATAGGCCTAACTAGAATCTGAGGAACGAATGAGCGTTTAGTTGTAAACCGGTTAGGCTAACACAAAGTCATTTCATTAAAATGTATTAAACTTCCACCCATTACATTATTAATTCATTATAATCATGTTCAGTTAAACGGACAAACACTAGGGGGCACACTATCAAAACAATTCATTTTATATGCATTAGGCATTAAATGAATATAACATTATGTAGGCTAATGCTTATAAAATGAACAATAGTTAAACAATAGTTTAAGTCAGACTTTGGAGTAGTACGCCACAACAGTTTTTTTCACCGATGTCTGAGTGGTGTACTCATCAGAGAAGCTGCTAGAATCTGAATGCACATGTCCATTCGCCTCTTGCGTTCGTTTGATCAGGATCAGTGGGGGTTTACACGAGTGCCAGTTCCACAGGACTTTATTCATGTCTTCTTCTTTACGCACCCCAAGCAGCTTCTCCTCGTCGCTTTTCTGTTTCTCTGCGTCTTCCTCTTTATCTCCTTTTACTTTTTTCTGGGGCAGTTGTAATTGTGGACCAATTTCACCGCTTATGCTTTCGAAGTATTGCTGAATGCAGACCTTGGCAAAGCTCTTAGCGTGTTCTTTGCACGTTTCGTCGAACAATTTGCGCTCTGTGTCAATGTAATGCGACCAATATTTGGTTTTGAGGAACGCGGCTTGTGTAAAACAAGGTCTGATGGCCCTTATTAGAAAAGCAAAAAAAGTTATTATCATTAGAAAGGTCCACCCACAGGCCTAGAAAAACAGGACAACAGAATTAGCCAAAATTCACACATAATTTCTCTTAAATGTAAAATAGATGACGAAATGATGGCATTACCTGTGACAAACAGCGAATGTATCTCGTGGCCGCATCTCTGGCGATAAACTCGTAGCCATCAAACACGTCTTTACATGGAATCGTTGCTTGTAATTTAAGAAGAGTCTTTTTGGATAGACTTTGATGGCTCTCGTTGAGAAACTCTGATAAATCCGTGGTGGCGCTGTAAGCACACAGAAAACTCTTCCCATCCATTAAAGTGACTGCAATCCATACAGCCGGAGCGATGAGCGCGCGCTGAGTCATAGAGCTGAACATGTATCGCAAAACCGCTGGATCTTTCCTGCGCTTTCCAATAGGTCTCTTCCACTCCTCTGTTAACACTGATATGTTGTTGTTCATTACGAATCCAAGTAGGAAGAACCATATCGGCGGTACGACGAGAATGCCGATCCCATACGCGTAATTGTACTCGGGGAGACAAGGACAGGTGAACTCAAAAGATGAATACATCTGAGCACTTGCCAGAGCCATTATCCCACATATACCATTCATGAAGGACTCTTGGTTGGCTTGTAAGAACTGCATCATAATACGAAACTTATCCATTTTCAAAAGGAGTTTTCTTGCACCTTTTTGAGAGATTCCAGAAGAATATTATGCAAGATTAATAATAAGGGTTTTAATCATTAGAAATACAATATAGGCTACTGTAATACTTACGGTATGATAAGAAAGAAACAAACCCAGCAGGATTACTGGAGCAGAGTTACGCAAAAGTGGTGAAACGTTTGTCAGGTCCGAATGCACCTATGAGTGGCCCCTCCTTTTGGGCTCTATCCATCCTCAGCTAAAAAAAATCTCCCTGTTGTTCTATTGCTTAAATTATGTCTACAGTCAACCATGATATGTAAATATAAGACAAAACCACAACTTATTTGTATTTATTGTATTTATTGCAAAAGTACATTTTAAGACATGGGCATTATAGGGGCTTTATCGTTTATAATAGGTTACAAACAAGCCATTCAATGATAGGGAATGACCTGCTTTGCTACTAAATAGATAAATAATATACATAAAACATTAACATTATTTATACCTTTAATGTTCTTCCTCTTTTCCAAGTATTGCCTAGGTTCTGCAGTGATTTGCATCTAAGCCATAGCCATGAGGTTGTTGTGTAATGTGTGTGGAGGGAGACATGCAAAATTACACAAACTAAATCCCAGCATAGTCAAATGCACCAGCATGCGAGCTCTTGAAGCTGGTCAATGCAAGGGCACAGGAATAATCTGCTTTACAACAATGCTATGGGTTTCTCACGAATTCTGTGTATCATCATCATTCCATGAACAGTTAGTAAGAATCTAAATTAGATTTCTTTCACTTCTACACCTCAGAGAATAAAGCCTTTCCATTGTGGTCCTCCCAAGTGATACACACTTTGGGTTTGTAAGCCATTTTGGTCACATCCAATTCTGGCTTGCATTCGTACCAACTTTGCAGCAAATGATCCACTTGATCTTGTTTTGTTATGCCGTGCAGACGGTCCTCTTCTTCCTCTGCCCCTTCACTCTGGATTTGGCCAGGTCTGAGTGCATACGAGAGGGGAAGTCTCAGAGCGGCATCGTCACGCATGGTCTCAAAGAATTGCATGACACATTTTCTGGCAAAGTCTCTGGCATGTAGCACACAGGTCTCATCAAAAAGCTTCTGCTCGACGTCTAAGTAATTGCTCCAGTAACGCGTCTGCAGAAAAGTGGCGTAGTTGAAGCAAGGCTTGAGGATGCGACCCACAGTGCCCAAAAAAATGAGGATGAGGAGGATGGACCAACCTATTGCCTTTGAGAAGAAACAAAATTGATTAAATGTATTTATTGTAAAAGAAAAATATAGATAGGCACACCATGACAGCCTTCCAATCCACACATAGACATGAAATATTTGGGGGATTTTATCACCAGAAATCATTTACTCTTAGCTTTGTACAACTTTATCTTCTTAGTAGCTAAGAAACCAAAACAGATATTGACATCATGACTAAAGATTAACACTGAATAAATTTGTTAAAACCCATTTACCTGGGAGTAACAGCGCACATAGCGCGATACAGCTTTGCGAAAACTACTATTTTTGAAGATGACATCTTCTTTGCAAGGAACTTTAGCTAGAATCTTTATCAGTTCCAGGCCGGTGCTGTTGGGTATGCCTGTAAAATGTTTGGGGTTTACATTCATACTGAATGCGCAGATTAAACATTTTCCATCCAGAAGTGACATCAAAATCCAGACCATGGGGGCCAGAAGGGCCCGTTGCATCACCGCTGAGAGCAGAAATCTGAGAGTACAATAGTTGTAGATTTTAATATCAATCAATCATTGCAATAAATTACAAAATACTTTGTAACAAAGTTGTCGACTTAAAAATCAAATTAAAACAAATTTGGTCAAATCAATCAAAGATCAATTCTGTTTGCTTTGATGTAGACTACAGTAGATAAAACAGACAATGAAAAGCAGAACTTACTTAACCACTGCTGGATTCTTGGTCCTCTTGCCAAGGGGTCTGATATATTCTTCCATTAACACCCCTGTATGACGATTAACTAATATTCCCAAAAGGAACAATATAACAGGCGGGACGAACATCACCCCCAATGCGTACATCTTGTTATATTGCGGTAAACATGGGCAGTTGAAATCAAAACTTGTATACAACTTGACGCTTATTAAAGACAATATTATACAGATACCATTAGAGATGGACTCTGAATTAGACTGAAAATATTGCAGAACCAACTTAAACTTATCCATTGATTACCGTTTGCGTTATAGCACAAGAAAAAAATGTATAAGATGCTGTTAATGTACTAGTACCGGTACTTGATTTGCTGCGGTAGCCTATCTGCGTTGTTAAAACCAACAGTATTCACAATTGAAATCCAGCCCAAAATGGATAAAACACTCCATAATTTGTAGATTAGCTTTACGCCTTACGTATCTTAAGTAAACTGTCAGAAAAAAAACAATTTTTATAATCGTTAACACATCTACGTCCTCTGCGTGTTGTAGTGTAGGGCTCGTGCACCTGTATGAGTTCCTTTGGCCACACCCATGGTGCTCGCAAATTCTAAACATAAAAACTGCCTATACCTTGGTTTTTACTTTTTGTGTCATACCTTTTGACACTTAAACTAATATCAAATAAAAAGTTGTGTTTAAAAATGAGGTGAATTTAAAATAACTTTAAGCCCATTTATGTTTTGTATTGTCCAATCACCCCATAGGCTACTGCCAGTCATTTATTAAAAAAATTCAATCATATATTTCATATATTTTTTAAAGTCCTATATATTTTAAAAGAACATCCGACGTACAGTGACAATTAGTGTCGTTTATATAGGATATGTATAACTCTTCCATATTGCCTTATATATATTCTGAATTTTGGTGAGGTAGTGACCTCGTGTGGTAGCTCCTCCGCTTTTATCATTTACGGTCCACATCTTAGATGGCTTCGCGTTCAGATAACTCTAGCTGAGTTTATACATATTCTTTACCACCATTTCATATAAACACATGGGTCCTTTATAAAATATGCATTTAATATAAAATGTTATATATTAACTGTTAAACAGTAGGCTACTGTTGTGACGGACAACGTACTCGTCTAATTTCTATGCAGGCTAAACTGTAGTTCACTCAGTAGGCCTATGTCCAATGCCAAAATATTCACCTAAAAGTAAAATGACATTATATTTATGTTTTTACATTTAATATTACAGCCTAATATATAAAACATGTCAAACGAGAGATGGAAAGTACGCCGCCCAGGAAACTGAAGCGTGACACATGATGACGACTGGGTGGTTATGTACTGCTCTTATAGAGCCTGTGAGAAGTCTATTGGTCCAACCCACGTGTTTATTATAGAGAAAAAACGGCCACATTGGTCACTTCCTTCCTTGTTGTAAGAGCTTGTCGTCGTGTATTAAACAGGATAAGGAAATGAAGGAATAACGGTACGCTTTCTCTTTCGTCGGTTCTGTCAGTTTTAAACAATGAGCATCGCAGGTCTTTAACTCTTAGGTTGCTGGTAAGTTACAACTTTTTTGCTCATCTTTCTCAAAGACTCGTGCAGATTTATACTCTGAAAACAACGTAAGATTCGTCGGGGGATTGGAACGTGCAAATGTCTTTTTAATCACCATAAAACGTCATAATAAAAACACGCAAAGCTGAAAAGTTAAGTCACAGTAAGACACGCCTTTAGCCGTTTGCTTATTACGTCACATGTATTACGTTTTTTAGTTGTCTCGTGGAAATGTGTTTTTAACTTTATAGACGAATATTAATAAGTTTAGTCTTGCGTTAACAGGACGTTTGTTCTTTTCGTCTGTAGTGTTTGTTGGACTGGAAGCTTTTCACGCCACAGAAGTTTCCCTGTAACCTCACATAGGCTATGTACTGGAGTTGAGTTATGAATCAACCTCTATGATTCAACCATTCACGTTTTTTTATTATGTAAAACTGTAAAAGGTTGCGATGCAACGAAACATTGTGATCACCACAGCTGTATTTTAGTGAGAAAATATAGAATTTACTTTTTTAATAAAGTGCATCTGCCTTAATCCAGTAATCACTCAAGACTCCATAAATAAACACAAATATACCAATTACATAACTTCCTTATCAGTTAATATGAGGTACTTCCTTCCGAAGTTTGAACAAATATGTTGAAATACTACACAGAGCTGAAGCAAGTTGGTTAAACTCTTTTGTAAAATATGGCTCTATAATGTTAATACGCTTTATTAGGGAAGTGTTTTCTATTTCAAGCCTTTTACATTTCCCATGCTTTTTTGCCTTACAGACCAGTTGAGATCATCTAAAACTGTATGTTTTCCCAGACGCACAGTAAAGCATGCAGGGTGCTATCGCCCGGGTTTGCGTGGTGGTAGCGGCTGCTATTCTCAACCACCCGCTCCTCTTTCCCAATGAGAACACCACCGTCCCCGAGCAAGACGATGTCCTTCTGGCACGGATGAGAGAGCACCAAGAAAACCTGGAGGCTGAACAAAAGCGTCTGGAACGGGAGATCTATAAAACCGAGATTGATGAGGAATCCGAAAGTTATAGCTGTTACTTTTGGAGTGCCCTTTGCCTTGTCATTTTCCTAACAATTGAGGTTTGCAGACAGGATATAGTCACTGCTGAAATTCCTGACCCTGTTGAAGACGAGGATGCATATTTCAGCTCTGGAAATCTCCGCGCCAACGCTATCACCTTAGATAAAGGCGTCCTAAATAACTTCTGCAAGACCCGCTTTCATTCCTTCGCCCATGAGAATGGCAGAGTGCAGGAATTTCTCGAGGGATTTGCAGATCATTTGCTAGAGGCTTTGAAAAGTGTTTGTGATGGAGAGACTGACATGGAAGTGGAAGATTTTGTAGGCATAGGCAGCATGTTTGAGTCCTGGAGGGTATGTAAGCCTCCAACGTGTGACCTAATTGTGCCCTTTACGCCCCCCCAGCCATACAGGTTTCACTTCGAGTTCTGGTGTGACTCTGTTACTGACATCCCACTGGACCTGCAGGGATGTGTAAGGATTAAACTAATAAAGCCAAATGGGGAAAACTGTCTTTGTGGGGCAGCCAATCTTGGCGATGATATGCTGTGTCTGCTTCACAACAAAAATGATTTTGAGAAGACTGATGAGCACAGGTTTGAGGAAGTCTTCTGTGCAAGGGACACCACTTATTTGTCGAAAGCTCAGATCATGAGATGGTTTCAGATCTCAGTGACCAAGGCATGGCACCAGATTTCTCATAAGTATGAGTTTGAACTGGCATTTCAGAACCTGGACGTCCCAGGTGCGTTTAAAATCAGATTTAGGTCGGGAAAGACTGTTGTTCTTAATGTTACGCCTGCTGTTCAGTTCGAAGACACCGATTCATACTTTATCTCTCACTTCCCCTCTGATACTAGTAACCCTTCAGACACAAACTGGTACCTCTCACTTACTGTTTATGAAATGAATCTACTTAAACACATCGCTAAAAAACTGCCTACAAACTCCTGTCACATCCACTGTCTTCAAATAGTGTCTTTCTTGCACCAAAAGCAAACTGCATTAACTGGGAAAAGCGCCCTTACAAATTATCATATAAAGACCGCAGTCTTACACCTGCTTTTGAGCAAACCTCCTTCAGTGTGGCAGCCGCAAAATCTTGACCACCGATTACAAGATTTGCTCAGTTTCGTGCAGAAAAGCCTGGAGGAAAAGAGACTCTATCACGTTATCGTTGGGAACCCTCGCGTCCCAGTCGAAATTCAGATTCCTGAACTATTCCGCAGTGCGGAGCCAATAAACCTGTTTAGACCACTTGTGCTGCAAAGGCAAGTCTATGCCAAAATGGTGGATCATTTTCAAGAGATGATCAGGAATACATCAGTGCTCGTGCAAGAATATACCGCTCACTTCCCTAACGGTCATGTGGGCCGCAAACTCAGCTCAGCAACACAGCTCAGCTCTGATGGGAGTTAATGCTACAGTAATCTGGAGTGCTTGTTACGTTTTGCACCTTTAATGAAAATTGTGTGTTAAAGCACTGACTGTTATTACTGCTACTATATTTGTTATGTATGGCAGCTGATTCAAAGATCTTGTAAATTATAGTGTAATCATGATATGATATATTGTTAAACATATAGATTTAGTTACATTTAAGATTTATCAGCAGTTGAGTTTATGAAGAATTGCTTTCAGCATAGATGTTCACATGTCAGCAGAGAAAAATGATTTTTTTGTGTGTAATTTGCTAATGAGTAATACTTCCTGAACAAGTTACATGATTTATATTGTAATGATGCAGAATAGGTTATTTACCAAAGTATTAAAAGAAAACACCACCAATGAACATTTCAAAATGCTGCATGGGGACATTCAATGAATGGAAAAAGTCTGTTTACTGTATATCGTAAACATTCCTTTTGCATTAGTCGGTACATAAGTAGTAGTAGGCAAAACAATGATGTTTCAGGAAAGATTGTTCAAAAATACAAGTTTGCTGACCTTTATGTCAAAACTATATGATCATTTCACTCCTTTTATCATCACAAAATGAGATATTAGGCATGTTAGGTTTATGCTTTGTATTTTTCCATTTAACAAATCCATACAAACCTGTTGGACACACCCATTTCATGGCGTCTTTTTTTTGCTTGACAGCTCCTGTTCACAGTGCAGTTTTGTTGTTTTATGAAAGATGGAAAATCAAACATGGTTGGAATAGCAAAGTAAAAATGAAAGGAATCTAATTTTGGGTGAACTACAGCTTTAATCTTTGATAATAAAATGTAGAAACAGTGATACGTACGTCGGAAAGGAGTAGATATAAGGATACATAAATTTTGCCATTATGTTTATTTGGTTTATTTATGTATAAAAGCACCAGGATTGAAATACTTTGGCTATAAAAAGGGTAATGATGAAAACAGCCTATAAGCAGATGGACAGATATCATGCTGCCTTTGTACATAAACATGATGTACTCTATAAACCATAGTCAAATTTGGGTTTTCCCTCCATGTAGCTGTCGAAGAACACCCTGTGAACTTCAGTGCTGAACATGGTGGCTTTCACACTGGGATCTTCAAACATACGATTCATCCACTGTTTTAACTCTGGAGTGTGGTCCAGACACCTGCAACAGAAACAGAGAGTGTTTATTTGCAAATGTGTTTGGATATACAGCATGCCTTAAACAAGACGTTATTCTAAAGAGAAGTGTTTTTCTTTCTCTGTGAACAAGGTGCTTTTCTATTCATTTGACAGAAACCAAAGCCCTACCTTTGTTCATCTGACTGAATAATTCATCATGTTTGCATTTGTTCGATTTAACCTCAATGACTCATTCTTTCTACTGTCAGGTAAAATGTAAAACTGTGTAATAAAACAATGTAAAACTTACTGCATTAGCTCCATCATTTCAACCCTCTCAAACCATGGCCAGATCAAGTAATCGATCATTGTGACTGAATCTCCACCAAAGTATTTTGTTTTTTTCTTTGCCAGAGCCTATAAAAAAGATATCAAACAGTTGAAAGTTAATAACAGGATTAAAACTGAATGTATCCTCATTGGATCCTTGCTATTCTTTAAGAATAATGACGCACCTCATTTAGTTGGGCCAGTTTCTCTTTAAACTCTTTTTCAGGTACTGAGAGATCCTCTCCTTTGGTCATAGAGAGCTTATAGAAGTACGGAATCACCTAAAATAAGAACCAATATAAGAATCATTCAGAAACTGAAATTATTTTAATGAAAAATATATAATGTTTACTACAACTAGATTTATGATGGAGCAACCCACATCCAAAAAAGCAGTGCTGCCAGATGTGTTATATTTACAATTTCAACTGCCTACCTTAGAGTAATTCTCCAGCAACATTTTCTGTTGAGCCCTCTCAAAAGGGTCACTTGGGCACAGTTTCTTCTGAGGGAAGACCTCCTCCAGGTATTCACAGGTGATGGGTGACTCGTATATCACCTGACCACATGCGGTTTCCAAGACTGGCACTGTCCCATTAGGATTCTTCTCCAAAAACCAAGCAGGCTTTTCTTTAGTATTCATGTTGACAATCTCATGTCTGTGTAATAAAACATGGCACAGTGACTACACTCACACAATTTTTTCTGATGTTTCGGTTACAATGAGAAATGATGAATAAACATATAGGCTACACACTATACATTACTAGTGCACAAAGGTGAATATCAACACTCACTTGATATCTTTGGCATGGAGCACCAGTCTTGCTCTCTGAGCGAATGGACAGAATCTCATGCTGTACAGCCGAATAACACCTTTAGGCACTGGTCCAGGAGCTGGACTATCTGAAACCGATTAAACCAAGTAGAACTATACATTTAACCATTTACATACACGTTCATGAATAGACCAATCTCGACTGTAATAAACATCTGAATATTTAATGAATGCTTTATTAGTAAACACGCGTGACTGCAGTGTTTATTTAAATGATATAACATTTGTACACGAGTATGACGCACGAGTCTGGACTTTACGTTACCTTTTCCGTGACATTTCGGACTCGCAGCCATCGTAGCGATCGGTGCTCTCTTTAAGATCCCCTACGGCAGAAATACATTTGTAACTGCACAATAGAAAAGCACGTCCGTTTTGTAACTATTATTAACAACAGCATACGAAACATAATTTTACATTTACCAAGTTGTACTCACCTGTCTACGCGCGTGAACAAGAGTGAAGTTTACGGTCGTAAAGTTGAGTTTTTATGAAGGAATGGGTGTGGCGTTAATGACCCCTCCTCTCGTCCACTTAATCTTACTTTCAAAATAAAGCTTATGAAGATGACTCACCATAGCATTTTATTACATTTCTTCAAGCGATTTGATGTTTCCGTTTAATCTCGCAAGTTTCCAACTTGTAATGCATTCTCTGAAATCTACAGTTCAAGTCAAGACCAGATTAAGTTAATCCATTCCCACAACAAATCTAACCTCATTCTTTAATTTCCAAATATTCCTAGTTATTGTTTTGGTTTTATTAGGGACCTCTTGTAATGTTATTTTGGAGGCTATTCTTAAGTATTTTTAAATGCTAAGTGATGTTACAGCAATCCTTATAGTAAAGTGCTATGGAGGCAGATGATATGTGATTTTGACATTACACAAAAGAATATTTGGTCATAGGTTAGGAAAACCTACACAGCACCCTGTTTTGCATTGTCACACAGTGCAATCAATTGACAGATATCTATTGTTAAAACTGTTTAACCCTGTTCAGGGTGGAGCACACTTAAGCAAACAGATAAAGGCTTGAAAAGCTACCTGCAACAGTACCTGTTTCAGAACCAACGTGGTTTAAAACTCGGAATCTGCAGTGGACACACACACAGTTTTTTCACAGAGAACATTGAGAATTTTAAAGTTAAATTTCCTCTGGGCTTAAACAAATCTGGGCTGTTAAAGTAAACATTGTAGGTTAAATTCCAGAAAGGGGCGACCCATGAACTACTGAGATAATAAGAGACCCGTTAGCATTACTGGCTTACTTCAAGGTTTACACCATCACTTACCTGCAGTTAGTGAACTATTGATTGTTCTAAATGAAAAACTAAACTAATTTATTGCACAGAAAAAAAAACTGTTTCTTGCACTTTATTTCTTTCACTACATTGTATTGAGAACAGATTTGAATGAATGATGTCATTCATTCAGCTGATTATTCACAAATCACTCAAACACCGACATACAGACAAGATTATCAACATGTTGGATAAATCTTCTAGCATGATTTCAGTTAAAGCAGACAATATTGGTTGTTTGTTATCACAGAAAATGATTTCTTCTATAACCCATAATCATAATCCGGATTTCCCTCCATGTATGTCTTGTAGAAAACCTTGTATGTTTCTGTGCTGAACATTGTAGCTTTCACACTGGGATCCTCCAACATGTGTTCAGTCCACTTCTTTAACCCAGGAGTGCTGTCCAAGCAGCTGAAATATTAGGAAAGAGGATAGTGTTAATGTTTAATTTAAAGTTTGCTCTCCATGCGTGCTTGAAATGTTTGGCGCAACCGACAGAAACCACAGCTTTACCGTGGGACTTTTTAGAGAAAGGTGCACAAAGTTGTCACTTTATATATTCTGGATATACGTTATAAAAACAAGAAACATACTGCTTCAGTTCCAGCATCTCCATCCTCTCAAACCATGGCCACATCATGTAGTCAATCATTGTGACTGAATCCCCTCCGAAAAACTTCTTGTTACCGAGCAGCTGACCAAATCCATTAAATATACAGAAAGTTAGTAAAAGAAATTTAGGCAGCTTAACCAGTGGCATCTGTTTATTACATCTTTATTTTTTGATTTAAAGAGTGAAATGATTCCTCCCACCTTGTTTAAATGGAAGAGTTTGTCTTTAAGTTCTGCGACAAGTTCTGAGACATCCTCTCCTTTATTCTTTCCCATGGGAATTTTATAGAAGAATGGAGTCACCTAAGAAGAGCATCCACGGACAATGACGTGAACATGTTTCTGTTATTCATTTCCTTCAGTTTATAGACGTTTCATCGTACGCACGCGTCTTGGTCTGTGTTTTTTGATCGGTCTGGCTTTTAATATATTTGATATTTTATTGTATATTAACTTTATTAAATAAACAATTTGTTGAATCGAACATGTAACTTTGTCACATTATAACACCCTATATCAGCGTGCCTACTGGATAAATATATTACATTTCTATATTGTATATGATGATCAGCACAAGCAGACTGCCTACCTTTGAGAAATGATCTAGCAGCATTTTCTGCTGGGCCTTCTGGAAGGGGTCGGATGGGAGGAGTTTCTTCTGAGGATACACCTCATCCAGATATTCACAGGTAATCGGTGACTCGCATATCACCTGACCACTCTGGGTTTCCAGCACAGGGACTAAACCAAGTGGATTCTTCTCCAAAAACCAGTCGGGTTTGTTCTTCAAATGTATGTTGATAATATCATGTCTATACAAAACACAAGAAAATGATATTCTTCATTCTAAATTAATGTAAACTTCACTTATTAAAGCTATGTCATGCAAAACAAAATCACTTACTTAATTCCCTTGGCATGAAGCACCAGTCTTGTTCTTTGGGCAAAAGGGCAGAATCTCATGCTGTATAGGCGAATATGGTCCTTTGGCACAGGGCCAGGGGCAGCACTGTCTGTTGCATAAAGAACATATAAGACCTGATCTACCGGTTTATTAAAAAAGACACAAGTGAAGTATTAAAAACTGGATTCAAGGTCTCTACATCAAATCTGTTTGATAAAATGACAGAAATCTCTGTCGTGGCTGAGCCTGAGCATGACCCATTTTATATCTCTTGATCACAGAATGTCTGGTTCACATTTTTATAGAAATACTTTCTTCGAGAACACTATATATTTATAATTATACAAGTCACTGGATTCAACAGGTGCCCCAATAAAGTCTATATAAAATGAGCAACACAATCGACGACAGCGCTGGTTTTACTTCAAAGGCATGACAAATCACTTTAATGAATCAGCACTGTCACAATGTTCTTCATATGTTGCTTTGTTGATTTCATAAAAATGCTTTGTCATGCAGTTGTCAGCACTTAACACACCTGGGCAGTACACGCTCAATTCTTGTTCATAATGAAATAACAAAAAAAACACCTAGCATAACAAAAAGACACATCCGGACAAGAACGGCACTGTTATATAAATGTTAAATCCTAACCACAGCAGTGATTATTTTTGCTCTTTCATGCAAACTACATTAGATCTGTCGACAGCTGCTAAAAAGGAAGTTTTCCATTAATATTATTGCATACGTTTCTTGTGGTTTTAATGTTTCCTACCTTTCCCAAGACATTTCTGAGACGCAGCCATTGTTTTATAGACGATGTTCTGTCAAAAACAGATTTGCAATAATTAACGTTAAATATAAAAGTAAACGTCGAATCATATACTTCACTGCTCTGCTGCTTCGAGTAACAGCTGAACAGAGAAATCGATATTAAACTCACCTGATAGTATGACTAACTGCACAAACTTACTAAATGGAAAGTTTGTAGATTTATTATAAATGGGATGTCTAGTTAAAATGTGTAACTGCTGGTCGCCAGGACGAAGCGCCTGATTTCAAAATAAAAGTCCACACACTGGACCTAAATTCGTAGTCACGTTTCTGCAATTAATTCAGCTTGAATTGCCTAACCGACTGTTAAACATTTTTAGATACATTTCCTTATATATACAATGTAAACTAAATAGACTTTAGAAATGTAACGTTTCATATTATTTAATTGAAGATAGGATTATCTTCCTATCCTGCTAGAATTGTCACAACATAAAAATGACACAATGTAAAGCACTTTAATTACAGTTTATTTGTCATGTACACAGTAAACACGTTAAAACCTAAGTGTTCTTTCATGTTATTTTTTAACCCGAAATATCCTCAGAAAAAAAAAAAGCAAAATCTTGTTGTATAGTTTGTGAACTCTTGTGGAGCTGATCGTCTTTGGGCCAAAAAGTGACTTCAAAAGGGAAAAACAGGACAAAATTAATTACATGAAAATAATTTAACTATAAATGTAACCATCTTTACTCTTTATAGCTGACATTTCAACAATCTGTATGACAGTTTATTTAAATTTGCCAACTGATCTCAATCTCTTTCATGACTCACCATGATCTCTCGTGAGTTGTGCCAATGGCAATATTGGTTACCATCATTGTTACCACTGTGTGTTTATGTGTCTCACTCAGAAACAGAAAGAGTTTGCCGGTCACATTATTATAAAGCTAACCGTATATCACTAGCATTATATCAAAAGCTCTGCTTCTTTATATACCAATTTTACTTTCAATAAGTGACTTGACCAATTTCATTGACCTCACACTTTCAGAACATTCACAGTGAGCCTTTAAAGTGCAGATGCTGAACTAGAAACAAATTACCCAACTATAATGACAGTACAATCAGCCCATAAGAGAACTATGACATATGTAAATAAATACATTTCTAGATCTTTTTTGCATGTTGTTGATCCAATGTCAATTTAAAATGCATCCTCAAAACATACAGGGTTGCTACAACACAGCAAAATGTGAATTTTGATACTGACAAAAGTTACTTTATGATAAACAAATTATACAAATCAACACAAACCCCAATCCAGTGATGATGAATAACTGTATATAAAAGAAAAACTGTTACTTCCTGTCATAGAGTGTCTTGACTCTATAAACGCTGTGATTTAGTAAGCAGCGATTCATATTTAGTCCAGCTCCAGTCTTGAGCCTGTGTGGGAAAGACCATAAAAACATGAAGTAACAGCAATATTTACTATTTTTATTTAAATTGGTGTATAATCATTACAAAGTACCAGATTTCTAGGAATGAAGGCATACTAGAATAGAAAACCTCACTCAAAGTGTTGTTGTGTTAACAGTTTCATAAATGAAACACTCACCATTATGCTTTCTGATTTCTCCTCAGGTGTTTCTTGCAGTAAACTGGTTAGTTGGCTCAGGTAGCGCTGGTTCTCCTCGAGTAAGTGATTGACTGATTCACTAAAAACATAAGAACACTGGTTTTAAACAGCTCTATAAACAATAACCCTTAGGTAGGAACAAAGCTTGTGGAAAATTACTCATGGTATGAAGATTTACCCATCATGTGGCACTTGCAGAGACATGGGTGATCGAGAAGAATCATGCTGGTTCCATGTTGACAGTGAGGAGGCCATCTCGGCACTTGCAGGTTTTGTAATGTTTTGTGCCTAAAGATACATTTAGTTACTAAGTGTAGTTGTTAGAAAACACCCTATTATACAATACAGTCTAGGACTGTATGACTGTATATCCTGTGAATGTAACATTGTGTCAACGGATTCAGATGGAAATTTGTCATGACAAATCATGTGCATATTTGGCCCTGAGAGAATAAAAGCATGTTACTTACACATGCGATCTTTAGTAAGTGCCAAAACTCTCTTTGTCTTTTGATTTGCATCTGCATGACAGTGCTGTCTGCCTCCTTAATGCTCTCCAGTGTCCTCTCGATTTTAGGGAAGAGGTCGATGATCTTCTGCTTGCTCAGAAGTATTTTACTGCAAATAATAAACATATTATAGTACAATGTAGTAGTCATAACATGTAATTCTCCACATTCAGGTAACAAGTATTTAAAGGGATAGTTCATCCTCTTGTAATTCCAAACCTGTATGACTTTCTTTCTTTTGCAAAAAACAAAAAAATACATTTTGAAGAATGTTTGCAACCAAAAACCGTTGGTCCCCATTGACTTCTATTGTATGGACATAAAACCAATGTAAGTCAATGGGGACCAACATCATCTTTTGTGTTCTGCAGAAGAAAAAAAAGCTATACAGGTTTAAAATGTCTAGAGGGTGAGAAAATAATGAAAAAAATAATTGTGAACGATTAATTTACCCGTCCTATTTCAAGTCTACTTTTTTTGCAAGATCTTCTATTATGTTAGTTTACGTGAGGTTTATATGAAGTTTTAATTTACCTGAGGTGTGCATATAGGTCTCTTAGCACCCTGTCTTGATTCTGGACAGTCTGTACGATGACCTTCACCATCTCAGAGCTGTCACTGTAGCCATGCTGAGGGTCTGGCACTGGAGGAGAGACAGAACACAGACCTCTAAACACCAAATATTTATCCTATTAACCAATTAATTCCACACATTGATGAAATTACACAACTTGTACTTACTTTTGCATTTTGCCTTCAATTGTCTGTAGAGTTCAATTGCTTTCTCCTGCCTGTGATCAGACACAGTTGAATCACAAAATGTTTAAGAATGGTGAGAATCTATTCTGAGAAACTTGACATAACTGCAAGACTAAACTTACAGCTGCTCCATGACTTCTCCTTGACGACGAGCATAAGGACTTCTCTGAAGCTCAACAATTTCTGAATGCAGCGCCATAATCTCCTCATCTAAATGGCCAATCTCTGCCACCTTCAAAAACAAAACGCAAAACTTTAAACAATGTCAGCCTACATACCACCTTTTTAAAACTGAATGTGTGTATTATTCATCCACAGCACCTGTACAAATGCAGCTGCCTTCTCTTCATTCTCCTGCCAAGCTTTCAGCATCTTCTCTGAGGCTTCAGGAAGATAAAGGTTGTTTCAGATTACCGTCATTCTACGTCATTATGATTCTTGGGAAAATGAATCATGTGTAAACTTACATATGCCATACTGCATCTGATCACTGTATTTCTCCAAGTCGTACTGTATGCTGCTCTTAAAAAAATCAAGCTTAGCTTTCAACTGCTGGGAAAATGAAAACATCATGTTCTTGTATCTCGTAAGATTGGTGTTGTAGCGGAGGAGGCTCAACCTACAAACACACACAGAAACAACATTCATTCTTAAAGATCCTAAAGAATAGGAGTTTTATAAGCACAATTTAATATACATACATGGCTGCACGTTGACCCTGGAAGAGGCGACTGTAGTCCTCTCTGAGACCACAGACGTAGCTAACTGCCTCACCCCAAACCTTCTTCAGGGAACTGAGAGGGAGCTGGGTTTTGGTTTCCCGCACTGTAACAGAAATGTGCGGTTAGGTAATAACAAAAGTGAAGACTTTGGTTAAGAAATGAAAGATGTGCAACTTTAAAATTCTAAACAACTTTTAAAAACCCTTACAAATAAATACTGAAACACTTCATTATCGTCTATAAACAAGCTATCCATATGTGTTGCTAAAAAATAATTCTTACCAATAAAGTTGACACTCTCAGGAAGGGTTCTAGCTGTTAGAGGTCCTGAATACTTGGTTAAGCTCTTGTCAAACAAATATACGATGTAGCTGTCCCATCCTCTCTGAAGAGCAGACGCAACCAAACAAAAGAAATCATCAGAGAATCATTGCTGATTGACCGCTATTGTGCATTTTGGTGAAAGAAAATAAATTTAACAGGAGAAAGAGCACTTACTACTCCATCTAAAACACACTGTGCAGCAGGTTTCCTGGGATCCAACATGACTCCCGTTTCTTGGAGAAGCTCTTGATTTAAAAGTTCAATTTTCGTCTCAGTCTCAATCCTCTGTTGAAGGGAGTGGAGCCCTTCATCTGAGCTAAGCAGAAACGAGTGAACTTGGGTCGTTGTCATGTTCAAAATGTGAACAACCTAGAAATAAATCATGCGTCAATTCATTGTTGGGTGCTACAAAAATTCTATTGATTTCTTTTGCCATACTTTTCAAAAAACATTATTTATAGCCTAAATACACTATGCTATGCTAATAGTTTTATCTAATAATATCAATGAATACAGTTGCCCATGTCAAACCTTTATGTTTAGTATTTGATCAAGAAGAGAGAAGCACTGGGGCTGTTTTGTGTCTGAATTCAATCCTCCTCCTCCTCTTTGCACTGGGTCCCACTTCAGCATTAGCTGTAACAGTCCTTCTACGGGCTGCAGTAGTGTCCTACAGTAACAAACACACTGAGTTAACTCAGAAACGACTTGCACAATGTCAATTCTATACAGAGGCTTCAGTTACCTGCTCAAATTGTTGGGGTACGGAAGGTGGGTGGAAAACCGGACCTCTCCATTCATATCTTCCACAGCCATTATGTCCTTAGGGCCTTTGTTTCGCACTTTGCTTGTCCTGAGATAAACAAATAGATTCTCATGGTAAACTATGTAAACAGATTTCACATTAAGGTAGGAAACAAACATGATGTTTGAGGAACGGTTTTCAAGACAAATACCACTGCACAGGCTGGAGATTGTGAAGAAAAGGCCGAAATCCACAGCAGCACTCAAAGATCATGGTGCCAAAGCTCCAATAGTCCACAGTGACAGTGTATGACTTGCCTTCAAACAGCTCTGGAGCCTGTTTGCAAAGACCAGATGAAAACAATATTGTTGTTTTCTTTACAGATTGCAAATGCTGTAGTCAACTACAAAATGTACTATGAGTCTTGTTTTTTACTGACAACTGCAAACACATACCAGATATTGCAAAGTGCCCACAAATGAAGTGCATAGACTCCCCTGGTCCAGGTCTTTGGCATAGCCAAGGTCGATTATCTTGTGGACAAGCTGGAAAGACATCCAAACAAAAAACAAAGTTGGAAAAAAATGGTCTGTATAATAAAAGCCAAACTACTGAATAGCAAATACCTTTCCATTCATGTCTTGTAGCACAATATTTTCTGGCTTGAGATCTCTGTGAATTATCTTATTCTCGTGGAGGTACTGGATTCCGAAACCTAGCAACCGTAAAACAGCTCGTTTTACATTTTTACGCTAACGATTAATGATGAAAATATTAATAAAATTGATTGAGTATTAGATTATTTAACAACTGACACCTTACCAACATCATTTAGCAAAGCCAACACTTCACTCTCTTTTAAGCCGCAGCAATTTTCTGGTTTGCTTAACAACTGCAACAGGGAATACAAGAACAGTAATGAGTCTGATCTGACGCAGACTACACACAAAACCACCGACTGGCTGACTTAAAAGCTACTCAAAACCACACACCTTTCGAAGGTCTCCCTTGGAACAGTATTCCATGGCTAAAAGTGGTAAATCATTCAAGGCAATGTGCATCATCTCATCAGGCACATCTTTTGCAGTCACTACATTAAGGTGTTTTAGCCTGAAAAGTGGTGAAAAAGATGATATCGTGAACACGCGTAAATAAAAAACAATGATGGATATATAATAGAAAGGATGTACCCACTTTTTCATAATCTGAACCTCTCGACTCCATCTGTCTTTGTTTTTGGAATTCAGTTCAAGGCGACAGAGCTTCACAGCAATTTTTTCTGTGGTGTCCTGCGAGAAATGAAAGTGTAAATATCGAGAGCACAAAGCATCAACAAATCTATAAGTAAACTGTAAACACTTACCTGATTCTGATACAGGTAAACATGGCCAAATCCTCCTGTTCCAAGCCTCTCCTTCATAAGCCAAGCGCCACAGACCTGATTCTGTCTAAAAGGAGGTTTCTCCATCTGCAAAACACAACAGGAACAAACATTTTTGCAGTACAAAAATCATGACATGACAGCTTCTATGTTAGGAGGCTCTACAAACAGATCGTTTAGGAGTTGTTTTACTCTGTAAATGTTTTTGTTAGTGACGACTAAAAAGTGAAACCGTTCATATGGTACAAGTGTACACAGCTAGTGGCGAGCTAATCGAGAGAGTTAGCCGGTAGTGACTTACCTTGCTTAAATCGTTGTTTCTAACTCACTCGAATCGACCACATCTGATGTGGAGAAAGTATGTACGAACGCATTAATCCATAAGAAAAAACGTGAAAATCCATTTCATTCTCAAACGTGCCATCATATCGGCTGTCAGATTTGCTAACTGGCTAACTAGCTACACGTAAAAAATTCGATCTGAGCTTGCGATATCACAAGCCTTCAATGGTCAGCTTTCCATAACACCAGTTACGATGAAAGTAGATCAAACCGCACTTGAAAAATGAACTAAAGTCTTAAAAGATATAACAGCATTAGATGGCGCACTTGTATGGTAACTGTTGTTGACGGCGGCCACGCCAGTCAGCTGCCTGCTACTCCAGTTAGAATCGAAACAAAGTCGGCGCATGCGCAGTACGTCGGTGCAGATGTGTTTATTAGCTTTGATCTAGGATCGGCGGGCCCTAAACCAAACCTTGCAGAAACGACTTGTGACAGGAAAGTGACGCAAAGGTAATTTACGATAATTGCGCAGATATTTCTTTTAAATATTTTTTGAAGGATAGGTCAATTATTTTTATTCTAAATTATATAAGTGACATATAGTGAATAAAAGCGTTTGATACATTAAAAATGGGAACAATGTTCTTTCCGGTCACAAAGTGCATCTTCAACAGAAAAAGAGTTGTAAATGTAAAAGAGTTATACATGCACACTACTAAGTGTCGTGTCATCAAATTAACATACAGACCTGTTGTTGTTGTTGTTGTTGATTATGATATTGTTGTCGATATAAATGTCCAGGAGATGGCGCTGAAGACTAATGAGCAAAATCTTCTCATAAAGCCGATGTACAGGACACCATAGAAAATGAGTTGCTTCTTATGTTGAGACTACTTTATATTCAGAATTTGAGTTGTACCACGAATTAATTGAATTGTAAAACGCTGTTAAAACTGTGATGATTTGTTTGGATGAGTCTTTAGCTGTTTACTGTTGTAGGCTACTTGTAGTGATACCTAAATTAGCATTGTATTGTTGAGCAATATAATATAAACGCTGTGTCAGCCAATACTGTAAGCATCGATAATATGTTCTGTGGAAGTAATTTCGTAATGCCAACATAAATTTTATGGGGCGGTTTCCCAGACAGGGATTAGACTAGTCCTAGACTAAAAGAAATGTAAGAGCTGTCCAAACTGAAAACAACTTGCACTGACATATCTCAAAATACATCAGTGCCTTTATGTTGTCTCAAAATGCACACAAGTAATGTTTTAAGTAAGGTTTGTTTGTTAAAACTACTTATATTTCCCAGTTAAACTAAGGCCTAGTTCAGGTTTAAAATAATCCCTGTCTGGGAAACCACCCCTAAATGTCTGCATATTTCAAGGATCAGGAGGTTCAAGGGGTCAAGAATGAATCATATCATGAAACTGGTCCAAAGGTAAAATAAATATGGAGTAATACATTGTGCATTAAATAATAAAATACCACACATATTTAGCATATTAGGGACAATTAAAAAAGATGATTTTGTCAGGCAGTCTAAAAATACTGTCTTTCATAAAAATATGTATAGTGGCTTTATGCATTAAAGATATTACATATGTTTTTACATATGTCACATGGAATTATGGAGGAACAATACATTGTGTGGTAGAAAAAGAAGAAGGGCATTGTGTATTATATTTATTTTAATTCACACTATAAAGCAATGATTTAAATATGTTATTTATCTAAAAACTAAAACTAAATGCATACTATCCATGTGACAGAGACCTTTTATCTTTTAGATTATTTTTGAGATCCAAAATGAGATCTCAAGCCTTTCAGCATAGTGTTAACCTCATCTAGCTGTATTTTCCAAACATGCAAGTGAGGTGTGAATAGTGTTTCTATAAAAGAAAGTCACTCAGAATAGATGCACTGCTTACATCAACACTTAAAAAATATTTGGGGGGTCAGCTTAAAAAAAAAAAACCTTGATGCCTTAAAATTTTGAGTTCATTTAACTTAAAAATTATTAGTTGACTAACTCGTCATGTTAACTAATATTTTTAAGTTGAATTAAATAAACATTTTAAGGCAAGCCAGGTAACTTATTTTTTAAGTTGAATCAACATTTATTTTTTAAATGTTAAAAACAATTAAAGCATTCTAAATAAATACATGTCTGTGTAAATCTTTAATTTTATAGGAAGCTGAATGGTTTGAAGAAGAAGAAGAAGAAGTTTTATTTATATAGCGCTCTTACAAAACTCAGGGTCCCTTCACATAGTGCTAAACAATACATGGTATGTTTGTTTCTTCTTAAAGAAACTTGGTCTGAATGTTTTGTTTAAAGCATGCCCTTGTTGTTATTTTACATACTGTCAGTATCCACAAATGTTACCACTTCTTTACCTAAGATTTGACAAACCAAACATGATCTGACCAATGTATGAGCATTTTTAAATAAGGAAAACACTATTTTACAATTTTTGAGGACATCACAGAATTTTTATTTATTTATTCATTCTTTATTTAGGCTATTCTTACCCACACACTTCAACAAATGTTTGTGCAGGCAGCAACTGTATAAGGTGATGCAAACATTTAGCTCTTTAAAAACAGAAAACAGCAATAACGGAAATTTTGTCATGTGTTGAACAGGAAATGTGTGTCTGAACATCTGCACATTTCTTAAGGGGTTGGAGTATATAATGACATCATCTCTGTTTCTGTCATTCATGTAAACCCCCTAATCTATCTTGTAGATTTAATAGAGTAAAATCCAGCAAATGTCATTATAATGTAAATAATTGTCTGAGACCCTAAAGAATTAAAAAGGACAGTACACCAAAACACAGAGCGGTGATATGAATAAAGTCTGAAAATAAAACATGCTGCCTACATCAAAATAAGTTGATTTTATTGGAAGGAATGAAGAAATACAATTTAATCATGCCACATCACACATAATAATTGACAGAACTTGTGTTAAAATTGAATAGAATAATGGCAGTGAGTCAACGCAACCCGTTTTTGATATCAGGAAAATGTCTGCTATCATTTACCTCTATTTTCACATCTCAATAGCTCATTAAGTAATGTTATGGATTTAAGACAGAATTGTAACTACACTTCAGGAGCCAACATGAAAAGGGATCCCTCTTATTCCAAAAGAGTTTTTGTTGTGGCATGGCCCTAAACATTATGGCCCAAAATTTCTATATTAGGCTTTGCTAACATTTTACCAGTTCAGAGGAAACGCTTGATAATGTATGTTCCCACTCAAAACATGTTGTGAAATGATCAGTGCAAAAAACCACAAGATGGTTATTGCTTTATAGAGACTTCATTTAAAGGGACTTTAACTCCCTATTAGGATGATTTCCTCTATTAGGTGTTTAAAAAAAGCGAGATACATTGGGTAATTCAGTTTGAGTCACATTGGTGGTTTCTGAAAAACCATTGCCAACTATCTTACCGTTTACTGCACAGCGCATGTGTCAGTTTGCCCAAGGCAGTCCCTCCTCAACCAATCACGTAACCTTCACTATAAAGCAAGGAACACTCACTGCCACACAACAGCACATGATCTGTGAGCCCAGCACAGCTTCTCAAGGCAACAAAGACAGCAATAAGAAGACCAACAGTTTGATAGGTAAGCACAGGCAAACTAAAAGTTCTGTTTTGTTCTCATTCTGTATATTTTAAATCGACAGCTCTTTTCTATGGCAAATGGCAAATATATATATAATTGTTTTCTATGTAATATAGTAATTGAATTTAAACTAAACCTTAATATTTATTGACAGGTACCGTGTATATGTATGGACAATAAATAAAGTAGATAAATTATAGATCATTTGGGGACTTTTCATGTATAGCCTATAATGTACGTACACATGAGTTTCTCACTTCTTCAAAATGTTTTTCAGGATCTCCAAAAAAGGAAACATCGATTACTGGTCAAGATGAAGAGTGCTTTTAGGATATTACTGTTAACATGTGCTTTGGGTTTCATTGAAGCGGTAAGAGAACAGAAACTTCTTACTTCGTACACTTGCCTTCACAGACACACACATCTAACATAGGCCTACATTTTTCTAACATAAATGTTTTTAGACTTTCAGCTGGCTTCATAGGCTTGGAAAAAGCCCTATTTCAACACAACGTAAGTCTTTTTCCGATTCTGTCACTTGGATTTATGTTTTATAAAAATATATTATTAAAACAGTTTTGTTACAGGTTGTGTTTGTCGTTTTATGCAAAGGTCATAGGATTAAACATTTGTTTTGTCCACTTAGGAAAGGCTAGTGAGTGCATGCCTGATGGAAGTGATGGAAGCAAATATGGAGGAGAAGTGTCAGTAACAGTCAATGGGCGAATGTGTATTCACTGGGATTTAATTCCAGTCAAAAGACTTCAGGCTCCGTCCCTTAGGAACTGCGAACATAACTTCTGCAGGTAAGATTGTAATTGAATTGCCTATGCACTGTCTAAACAAAGAATATTTTGTGAATACTTTAAAAATGATACTTTACACCCACAACCTTTGCCATTGGATGATGCTCTATTTTTTTCTTTCAGGAATCCAGATGACAGCTTTAGGCCTTGGTGTATGGTTAGAAGGGGTAAACGTTTTATACGAGAAAGCTGTGACATTCCCAGCAGTGAAACAAAGACGAGTAAGTGAAAGTGCATAAAATAAATTAAAATTAAATAAAATAAAATTCAGATTGACTAACACAATTTTTGTTGCTCATTCAGCTACGAGTCCACCACTACTCGAAGACACAGGTAAAATTCGAATTCAATTGGATTTAATTATATTAATATCTGGTTTAACTCACATTGTATTTTTTTGTGTATTTATTATTCAATAAATGAATGGAAATCAGTATGTGTAGACTATACCTTTTTTGGGTATTATTTCTAACTTTGTTGTTTCTGTTATTATGCAG
The DNA here is from genome assembly GCA_026939265.1 of Oreonectes daqikongensis. NCBI lineage: Eukaryota > Metazoa > Chordata > Actinopteri > Cypriniformes > Nemacheilidae > Oreonectes > Oreonectes daqikongensis. Next base: position 628,423 of record JAOTQM010000049.1, read on the forward strand.
AATTAACATGTGGGGAGCGAAACTTACCCCGTATGTCAAAGATTATTGGAGGATTAAGGTCATCTGTTGAGTCTCAGCCTTGGATGGCAGCTATCTTCATTGGAAATGGATTTGTTTGTGGAGGAACTCTCATTTCTCCATGCTGGGTCCTTACTGCAGCTCACTGTTTCCCTTCAGGGTAAGTCCAACTTTTCTTCTCATTTAACCTTATTGGAAAGTAATGTGCATCAAAATGTTATTGTTTCTTTTATATAAACAGTGAGAAAACAAAGATAAACAAATACTCTGTCTACTTGGGAAAGAACGGCATCAATGAAACTGACTCAAAAGAGCAGAAATTCTCTGTGAGCAAACTTGTGGTCCATTCTGACTTTGACTACACAACTGAAAACTTTACCCACGACATTGGTATGTTTTCTACATTTTATTATATGTCAGTAAATAAACTGAAATTTGGTGTAAATAGTTAAAATCACCACCTTTGTATCTAGCTCTACTGAAGATAGTGAACACAGATGGACAATGTGCCATGAAGACAAACTCTGTGAGAACCGCCTGCCTTCCTCCATTCCAGCAAATGGTTCCCTCAGGATTCTACTGCGAGATTTCTGGCTATGGAAGATATCGAAGGGGTAGGATGACATACATTGTATGCAAAGATAGTATATCAGAGCACAATAACAATAATCATGTTCATATGACAGCAAGATAATATGAAGACTATGTGGTGTTCACAGAGTTGATGTATGATATGAAATATGACAACATCTTTCCAACTGAGACATCTTAGGAAGATGATATGATGTACTCTACTGTGACTCTAAATATGATATGATATTATATTCTTACTGTGTACAGTACATCATTAAATGAATCAGTTAATGTATCTAAATGTACACGCTGCTATTGCAGAATGTAAAAAACACGATTTGTACAGGATGATGAATAGTTATATGGTAAACATCAATGCAACAGCTGATACTGGTTATCTTGTAGATTTAATTGTGAAGAAATGTGTAATGTGAGATAACATGAAAAAATGTCTTGAACTTTTTTGCTATCTCTACAGGAGGCTTTGAATATTCCCGGCATCTGAAAATGGCTCAGGTGAAGCTGATTTCCCAGAGTGACTGCCAGCACAAGTATTACAAAGAGGATGAAGTCAACAGATACATGTTTTGTGCAGCTGGCAGAAATTGGGAGGATGACGCTTGCCAGGTAAACTGAAAAAATTTACATTGTAACCATGAACATGCTTTTATTATTTTACTTGAATTATCAGTAAGTACTGTATGAGTCTGGCATAGATAAGTTAAATATAACTGAATCTTCTGTACAGTATCTCACTGTGTGTACTCTTCTTTCAGGGTGACTCAGGAGGGCCCTTAGTGTGTGAAATGAATAACACAATTTTCCTATTCGGAATCATTAGCTGGGGAAAAGAGTGTGCAGAAAAGTCAAATCCGGGTGTTTACACAAAAGTCACCAAATATAATAAATGGATCGCACAGCATACGGGTTTACCTGCATATACAGTAGGTTCCAGGTATCCACAGAAAGATTAACTTTAAGGGATGATAATAACAGCGGTCGTGTCTCTTAAATGAATCGATTAGCACTTTTATATAAATGCTTTAGGCTTTGCAGAATAAATGTGCCACTCAGGTGACATACGGCAGCTATGTGTGTTGCAATCATAGGAATCTTTGTCATAGAAATGTTGTCAATACAGCAAATGAAGTACATATGTAGATTTATTTATGGTCAGTTTGTAAAGCATATTTATTTAAGTTGAATAAATGTTAATGACAGGGATGTTTATTTAATTTGTAATTTATTGCATTTAAAAAAATGTTGACTATATTTATTTGTCTTATACATGTCAGGAATTGTAATACAAAAGCTGTTTCAATGTAATATTGTCAGTATTTTAAGAAATAAAATGATTTCAATTTTCTATATTTTCTATTATTATTTTTTTAAATAAAACATATTATTTCTCAAAGTAATTGTCTATCAATCTTTATGAACTAATTAATTTCTCAAATCACTTTTCTTATATATTTTATACATAATAAATAAAATATTCATACATTAAATATATAGGCCTACATACGCCGATCAGGCATGACCACTGACAGTTGAAGTGAATAACACAGATTATCTCTTCATCACGGCACCTTTTAGTGGGTGGGATATATTACACAGGAAGTGAACATTTTGTCCTGCAAGTTGATGTGTTAGAAGCATTAACGTTGTATCTGAAACTTTGTATTACTGGCACTTCTCGTGAATATTGCTTTATTGCTGTTTTCCTCAACTGTAAATGGCTTTAGATAAAAGAGTCTGCCAAATGAATAAATGTAACGTAAATGCTATAAAAATTGTAAGGATTAGATTTTATTTTTAAATTGCTGAATGGGTGATTGGAATGATGTTGAATATAACGTTTCGTGTAAATGTCTTGGTTGGTTAAAGTGTCAGTGGTTAACTGCATTTCCAGTTCTGAGAAGTAGCCTAGGTGTGAAGAGCCCTATAGTGCTCTCATGGATGCAGATCTGTGTCATGTCTCTGCATGACATCTCTCCCTCACTTACTTTTTTGTCCACGAAATAAGAATTTCACACACATACGCACTTTTTTTATACATTGTGTCTATAACTTTCTATTTTATCCCCTAACCCTCACCGTGCTCCTGAACCTAATTCACGCAAACATGTATTTTTGCATTTTCAAATAAGCCTCATCATTTTTTCTTTTCTGTTTTCAGTAGTGCTGGCTAAATGATTGGAATGATCTGAGTGAGTTACAGACGCCTGCTGTTTTTAGGAAGTGTCTCTGAGAAACTAAAAAGAGATATTTTCTGCTATTGCATAAAAAACACAAGAACATGATGGAAAAAAGGAGAAGCGTTGTATTAGAACTACATCATTAAAAACTATAAGTAGTCTGAGATACAATTTCCTTCCTCTTGCCATGAATACAACATCATTATAGAGACAAAAAGATTATGGCCTAATAAGGAAAGAGTTTGTTTAGGCACAAATGACACAAACTCACACACTTATAGGCATGACGAAACACTTGGACTTTAACTGTTTAAATTAACGCTAGTTTGACATGAAAGATTGAGGTGTGCTCAGTGAGGTTTGTCATTTTTTTAGGACAGTAATGATAGAAATGTTTTTGTAGCCAAGATTTTAAGTTTAGATTGACTTTCAAAAAAGACGTGAGAAATATTCATTGGACAAAAATGTGACACCTGGCCTTGCAGTATGTTACTTTGTTTGACAATAAGAAATCTTAAAAAAATACAAATATGCTTGCTAATATAAAAGTACTATGTTTAGAAAAGAATAGAAGTCTTGACATTACTAGTCTATGCTAGTTTTGGGGTTCTGTAATGACTCCTCTCCACACTGGAGGGCGCTGCAAGAACATTACATGAAGATTAAATTACAATTTATTAGTGGAATTTAGAAAATGCTCGTCTTTAAAGATTTTACATGAAACATGATAAAACAATGTGCATGTAATGTAATGTTAAATGGTCAAAAAACATATTGTGGTAGCCTATATTTAATTTTACCATAGAAATAAGTACAGTAATTGTCTAATTTGTTGTGCTGAATGATATTAAATAATGGCTTATTTTCATGGGCTTTTAAAATGTGTAAAATCCTCTCAGAAAGAGACATGACTGACACAGTGTCTCTCTCATATTTTCCTAATGAAATATAGTTTTCACAGCGACATTGGCAGATATAAATAGCTGAAGTCTGAGTCATAGATCTGAATGAAGAACACTAGTTTATTTCTTTAAGTTTTCTCAAGTTCTCTGAAACTTTATAAATAAGTGTGTTACCATATGGTGGTATTAGTGTTGTGAATGCTTTGATTAACATTTACACAGTGAAAATATATTAGTAGAGTGCTTTGTATTAGAATGTATTAGTATTTTGATATATCCCATTTTAGCAGGTAAGAACATCATAAAAATGCTGTATTTGCATATACAGGAAAAACACAAAAGGAAACTTTATGTTTCCTTTTACATGTGTATATGATATAAGTTTGTTGTGTGAGAAAGAGAGAGCAGTAAAATCACATCACCTGCAAATGGAGTAAATACAGACACATCAGCAGAACGCTAGATGACATGAAGTTGCTGAGCACAGCATTAGTCATCTTTGCCATGGCAGCGGTTCTGCACTGTTCAAGTTTCAATACCAATAATAGTGATATAAGAATAACCATTTCTATGGATTTATGATGAATTTTCATTAGCAAACATAAACAATCAATCTGTTTTCTCATGTGCAGTTCAGTTGCCCTATAGTCATATTTTTTATGCATTATTAAAACCAAGACTGAAATGATGACAAAACAGAGCAAATATCTAAATATCAATGGAAATATATCATTATTAAATATGCATTTTGATTGACAACATATGGCACACAACTACAGCTGAAGCTCTGCAGACAATGTTCTATACACAAGCAGTTTCCTTCTACACTTAAAAGGTTCAGTGGCAGCTGTATATAAGCAACAATTTACCTTATTAGTGTTTGCAAGGCACTTCTCTGCTCTTCCATTTAAATCTCTCCTTATTTGGTAGGCTAGCCTTCCTGTTGCCTTGTGTGTTTTCTTCCATATTAGAACTGAACAGGGACTGAAAAATGACAGTGGGTTCCTTTTCATTAAATCGCTTGAATTACACGTAATGTAACATATAAACATTATCATGTAGATGTCTAAGACACATCATCATCAGATGTCAAATCAAACATTGTCTTTTGGTTTATGCAGAGAATGTCTCATTATGGGGAATCACATCTGTCAAATGCATAAATGTAAATTAAATCTCTTTTTACCAAATGTTTTATCTTGTGTCTAAACTTTAAAGGCTGGAACACACTACAAGACTTTTGCCTATAGATTTTCTGTCTGGATTTGTTGCAGAAAGTCTGCGCCAGTCTGCAGATTTTATCGGGTAGTGTGTGATGCCCTGTTTTTCTCTGCAAACTTTCAAAAAGTCTGTAAGTGTGAGATGTTTTTAGCTCCAGCTTTAAAGTATCAAACCAAATGATTTCAACATGTCAAGTGTTCTGTAGCTAATGAAGCGTCTTGCTGTTTATCTTGTGAATGCACATCATTTTATTGTGCTTGTAAACTTTTGCAACTGCTACAATGTAAAAAAAATCTGTAAAATATGTTTTACCCCCTGTAAGATTATATATAGCCCAAGGATATATAATAAATGTATCCCCATTTTTCTTGTACATTTGTGGTCTTTTTCTGTAATTATTCTGTAAAGAATTGTGTTAAAAAACTGAAATTTTGGGACGCCAGAAATAAACTGTAAAATAACAGTAAATTTGCAGTCTTTTATTGTAATATTTACGTTTTTAGACCGTAATTCAAAGATATATATAAAAAAATATTTACATGGAAAATAATGACAGAACAATTCTGTGAAATTACGTTTTTTTATTTGCACTGCTATGTCTTTAAACCATGAAATCTTAAGAAATGTTGGGTTATTTTTAACCCAGCAAACTGTTGCTTGTAAATTAAGCCATGCTGTTTTGTTTCTACCCACAATGCTGGTCATAGTACCTATCAGATAAAATAAGAAAATAAACCCACACATATTAATCCACATGTTTGACAATAGATTTTAACCAAAATATTTTGTGTTCTTTCTTACATTGTCAAACTGGTATTGAGGCATGGTGGTTTCCCATAGTCACATTTGTCCTTGTTTCCGCTGTTTACAAGTGATGTCGTAATTTTTAAAAACTAATTTCTCTAGGATGAATAGTTTGATATTTTTGCATGTTACTTCTTCTAATTTTGCTGATGAAAGGTTTATGTAAGATTTTAATGCCTTTAGCCTATAGGTATGCCTATATAAAAATGTGTCTTTTTATAAGTATCCAGTAGGCCTATGTGTTTATTATATAATACATGTTTCAAATTCATCATGTTTTCCAAATGAAGTTTATGTCATCTGTTAAAAGACTAAGACCTAAACTTTGATAAATGAGATAGCCTAATGACAAATGACTAAATTCTAAAAGTAATTGTCCACTTGCACAAACACTAATGGTATAATAAAGTAAAATCTGCAGTCTAGGTATAGAAATGTTTACATGGTCTGTCTGTAAATATCAGTTTTACTCACACTGCCTATGTAATCCTCACTTGGTCATTCCAGCCCGACGCTCCAATTTTGGCTACTGAACGCATGACGTAGTTAGGGAAGCTCTTAGCACAGGTAGGGAGGGGCGGAGGAGAGTGGAAACAGCGCATCCAATCAGATCCCGAGCCTGGTGTGAAACCTTTGCTCTGATTGGTTGGCAAGCGCTTATTCCGTCAAGTCGTGCCTCTGCTCTCACTCACCGGGCGCAATGGTTTGGTTATACACACAGAAGGCGTCGGTCGGTGTGGAGCTGTAGCTGTTTTCTTGCATGACTTGGGAATAGACATCTGGATCGTGGTGTCCTTGGAAAATTATACGGGGGGAAGCAGGGCAAAGTCATTGCTTGGACCGTACACGTGCCTTTTTATGACTTGTGTTGAGGATATTTAGATTTCAGGATGCCGGTTTTCCATACCAAGACGATAGAGAGTATCCTGGAGCCAGTGGCTCAGCAGATATCCCACTTGGTTATCATGCACGAGGAGGGAGAAGTTGATGGGAAAGCCATCCCAGATCTCACCAGCCCAGTGGCGGCAGTGCAAGCGGCTGTCAGCAACCTCGTGCGGGTGAGAGTCTGAGCCCACGCGTCCTGTCATCCGTACAGCCCATTTCTGTTGTGCATTTGTTGTGCATTCATCTTTATTAACCAACTTTCCCGTTTCTCCTCATGAAAATGTACGAGGATAAACATAATTTCTGCCAACATATTTCCAACCGTTATTGTTAGTGTTGTCAAATCATGCCTACATTATATCAAAGCTTCATTCATTTTTGATATTTGACTTTTGTGATGACGGTACAAAATTTTTAAATGAAATGTGCAGTTCTGTTGGTAAAAGAAGCTATGATTTACCGTAGTTATTTCTGTATGAGAACATGTTAAAGTGTAGCATTGCATTAGGAATGGTATAGTGACCAAACTTAAGTCATATTTTAGGTTCTTAGGCTGTGGGTAAAGGAGATAATGTTGGATGTAAATCACATGCTCATGATGGATGAATGAGACGGCCAGAATGAGATTGGTACCTCACTGTAAAGCATGTAAACTAAGGCTCTGTCACCGCTTGCAACGTGAGAGGCATTATGACTTTTGTGCCACTATACAAAAGTATAATGTAGGCTATATTTTATTTCAGTTAAATGACAATGCTGTTATACACTCAAAGGCTGTGTTTGTGTGTGAATATGTGAATCAGAGTAGTTCAGTAGTTACTGTATGTTGAACAAGCGATTTGGCACTGAACTGATGGCTGGTTCAAGTGAGTGTGGAGTTGAGTACAAAAGAGCCTTTATTGGACTGTATTCTTCTCAGTTCAAGTAGCTCATCTGTTTATAAAAGTACTTTTATTGTTTCCAGGCAACATCAAAAACAGAATCATAAATCACAGAAACGTAAAGACTTTTGTATCGTTATTTTTCCAGTGTAGGCTATCCACAGTAACCACATCGAGGGCCCTATTTTAACGATCTAATGCGCGGTCTAAAACGCAAAGCGCAAGTGCGCTTAGTTCGAATGCACTTTTGCTAGTTTAACGACGTGAAAACGGTCGGAGCGCCCGGGCGCATGGTCTTGGTTGTCCCTATTTTCTTAATGAGTAATGTGTGTTTTGGGCAAAACGTGCAGTAAACCAATCAGAGTCTCATCTTTCATTCCCTTTAGAGACAATTGCGCTCGCGCCATGGAATATTTTCTATTTACAAATGAGCGCACAAATGAGCGCAAATGCATTTGCTATTTAAACAACGCAGCGCAGGACGGGAAAATGAGAACTGCGTCGGGCTGAAACTAGCAAAAACACTTGTACACCCAGTACGATAGGGCCCTGAATTTTGCTGTTATGTTCTGCTTCCCCTGGTAACAATGTCAGTTAGGGAGACTCAGTACACATTTTGAAGAAAGTTAATAAGTAGCAAGTCTTAACAACATATTTTATTTTAAGCAAAAATCAATTTGAATCAGGAGAGCTTTAAACAGCAAATTCTTACATGAATAAAAAGTGTTAACCTTTTTAGCCTTCATTAACTTGCACTGTATACTTTATACTTCACTTTCTATTCCATATCTTTTTGTTCTGTGTCTATAAGTCTTATGTATATGAGATATGACCAAGCAGGACCTGCGGTCACTGTACGAGGGTAAAAGTTTGCTCTTTGCATCTTGTTTATGCAAGAAGGTATTTAACTTCCAGCTGTTATTAAAGTGATAATAATTTTGTGATCATTTGGTCACCCTCTTGTCATTTCAAACCTGTATGGCTTGCTTTCTTACGCAAAACACAAAATAATCTATTTTGAAGAAAGTTGGTTACCGAACAGCAGCGGCACCCACTTTTATTGTATGGACACAAAACCAATGCAAGTGAATGGGTGCCAGTTAACAACATTCTTCAAAATGTTCTGCGAAAGAAAGAAAGCTATACAGATTTGAAATGACAAAAGGGTGAGTAAGTGATGACAGAATTTGTATTTTTGGGTGAACTATCACTTTAAGTATAGCAAGAATCTACCTAATGGCTTTTTACACGAGTAAGTCACAAATAGGGAGTGAGCATTTTGTGTCCGGAAATAAATAGGTCCCTGATCTGGGAAGTAATGCAGTCTCACAGTGCCAGGCTGGAGTGTGGGGTGGTTGATGACCCAAGGAAAGTGATTCCCCCACTGGGTTGAGGAAGTGTAAGGTGTCAGCGTGGAGACGCACCCAAGAGCACCCCCAACCCCTCGTGTGCGGCACCTGTTACTGCTGAAGTGTCCAACATATCAGCCAAGCCTGGAAATCAATGCTTTATATTTCTTCTTACTATAAAGCTAGGTCTGTATCTTGGAGACTGTTCTATGTTTAGACAGTCAAAATTCTTTAGGGCATCTTGGGATTGGGGCAAGAAGTTTATTTTTAGTGGCCCTAATAATTGTGACACATGATTTTTTGTTTGTTTGCCATTAGTTACTGAGCCGTCAGATGCTGTGCAGTAGTCAGTTGTGTAACTATATATGAAGGGATGCTGTTCTTTTTTTAAAGTCCCAAATGTACGTTCATGTGAAGTGAGCTCGCTTTATCTTCTAATTATGCATCAGAGCATATAAGAAGCCACTTACCTAACTCTGGCACCATCTCTATACTTTAGGTATCTTACTCTAATATAACCATGCATTATAAGTCCTTGCATAACAGAGCTTAAGATCATCTGCTTTCTCTAGCCTCCTTCCTTTGCAGAAAGCTAACCAAAAACATTTTGTTTGACCACAGGCAAACACACCAGGGTTAGTTTTCTGCTTTACTCCTAGCGGTGACCATGTGAATAAAGATGAGACCTCATAACCCAAAGGTCTTGAATTCAAAGGTCTTGTTTTCATCCAGAGCTGCTACTTACAAAACTACTTTACAGCCATCGTGTGAAGAGGTAATGTCCTTTAAAATGACTGAACTGAAGTTCGTCCCGGTCATTCACAGAGAACTACCTATTAAGACCCACATTGATGACAAAATTCATTTGTTTGGAGTTTGGTTTCTAAACTCCCTATGCAAGCACTTGGTGGTATATAAGTCTTTGTTATAACTTCATAACAAAATGAATTTAGCAATGAATGGAGCATATCTTTGGAAGCATTCTCTCTTTTAAATGTGTATAAAGTTCCAGACATTTTTTTCCACTTTTTATATTTAAAGCTACTATCCGTAACATTTTTGGTATAAACAAAAGCCAGTTATTAAACATACTGTACATTAAAAAAATCTGTGTTTAAATGTTTCTTTTTACCTTTCCCCAATTTGCAACAATAAGCTTTTAATAATGCTTATACTTTGAGCTGTTGGATATGATTTAGCTGGAAATGTCATTTTGAAATCATTTTACTTTTGTTAGGTAACCTACAGTTTTACGTTTTAGGAAAGGTTAAGTTTCAGATTGCAGCAGTAAAGTGAGTAAAGTTCAAACTTGTATGATTCTCTTTCATCTGCAGAACACAAAAAAAGAATGTCAGTAACCGAACAACGGTGATTCACCCATTCACTTCTATTATATGGACACAAAACCAATGCAAGTCAATGGGTACGCTGTTATTCGGTTACCAACATTCTTCAAAATATCTTCTTTTTTGTTCTGCAGAAGAAAGAAAGTCACACAGTTTTGACATGACAAGAGGGACTTAACAGTTCTACGATATTCCAGTTGTGCTGTATGTGTGTTTTGACTTGCATTAGAAAGCTGTTGTACCTGATGTAGTTTTCCACATTTAAAGCGCTCTCTAAATCCCTCCTTTTCATGCCTGTTTGCTGAAATGTGAATTGAGTTTAATGATATCTGACATTGGCTTTGATTGACTGGGGCTGAAGCAGCTGCTGACCTGGTCGACTCTCCAAATCCATTATCAGCACTAATGCACACAACCTCAGATCAAACCGCCTTTTAGTGGCTCTACAACTGCTATAAGCACTCTGCATTAATTATGCATCACAAATACACAATCAATGCATCACTGCCTCCTGTGTCTGTCTTTATCACCCATACGCTTTGTTTGCCAATGAGAAATGTGCAGGAGGGGAGCCTTTTATGGACTGCCTGTGTGTGTGGACTGCAGAGTTCCTTTAAAAGGAGTCGCGAGTCTTTGCGAAGGTTGTTAGAATCGATGTGCGATAATTCTGAGCGGGAGCGTAAACAGTGGACAGATAAAAGTGCGCTGGGACGGAACAGGAGCCTTGTTATATAAACAGCCACAGTGGAGTAAATGCAGAGAGAGGCATCTGACTCCAGGTCCCCCTAACATTCTCTTACAAATGACACACATCCACATACACACACAACAAAAACACATTGTGTGTGCAAATCTAACACACAAGCAAGCATTAGAGGAATGAGAATCATGTCAGTGTTAACCTCTGGTTTGTCTTTTGAGAGTTAGTGTCATCATAACATGCTGTCAGTTGTGGTTTAACAGGTGGATTTTGTATAGCTAATGATGATGGGTACATCAGTAATACACGTGGCATTTACATTTATTCTTTTCTTTTGTAAAAGATGGGTTTATCGTTAGTTTCGATATTTAGTGTAATGCAGCAAGAATTAACCAGATTCCTAACATAACAGTATTCCCATAACATGAGTTGTTTTGTCTTTGTTTTGTACAGCAGTGTACAGTATTTTTATACGGTTCCTAATTGATTTTCTCTTTCAGAAGCATAAAACACTGCTGCCTATAATGTGTTGGGATAAATCAGAAAGTATGAGATGTTGGCATTAAGAATGCATTTTCCTCTTCTGGTGGTTATTAGTGTTGCTCTAATGTGACATTTTTAGTCAAAACCTGAAATATGAATTCTCAGAGAATGTATTTATTACAAATATGGAATCATCTGTTTAATATTTTACTTTGACATCAGAAACATATCAGTCTATGCATAAGTTAAGTGAATGTGTTACGGATGTGACAAAAAAAGCGCATGTATTTGAGAGACAACATACTTTGTAGGATTTCTGTGAATTAAAGTGTAGAACTAGAAGCAATAATACCCAACAAATGGAGAATGAATGGCTCTTAATAGAATAATAATAATTTGTATGTGCCCATTTATGTGGAATATGGACCATTATAGATGTGACAATTCACTTACTTGTCTATGAAAAACGATACTTTAAAACACCAAAAAATATTGTAAAACTTTAAGAGAGACTTCACATGGGTGTCTAAATCACCAAATATTGACGTCTGACCTATCAGCATGGTGAAAACCTTTGGTAAAAACATTTTTCATCTTATGATTGACATTTGCATGGAATTGCTCTGTATAATTTACAAGCAAGGGTGATTCAATATTATACCTTTATAAATCCATATTTTGTGCACTTTTTCTTCTTGTTGGGTTGCAGGGGATCCTTATTTACCACTGTTGCTTCTTGCCCCACAGACGGCCTTATAGACCCAGGACACTGAGCTAAGAATAACCCAGTGGAATGTAGTTGCAGGTCCAATATCTCAGAAGAAGTGTGAGGTGGAGGCCCCTGTGAGCGAAGTGACGCTCCTATAATGCTTTTTAAAATATCACGTCCCAATAGACAGCAATCAGCTCTAGATAGAAGTGGAAACCTGCTGATTTTAACCCTCTGCTTTTTTCCTGACCTCATTTTGACTGGTATGGCTACTGGGGTGGGTTGTTTTCTCCCTAGGGTACATCCTGTTTATCTGCGACTGCAATGGAATACTTGACTGTGAATATTTTTCACTCTTTCGCATGAATCTGCCAAACAGGCCATGCAGCATTCTTCATTCAGTAGGCTGAAAGAAGAGAGCCTGCAGAAGGCTGTTTGTTCATGTTTACATTCACAGATTTGATGGATACTAAAGAGTTTGTGTATTTTTTGTGAATCATGGGTTTGTCGTGATATTGCCATTGGCAGCACCGTGCCTCACCGGTTGAGCTACAGTGACACATGTGCATTTTGTTGGCCCTGTTTAACATCCCCCACTGGGAAAGGAGTCTCTCTGATCTCTGTTCCCTCTTTAGACCTGAAGTTAACCTAGTTAGCCTTATTTACGAGTCCCCATCACCCATTAGGGGCTTATATAAGAGTGCGGTCTACAGCGCACCACAAAACTGCCGTCGTCCAAACATCGATGGTCCTTAGCAGCTCATCAGCTGTGAATCAATGCACACTTTTATATACTGCCTCAGTCTGGTCTCTCTGTCTTCACTTGTCTGATTAGATGTTTGGGAAATATATGTTGCTTTCAACTGATGAATCACTAGAGCTTCGCGGGTGCTTGAAAATCTGCTTCAAATATGATTCGGATGTGTAGGGTAGAGAAATAGATGCGACTGCCTTCCTGTAATTACATCATTGGAAAAAGAGCAGGCGGGAAGCGGCCATGTGGTGTGCAGAGATAACAAACATCTCTCTGTTATGTGCTGTCTCTGCATTAGTGGACTCTAAAGGACATTGTAATGTAATTCCTGATGTCCAGTGAAAAGTCAAACGGGGCATGTTAAGGGGAGGGTGTGTTTGCTTGTGATATCTCAATACCAAACTGTGTTTTTATGTGATGTAAGAGAGAGATTTAGATATGGTTTGACTTAAGAATATTGTTATTGTATGTTTTTGTAGTCGTAATCTCTACAGGTGTTATAATAGGTGGGCAGGGCTGACCTATGGAATAAAAATGAACATTTGGGTTACATGGGTTGGCCAGTTCATTTTGTTTCCCACATATTGTTAGTGCGCTTTGTATTTTTGTTGTCAGCATTTTGAATTTTCAATTCATTTACTGTGTGTTCATTATGAAAATAATGACTTTAAGGCTGTGGAGGTGGCAGATTTAGATTGTGAGTAGTTGTTTCCAATTGGATAGTGAAGGTATTGGCAGCATCCCAGATAGGCAGCAGAAGATCGGCTTCTGGGCTCATCCAATACACACAGGACCTCATTGTGTCCAGATACTCTGAGCAACCCCCATTAGCATGCTGTGACAGTCTGTTCTGCCTGAGGACCACAGCTTTTTTACATGAGTGTGTATAATCTAGCTGTTTTCAAATGGGATGAAAATGAATGAAAAATATTGATGACTCATCCTGCACTTACTCATTTAGTCCAATGAAATGCTGTCTTTATGTTCCCCAATACCACCTATTGTTTTGGCCTTTGTACATGTATGTATTTTCTGATAGCACCATAGAGATGAAAGGAAACTTCGTGAGAGAGAGAAACGGGAGTCGGCAATTGACCAACTTGGGTCACCCGAAGTGTCACTGCACTATACGGAAAATGTGGAATAATGTCAGAGAACGACCCACTATGCTGTTCTCTCGGATTTTTTTTGGTCTTTTATAGCTTTATTCTATATAACGGTGTAGAAAGAAAGGGGTGAACAGGAGCGAGGAAAGGACGGAGGGCTGGGGACTCAAACTACTGTGCAACAGGCCTAAAGCTGAAACTGAAAGACTGAAAACTGTGCAAGGTTTCAATATTTGTCCTCATTTTTAATTCTGTTTTTACACAAGCTTGTTTATCATGTGTTCTCAGGTGGGGAAGGAGACAGTGCAGACCACCGAAGACAAGATTATGAAGAGAGACATGCCCCCAGCCTTCATTAAGTAAGTCCTGTGCTTCCTGTCTCTCTAGGGGCTCAACATGTGAACAACAATTTTAATCACATTCCCATGCTGACGCTTTAACACAAACACACACGCGTATTGCACAGAATTGCAGAGGCATGTGCTTTAACAAGATTATCATGTCAAGAGATGTTAAAGTCATGGTAAGTTTTACAGATTCGTCCAAACATCTGAAGAACTTTGCATCCAAGCATGTTCTTTAACATAGTTTGTGGGACATTTCTGGGAAATGTCATGTTAAATCGATTCATATAATCAAATGTGACACAATATTGCATAACTTAGGCAAACAAACAAAAGCCTTGCGGATATCTGACTCGAAATTAAATTGAAACTAATGACTAATGTGCTGGAGGTTAGTTTTGATGAGATGCACGTATAGAGGGCTTGTTCTTCTGGTGCGATGCCTCACTGTCATGGGCTGAGTCATACCCACGCTGCTGAAGCCCGGGGGTGTTTTCCAGCGAGCTTACGATGCATTATTGATAGGTGTACTTAAAAAAACATGTCTGCTCTCCCTTGACTCTCCTCAGATGTGTGAAGTGCCACTTTGACAGCTGACGGAAATGGAACAGTTAGTGTGGACTCACTTTAATATTGATGTTCTGTCAGTTTGTGTCTGTCTCTCGCCCTCCTTTTCCCCAAATTTCCTGTTCCTGGGATGTCAAAGTGTTGGGTTGTGCTTTTTTCATCAGTCAGACACAGAATGTCACTGAGGTGCTTGCTGTTGCTTTTCTTCTGACATTTTAAGGGTGAGTTGGGTCGTTATTTTTTTATTGTGAAAATGGAGAGTTGGAGTATGGTGCAGACTGGAAAGTGTGTGCTAACTGCCGGGCCGTGACTCAGATAAAGGATGGTGATAAAGTGCTCTCTTAATAATAAGAGGTGCACTTGCAGTGCTGTATGGAGCATCCTCAGAACAGCATTGGAGTTGACAGCTCCATATGGGCTCTGCGTGGCTTTTCACTGCTATCTAATTGGCCTACAAAGGAGAATCGTTTTTTTAAACGATTATCTGTAAATGCAAATAAAGGTATAAATTCACTAAATGCATTGAAATTTAGTGGCATCTAGCGGTGAGGTTGCGAATGGCAACCAACGACTCACTCCACCGCTCCCTTTTGAAGCACTACGGTGGCTAACACAAGACTAATATGTCGTCACGATGGATATAACATATTTACGAATATTTACGTTCTGTGGAGCATTTGGTACATTTAGGAATACTTTAGAAACAGCATGACGAATTCCATTCCACGTCATTTTTGTCATCAGGAGGGTCCGCGGTTGTCCGCAGACCCCGTCCACGTGCAGCCCAAATTTTGAGATTGTGCGGACGGAACGCGTACAACAGCGCATGCGCTGTTTTTTTTTTTTGAATCGGCCGTGTCCACTAGGTGCCGTACTGCGCATGTGTCCAACTCGTCCATCTGTGCTTATGAGTAGGCCTATGCTCAAGAAGCTGTGCCTACACGCCTGTGCGCGAGACAGACACGGATGCGGAAAGTGAAGTATATCCGGCCCTTTAAGGATCTATGTATTAGAATTTTTTTTTTTGCACTCACAGTTTGCTAAAATCCACTATAGCATCTCAAAGGTGTTGTTTGCACAGATAAGATCAACTCAGAAAATGGACAAATTTGTTCTTAGTTTCCCAGTGGTTGTAGTCCCAGACTCATCTGTATAAAATGGCTGGGCAAATGGACACAGAAGAGCAGAAGACAGCAGAGGATGTGGCTGAACTCAGAAAGCTGACATATTTGGCACCATAAACACAAGCTGGCACAGAGCTCGTCCATCAGCACACATGTGGTTGGTGACAGGAAATGTGAACCCCTATCTTTTTCTCTCTCTCTCTCTCTCTCTCTCTCTCTCTCTCTCTCTCTCTCTCTCTCTCTCTCTCTCTCTCTCTCTCTCTCTCTCTCTCTCTCTCTCTCTCTCTCTCTCTCTCTCTCTCTCTCTCTCTCTCTCTCTCTCTTTCTCTATATATACATATAGGATCTGTTGTAACGACAGATTGTAACGACGGAGTGATGCCTCATATAGCGAGGTCTCCACCACAGAATAATGATGAAGAGAGGTTTTCTCTTAAATATGTCACATTCCACTCCCTTGTGGGGCAACTTGGACATGGTTAATATCTATTAATATTGTGTTGTCCAGTCTGGTGGGGAGGTTGCTATATTGAAAGGGCAGAATTTACACTGGTTGCTGAATTGTGTATTTCCCTCAGTTCTGGGAATTGAGTTCAAATGTGTTTAAATTGTCATAATGATTGAATTATAATTAAATTAGTAATGCAGCTTTGGCATTTCATCTTTTTGCACTGAATATTATACTTCAATAAAGAGTTTATCTTACAGGGCAAGTCATTACAGTACACAGTAGGCCTGTTTGACCAATTCTGTGTTCCTGACTAGTCAGAATAACCATAGCATCCACATCAATAGATGATAATGTTATGATTATTCTAAGCTCACAAACTGCTGTTTCACTTTTTCTTATTGGGTGTCAATGTTTTATTGTTCATAAGCTGAAAAAAATCTTCTAAAAGTGATCCCATATATTTTTTGTCTGTGTGATTATGTACTGAGTTTGAACGATTTTCTGACCAAGGTCATCAGATGCATAGCAAATTATACTTTTTTTGTTTATTTTTTTCTCAGGGTGGAGAATGCCTGTGCTAAGCTGGTGGAGGCTGCTCGAATGCTGAGGACAGATCCATATTCTGTCCCCGCCCGGGATTACCTCATTGATGGGTCCCGGGGCATCCTCTCAGGCACATCAGACCTGCTACTGACCTTTGATGAAGCAGAGGTACAGAATCAAATGGGAATGAGATCTCATTGTCTGTTAGGAGGCAACTCTTGTCAGTGGTTCTGTTTTGCTGATGCTTTGCTGTTCCTTCAAAGCTGAATTGTCATGCAAAATTATCTTTCGTTAATTATCGTAAGATTTATTTTGGCGATTTTGCCTTTATTTGAACAGCACAGTGTGAGAGAGGACAGGAAGCGAAGTGGGGGATAAAAGGGGGTGGGGTCGGGAAAGTACCACAAGTCAGAAATTGAACTCGGGTCGCCCAGAGCGCAACTTTGCTCTGGGAAATGTAATGTTACATTATAAGGGGGGGGGGATATGGCAGCAGAACGATCATTATCTTTTGAATATACTTTAAGCTGTTTGCTTGTCAAAAGTGATATAATGTGTTAAAGATGATGTGTTTCCGAATGTTCATAATGTTTTTCTTGATCTGAATCCACAATTCTTTGGATCAAAGTTACCTTTCAGCTGTTAACAGTCTGTCAGAGTTCACAGTCACGTTTCAAGCAGACTAACTTGCGGCCCTAATGTGCCGTGATTCACATATCCAGCTTCCCTTGTGTTCTAAACGTGTGGGCGCAGTATAATGGAGCTCACACGGAGCACATGATCTGAAGAGCTGCCGTGCACACAGTACGACTTCTATCAGTGCCAGTTACTTTTGAAGCTTCTGTTGATCACAAGATTTCTCATCATAAGACATAAAGATGTTTTCACTGTAAACATGCTTGTAAATAAAAACAAACAAAAAAGCTGCCCAGAACATTTAACTTTATTTAACACTGTGAGGCTACTCTGCATTCAGCAAAGATATCTGTCTTTTCTAAGATGTGCAATGAAATGTATGATTTTACCAAGACATCAGATGAAATGTTATCATCAGATTGTGTGGTGTGTATGTACATCCACTGGGACGATATTATATCATCAGTCTGTGGTGAAAGCTGACTCTGGGGTCTATTAATAGTGCTGCTATCATCTTTCTCAAGGATCTGTGATGTTTACTGGGTGTGATGTTATGGTGCTATTGTGGGTTTGTCTGTTTAGGGCAGAGACCTGTAGAATTATATCAAAAATTGCAGTTACAGGCGCTGTTTTTTAAACGTTTTCTTTTCAGGTGCGTAAAATTATCCGTGTATGTAAAGGCATTCTGGAGTACCTGGCAGTGGCAGAGGTTGTGGAAACTATGGAGGACCTGGTCACTTACACTAAAAACTTGGGACCAGGTATGTCTAGTAATACTTTTCTTGTGTGCCATGTCTCTTATCACTTCCTTAAAGAGGTTATTTTACACTTTTAAATTTCATCCAGGACTTAATAGACTTTTGTCTCCTCCACTGCTGGGGTGTTATAGTAATATTAGTATTCTCTAGCCAACCTTAATGCTGTGCCTAACATTTTCTGCCATTGTCCTGTTTTTCCCTTTTACTATTTACTGTATCTTAAAGCTTCCCAAAGATTCAAAGCTTGACAAAGATTACATTATTACCAGTACTGTATTATTAATTTAGATTTTTCATGCTCAAATATCACAACTTTTAAAAGCTTAGACGGTTTCATCAGACACGTACACCTGGCTCAAAGTTAACTTCCGGTCTGTGTATATTTTGTAATTTTTAATTAATATTTATATGTTATTGTATAATAATTGTATTAAATGAACAATTTGTTGAATGGGTTGAGTAACTTTGTCACATTTAAGTTTAGCCAAGTAATGGTTCTTCTACTGGTAATCCAAAATAATACTGACTGTAGCTAGATTTACTTTTAACTTGCTAGCTTATATAATTTACTTGTTATTTTTTTTGCTTGTTATCAGAAATAATCTCTATTCTTTGCGGATGTGTACCGGAAGTTAAGTTTGTCCCACAAAAGCGTGCATGCGCAGTAACGTTTATTTATGTTGTTGCTTTGAAACCGTCTATACGTATACATCATCCCTTTGTTGATTTATTTTGTTTATTCTGGAATTGTCAGGCATGACGAAGATGGCAAAGATGATTGATGAACGGCAGCAGGAGCTGACACACCAGGAGCACCGCGTGATGCTGGTCACCTCCATGAACACAGTGAAGGAACTGCTGCCCGTGCTTATATCAGGTGAGAGAGCAGCCGGCAGCTGTGCGTATGCAGTATCCGTGTGCCAGCCGTTGATATGGCAACACTGATAATTGTGGTCATTTAGCTGCTCATGCCTCGCAGGCAGGGAGAGATTTTCCCGTCTTCCAGTTGACTTTCTGCAGTTGGCTCAGCAATAAATAACCAGGTTGATAGTGGATCATTTGCAGCAGCGCAGAAGCTTTTTGTGACCTTGTTTGCAAATCATATGGTGATAATTAAATGCCTGATGGCTGGACACATCTTATACGCACAATTTCAATATGTTTTCAAAAATATTTTCAAATGGCAAGAGACATGACAGGATCTTTTTTGTTTATATCAGCCATTAAGATCTTTGTAACAACAAAGTGCACAAAGAGCCTCGGCGTGGAGGAGGCCCTGAAGAACAGAAACTACACATTTGAGAAGATGAGCGCTGAGATCAATGAGATCATCCGAGTTCTGCAGCTCACGTCATGGGACGAAGATGCCTGGGCTAATAAAGTATGATTCACACGCACATGCACACAAAAAACATTGTGAATGACAATTGATGTAGTCACCCTGCATGCTCAAACAATATATATTTATATATGCTTAAATATGTGACCCTGGACCACAAAATCAGTCTTGGGTGTATTTGTAGCAATAGCCAACAATACATGGTATGGGTCAAAAAATTATTAACAACGTCAATACAGCGGTAAGCCAATAGAGAGCATTAAAACAAACCTGTTTCTTCTTAGCAACGGCCTGCTACAACACATCGCTGATTATTAATTTTAAAGGTGATTTTTCCATTTTTTTGCACCCTCAGGCTGCAAATTTTTGCAGTTTTATCGGTCAAATATCCTAACAAACCATACATCAATCAAAAGCTTATATATTCAGCTTTTCAGATGACTCTTATGACTGGTTTTGTGGTCCAGGGTCACATATATTTTTACATACAGTATAAACAATAATTTGCATTCAGTTCTGTTTTGCTCTTGGTGTATCTTTGTAGAGAATCTGTTTTTCTCCCTGAATGAATTCGACTCACCCATCCAACCTGCTAATGTAATCTGTTCCATTTTCAGCACTGATCACAGTCACGCTCAGAATTCAGTGACTGTGTGATATGACAGAGCGTGAAACAGAGGTCTAATAACCAGCGCGATCTCCACGCACAGACACGGCAACAGCGCTCGACAATTAGATAAATGATCTTCAATTGAATATTTCACAGTGACAAACTCATCTGAAAGGCTGAATATTCAATCTCTCGTCCTGACTGATGACACCCTTCGCTTGCTTAGCATGCATAATAAATATTTCCATATGAAATCACTCTACTCAAATGAGCCTTCATTTACTTTGCTGTCACCTCTGTTTTCCGTTTGCCCTGATATAACTCTTTAAACATGCCTTTCTTTTTGTGCTCTCTTTCTTTTCTGTGTCCCTCCATTTATTTTCCCTTCCTATAGAAGGTAAGCTCTCCTCTCTCCCCCTGTGTAATGCGACAGTGCATGCCAGATCATTGTACCGCTAACAAAGTGTGTGTGTGTGTTTTAGCAGTCATCCTCTTTTTTTTCTCATGTTGTTCTGTAGAAGCTCTTTTTTACCCTAACTTGACGTGTTATATCCTGATGTGCACAATGCGATGCTGTTTTTCAGAAATCCTGTTTACTCTTTGGAATGTCACTGTTTCATCCTCACCCTTCATACGCTCTTCCCTTCAATCTCATATCGTTTCTCTGTCACTTATTCTCATAGCTAATCGCTAACGTCTGTCTCTGGAAGTGACAACCTTAATGCTTGATGTCTGTCTCTGTGGCTACTGCTGTTTACATTCCTTTCATCTCACGAAAGACCTAACTGAATGCTGTTTCACCGGATAAACCTGCTATTCTGCTTAGTGTTTCCGCAAGTCCTTCCCACTGTATCTGCCGTTTTCTTTTCTGTGTTCAGATATTTCTTTTGATATAGGAATTTGGAGCAGGGCATTTAAAAGGCACTTCCTCTTTTTAAAGAAAACCAATAGCAGTTACACTTAAAATACAAGTGCTTATAAGGTTCTTCACAGCGATACCATAGAAGAACCATTTTTGGTTCCACAAAACCATTCAGTCAAAGGTTCTTTAAAGAACTATCTCTTTCTTACCTTTTTATAATCTGAAGAACCTTTTTTTCACCACAAAGAACCTTTTGTGGAACGGAGGCCACATCCACACGAAGCCAGAGCTTTCCCCATCCGATCTTTCTTCCTCGTTCTCCGCAAACACGGCGTCGTCTTAAGAAATTTCTGCGTACACGAAACCGATCAAAACGATGTAGTATACATGCCAGACCAGTATGTGGCACTGTAATTCCACAGAGATACACTAAAAACAGAGAATTAGTCTTGGAACATGCGCATAAACCTTGCGCGCTGTATATAAATGTGACGTGATGACATCATCGTTTCAGAAAATATACGGATTGGTTGTACACACGGAAACGCAAGGGTGTCATATTAAGATTTAATCACTCTGGGGCTCCCAAAACGCCGGATCTGTCTGGACGAAATGCCAATATGATAAAAAAAACATTTCAAAACAGTCAAAGTTCAAAACAGTTTAACTTTTGCAGCTGCGTTCTATGCCGATTACCCACATGGCTAATAGAAACGGGGCATCCAAACAAGCACAAAAAACTGAATGAACTACGCCTACTTTGCTCTGGCCAGCGCAAATCCCTTTCTACTAAAGGACTTCGCTGAACCCAGCGACCAGCGCAGCACATGCCGCGTCCTTTGTGAAAGCATCATAAGGCATGAAGCACCTTTATTTTAAAGAGTGTACTACATTAATTTCAGTTTGTCCCAAAGTGAAAAATTGATCAAATTGATCGCCCCGTAGTGGCTGGCTGTAGGATAGGTCATTAACCCTGCCCTCTCCATGTAAATCAGGGGTTCCCAAACTTGTTCCTGGAGCGCCGGTGTCCTGCGGAGTTTAGCTCCAACCTGTCTCAACATACTTGCCGGCAAGTTTCTGCTGTGCCTAGTTGGATTTTGATTAGCTGCTTCAGGTGTGTTTGATTACGGTTGGAGCTAAATTTTGGAGGACACCGGCCCTCCAGGAATGAGTTTGAGGACCCCTGATGTGAATGAACATGACATATGCCAGACTAAAAATTACATGATGGTTTTTGTCATTTTAGTAAGGTCTTATCACACTGATGTATGTTCAAGTGTTCGTTTTTCGGATAAGTTTGGTTAGTTAAATGTTACAAAAAGGGGCGTGGCAACATGATTTGTTAATTTGCGATTGGGTCATTTGTGAAAAAGGGCGAGGACCTTGAAACCACAGCTCCACCACTGATTACAGATTCTGGCTCCGAATGGTGTCATCAGCACAATATGCGAGTGGTCACATCTGAGAAGTTTTGGATTAATTTTTCTACAGTGGAAGTAAATGGGGGATGCGTCGTCCATCTTTTTTTACAGTCTATGGCATGTCCCTGTTTGACCCAACAATGGGTTAATAGCAACCCAACATTTGTTAAGTGTTGTTTACATCACAAGTCAATTGGTATTAGTGTTATATCTGCTACTTGTGGTTGTAATCAGTTTAGGTGTGGACTGCACAAATAACCATTTTTAAAATATTATTCCTACTGTTGAAGTGATCGATATTGGTGTGAACAGACCTGATACAGTACTGTGGTTGGTGTGTTTGTTGTGTATTTGTTTGGTCATTTTCAGTCTTTTTAAAGTAATGTTTCACCCGGGTCAAATGTTCTTTATGAAGCCATGTACTCGCTTTTGTCTAGAGAGAATTAAATTGAAACTCAACCCCGTCTGACGGCTCCCTTGTGCCTTGTGCCCGGCGACACGAGCGATGGATTGATATGGTTATTATACCCAACAACACTCAAAGACACACACACACATCACATAATCCATTTGCTGGGAATGAATTATGAAATAAAAAGCCTGCGCATTGTCTGGCTCATAAACTCTAATTAGAATATGACTTTTTTTATCCAATTTTTTTTATTGCTTGTCGCCTCATTCAATATAAACATTTGAGTTCATTTGAAATCTGAATAAAGGCAGTCGGTTACCTCAGCACACAGTTTTGGCTTTAATCGTCTATAATTTACACTAAAAAACAGGCTGAATAGTTTTCAAGTATCTTATTCAATTCAATTTTATTTTATTTATATAGCGCTTTTCACAATGAGCATTGTTGCAAAGCAGCTTTACAGGAGAAAGAAATAGAGAAACATAAAAGGTAAAATTACCAAACCTTTGAATTAATTTAATAAAATACAATTTCTCTTACAGTCTCTTACATCTTACATCTAGGGCTGATTTTTATTTATGCAGAAGTCTGCACCTATTGTAATTCCTCACAGCAGGTGCTTGTGATATCTGTCATCAGATCAGAACATAAGCACAATGTGTATATTCACACAGAGAATGTTCAAACAGGTCCTCTGACTCCATCATGAAATATTGATTAGGATCAGACGTTCTGGCCTGTATCTGAACTCGGTGCTCTTTAGTACCTAATGCAACACTGCAACATTATAGCAAGACAAGACCTTATATATTATATTGAAATTATATGAAAATTAATAAATATTACAATTTTTATTATATTGAGATTCTGTCAAGATGAATTGATATGATTTCTGAAGCTAAAAACTGAACAAATATGTCATCATTCTGTACTTTGCAGCTCAATCCCGAGCCGACTCAATCTAATAATGCACACACATAGGAAATGACTCATCAGATGTTGCTGGATGTTGAACTGTTGGCTTGAAAGCAGCAGTTACTGAATAGCAGTCAGGCAAAGTAGGCAGAGGAAATGGATTGGATGGATAATTAATTATAGCTCAGAAAGACTTATTGTGCTTACGCCACCAAGTTTTTTAGTGTGCTGTAGGATTATTGCACACTCTTGATATATTTATAAAAGCATACTAGCACATTATAAAGAGATTAAAACAGATACATTTGTTTATTTGTAGTCATACAGTAATGCACTTGTCAGCAGATATGTGAGAAATGTATGATAGTGTGAGAGCTACAGGGCTGGTGGCAGGAGGGTTCATTTCTTGCTCATCTGCCTCTTCTGATTGGCTGTGACCGCCGGAGTGTCTCCTGATAGAAATGCCATGAGCAAAAACAGGAACTCTGTTATCAGACCATTATACATCCCATTATTGTCTTCTCTTGCTGTTTTTTATATATAACATAGCACAAACGGTATGGTATCAGTGGAAGTTTAATACTTAAGGATTCGTATTGAGCAAAACTTATAACACTATTTATGAGAAATACTAATAATAGTGAACTTCTAATAAATACTTAACAATAATCAACTGAATAAGTTGATTTTGACCTTGAACACTACAACACACATTTCGATTTCAAACCAGTGTCCTTCAATTGTCTTTTACTATCGGATGCTCTTGATATTTTAGTATTTTTTATAAAAATGCATACACTGAATGCAGAGACTGCAGTAGAACCGTAGACACGTCAGGCTGAGTTGGTGACCGAGACGGGTTTTCCTCTAAATGTGTGCATGGAGTGTGAATTGGTGATTATGTGGGTCTTGCTCTTATTTAGTGTGTGTGATTGAGAGAGGGAGAGACTCTTTATGTCCTTCATAAAGAAGGAGAAGGGTGGCTCTGTGCTGCAGAAACCCCTCCCTTCAAGCATCTACTCCCTCGTGTGTACAGCTAGAACAATTGCTCTTACCACTTTGATCCATGCAATGACATCCTACTGGGAAAATTTAAAGAACATAATGTATTTACTAACACACAGTTTCTTCTGAAGGACACAGAAGCCATGAAGAGAGCGCTGGCAGTGATCGAGTCAAAGATGGGTCAGGCTAAAGGCTGGTTGAGGGACCCTAATGGTCTTGCAGGTAATATGCATCAATTACACATTATATACAAAATTACAAGTAAATTTACTGTAAATCAGGTACTCACTATTATTTTAGTAGGTCATGTCATACTCTCAAAACTGAAAACATCCTCTTTCTAAGCTGCAAATATTGCGTGTTTCATATTAAGGAGTCCAAATTGGCAATTCAAGAAAAAAACTTAACATTTCAAATTGTCAGAGAATGTATTTATAACCAATAATCTGGTTATATTTTACTAAGCCCCTGATAATAAAGTCCAGACAACAGAAAAATATCAGTCTATGCACAAGTTTTCTATTTTAAAAGAGAGAAAAATTCATGTATTATGGCTGTGATAAGGACGCACGTTTTTGAGACTACATACTTTGTAGGATTATTGTGAATTAAAATGTACAAACCAGAAGCAATAATACCCAACAAATGGAGAAGGGGTGGCTCTTCATAGAACATAAAACAGTTATTTTCATTTTCATGTGACCATTTTTGAGGAATATGGACCGTTACAGATGTGAAAATTCACTTATCTGAATAAGAAAAACCTCACATGGGTTTTTAACATTTACATTTTACGTTTATGCATTTGGCAGACGCTTTTATCCAAAGCGACTTACATTACATTGTACTAAACATTTGTACATTTTGTATAGTAAGCAAGAGCGGGTTAGGTGCCTTGCTCAAGGGCACCTCAGCCGTTACCTGCCAGCCCTGAGAATCGAACCAGCAACCTTCTGGTCATGAGTCCAACTCTCTAACCACTGGGCCACGACTGCCCCAAACCACCAAATATTGACATCTGACATCAGTATGGTGAAAACCTTTGGCCAGATCTAGATTTTTTCATCTTATTGTTGACATTTGCTTAAAAAGGCTCAAATATCAACTTACAAAATCACCCTGTACATTATACATTGAATTTGTGTCATTTTATTAAAACGGGTTAAACGTATATGTGTGGCGGCTTGGTCTTGTTTGATATTTCTCCAGGTGACCCAGGAGAGCATGCGCTACGTCAGATACTGGACGAAACAGGAAAAGTGGGTGAACTTTGTGCTGGGAAAGAGAGGAGAGAGATACTGGGAACGGCCAAGACCCTGGGCCAAATGACGGATCAGGTGTCAGATGTGCGGGCTAGGTACGTCCCCAATCGAACCTGTTGAACAAAATTAGCTATCGGTTGTATCAGTATCACCAGCCTATTATATTGTTGATTTAACCTAGATCAGCATTACATACAGTGAGCCAGATGTCGCCACATGTTCGCTGGCATGAGGTGAATTATGCATAAATGCAGTTGTGAGCTGTTCATGTTATTCATCATCCTTCATGCAAAACATTATGCCTGTGCGATGTGACTCCGGGGTTCTAACTGCAATAAACGGTAATGAACCTGTTTTTGAGGTTGTTTGTAAACAGGACAAATCTCCTGTTATTATTTATCCCTGACTGCTGAGTACAGAATAAAGCTGTGGTGTGGTACAGTATGTGTCAGGGATGTGGAAAACTAGAGAGAGTGAGAGATCAGATGCAAGGCTCTGACTTTATTAGAGAGACTCGAGGAAAGCAGATTAAAGGCTGAAGCGGCTGTCTCGGCTCACTGCTGGTCTACTGAGCATGCTAGAGTATTTCACAATTTGCATGTACTTCATATGTTATGTCCTTGTTCATTTCAGATGGATTTTTAGATTTGATTTTCAAGTGTAGCATCTCTTTAATGATGACAATGATATTGAAAATACAGCCACAGAAAAAATTAAGAGACCATTTCAAAGACCATTTTCAGTTTTTTAGAATTGAATTTATAGATATGTTTTTAGATAAATTTGTTTTATTCTAACAATATTTCTCCCAAATTTCAAATAAAAATATTGTTTTTATTTGCATTTATTTATCAAAATAATAGAAAAGATGCTTTGTATTTTTCAGACCTCAACTACTGCAAAGAAAACAAGTTTATATTCACTTTAAGCAATACAACAGTAATATTTGTACATGCATTTAGGAAAAGTTTAAAAATAACTTTTTATGTGATAACCTCGATTTCATGTGTCTTGTCATGCTGTCAGTCTTTCACATTGCTGTTGGTTGACTTTGTCAATCCTGAGGTTTTTAACAGACACTGGACTTAAATGATCACAATACATGTAGAAATGCTTATTACATTACAATTTGGAATGGTGTCTTATTTTTTTCTGGCTGTACTGTGTTTTTTCCAGAGGTCAGGGTGCCACCCCCATGGGTATGCAGAAAGCTCAACAGGTGGCTCACGGTCTGGATATTCTAGTGGGGAAAGTGGATAATGCCGCCCGGAAGCTGGAGGCCCTGACCAATGCCAAGCAGGCCATCGCCAAGAGAATTGACACAGCGCAGGTCAATCGTGTGATCGTTTAACAGAAGCATGAAGCTGCTCGGAGGTTACTTTAGTGGTTTTATGTTTAAGCTTTGTTATTTGTGCTCTACCCATAGTGGAGATGAAACGGTTGATACCAATGTTTTATATTACCAGCTCGACCACTTTTCAAAACTATACAGAGAAGCAAAGTACTTTTGACAGCCCTATTAATCTCTAGCTGTTAATGACAGAAATTACAAATTTGATATGTATCCCATGATCCCACAGGACATATTGCAGATATTTAAACTAATGTTACGTAAATCAGTCCCGACCTTATTTGAATTATTTTTAAGGGTGAAGAACAGAAATTTCAGATCTTGTACTGTGTGCTGCTGGTGCACTGAGAGAAAGCTTGAGATACATTCACCAGCAAAGCCTTTGATTATGTAACAGTCAGATTCCTTGTGCTGAATAACAATGCAACCATAAAGATTCCCTCAGCCCTTCTTAAATACATCTACAAGACATGTTAAGAAATGTCAGAAGGAACATGTTAATTCTGATAATAGAATAAAAACACATTAGTGACTTCATTTTTTTACAGACCTGGCTGGCCGACCCTAACGGAGGTCCGGAAGGGGAGGAGAACATTCGGGCACTCCTGGCAGAGGCCAAACGCATCGCCGACCTGTGCGAAGACCCTAAAGAGAGAGATGACATTCTGCGCTCCATCAGTGAGATCGCAGGACTCACCGCAAGACTGGTTGAACTTCGCAGAATGTAATTACAGACCAATAGTACATGTGGTTAACATCCTTTCATTTAAAGAACATTCATAATGTTCTTCCTGCTTTGCAAACACTGAACACGGCTCTCGATCATGTCAATATGTCATGTTTATAGAATGTTTTGAACATGCTAAAAACTCTGTACATGATACACTCTTATCATGGTCACTGTTTGGTCGGATTATGCATCTGAGATTATACGCTTGGTTTGGTATTTTTACAGGAAGTACTAAAAATGTAAATGTTATCTAATGAGGAAGCACAACCTCTAAAATGTATGAGGGGTAAAATTTTCCTACAACATGTATTTAAATGCTGATTGGGCAACATGACAGTTTTAAATACAGTAAATGGCATCTGATTGGTAAAATGTCATTGTTTGGTACAGGGGTAAAGGAGACACCCCCGAAGCTCGAGCTCTTGCCAAACAGATTGGCACAGCTTTGCAGAACCTGCAGGCCAAGACGAACCGTGCCGTGGCAAACATGAGACCTGCCAAGGCTGCCGTTACCCTAGAGGGCAAAATGGAGCAGGCCCTGCGATGGATCAACAACCCTGGCGTGGATGATCGTGGAGTAGGTGTGTGCCAGCATCACAGATCCCTGCATAGAATTACTGCTTAAACCATAGGGCAAAATTCATATTTAGTAGCTGTTTTTAGTACAGAACTGAATCAAAGCCCTTTTGATATCTCTTTCTGTGTGAAGCCCAATGACCAATAAGCTGCATTGAAAGCCTGTGGTCATTTGAAGCCTTTATTTTCCCCCTAAGGATGACACAGGGGTATTGAATGACTTACTCATTTGTTTGGCACTGGGCACTTTACTTTGGACCTTTATGTGATGTGACAGATAGATTATTATTTTCGCTCACCGTTAGATTTATGTTCATAGTTACAATATTTCACTATAAATAGTCACCATGTGCCCTATTCATAGCAGGTCTTGTTACTTAAGACTTGTGACTTTATGGAAGTTATGGAGTCTAGAATTCTAGAGCTGTTGATTCCTGCCTTTCTACAGAGTTTAATCCCTGGGGTGTATGCCTGTTTGTTTACTTTTACTACAGTATGGACTACAAGTATGTACTTAACTGGTTAAGGGAAAGTGAAAGTCGGAGTATGTTGTTAACAGCAGTTATTATGCTGTAGTTTTCTTTTTAGTTTTATTGTATTTTTATTCATATTATAAATCAGCTTTTATTTATGTTAATATTTGTCATTTTATTATTTATTTTTTGTATATTGCTATATAAACGTCTTACAATTTTTTCATGGTCATTTTCGTTTCTTTTTCGCAATTTTTGTCATTTTATAATTTCTGTGTTTATTTTTTAGATTGCTAAATAAGCCTTTGTTTTAGTTTTAGTTTTCAGTTAATTTTAGGGTCTGATCTTATTTCTGAAACTTAAGGCAACATTTCTAATCTTTCTTTAGTTTTTTCAACTGAGCTATTTTTTCAAATATGCCTGACATGTCTGAAATTTTACTCTGAAATGGCTTCGTCATGTAATCATCAAAATTAGCCTTTAGTTTTTTGAAACATACTTTCCTGTAAAATCAAATTTCTCTGTCAAAACTGATGTCCCCAACCAACTTAACTGTGTCTTCAGGCCAGGCTGCAATCCGCGGGCTGATAGCGGAGGGCCGTAGGCTGGCTAACTCTCTACCAGCGCCGTACAGACAGGAGCTACTTGCAAAGTGTGACCGAGCAGAACAGTTGATGATGCAGTTGGCAGATCTGGCCGCACGGGGAGAAGGAGAGAGTCCTCAGGCCGGTGCTGTGGCCGCTCAGCTTCTGGAAGCGATTAAAGTAAGATGGCCAGACATGGTGTCCCCCCTTGTCTATTAAAAGATTCCCAATATCCTTCACAGCAGGTGCGTGGTAAGCACGGTTGTGATCTTCTCTTCTCGTGGAGTAAGTGGTGAAGTACACAAGCAGCTCAATGGAATATAGGCAGATGACTCCATCTGCTGGACATTGTTGGTGTAACATCTCCTTAGTTTTTAATGGGATTTACTGTGTCATGTGTTCTCTGCAAGGATCTGAAGGCAAAGATGCAGGAGGCAATGACCCAGGAGGTGTCTGATGTATTCAGTGATACAACCACACCGATCAAGCTTCTGGCTGTGGCAGCGACAGCGCCTCTTGATGCCCCAAACAGAGATGAGGTTCGCTGAACATGTCAGAAGCAAAGCCCAGCATGTGTCCACTGTCATATCAAATATACCCATGCACAGAACAATGAGTCATGTGACAATAAAGAATCTTAAATCTCCCAAATGAGCTGCACAATTGTTCCCCAAATTGTGTTGTGCTCAGAAAGGGGAGAAATACACATATAGATCCCAAGGTTTTTTTTTATTTGTAATCCCGCAGGTGTTTCAAGAAAGAGCCTCTAACTTTGAGAATCACGCCAACAGACTGGGAGCCACAGCGGAGAAAGCTGCTGCTGTTGGAACAGCTAATAAGAGCACAGTAGAAGGCATCCAGGCAGCCGTGAAATCAGCCAGAGATTTAACACCTCAGGTATGCAACGTTCGAGAGTCATGCCGGGGACAGCTTATATATACATACAGTGTGTCTGTGGACATCTAGTTCGGTGCTTATGCCAAGTTTACTTGAAGTGCACGTAATGGTGGGCTTGAGACAGCGACAAGATTTATATTTGGCCACTAGCCACTGGATAAAGTGTCAAGATTGCTTGCATAGCTTAGACCAAGTCTTCCGATTTGGGCATGAGCGGTTTAGAAAGTGCAATTGTGTTAAGGTGCATGCAGTATTTTTTTGGTACAGTGACACCTAGTGGTGAAGATGTGTGGAAATGTACTATTTACTCTAGTGCCATAGTATGTGTAAGTTGTAAAAAATTTGTGCATGTACAAATATTACTGTTGTATTGCTTAAAAGTGAATATGAACTTGTTTTCTTTGCAGTATTTAAGGTCTGAAAAAATACACAGCATCTTATCTGTTATTTTTAACCTGTTTCTCCAGTTATAATTTTCTGCAGATAAATGCAAACAGATACAATATTTTTGTCTGAAATTTGAGAGAAATATTTTTAGTTCACAGAATAAAATGATAATTTTACCTAAACACATACCTATAAATAGTAAATTCAGAAAAACTGAAATGGTCTCTTAATTGTTTCTGCGGCTGTATGTGATTTCAAACAAAAGAGACATTATTAATAAATGAATTATTCATTTATTTGTGTTTCTGTGTTTTCACGCGAGCAGGTCACTTCTGCTGCACGCATTTTACTGAAGAACCCTGGCAACCAGGCAGCATACGAGCACTTTGAGACCATGAAGAATCAATGGATTGACAACATTGAGAAAATGACTGGTAGGCATATTCTCATATCACCTGAATGAAAATCTTAAAGGAGTAATGCACCTAAAAAACCTCTTTTTGCTCGTTTTTTTAGGTCTTGTGGATGAAGCCATTGACACAAAATCACTTTTGGATGCTTCAGAGGAAGCCATTAAAAAAGACATTGATAAATGCCGGGTTGCCATGGCTAACGTTCAACCCCAGATGTTGGTTGCCGGGGCCACCAGCATCGCCCGGAGGGCCAACAGGGTCCTTCTGGTGGCCAAACGGGAGGTGGAGAACTCCGAGGACCCTAAATTCAGGAATCTGGTTAAAGTTGCTTCAGATGAACTTGGTAGAACAATCTCACCCATGGTTATGGCTGCTAAAGCCGTGGCAGGAAACATTCAAGATCCAGGTTTTTCCCTTTAATATTTGGTGCATTCTGGTTAATTTCGCTTTTCAATAACAGCTAACAGAAATCTTCTCTCTGGATGAACAGGTTTGCAAAAGAGCTTCCTGGATTCTGGCTACAGGATTTTGGCTGCTGTTGGGAAAGTGAGGGAAGCCTTTCAGCCTCAGGAGCCCGACTTTCCCCCTCCTCCTCCAGATCTCGATCAGCTGCATGTAAGTAATACAGCTCCTTTAATAAACTAAAATGAAAAAACATTTATTTATCCTCATGTTGTTCCTTTTTTGGTGAATAACGTTTATTACTGTTATTATTAACAAAAGAAATGAATATCTTTAAACAGTAATGCAGTTGTGCCAACTCATTCATCCTCTGACAGGTCCATGATGATCAGGCTCCTCCCAAACCACCCCTCCCTGAAGGAGAGGTTCCTCCCCCGAGACCTCCACCTCCAGATGAGAAGGATGAGGAGTTCCCTGATCAGAAAGCTGGTGAGATGGTGAGCGAGCCCATGATGGTGGCTGCCAGGCAACTGCACGACGAGGCCCGCAAATGGTCCAGCAAGGTGAGTGGAGCCACTACACTTGAATTACACACGTTCTGTAGATGTACAACTTTTTACAGGAGGAATCTCACGATGCTGTGGCCATATTTTGCCACAAAATCAAGTGAAATCAAAAAATTAAGCCTTATTATGTCATCCATATGATTTACCATTTTAAACACTTAGGGGTGGTTTCCCAGACAGGGTTTAGACTAGTCCCAGACTAAAATAAACTTTAAAGCTGTCTTAACTGAAAACCGCTTGCACTGACCGATCTTAAAATATATCAGTGTAATTGTTTTGTCTCAAAATGCACACCATTAATGTTTGTTTATAAGGCATGTTTGTAAAAACTCCCTTAACTAGGGCCTAGTCCTGTTTTAAGCTAATCCCTGTCCGGGAAACCACCCCTTAAAGTATTTATTCATATTATATATGCATCTCAAACTTACAAAGTAAAGCAAATGGGTTTGATACTCTCAGGCAGCATGTAATAAGAAATAATAGCACATCATGATTGTACTGCCTTTAATTTATAATGTTACAATAAAAAATTAATCACTACACCCAGACAGTAATATATCCTGTCCATAAATATGACCCAGACATGTTCTTCATAGTCTACATGAGATTCATCCTATGATTGTGTAAATTTCACCGGCTGTGGTGCGTGCAGCTGTTGAACCGATGTGTCTTGTCATCACATTTTCATTTGTTCTGACGGTGTCAATATTGTCTAATGCATTCTATGGTAAAGATAGTTTTGTAGATACTGCAGAGAAATGTGCTTTGTGTACCAGTCTGCTATTTATGACTGCGACATGTTGTTTTTTTGTCATTGTCAGTAACCTGAAATTTGAAAATCTCTGTGATGATTTCAATTTCAGGAAAACAAATGATCGGAAACTGTCATCTATGAAAAGAAGTGTTTGCATGCCCATCTCTAACGGTTTGAACAAGTAGATTCACTAATTTGTTGGAGCAATACATGATTTTTCTTCACAGCTGTACCCCAAAAGTGCATCGGACAGAACATAAAATAAAGACACTAGTTATCTAAACTAGTGCTGAGCTAATGAAAGCTCAATGAAAAGATTCTTATGAATGCTTAACTATACTTTATATAATCCAGTCAGATGACCATAGTGAGAGCCCACTGGGTGTGTTTGACTTATTGGTTACTTCTTCGTCTTCTTTGTCTTGTTGTCGATGTGTTTGTGAATATGTTTTGCTTGTGCTGTAGATCAGCTGTCCTGTCACGTTTCTGTCTCGTTCTCTGTGAAAACTTGGATTATTTGTTCTCGTGTTTGTTTGGTCGATTTTGTGCGTCTCTACACAGCCCCATGTTTATTGGTTCAGTTATAAGGAGATTTACCATAGCCACTTAAACCTCTGAAGTATCACTGTTAAAGGGACGGTTTACCCAAAATTGTGACATCATTCTTTGAGTAGATCCGTGTTGTTTCAAACGTATTACTATGGAAAAGAAAAATTTTAAAAGCCAAAGTGAAATTTAAAGTACGTCAGTATGTCTCTTCCACCAAAAGAACCATTAAAGCATCAAATAACTCTGAAGAAGTGAACTTCTTGACTTAAAAGATATCACCATTTCCCTTTGTTATACAGATAATTGATAACTTTTATATGAATAAGAGCAGGAAATGTTTTTGCCACATGAAACAAATTGTTTATCTTTCCAGTAGTTTCCGGTTGCAGGTATGGCGCACCAACAGTATTGTTGGGTTATGTATTATTTAGGTTAAAATGTTAACTCATTTTAACATCAAAAGCTGCTTTTTTTTTGAGAAAACTCATCACATAATCTTGGGGTGGGCTTTGCTTCTTTGCTTTCTGTCCAGATTAACATTCACAACTGTACATGCAAATAAACATCCTGACATCTCTACGTAGTATAGTCTGGTTATAAACCTTGTGCCAGTCCTTAACCAGCAAAAACGAGTTTTTCATCTCCTACCCCATCCTAAACCCATCGTTTCCCACAATCCTCCCTGGGAATCTCCATCCAGTGCCTCTCGTACTAACTCTGTCCTTCTTTCTCCCTGCTGGCTCCTCCCCCTCCTCTCCTCCTCCTCCCCAGCCTGAGGTGACATACGAAGGTTTTGAGGCCGCTGAGGCGGATGTAGATATAGACGATGATGATGAGTTCACAGACAACGAGGATGATTTTGAGCCCGAGCTGCTTTTAATGGCTTCCAATCAGCCAGTTAACCAGCCCATTCTGGCCGCTGCGCAGTCTTTGCACCAGGAGGCTCGCAAGTGGTCCAGTAAGGTACTTCTTGGCCCCGGCGGGCCGCAGCATCCCTTCTGCATCCAGATATTACTGTGGGAATGCTGAAACCAGATAGCTGCTGCTGTTGTTGCTTCACGCTGGGGTCCGGTGTGGGTTTTGTTGCTGCTGGGGTTGCCAATGACAGCGACTGGAATGGCAAGTTTGCTGTGCATTTCTTGGACAAACTGATACTGGCTTCACAAGTCACTTCCTGCGCATTTAATAGCGTCATGCCTCTGGTTTGAAAGCGGAGCCCCTCATTCAAACACTGCTGCCAAAACACTGCTTTTGCCACCTGTGAAGCCATGGATGACAGTTTCCTAATGACTTCGAAATACACGTGTTGAAGTCATTTCACATGCTTGTTTGTCTTGCACACAAGGGTTTTCTAACCATGTCATAGCCTTGGTAACACACTGAAGCTCTGCATGCATGTGTACAAACATAACTGCCTCACTCATGGAGAATAGCGTTCTGTTCAAGATCAATTATTAAACAGACCTTTGTTTTTGCATTTGTAAATAAAATGACAAAGGTGGGTTAGTTATTAGATGGGTACAAGCTGAAGGAAAATACATACGTCTTCTCATGACTAATTTCATAAAGGCATGATGGATATGCATTGGATGAATATGAAGTGATGCTAAACACCATTTGTTTGTCTAACTCCCATTACGTACTATTCTAAAAGCTATACAGTACAAACTGAACGATACTGTCAACAACCATAGATTGGCAAAAGACATTTTCTGCTTTATCTACATATCCAAACTTAATACTGTATTTATTAAAAGCTTCACCAAACTGTATATAGAAGCACCTCATGGTGATATTTGCAAACTTAATCTCAATTCTGCGTGGGTTTCCCCTCAGGGTAATGACATCATCGCAGCAGCCAAGCGCATGGCCCTGCTCATGGCGGAGATGTCTCGCCTGGTGCGTGGAGGAAGCGGGAATAAACGTGCCCTTATTCAGTGTGCCAAGGACATCGCTAAGGCTTCAGATGAGGTCACGCGGCTGGCTAAGGAAGTGGCCAAGCAATGCACAGACAAGAGGATTCGCACTAACCTTTTGCAGGTCTTACACATCAGCTTGTTTTGGCACTTCAAATGCTGCTAAAACAACATAAAAAGCATAAAGAATACAACAAATGAAGTGACGCTAAAGACGTTTTGTTCATTTTAGGTTTGTGAGCGTATCCCTACTATCAGCACCCAGCTGAAGATCCTGTCTACTGTTAAGGCCACAATGCTGGGACGAACAAACATCAGCGAGGAAGAGTCTGAGCAGGTGAGCTTGCATCTCGTGTTCAGTAAGAACGTGCAGACGTTTTATTTATGAGTGTAAGAAATTGTGTATTTCTCTTTAAGGCCACCGAGATGCTTGTGCACAATGCTCAGAACCTCATGCAGTCTGTGAAGGAGACTGTGAGAGAAGCAGAAGCGGCTTCCATCAAGATCCGCACAGATGCTGGGTTCACTCTCCGCTGGGTCAGAAAGACCCCCTGGTACCAGTAAACTGAGGATGGTCTTCTTCATTTAAGAACAATGATAGGACCCTGTCTTATCCTTAAACTGTTGGGCAACAAGTAGTTCAGGAATGACTGGTTGTACTTACTTTGATTTACTTACTAGTAAAGGTACACTGATTTCTTTATCCTTATGAAAGCTATTTTTGGCATTAACATTTGCTATAGTTAACTTTATCTCACATTACTGGGATATGGTGTAAGAGTACACAGGAAGCAGATTTTTAAA
Organism: Oreonectes daqikongensis; assembly: GCA_026939265.1. Classification (NCBI taxonomy): domain Eukaryota; kingdom Metazoa; phylum Chordata; class Actinopteri; order Cypriniformes; family Nemacheilidae; genus Oreonectes; species Oreonectes daqikongensis. Next base: position 665,003 of record JAOTQM010000049.1, read on the forward strand.
TATATATTTTTGGTATGTTGGGTTTCCAAATTCCAGGTATATATATATTTTTTGCATGAAGAAGTTTTCTATTTTGTATTGGAGAAACACTGTGTTGGAGCTCACGGTTTTACTTTAATTTAGTTTATTAAATTTTCTTATTGAAAATGTATATATTTCTATTTCTAAATGATGTCTACATTCTACACATCATTATCATAGATCTTGTATTAGTCACAACTATACAATACGTTTTATGCTTTATTGAGATTTTTTATTTGAAGTCAAAGTCACTATAGTGAACCATTCTCAACTCTTATTTGTTATAGACTTTGCTTGGCTTTGCGCAACTATTTCTTAAATGGTATAATAGCTTTGTTTTTTATTTTTTGGATGGGTCATGCAGTTACAGGGATGTATTTTGCATGGTACGACTGATGCCAAAGATTTTTTTTATGTTTATGTGAACGTAATATTCATTAGCTGTTACATAAACAAAACAATTCTGTATAACAATTATAAATGTGTGTAGACTTGCATAAGCTTGTCTACAATACCATTCTTTCTTAATACTTCACACTTGAATATGTTTCTTTCTATTGAACTTGTGAGGGAGCGGAAACAAAGAAAAGCACAATTCTCACAACAGTTGAACTGTTTGTTCTGCTATGTGGCTGAACATCAAAGTCTGTCTTTTTACAGTTAAAACAACTTGTAGCTGTAATTTTGAGGTTGTTCTCAGTGTGATTAGTATTTCAATTGTAGTCTATTGATAAAGGAGCTGTCTTAATGTATCATCCATTGGGTAAAATGAATAACAAGACCCAGGTGGCTTGTTTATGTGTGCTATCGCTGTGTGGAGATTACTAAAGACTGTACAGCTTTGAATGTGTTGAATTTGAGTAGCACACTTTAGCTAAAGATGAACCGTGTTAAGCTGCACTCTGAATTCTCTGTAGAGCTTACAGTTTATCAGAAGATGCGTCACTGCCTTGCATTCACTTAAACTCTTTCTATAGTATATAGATTTGAAAGAGTATTTTTCAGCCCAATATAGTGCCTCTTTGTGAAAGTTTACAGGGCTGCGTTTTTATGTGTAATAGCATGTTTTGGGTTGTATGTTGGCATAAGAAAGGGTATAAAAATATTGCTTTGTGAATGTATATATGACACAAATGTTACTTTTGTTTTCAGCATCACATAAAAAGATATCTTATGTGCCTCAGAATAATAAAACAGTTTTGTTGAGGTGTTTAATTTCGTTCAATCTCTAAATGTGTCAACAAATGTAAAAGACACTCTCACGTTTGTACAAGATACAGATGTTCAGCATTTATTCACTAGATCGAGTTAGATTACTTTATAACATTAATAACTAGATTTTTTACTTTTTGATAGTAAATTTAAAGATACATTTCATGTTTTGAGTGACACTGTAATGAAAAAAGCACACATAGACCAGATTTTGTTTCCCAATTTTATATATGAGAAGTCTTTGGGTTTAAGCACATATTTTAATGCATTTACAGTTCCCTTGACTTACAGTTTTTCAAAAGACATTTGATAAAATCTTGGAATTGCCTTTTGTGTGCAAATGTAAAGCTTTAAGGAGGCAAACGTACACCATCTACCATATTGCTGCAGGTCAATAAACCTGGTTCTATCACATGTGCTAATAAAGGCTCTGTAATGCTTGTACACAACAAACAGTGTTAAAGAGGCAAAACTTCTACTGACCTGGAGGCTGTGATATGCTTGTATAGATTGTCAACACACTGTCTCCTACTATAAGCATAGCTGTGCTTTAAGAAAAGGCCATTTGTGTGTGTGAGGCCTTAAACATATTTTTTATACAAAGGCCACTTAACAAAAAAAAATTTAAATACAAAAAGTAAATGAAGGAATAAGGCCTGTCTGCAGTAATTCTCAAGTATTGTAGAGCAGTAATTGATGTAATCTCATCTACATCACATAATATAAAATACAAATCTTGCATAATTCTCGTTTGACACTACATAAAACAGATGTATTTACCATTGTCCACTAATGCATCTTCAATAATATGTGAACGCTGTGTACTATAAAGTGAAAAAAAATTCCACGTTTATACTGACATAATGGCAAAGATGTACTGTAAATTACATAATTTAAATATAACATTTTACAGTTTTAATAAACCAATGGAATGTTATTATTGTAAAGATATTATAAAGTCTCCCAAAAATACTCTCAAATGTAAAAACTTGCACTTCATGCTTCAAAAAAAAAAGGATAAATAATACAGTGATAAATGTAACTGCAATGGTTTGATTGTGTATCAGGTGCAGTCCTGCAGGATTTATCACTTGGCACCTCTAAAGACCTTTTGGCATATTGTTCTCCTCACATTCTGACCTGGAACTTCCCAGCCTTGGTCACATACTTCACACCCTTGAATGGTTTATATTTCTCTCCGTACATATCAAGACGATTTACTTTCAATCCTGTGGAGCATAAAAGTAGAAAATAGGAAAACCATACATTTACATTTTCACAGATTTGGAAGGAGATACAAATAAAACGGCAGAGTAAAAATAAGAAGCTTGCTAATTACAAATTTAGATCTTTACCATAACCCTGCTGGCAATAAATAACTCATAAAGGGTTCATAAACTACCTGAGATGGCTAATTGTTGGATTTTCAGGTCAATGTTCAGGTTTGGGTTCTCCTCTGGTTTAGGTGCTCCTGACTGCAGACTGAGACTTCCTTTTAGATTGGGAAGCTTCTGAGGGTTAAGCTTCCCTATGTCCCACACTAAGACCTACAGGACAACAATGAGTGACAATAAAAAAGCTTTAGATGATAAACACAATTACTTATCCACAATAAATAGAAGCTATAAATGGACCAAAGGGTTTGTGGAGTTGTATGTTACCTTCGTGACTGGGTCATAGTTGTAGGTTCCCTGAGTTGCATTGAGGTTGGCACTGAGAACCACTTTGGGCATGTGAATGGTTACTACAACACACTCCACAGTCTTTCCCATGGTCTGTTTAGGACTCACAGTGATCTCCAGTCTTCCTGAAGATCCAGTCTCAAAGAAACTGATGTTCTGCTTCACATATACAGGGATTGCTACCAGGCTGCATAAAAGAGAGAAATTGTAGCGCATGCACGGTAGGCAATCGTTTTGCCTTAACAGAGCTTAATGGATATTCATGACATCCAAAATTGAGCTTTACCAAGCTTCACTTACTTTTGGGCACTGACGTGATATGACATGAGCTGAAAGTTTCCATCTGGGGGAATGAAAGAAATGACTTTCTCACTTTCCCATCTTTTGTATCGCACACACGGATGAAAGCTCACATCATCCAAAAGTCTGGGGTTCTTTAGACAAAAAAATAATAATAGGTTTCACAGGGGTGCTGACAATGACCAACAATAAAACAGGTAAGTGTTAAAGAATAGGATTGATACGCAGATAATATGTCAATGTGCCAGAACAAATATAGCATAAATGAATACAGAATCACGAAATATAAAAAACAAATAGCCAGGTGTATATGAATAAATGCAATCACCATAAATGAGAGCGTAAGGTCTGGCATTCCAGACAGTTTGACACAAGCATCAATCACACCTTGGATTTCTGCAAAAACTGTACTTCCTAAAACAAAACAAACAGACCATCATCAAACTCTAAGGGGTGTATTTACACAGTCAGCTGAATTGCAATATCGAATCACTCTTACCAGATTTATCCAGGATGGCATCGATTTCTTCAACCACATCAAAGTAAGCCTCATTATTAGTATATTTTACACCAGCTCTTCTCCACGGGATACTGGAGAGCTGACCAGTAGGGAGAGTCTGCCCAATATTACTACTACCTGAAAATTGCAATAATTTAAATTCACATTTCATACACAAAATACACCTCTAAAGGCAACCTTACCTGTGATGGTGTTGACCATAGATCGCAGTGTCGTGGGAGGTCTGATAAGTTCCTTTAAGATGTTGGATTCCGTAGCAAGGGGGAAGCCATTATCTAACATTTCCTCCAGGAGTTCATAGACTATTACAACATTATCCTTGATAGTTGTCTCAGAACATTCTCCAAAATAATCCTGTAAAAAATGTATATAAAATATAAATATAAAGTATACTAGATATATATAAAAAAGCAGGCCTGGATGTCTTTACACTTCACTCAGTGGTTTCATAGTACCTGAAAAGTCTCTGCAACTCGATGCAGAAATTCTATTACAAAGAGTGGAGGCACTTCTGTTTGGATGACAGAAACGAAAAAGATCTTCTCCCGATAGATGTTTATGAGATAGTGATGAGGAGTTTGAATGACTGGAGGCACGTTTTCGGGTTCCACCGACTTTTCCCGTGCTTCGAAAAAATAATCGCAGATGGTGCGACTTATGACACTCTTCCAGTGTTTCTCCAGGAATAGATCGCCAACATTGTTTATCAGGAACAAGCTGTGAATCATGATGGGCACTGAAAAGCCAACAAGCTAAAAAACAGAGATATGAAATATCTGAAAATACGATCTTTGTTTCTGCTGTTCTCAGTCTGAAGTAAGGCAAATACAGAATACACACGCAGACTCGGTCCATGAGACTCCCAAAACATTTTTGTTTGATTTAGTCGAAGAAGACTACATGCCAGAATGATAAACATTTGATTGAGTAAGAGCTATGTTAAATAACATAAATTCCTGTTTAATAGTATGCTGAACTCATAAAGCAGTGCTTGTTTCTCTAGATCCAAAATTTTCAACAAGAGGTAAGTTACCTTTGGGGGTTCAGAAAGGTACTACTAAGGGAATTTATACAGCATAGATGTATTATCTTTAATTAAATTTACATAAATAAAAAATTTATTAAGCAAGAATCATTTTTTTATATTCCTGGAAACTTCTAGCTCTCACTTTATCATGACACAATAAAGAGACAAAAGTAAAATATACTAATCAAACAGGATTACAATTTTTACTAAAACATTTTAACTACACAGGCAAGATCACAATCTACCATTTCAAGAATACATTTTCCTTAGCAGCAACTAAGCAAACAAACTAGCATTACAATGTTGAATCTTTAGTTTTAAGAAAGTACTTGAACAACATCTAAATTAAAAAAAAGAGAATTTTGATGACAATGTCGGAATGTGTGACAGAGAACAAAAACATACACATTTTAGAAAACTCAAATTGACAGCATTAATTATGCATGAAAGTTTGCAGCAAAGTTACAATAACCCATGTATTTAGCGATTAATTGAGATTTAACCGCTGAATAAATACAGGCAGACACTTTTCAAAGATGAAAGAAAACTAAAACTTATTTCTAAACAAAACTTACCTACAGACAGCTGTCTCGAGAAATGTTTTCAGCAAAAAAACTCTTCGCTGGCAAATGTGGCAGATGTGTCAGTCCTTCCCAGATCAGGCACCCAAAAATAAGCCTGACCTAAATTTAATCAAAAGTAAATTTTAAATGCAAACTAGCTCGAATTTTAGCTAACAGTGTGTAATATATAATATGCTTAACAATATTTTCGCAACACATGTGGTTGTTTGAAGTTTATATTAAGGTTTATGGAGAAATGGATTTTCGTTCCGGCACACAAGGCAGCTAGCTGTGGTAATGTTTCTCTTGTCGGCGCCAGATCTTCATTCGCGGATTTCGCGCATCAAGGTGCCTCGAGCGTATCTGATAGAGCACAAATAGTACAGCATGGCGTCCGGTGAACCTAAAGCAAAGAAAATTAAACTCGAGGAAAAAACGCTCAGGTACAGTAAACACGAGCATTTGAGAACTGTAGAACTGACACAGAGAAAAGAGTCGATAATTTAATTACATTCATTTAATATCAGTTTCAGGTCAGAGGTCAGGTCTGTATTTTACAAGTCCATGTGCTGTCAACTCAGTTTCGCAAAAGCACGTTGTTGTTGTGTTGGAATAAGTGTTTTGGGCATTTTTCCCATTAACTATGATCAATGCTGCTGCTGTCTTGAGTCTTGAGTTGATTTATTTGTCATCATGACTTGCAATACATGTTGGTTGTTGTGGTACATAGTTCCCGTCAGTTTGCGATTCAATAACGTATTCTTCGCTGTCAGATATTTCTTTCAGCAGAAAAGCTGTTCTTTTGTTACTTGTTACTGCAAATCTACTATCCCAAACTCGTGATCATGCAAGTATGATTCTTTAGTGAACAACTACCACTATTACTTCAGCATTATAAAATAGAGTGGTGGCGCCGGGGTTTTATTTATATATTGCATTAATGACTAAAGTTGTTAAACAGATGCTCAATGGGAGTATTATATACGTGGAACAGTGGAGTGCTTCCCACGTGTCTTTTGTTATGCAGTCGGGCACATACGCGCGGTTTTGCTGCACAGAAGCCCCATGGCTTTAAAACTTTTTATAACAATAATACATATGCATGAATGTACACAGTACACATACGACACGTATCTCTTCAAAATATTCAATCTGCGCAAATGTTTAAGGCAAAATGATTTTTTCTTAAAACAACTTTTACGAGTTGTGTATGTCACTTTGCATTTGGTGTTTATGTCCCGCGAAATTTGTTCTCAGGTTCTCAAGATAGGCTGGCTTTAACTGTGCTGTCATTGTAAAGCATACTATGATAAATGTCAGAAGTTATTATTGAAACGGCTAATACTATACATTTTATTAGCTTTTTGACAGCCTACATTATTGGTTATTGACAATATTTTTGTAAATAACTTGATGCTTACACTAATGTCATGCATAGGCTACGGGCAGCAGGATATCTAACGGGACTCCCTATGAATGCGTTGCAGAAACGGCCCAATTATATCAACAAATATATATTTTTATCATTTTTTTGCATGTCATTTCAATGAAAGAGATAGACCTTAATGACAAAATGTTGTACCTGGCAAAACTTGGTTGCAGACATGGTGATGCTGGATGAAGTTAAATGACCTGCCATATTTACAAACCCAGAAGCATGTCTGCAGAGAAAAAAAAGTCTTTCTTCTATTGGTTTGTTCATCAGCCAATCAGGTCGAGGCACTCTTCAGTCTGATAGTGCGCATACTAACAGCACATGCAGACACACTTGGCTGTCATTTAACTCCAGTGAGCATCATCTCAAGTCATCCTCATGCCTGCAGCCAGGTAGGGCAACATGTCTGCTGTTTGAGGCATTAGATGCATTTTTAGGGTTTTCTTTTTATCATGTCGTTCAGGTCTTTTTCCAACTTTATTAAAATTGGATGTCAGATTTGGTTGTTTTTTGTAATACTTTACCTCTTAACCTGTTTTTTACTCTTGTAGCCTTACGGAAATATTCTTATTCACTGGTTTCATGTGTGCTATATAGCATTTTTGTAAAACATATGTTTCTGAGCACTCCTAACTTCAGCAACTCCCACACTGACACATCTGTGCTCATTTGCAAGTTTCCCATAACTGCCAGCATTGTCCACTCAACATAACAGAAACAGTTATTTTAACAGTCTTTTTAATGTGGGAGTGTGAATGGAGGTTTTTATTTTAATAGTACAGAATATTGTGTTATTTATATTGTGTACTTTCATTATTATTGTTTGCAAAATTATATTTTTATCGTATTTGTCAATCCTATTTTGATTCATAGTTTTTAGTGTTTCACCACATGTCTTAACCAGGGTGAATGGACGGCCAGTCACTCACCCACATGGTCTTTTTGTTTGTTGTAGTGACTGTCTTAAAGCTTTCCTAAATGATTCAGTACCTATTTTAAACATTTATGACAATGTTATACTTTGGTACTGTTATGATATTATGTTTTTAAAATATTTGTGTTTAGCCAACAAAAAAAAAACCCCCTCGGTTAAACAAACACACCAAAGGCTTGATGTTTACCTTGGATGACTTAAAAATAGAGTAGATTTATTTTGTGTAACACACTAAACTTTATGCCTGACTGAATTGTCCATATTTGTTCATGCTGAATTTCCTTTGGGTGAAGTCCCTTAAGACAAAATGCTTGAATGGAGTTCTGTACATTTTTTGAATATTTGGTGAAAATAGTAAGTCTCGCTGGTAGGCAGAATGCTTTTTTTAGAAGGAACATGCAAGTGCATAACATTCTTTATTTGTTGTCAGAACTTGTTTTCTAGATATTTTAACTAAAAACGAATTTCTCTCCCTTTACAGTCCAAATGCCCTTTTTGGGATGGGAAACCCCCTGCTTGACATATGTGCTGTGGTGGACAAAGATTTTCTAGACAAGTAAGTCACATGCATCATGCATCATCTAAAGTCAATTTGATGCCTGCAACAAACAGGTTTTTGTAAGACTCATGCTATTGTGCACTGGTTTTGGTGTTATCTTGTTATTTTGTTCAACATCTCACTCAGTGGTTGCTCTTGATATAATGCAATGTAAGGTGTTTGATCAGCCCATGTTAGATTTGAAGAGAGGTGCAAGCCCAGCAGTTTTTGGGGTCATCGTTCTTTTGCTTACTACATTGCAAACATGTCCCTCTTTTCTTTAAGTATGTGATGTGCTGTGGACCTCCTCGTAGGGCAGCCATTTCAACAGTACCCATAATACAATATCAGTCTGACCTCCCACAGTCTGACCTATTACATAACCTCAAACACACAAGTGACCGTTTTGCTAGTGTCCTTGCCCTATGATTACCAAGAGGTGACATTCTTAAAGGGTATAGATACTGTATTCTTTATTTTTTATTGTGGGTGACCTAGTCCGCAATTAAAATGAAAATTGTGTTTTTGAAATTTTATGCTAATGCATTTACAAGGTTGATATGTGCAGGCATGAGATAACATAGATAAACCTACAGCATACGCTTTTGTTTCAGAATGAAATGTTTGACCTGTTGCAGACTTCAGCTTTAATGATTTCCATTTGATTTATTTTTAGTGTTGAGCAGTTTGTTTATTTGTTAGACGTGCTGTTTGCAGGGCAGAGTCAAGGAATAGATTATCAAGTTGCATTTTTTCTGATTAGATATTGGCATAGCAAATAACCAACCAAATACCAGTTTAAAAAACTAGCTTTCAGTATATTGGACAATAGAAAAAGTGATTGTGCAATTCAATTGATCAGGCAGAAGCTGAATCTAGTGGTCTGACTGAGCTCTAGTCTTTTTAGGAATAGTAAATAAATAAATAACGATTATATGTGTCATGGCTTTGTATATCATTTCAACACTTATTATGCTCTCAAAGATAACCAAGCTTGCATGGTTTGTAATTCACCTGTGTTCAGATTGTAAGCTAACTGCCATGTCAAGGCTTGGGAATAAGGCTGATGGTATAAATGATATAGGTCTGTGACATGTAATCCATAATTCTGACACGTTAATGTTCAGTTTACATTAAGAAAGTTAATGTTTATCTGACTGTCACTGCAGATGTTCAGCACAATGCATGCCACTTATAATGTGTGGTCTTGAATATGCCTTTTCATTATTAACAGTTATTGTGAAAGTTATTTTAATGTTTGGCCTAAACATGCTAGTGTCTATAAATGCATTCTGGGCGAACATTCTAGGTCTCTATGAGGAGGCCTCCTGTGTTTTGTAAATAAGTTTGTTTTTTCTGACATGACTTTAAAAAGAAAGGGGGAAATAAATGGACTAACTTAAAATGATGTGTTCATTTAGGTCGGTGATCATAGCTTAACAAATAAGGTTTTGTGCCAGAGCTGCTGTTGCATGTACTTGTTCTTATCTCAGGGGTGGATGGATCTGTTCTTTGTAGATTATGCTTGTCACATACAAGTTTATACCAATCCCAGTTTGGTGATTCTTAATACCTATTTTAGCACAGAAAAAAATCTTATCTAAAAAGACATCTACAGGTTTGGTATGTTTAAATTAAAGGAGCAATGTGGAGATTCTAGTGACATCTAGTGATGAGGTTGTGAATTGCAACCAATGGCTTACTCCACCGCTTCCTGTCAAAGCACTACGGTGGCTGACACAGGACTAAGATGTTGTCACTTATTTGTTGAAGAAGATGACATATTTATTTAACCCATTCTGTAGAGAAGTTTGTCCGTTTAGGGCTACTGTAGAAACAACATGGCAAATTCTATGTAAGGGGACCTGCGGTGTATGTAGATAGAAATAACTCATTCTAAGGTAATAAAAACAGAATGCTTCATTATGTTATGTCCAAAAACCCTGCTGTAGATTGTTAACTGAAAAATGTTTGTTTAGAAGTAAATGAATCACTAAAGGTGATGATCTGTTTAATATAAATGATTATATCAAAGCATCACACATTCACTATAGATAAGTCAACCATGTTTAAGTGTCGCTAAGACGGAATACTACTGTATGTTCTGTAATAACAAATTTCCTCGTTTGAAAATATGCTGTTACAAATGTTTATCTTTGTTTTACAGGTATGGACTCAAGTCAAATGACCAGATTTTAGCAGAGGACAAGCACAAGGCAATGTACGTTTCAGAATCATATGTTATCAGTAAAAAGTCTTTCTTTTTCTATTTCTTTGATCACCTTTAATGCAGAAAATGATAAGAACATGTCGAGCTTTTTCAGGATCCTACTGCATCAAGTAGCAGCTTTCACACATGAATAAATCAAGAGAAGTGACATCAGATAAATCCAGTTATCTGAGCATATCAAAATTTGTGTTCTTTGCTCTCAGCAGTGTATCCCATGATGCTAAAAAATGATGCAGTATGTGCTCTCGCTAGCTTTAGGGCAACACCTTGTGTGAAGCGCAGTTTGATTATGCAACACTTGCATCATAAACACACATTATTCTGCTTTACTTAGATCTGTGCTTTTTTCTGCTGTCAATGCTGAGGGGTTAGAGCAGGTTTAGTGCTTTTACTTAACAAGCCTAGACTTGGTTTAGACTTGGCTTATAAGTCAGTTGAGGAGAAGTAGAACAGTATTGTTTGATACATGTAATAATTACATGTAATTTTGAGAAATTTAACTTGTTTACCTTTAGTATAGTTTTTCTTTACCAGCTTTGTACTCTTAAGCCTGTCTGCTTTTTAAAGTTTTTTATTGTCCAGCTACTGTTGGTCAGAGGACACCAGACTGATCGTGTCATGAGTGGTCAAAGTTTGCGAAGTAACAATGGATTTATACTGTTGCAAAACAAGTTTAAACCAATCACAGTCATGAATTCACGCAACCTCCCATAGGCACATTCAATACTAGTGTTGGGTTTTTAAGGCCAGCCAATGAGATTTTATTTCATACTAGCCGATTGTTAGCTTTTCACAGTGTCACAGCATTTTATCACGGTTACATCATGCTGGGGTCAAGTGACAGCTTATTCATTTTTTTGGTTGAACAGTAAAACAGAAATCTTTTGCATTTATATTAAGCACTCTAGTAATGCTATCATGATGATTAAGTTTTATTTCATTCAAAATATTACAGAGACACTCTTTCCAGATCATTGTGTTTATGTGTGACATGTTCGAAAAAATAATTTCTGGAGGTGATAGGGTTATTTTTGTTTTGCTGCATAATATATATTAGAGTTTGTTTTAAGCGTACACGAAGCCCAGAAACATGGATCTGACAAAGACCTTTTGCACTGTTGGTTTACTCAGCTGTGTTGGACTCTTCCTCTCTCTGTATGTTCTTGACTCGGATCAGACCTATACAGTGTATTGCTTGAGTATGCACAATGTAAAACAGATCTGTTCTTCATGCTTAAAACAATATAACATATTGTCTGTAAATCATTGGGCTATGTCTTTTTGGCTTGTTGCACAAATGTCTGTGTAAAATGTACACTTGTTCACTTTGTGAGACTCATGGTATGATTATCTCCTGTGGACCATGGCTAAATGTTTTATTTGCTCATGAAATATTTTCTTAAACCATCAGTTCCTGGCTCATGTGATAACTCGAGTCGAGCTCAGAACTTTGCAGTCATTGGAAGCTTTACTAGGTTGTGTTGTGATGGGAACTACAGCGGACTCTTGTAGGTGGGCTTTTCGCTCATTCCATCTGTAGGAGTAGAAATGTAGCTTACCACTGAGAAAAATGAGGGACCACCCATCCACCCCACGACCCACTGTGTTTAAAGAATTCAGTTGCTCAAAATGGTCCAAGTTAAACAATGCCTGGAATCTGTCAGTGCTGTGCATAGGACTACAGTATCATCTGTAATGCACGTTCTGTAGTGTTGAATGTGCTGAATGTTTTGTAAAGACTCTAGCACAGTTGAGTTATTATAGTGTAATAAATCCCATTCTCTCTATTGCAATATCCATTTTTTCAAATTGATCACCAGTGCATTCATTCCTAAACATTCTGTAAATGTATAGGTTTGTAAAGGCAGTCTTTGCTCTCCAGAGAACTCTTTCATTGTCCTTACCACAGAGTTTGACCTCAAAGAAAGTCATACAGCCAGCCAGCCAGCAACAGGTGGAGAGGCCAGACATGCTCTTCGTTGATCACGATACTTGATAAACTATATATGATTTGGCCTTTCATTTAATGCATGTTTGACCTAATTTTATGCCCTCTATCTCAGTAGACCTTTTGTAAGTATTGGATAACCATCATAATGTTAATTTATTCAAATATGACAGACTTTAATAATTCATTCTAATTTCACAAAATTAATAACAGCAAAGTTTCACTTTTGTGGCTTTACCAGTGTTTGTTGAATAGCATTGGATTATTGCTAATGTTGTCTTGGAGAAAACAAATTCAATTAAATATGAATAATTTTGTGACTATATTTTTCATATGCCAAAAATAAAAATAATAAAAACAAATTTCAAGGAGCAATAAGGAGATTTTAGCGGCATCTAGTGGTGAGTTTGTGAATTGCAACCAACGGCTCGCTCCACCGTTCACCCTTCCCTTTCGAAGCACTACATTGGCTGACACAGGACAAAGATGTTGTCACGTTTTTGCTACTTTTTGCAGAATGAGATAACATATTTAGTTTGTCCATTTAGGGATACTGTAGAAACAACATGATGCATTTCATGTAAGAGGACCCGTGGTATGTAGATAGAAATAAATCATTTTAAGGTAATACAAACATAGTGCTTCATTTTGTAAGATATAGTTATGTATGTATATTATATTGTATTTCTGTCAATAGATCCTCATTAATCTTACACAATGTACCTTTATGTTGTTTTCTAAAATTATGTAAAGAAATAAGACACTATTATATTACATTATATTGTTTCTTGTGCTTTATTGATTAAACACAGAATAATATTGTTCATTTCACTGTTCAGTGCTGCTGTAAATGGGTGTGACTGAACCGTGCTTGACTTTAAGATCACAATCATATGTTCTAATATTTGGCTCTAGATTTGGCTTTTTTCTGAATACACTTTTTTGGCATGTGTTTGTCCCTCCGTGATTATGAGGCCCTTAGATTCAATTAAGCTTTGTTTGTGTAGCACTTGTCACAATAAATACATATTGCTCAAAGCAGCTTAACAGGAAATAGTGCCAATAGTGCCACCTATGACTCACAGTGAGCAAGCCAGAGGCTAATATGGCTAAGAAGAACTCCCTAACAAACCATAGAAGGAGCCAAGACTCAGCAGGGGGAGACTCTCTGAAGTAAAGGCTTGTCGAGAGAAGACAGGCAATGTTGAATTACAGCCATTTATTGTGCACTGATAGAAATGTTTTAGATCATTTTTTTGTGGGGTATTTGGATACTTAATATCAGGTTTTTAGTTGGAAGCATTTTTGTAAAGTCTCAGAGGATTCATTTGACATAATATGCAACAGTGCCATCTTGTGACAAAGACAGAATTTCTTTCAAGGTTGCATTTACACAAGGATTCATTGTTTTTCGTAACACTACAGTAAGGTTGTATTTGTTAACATTAGTAAATGCATTAACTAACATTAACTAACAGTGACCAATACGTCTACAGCATTTATTAATCTTAGTTCATGTTAATTTCAGCATTTACTAATACATTTTCAATATCAGACGTTGTAACTGTTAACATTGGTTAATGCACCATGAACTAACATGAGTAATTGTATTGACATGAACTAACAATGAACAATATACAGGCGCAGAAATAATTAAGAGACCGTTTCAAAGTATCATTTGAATTTTTCTGAATTTACTATTTATAGGTGTTTAGGTAAAATTATCGTTCTTGTACTACTAACAATATTTTTACCAAATTTAAAATAAAAAATATTGTTTCTATTTGCATTTGTTTGCAGAAAAATGAGACCTGGAGAAACAGGTCAAAATAATAGAATAGATGCTCTGTATTTCTTCAGACCTCAAATACTAAAACAAGTTCATATTCACTTTTAAGCAATACAACAGTAATATTTATACATGTATTTAGGGAATGTTCTAAATTATTTGTTTTTTATGTGATAACCTGATTTTTACCACAGTTTTCTTGTAATTTTGTCAGTCTTTCACATTGCTGTTGGATGACTTTGTCACTCCTGAGGTTTGATTTTGTTGAAATTTTCAGACACTGGACTGCAATGACCACAATACATCTAGAAATGCTGGTTTGAAACGAAAAGTTGGAGTTCACGGCTGTATTTATTAATATGCATTTATTAACTTTTGTTAATGTTAATGCACTTACTCATGTTCACAAATACAATTTATTCTTTGTTATTGTAATGAGGAATATTATTTCACACTTATATCTTAAATGTGAAATGTCTAGTCATATATAGTGCTGTAGTGTTATTACTGTATGTCATTGTAGTTAAGTCATTGATGTTTTAGTGGCACGCTTGAAACACATACTGTTTAGTTGTGTGTGACACCACTGTCATCCAGCAGGTGTCAGCATACGCTTAGGGCATTTTAATAGTGTTAAACAACACAATGCCGCAGGGTGGCTATTGCTCGTGCTCAACAGGACATCTTCTATTTGAGATTAGCTTTGTGTAGCAGGGGATGAACAGTTTAGCTTTTCCCAGTCTGAAAGACAAAAATTTTTTCGAATTAATTTATGTTGTACAAATATTATATTCACATCACTCACTTCACATAATGGGCTCATAAGCACCATGATCATAAAGTCTACAGGCTCTGATCCGTGTCCTTTTGTTCCATATATTGTCCTAATGCTGTGAAGTCTGTGGGCAATGTGTCTCCCCCCCCCCGAGACAGCTGAGTCTGACTGTTTCCTCTGTCTCTGATGGAGCTCATTTTGATGAGTGTGCTGTTCTTTATTTGAGAGCGGACAGGAAAAAGAGTTGTTGCACACCGAAAGCTAAATTGCAGGTGTGAGGATCGGGGAAAAATAGTATATTTGAGAGGACAAACCTTTGCAAATTGTGCACACTTGCAATATGAGCTTTTACTCAGCAGTGTTTTCCGGCAAAGAGCTTTGTCAACATTAAAGGAAAAAAGATTGGCAGGGATGCTTAGCTCTTCGAGTTGGAGGACGGGCACAATTAATCATCGCCGCTGCTTTCCTGACACTTGTGCTTGAGAGCTGTACGCTTGGAGAACAAACACTGTTCACCTTAATGAGCCACAAACTTCCTCTGTACCTTCCTGTTAGATTATCCCTGTGTGAGCTTTCCTCGCTCTGCCTTCCCATTGGCAGGCACGCATCGGTGCTCCGCCAACCCTGGCTGACTCGTGGATAAATCGCAACACCTCGGGATTGTGTTGCAGAGGTCAGTCTGGTGACCTTATTGTGACCTTAGACATGAGGAGACGGGGTTAAACCTAGAGATGTAATTTTTAGTTTTTGATTTATAATTTTTAGCATCATTTAATAAGTCATGACGGGCCTGTGGGAGCGAGCAGGTGGTTTGTGGACAGGGGTCAGCTTCAGGATCTAACCGATCTAACCCGTCCCGCTCGCCATCAATTGTCCCTGGCGGCTCCGAGTCCAACTCTGGCTCCTGCTTGATTCATTTCCCATCAGCCTCTCTTTACAGCCAGATCTCCTCCCCTCTCTATAAGTGATTTCCCCTAACGGCTCAGTGTCCGAGCACTAACCTCTTACTCTCAACCCTGCGTCCATTTTCTCCAATCCCTGCTCGATGAAAAGAGAGAAAGAGACCGTGTTTATCATCATTCAAACCCTGCTGTACGTTATGACTCCTCAGATTTATGTGCTGTGAATTACGGCGGCAGTAACCCAGCTGCCAGGAAAGCTCCAGACTGTAGGCCGCATCCCGGCGTAGAAACGCAACATTGGCTTTTATGGCCACTATGGGATTTTCCATTGGTCTTTGCCCTCGCAGGTGGGGACATAGATCTCTTTCTACTGAGGCGGGTTGTAGCCAAGTGTTACAAGTCAGGTAGAGTCTTCGTCCCAGATTTAGTCCCGTGCGTTCATATTTTTTAATGTCTGTTTGTTCTCCAGTCAAAGCTTGGACGGTCTCTAATTGCTAAGCTGCGGGCCGCCGTGGAGCTCGGCCAGGCCGTCTGTTTTCATGCTGCACTAAATGCCGGCCTGATGGCGGTGGGCTGCTCCCCCTCCACCATCTCCTTACAAGCACGCACGTCTGCCATGTTTACCACGTTCGGATGCCTCGCCACTCCTGTTTAAATGTTTGGTTGTGTTGGCTTGTATGGCCGCAAACCCCCAGCTTTGACTTTTATCGTCTTAAATCACTCTATAAAACTGACCTCAGACCTGCTGCTTTGTGCTTACTGTCTCCCTAGCACCTCATTACGAACAGAGCTGAATGATTATGTGCACTCTGTTGCCCCCTAGTCCTGGATTTGATTTTAGTCGAGACGCGCCGTCTGTGTGTGTGTGTGTGTCCTCCGGCAGGTGGAGCCGTAAATCACAGCGCTCTTGACCGTTGGCCAACTACCATCATGGAAAATATGCTGGGTGTGTAATGAAGTATTGGCGGGTGCGTTAGAGGAATACGTTTTTCCTAATGCGGTATTGTTGAATGATTCTGAAGTTTTTAATAGGGCGGTGATGAGCAGCGGCTCCCTTTGGTTTTGTGTTCTTCAAGCCAAGTCATTAGAGATGAATGTGTACGTAGAGGATTTGTTTATTATTGTTGTTTTTATCACTGATTTATTATCTTGTTTTTACGAATGAGAGCACAGTGTACATTTATAAAGAAAAATCCATGTGTTGTGCCAGGGGAAACCAGCATTAGTTTGACTCCAGCAGTTAAACGTATTGTAACCTAACTTGTAACCTAATTTAAACAGTTGGGCCATGTGTGTAATTACCCTCATTTATCTCTGACTGATTCACAGCCAAAAGTTCTTTTAAATGAGCATACTTTTACAGAAACGGAGATCCTACAGTCATTTTGTGGGAGTAAATTGGACTGGAAAATTCCGCTTTTCCTTTCTTCTTCATTACTGAAGAAACACTCGAGCCGTGCGCTCCTAGATGGTTCACATTAGGCCGTGCGCTGTTCTCTGCATGGATATAAATTATTGACACGGAACATCACAGCTCGACGGATCATCCTGTGTGTATCCCTTAGGAGATCAGTCAAGGGCAGTCTCTTTAGTTCAGGTTTGAAGAGCAGAGGAAGGTCTATCTCACACCATCTGCCTGCTTTCAAACTTAGCATGTCTTTATATGCTGCTCCGTCAGTCTAATTGAAACCTGGACCGTCACAGCGGAGATGTGCTCTTTGGGTACATGATGGGTACAAGTCCTGACGGCGCTCCGTGTGTGAAGGGTTGCGCAAACTTCACTCAGATGGTCGAGTTTGATGCTCTTGACCTGAAAAGGATCTGGCAGCAGTAACCTTACAGTTAGGACAGCATTCATGTTAAATGGATAGCTCACCCAGTAATGAAAATGTAGATTTTTTTGAGAAATCTCATGAAAAACATCACCCAACAAACTTAAAGGGATAGTTCACCCAATAGTGACAACAGGGTGAGTAAATGATGACAGAATTTTCATTTTTGGGTGAACTATCCCTTTAAATGGGGATCTAGATAACTAATGATGTTTTTGCCAAAGTCTCATTGTTTACTCACCCGTATGACATCCCAAGATGTATATGACTTTCTTTTTTAAGCTGAGCTTATTTATATAAAAAAACAATAAAAATGTTATTTATTTTTCCATTATTATTATTATTATTATTATTATTATTATTATTATTATTATATAAATTATCCATCACTTTGTGTCAATGTATAGAAAAAGCACATCCATCATAAGTGGAGTTGTATTCCTTTTTTGAAGACATTTATTGACCACTCCATGAGGTTTGTAAGTCAAACAAATATTAATATTTTGAGCAAATGAATGAATGAAAATAAGGTTAAAACACAAACAAGCATCAAATTGAAATATGGCAGCACAACACAACATCAAATCTGATTGTTGTGTCATGACTAGTTGTCAGATTTCCTCACGAGACCACGCAAGAACCAATAACGTTTGAAGTTATCGTTGCGCCGCTGTATTTTTATTTTATTTCTTTTAAGTATCAGAATAATGTTATTTGCTTTATGCAGGTTTGCCGGTAGTTAGACTCCCACTTGGCTTGATGATGACTGTCTGATATGGTGATGGTGATGTCATCACTACCAGCTTCATGTGCACCTGCATCGCTCATCAAAACAGATTATTTCTGAGTTGTACGTCTCGTCGTTAATATTTGTAAAGTTAATGACTAGATTCAGATTGATAGATTGCCAGGGAAACGCAACACGAGGACGGCGTCCGTGACATCACGGGATAATTAAGCCCGCGAGCGCGCGAGTATCTGCAACCGCGCTGATTTGCATTTTAATACGTTGTTAGCATAGGTGAAGGTTTATCTCCTCTTGATTAGATTCCAGTGATGTAATTACAAAGCGGAGTTTTACTTCTCAGAAAGGGCGCCGCGCATAAACATCAATATGATTACCAGTAATTGTTTCAAAACAAATAAGCGGTCGGGTAATCAGTCAACGGGCCGCCTCTGAATTGTTTTGGAAGACGGCCTCCGCCGCCGCACGTCGCGCTCGCCTCATTTTAACATCTCAGTTTAAATTGGCTTTCCACTTGTCAGAGTAAAGAATATTTTAAAGATGAGTGGTGAAGGCTCAGAGGTAATCAGTGCTTTTAATGATCTTATTTGTGCGTGAGTGGCTCTGTAGACATTACTTAAGAGTCGTTGAGAGAGATGAGACACCGCGTTTGAAAAGCTGTCCCCTGACAGCCAGATCCATCCATTTATAAAAGAGGAATTATTATTGACTTTCCCCTTTCTCTCTCTCCTTCCGTCCGTCCGTCTGTGTCTCTCGCTCTCTTTAAATATGGAACAAAAATAACAGATTCAACCTTGGGAAGCTTAGAGAAGAGAATAAGTAATGACATCGTCGTCACGCTGGGATGTGGCTTACCGTGAAATGGGCTATTGATTTTAAACAGATAAACTGTGTTCCTTTTTTGTGTCGAGAAATTACCGAACAATTTAATTAGGGCTGGAACAACAATATTTATTGCCAGATATTTTTTTTGTGCCCATCCACCCCTCCCTTGTGAAGTTCTTGTTAAACTACCGGAACAATTACACAAACCATGTTGCATGGCTTGGTGTCTTTCATGAGCGACAGAGACGGGGAGAGAGAGAAAGGAGGGAAATAATATATGCATTGATCACACTCTTAATTCCTGAAGGTCTGGCAGCCTTGGCGCAGCAGATGACTCTGTTGAAATGAGGATTGACGTCCGCCTTTACATTCGGTGTCATCCTGCATTGTTTGCGCGTGTCCCAGTGCGTCTGTTAGCTGTTTGTCTAAATATAGCCTTCAGTCTCTATCAAATGAGAAAACTCTCTCAGGTGATTTTCAAGCTGTTCTGCTTTGCCAGACGCATTTGTCTTTCGTTTTTTTCTTTAAAATCGCATGCACGAACATTTTTGCATTGTTTGCTAAACTAAGTCTGTTTAAGTCGGTTTGAATTTACAGTACTGACGTTGACTGAGCATCCTATGGTATACGGTTAGTTGACAAATATACCATAACTCTTAATAATATATTCTTTTATATTATTAATATTTATATCATATAAAATAGCTTTAGAGAGATTTATCTTCATTGTTATTTTTTCATTTACATTTACAGTTTACTTTTGTGTCAAATATAAAATGCTAACTTCTTCAAAGCACGTTAAAGATGTCCTTTGGTTTCACTGGTTCAGGATGGCCCGTGACAGCTGTTTAGGGTGGAGAATGATATGTGCGCGCTCGCCGCTAAATGATTAAATGGTTAAAAGGCTCTTGATTGTAGCCGAGCCACGTGATCCCCTGGGCCCCGCAAGGGGGGAAAGGTCCCGAAGCAGCTGCTGCTTTTGAGCAGGCCTCCTTAAGCCCTCTGAGAGCGGGGCCCCTCGCCGTCTGTGCTCCAAGGTGCTGAAAAACAGTTATTCAAGCCCAAATCCTATGAGCCCCCGTGTGTCTCTGCGCGAGCGAGAAAGTGTGTGCGTGTTCAATCCGTTGGAGTCCCCTTGTGTGAAATAAACACCCAGGCTGCTCAGATTCCCCAGTGTGGATGGCTAGGAGCAGGTGTCCCCCCAAGCTTTATTAAGTCTTTTCCATCTCCCTCCATTAATGTGGTGAATTTGCTCCAGCGGGGAAGAGGCCCTCACAGGAGGCCACAGACATTCCGTCTGTCTGCGATCTGGACGCGAGGGGCCGTGCGTGCGCGCATGTTGACCGCCGCGTTCCACATGAGGGCCGACTTAACCGCATCGTTTTATGTTTTACGTAAGCGTTTTTGAAAGGACTGTTCTCATGGCTGTCAGCTCAGAGGAACCTTCATTCACACCTCTCCATGACCCATCTTCATTCGCTTCAGTCGTTTTGTTTTCACAGTTGAAATCTGAGATGCAATTTTGTATGGGTATGTGTCAAAATTGACTAAATAAAGATGCGGCCAAGTCTAAAGAAAAAGGTCGCTGGGTGAAAAGTTACCGGTTGTGACCCACCACTTCCTTTGAGAGTTGAAGCACTTAATAAGTGCAGAGTTTAAAGGGACACTCCACCCAGAAATGAAAAATCATTTACTCATACGTTAGATTGTTCCAAACCTGTTTAAATGTCTTTGTTCTGCTGAACACAAAGGATGATATTTGGAAGAATGTCAGTAACCAATCAGATCCCAGGCAGTAAATGGGGAATAATCTGTTTGGTTACCGACTTTGTTTCAAATATATTTCTTTGTCCAGTGACTGTTTTTTGGAATGTATTTTACAAAAAAATACAGATTCCCTCCCTTCCAATGTCTGTGTGAAAAAAATTCAGACTTCGTAGAAATGTGTTTTGAAGTAGGTGGAAATTTCCACCAGGAGTGTTATGATTAACATGGAGAGCAGTCAAGGTGGAGGCCCCCCTCCTGCGGAAAGTGCTTCGTACAGGTTAGCGTTTAAGCTATCACATGGTCCTGGAACAGAGAATACTGATGGAGACATTAGTCAGGCTGCAATTGGGGGTTTATTTTTAGAGGGTGGCATTTAGAGCCAGGACACTTGGTTCTGCCTGCCTGTTAATGACTCATCTGGAGGAGAGAGAGAAAGAGAGAGAGAGAGAGAGAGAACAGCATTCTGCTCTGTATTGTCACACAGCAGCCCTCCAGCACTTACAGACCTCAGATCAGCCTTCTGTGACATCCAGTTTAAAGACTGCAGATTTGTTGCATTTTGTTTAAACAGACTTTTGTGGGAAATGTTGTTTAAACGTTGTTGCCCTTGCTCTTATATAACGCACGCAACCGCAAAACAAGCATCAAATGTATACGTTGTCTTCTTTGTGTGTAAAGCGTTTTCTATGTTAAATCAAAAGGTTGGGTCAGTTTTCTGACAGGTCTGTATAATTCACTTGTTTATTGAGAGGCTAACGATGACGTGCGCCCATCGACCACCTTGTTTCTATTTAAACGCGGGCCGCTGGCGAATGAATGGCCGCTTTGTGGATTCAGTCAGTGGGATGCTTGTAAATTGTACATTTCCTCTCTGTTCTTGCGTTTATGTGGAATTTACATGACAGCTACATTAATAATGTCCCACGCTCTTGCCACCTGGTATGTGCATTTCCAAATAAATGAACCCATCTATTTCACTTCATAATTCAGACGTGCTCGGCAGTCAAAAGTTTATCCGGACTTTTCACGACCACCCAACATCAGGTTAAATTTGTTCCCCGCCATTAATCCTGACTGTGTCTGTGTGTTGTTTTTCTCTGCATGTGTGTCTATGTACTGTATAGGTGTCTGTATGTGTGCTCGTGCCGTGCGTGTTTTTATGTGAGGACATGAGTTGGCTCGTTCTAGTTGGGCCTCTGCAAAATTTCTTCGACAGTGAACTCTTGCTATGATTTCAAATGGGAAAACAGGGCAGCTTTTTTAGAGGTCATGTTGTATGTCAAAAGCTCTAACAGATGCTATATAAATCTTGAAATGAAAGTACTGTATAGACATGCACCTAATCCCAGTACATCCTGGTCCAGACAGTCTCTCCTGAGCAATGCTGAGAAATACAGCACCTCTGACATTCACTGTGCACTAGATGTCTTTATTAAAAGGACAAGTTTACATTGATAATGTTATTTTTTTTATTTTTAACCACATGTTTATTCAAACTTGATTTAGTTTCTTGATTTAGATTTTGAATGCAAAATATCTGAGCGGCTTTTCGACATCCATTCGTTTATAGCACCAGTCTTCAAAACCAACAAACTAAAATGTCGGTAGTGCATAACCTACATTTTTTTTCTCTATGAGTTGGTTGGTCTGGTTAACAGCCATTGTAAATGATTTTTATAATATTATTATAGTGTTTTCACATCCTTTTTAAATTATAATCTTCATTCCCCAACAATTGTAATTGCATGTAAAAGAGTGACCAGAGCATTCAGTACCGTTACATTTGGAACAACATGATGCAAGTAAATAATAGTTTTTGTTAACTATTCCTTTAACAATTGTTCGACGTGACGGATCACTGTGTACTCTGAAGGCAATTTCTCAATTGATAAAAATTAAATTAAGCTCTCCACTAAAAGCTGGCATAAACTTCAACATGCACTGCGCTTTATTATTCAGCCGGACGATTACTCACAAAACAAACTGTTCCTAGTAAAGCATTTCTGCTCTTTTTATGATCTCCTCGACTTGCACCCTTGAGTGTTTTCCATTGATTCCTCAAGGAGCTCTGGACTTATATAAACCCTTGTTTACAGACAAAAAGCCTTATATTTATTTGTCAGCAGTCCTCTCTGGTGTACAACACATCCTCGGCCGAGAACATATTGGCATCAGCGTTACGAGTTAAAAAAGGCCTGCAGAAGAGTTGTGGACTGGATGTGATCGTAGCTCGACTCGAGGTTGATCAGCACGCTCCCAAAGCACTGCTGAACAGTTCATCACGAGATGATCCAAAGGAGATCCGTGAATCATTGAGAGCCTCACACACTCCTAAACCTGTTTTATTTAAAGCCCTTACACTGTGTCTTCTATCAGATCTTGATCTGGACGCAGTCCTCGCCTCTGACCGGGTGTTTTATAAAGGCCTGGTAATGAGTATTTAAGAGCTTGTTGTTATTGTTTGTTGTGTATGTTTAGTGTGTGCCGTGTCAGCTGTCATGAAGGCAGCGACTCTGTGATGAGTTGTCAGTCGTGTTTAGAATATGGCCTGTGTTAGTGAAGGGATGCATTCTTTCTATATTAGAGGTCTGATCCGCAAGCAATGTCGCTGGCAGAGCGGCGCGTCTCACTTCGGCGTTTAGAGTGAGCTGTCTGATTGTTCTTGTTTAATTGTATCCAGTTCTATTGACAAAAACAATGTTATTGGAGTGGAGGAGGATATTCTGGATCTAATTAACTGCGATTGTTGTGCTTCAAAGCTCCGTCTGAAAGAATTTTCAAGACTTGACCTGGTTTTGTTTAGCATCAGTGCATCTCTTTTTGTGTCCCTCTCTACCTACATCTTTTTTAACAAAACAGTTTGGTTCAGTGTGAAAATAAGTAATAAAAATCAGGAACAGAATGATGTGATGCATCTTTAGTTGCTGTCTGAAAAATACCATTCTGAATAGACACTCGGCTCTCATCTTGCTTTAATACGTCTAACCACGAGCATATGCCAGACATGTTGCCTCTGGTTTTGTCAATCTGATGTTTAAGCACATTCTTTTCAGCTCTTGTAACATTTGTGGTGAAGCATTTCAAAGAGTGCAGGCTGACATTTCTTACTGTGCCCCTCTTTTCATAAGTGAACATTTGGTGCTTGCAAAAGAAAAGGAGGAAACATGGTGCTTGTGCTTGATTTAAATGAAATGGTTTTGATGCCCAGCCGCATTCTAGATCCATCATGGATTCTGTGGTTTACATTTACTAGGCACTTAATTGCTACATGTTATGAATGAAGGAATTTGGTTTTTTTTTTTTGCCTCTATTTTATAGTACAGCATAGAGCAGACTGGAAGATGAGGGAAGGGGAATGAGAGATGACACAGGATTTACTTGGACCTGGGATCTAGCGTACCAATAGCTTGTCCACCACAAAATGATAAAGTTGATTTCCACGATGCAGAAAACGCGAACGGAATCCAGGCATAAAAATGGAGTTCGCTGTATAACATGGAATGACACGGAATCTGGCAAATGCATTATTTTTTAACCAGAAAGTAGCGCTGAACAGCTTACAAAATTTAAATTGTGCTATGAACAACATTATTCAGATGGGTTTTAAATATGTCATCTGCATGTTTTGCGTGTGTATGAGTGGAAGAGTGGTGCAGTTGAGTATCCATGCTTGTGGAGCTTTCAGTGTCCGTGTATCACAACGGGGATGCACACACATGAACTGCATTGAAGCTACTGTCAAACACCCTTTGCGGTGACCCGTCAAACTAAAAGTCCAGATAACTTGAATAAGTTATTGTACCACACCAACCCCTTCATTTTTTTTTATGTGACCAACTTAGTGAATTGAAGTTAATGTTAAAAAAATTAAAAGGTAAAAAGTTACTGTAAAATTATAAAAAATAGCACTTATTTAAAAAAAAAAATTACGTCAATAAAACGGTTTTCACAAAAGAAGATATTTTGAAGAATCAATGTTGGTCCCCATTCATTTCTATTGTATGGACACAAAACTAATGGACCAACATTTTTTGTTTATCAACATTCTTCAAAATATCTTCTTTTGTGTTCTGCAGAAGAAAGAAAGTCACACATGAAATGACAAGATGAGTGCCTGTAAATGAACAGAATTAAAATTTTTGGGTGAACATTTTCACTTTAACTGCATAAGCACCATTAACGGGCCAAGTGCAATATTTACTACTCTTTTTCAGATAAAGTTGTTTTTCACCTTTTTTTACCTTCAGTATCTTGTGCTGCTTTTATAGAAAACTATCCGCTAGCTCCAACAAGCGCATCTACATGACTTCAAACCTAGTTTCCATCCCCAGATCCACACCACCACCTCCTCCCACTGTACCACTTACTCCCTTTGTCATCAATCCACTGCCGCCCAATTTACATTTCTGAAATAAGAGCTTTACGCAATTGATTGTGTTTTCCACAATCTGACTGGAGTGCAGCTTTGATGTTGTTCGTGGAGTGCCTAGACACAATGCTGTGTGTAGAGTAGTGTTTGCCTGTGGCCATTGATGAACAGTCCCTGCCTCTCCCCGCAGGCTCGCTGTTTGTTTGTGTGAATTGCTTGTGTAGCCACATCAGCTGCTTCCAGTCAAGCTACTATGCAGTAAATAAAAACTGCCGTCAATATTGAGCATTGCTGGTGTTACTTCCTGCTGTGAGGTGGACTGCTTTTTTCCCTTTGCCGAGTTAATAAGTAAACAGTTGTGAATATTGCCTTTTCGATCGATAACGTTCACACATATGTTCCTTGTTGGGCCTGGTGGTTATATTTCGATTTTGTTTCAACCTCTTGATGATATTCAATGTATTTTTGTACCTGTTCTGAAATAGCTTAAGTGTTTGTTTTTTTCAGTCAGAGGAACCATAGTTTTTTCCAGACAGCGGTTGTTGCCAGGCAGATTTAAAATATTTAATGTATATAAGTCTACTCCTGTGTGTAGTAAATATCTAGTTAAATACATCAAAGTAATATTAAAGTCATTAAAGGACCAGTCAAAGAAATCTAGTGGAGAGATTGTGAATTTCAACTAACGGCTCACTCCACCGCACACCCCTCCCTTTTGAAGCAATACGGTGGCTGACACAGGACTAAGATTTCATCACGTTTTCACGTCTTTGCCGAATGAGATAACGATTTTACGAAACGCTCTGTAGAGCAGTTTGTCCGTTTAGGGCTACTGTAGAAACAACATGGAGAATTCTCTGTAAGGGGACCTGATATGTATGTAGATAGAAATATCTCCTTCTAAGGTAATAGAAACATAACGGTTCATTATGTAAGGTCTTTATACACCTCTGAAGACATAGTTATGTATATTGTATTGCATTTCTGTCAATAGACACGTACTGTATATTTACCCACATACTGTATATATTTGAATTCAATGTATCATCCGTCTTTAGTTGTTTTATTCTTTTTCTTTTGCAAATATTTTACTGTGTGCCTATGTGTGTTCAGTTTTTCTCTGAGGGGCGACTGTGTGTGTGCATTTGGTCTTTAGCCCTGCTTTGTAACCCTACACTGAGGCACTGTGGCAGCTCTCCCATCCAGAGTTCTCCTTCTGACCCATTTCGGGCCGTAACTAAGATGTGTTCTCCAGTGGAGAACTGGGCAGAAAGAGCAAGAGGTTTTTCTGTGTGTGTGTGTGTGTGTGTGTGTGTGTGTGTGTGTGTGTGTGTGTGTGTGTGTGTGTGTGTGTGTGTGTGTGTGTGTGTTTGTTTGTGTGTGTAAAAGGGTAATGTGTGTGTGTACGTATGGTTGTGGTTTGACTTGCTTAGCTCAGTCCCACGCACTGTGGTCAGAATGGTTAGTTATTTTTTTTTTACTGTGCTGAGGAAGTGTGTATATTGTTCCCACGCTATGAAGAGATGAGGGTCTTGTGCGTTAGACAGGGGGCGCTGTCAGTCTCTGCACACAGCTGTGACCCAGGCAGCACAGGGAGGTTGGAGACCAGTTTAATTGCTACGACCTGATACCGAGATGTTTATAAACGGGCAGCACAGTTGAGTACACTGCATGGAACTGTGTTTACAGATTTAAGTAAGTTTTTTGCAGTTTTGTTATATGGGTAACATACATATACATAAATGGGTTTGTATACCTTAATGTAATAGTTGACACATTTATCGTCACCATTTTTTACATGCAATGTTTTGCAAAAAGTGCAGTCGACTTCTTTTTTCATATAATAAAAGTGAATAATGGTTTTATGACAAAAATCCTCTATAGACCTTAAATAGGTTCAACATGACATTAGTAACAAGACGCATAAAAACCAACCGCATTTCCCATCGGTGATGCCAAAGTGCTATTTTTGTAGTGCAGACTACTTTTTTTTGTCCTTTTCAGTTCTGTAGAAGAAAGTCATACAGGTTTGGAGTGACATGACGGTGTGTACATTTATGACAGGACTTCCTTTTCTAGGTGAACTGTTCCTTTAAGAGGCAACTCAGACAGGCACACACGAGGAAGACGCACGTGATCGTGCTCTCAGGAGGTGTCACTCCACTGTTTACAAAAGCTTCAAAAGGCTGAAGACGAGCCGGTGTGAGAAACCGGCGCATTTCTTGTCGGGCAGCATCTTGAGAAGCCTCAACATGCCAGCCATCTCCAGCCCGAGCCTTTTGTTGCCAAGTGTGCAGAGCTCCTGTTGCTAAAGGAAGTACTTAAATGTGTAGTTATGTGAGATCTTTCCTCGCTAAAGCCGGCCCCCCGCTGCTCCTTCCTGCTCTTTGGCTGAATATGAAGTGTTGCTTGATAGGCTTTTCCCCTCTGACAGTGTCACAAGAGGAGTGACAGATCAGAGAGAGGGCTGACCCTCCTCCCAGAGGAAGTGCTGGGAGCCAGGGGTGGCCCATTCAGAGCCCCAAGGCCACTCTGTGCTAATGGAACATGATAAGCTTTTCATGAATCATTGTGCAACGCTTCTTTTGTGCGCCAGTGTCTCTGTAGGCTTGGTACATCAGTGCCGTCATTGCCTTTCTCGGAATTCATGTGAACATGGATTGAATTTACATGGTGTTTTTAGTGACAGTGTCAGAGATTTTCTTGGCATTTCATCGGTAGCCACACCTAGTTAATGTTGCGTTCTATAGCTTTCCTATCTGGTATGGTCTTGAGTGTAGTCCTTGTCAATAACAAGCAATAAAACAGCCTAAACATTTATATGTACAGTATGTTTTTTTTAGCCTGTTAGCAACCACCCAGAGTACTGCACAGCAAACCACTCAGATATTTTGCATATGGGGCGTTGACTATGCAAATATTTCTGAGTGGTTTTTGGATGTTGCTATGCCTATTCTAATATGTATATGTGTGTGTACTGTATGTAGTAGTTTTCAAAAGTAATATCCAGCTTTGGAAAATTTTTCTTTGCTCTTTATATGAACACATAAAAGATATATTAAAAATGTTTTATGTATGTTGCAAAGCTCAGCTTGGGAATCTAAAGAGGCTTTGCACAGAAATGACACACGTCACATGCACAAGCCTTGCTGAGTCAAGGGGGATGACAATATATTCATAACTGATACACTTATAATTTTGTCAGATAAAATGTTTAATATTTTGAATATTTTGATCGAATTGAGTCTGCAATTATGCTCTCTGGACATAATTTTCGCCACTCCTGTATGTATATATGAGTCTGTGGTGTAATGTTATGCATTACCACTCAAGTTCATTTGAAATTCAAAGAGTCTGCCAGCAATTTTTACAAATCGACCTGCAATTTTCACCAACAGTGTCCAGTCGGTGCCGCAGAAGAATCAACTTCCCTTAGTAACAGCTGGCCCTAGGTTCTACATGAACACGAAAATATAGTTTAATATCAGAGTTAAATAAAGTTTTTTATCAGTTTTACTTTGGCCTAGTTTCAGCACATCTAGATAAATATTTTGGTACCTCTCGTCTTCACTCTTATACGCACATGTGAGTTTTCTTTATGTATTTACGTGTGTGAGCTTTATCTCTTAGCAGACATCAGTCTCAAACATGAGCGTTACGTGAAGGGAAGCTCAGACGAAAACACAAGCGTGAGCGCCTGCACAAGGTCTGTTTATCCCGCTTGTGTATTCAGTGCAGAGGCCACGGGAGGTCGTGTCCTTCAGTGACTCACACTATTTGCATGCTGTTAAAATCTGTTGCATACACTGGTCTGTGCTGAATGCTTTCCTCTGTAATAATGTTCAGACATGGGGCAGGTCGATTGTTTTCTTTGTGTGGGTCTCGTGTATGTGTGTGCGCGTGTCTACGTGCTGAGAGATTCGTGCAGAAGTACAGTACACTCACACATTCTCAGAAGGCTCACTGCCCTGCGGCATAAGTCCTCCATTTCCTGTTTACAGTGTCTGAGGTTTCCTGTTCTCAATGCATCTCCACTGGGTGATATTGTGATCTTGCCATTTTTGCTCTGGACAAGGGCTGTGTCAAAAATAAATCTTTCAACGAAAAATTCCACCTAATTTTATTTTGTTATTGAATTATAAATAAAAATATTTTATCCTGTGTGTGTGTGTGTGTGTGTGTGTGTGTGTGTGTGTGTGTGTGTGTGGCTAGATGTTTTAATTTGTTAAATATCATCATATCTTCAGACAATGCCTGTGTTAAAAATTAAACCTTATTCTACTCAGTTTTATTTTGTTTTTAATATGTGTGCATTCATATACATTTTACTTTATTCTATTGAATAATTCTACTCCATTAACAATTTTTTCTTGTGCATTAGGTTTGAAGAGATAGTCAAGAAATTCAAGGTTGAATACCATGCTGGAGGTGCCACTCAGAACTCTGTGAAGGTCGCACAGGTTGGTGGTTCTCTTATGTCCTCTGTGACCTGTGGTGTTTAAAATCACAAAGGCTTAATCTGACATGTTTAATTGAATGTGTTTAATATCATGGCCTCCAGGCTTTCTCACTAGAGGTCAAAAGTGAGAATGTCATAACCATATTTCTCTGTCTGTGATGATAATTTAATAAATAGTTTCTTAAGGAGGCAGTATTACTGCAGTATTATTATTATGTACCATTAGAGCAGCTTATTTGAATGTTTTTATACTTTTAATTGAAATGAACTCTAAATTTGTTTAAATTAAAAGTAGCTATTAATAATGCATGTCACAATAAGGGCACTCTTAGAATATCTTTTTAAACAATTTTTTCATGGCTCTACATTAACTGGCTTATGTAAAAGTGAATAAGAAACCTAACTGCAAGTATACTCTGGAATACTTGATTCTGATTGGTCAAGTATTAATATGATTTAATATTACACATAAATGTAATATAAATATACCTAATTATGAACAGATTATATTTACAAATGAATAACCAAATTGCATGTTCGTCTTGTTTGAACTTGTCTTGCCTTAAACCAAGAGGAAATTAATATTAGCTAAAAAAAACCATTTCTTATTAATATTTAATATCCAATAATTTATTTATGAGGGAAGTAGCCTTGTAATAAGTTGGATAATGTACATCCAGCTGGTTATTGCAAAATAAACCTCGTCAGTGTGATCAACATGTTGGGTGTACATTATTTTTTATGTGGTGTTTATACTCGTCATCTAATTATATGTTAACTGTTCTTTTCAAAATAATGTATAATTCTTATTTACAGCTTAAATTTTAGTGATTCTGTTTTTTTTACTCTTAGTTTACAGGTCAATATTTGATATATCAGCGATCACAACAGAAAGTTATAAAGATACATATTCCAAATTTATAGCCCAAAAGAGAGGCAGATGTTTTCCGCCCTTCACTGTTGCTGGCCTGGTCTGAAACTATTGTCTGCTTAGAGTGTTTGCAACACCGTCTAAATATGATTTTTCCATTCTTAGAGTTTCTAGTACTCCCAGGACGCGAAGCTTCACGAGTGGGAAATTTATTTGTGTGATGTTGTTTAGGGGTAACAATAGAAATGTTCTTCGGTCCCTGATGGTCCAGTAGTGTGCTGTCACAGCAGAGAAATCAGTTCAAGCGGCCCTGTCGCCCCCGGGGCTCAACTACACATTGATTTCCTGAATTCAGCACTGCTGTCTTCTGGTTTTTGTGTACTTTTGCAGGTGGTTGAGGACATCAGCGCTTTTAAGACCTCACGAACGGGAGTTATTTTGATATAAATCATCTATAAAGACACATGGAATTTTCCGATTATCTCCAGATGATGCAAGGCATTCAAATCTGCCAATGCATTAGGCTGCGAAGCTTTTTACACACGCACGGCATCCACCTCTGTGTGTGATGAGGTAAGACTGTGGATAATCATTTGGGTATCTGCCAGTGAAAGCAAATGTGATTTCATTAGTTTACCGTCTGACTGCAGTTACCGTTGTCGGCCGCATTTGTTCTGACCCGAACGCAGGCCTGAAAGGACGTACAGAAATGATTCTTCATTTAGGTCCTTTTCTCTGGCCGCTTCCCAACATTTATTTACTTAACGGGATTTGTTGCAAATGTCCTTGCGAGGATGTCAGCCCCGTCTGCCAGCTCTTCACCTGCTGCCGCTGATAAACGAGTTTGGGGGGGAGTTTTGAAGCTGAGTTTGTTACGAGGCTGCCAGTGATGTGTGGGTTGTTAAGCACCGGTTTGATCAGACAGCTCTTCAAAGCCGGCCCGTGCGAGAAGGGAAGCCTGATGCGGAACCGAGCCTCTGAGATTAACACATGGCAGCACCTGGAACGCCAGGAGCGACGCAACCTGTGTGTCGGTGTCGTGGAAAACGAGAGCTTTCAAACGCAATGACATGGGCTGCCTTGTGAGTGCACATCAAAGCGCACATGTGGAGATGAGGTGCTCCAGTCGGAGGCTGCTCTCAGCCTCGGGCGCTGCTGGGCAGACGTGGGAGGGAGCATGTTCCACTCTCACTACCTGACCGAGATTTACCTGACCGTTTACATGAGAAGAGCCATTGGAGAGGCAAGCTTATCTTGCTCTCTCTGCATCACCTTTTCTTTCTTCTCGCTTGCTTTCCTGAGACCATGAAATCAAACTGATGGACATTTTTTATCTCTTGATTTGTTCCTCCACAGCATCGGTCACTCCAGAGAAAGACACACAGGAATACACATGTTAAAGGAATAGTTCACCCCAAACTGAAAATTGTTTAAAACCTTTGTTATATCTTGTATGCAACACAGTGGGGGATTTTTTTAAGACTCTTTTTGGGCCCTTTCACTGATAATTGTTTGCCAATCTGTAGGTAAATTGAAAACTCTTTGCAAACTTTCTGATGGCTGTGCATATGCATTAAAGTTTTATCTTTACTGAGCTCAAGTTCAAAAAGAGCTCAATTTGAAATCCAAGATGGGCTAGTTTTGGTTTAACTTAATTTGTTACCCTTTTTTGGGACAGGACAGTTTAGAGCTGACAGGAAAGCACCCTTGAGTCGGGAATTGAACTTTGGTCGACATGAGCGTTCTGGTGCTGTATGTCGGCATGCTAACCACAGGAGTATTGTTATTGCAATGTGTTTGATTTTTTAAAACGTGATGCTCTTCTCATCCAGTAAGCAACCCCATTTACATTTACCTAATGAGATAAAAGTAGTCCATACAACTTGTTCACCATATGATAGGTTTGTGTGATGAACCGACTGAAATGTAAGCTTTTATGTACTAATAATCTTCCCCTCCAGTGAGCTGTTAACATGAGAACTGCTGCGACCGGATCATTGAGTCAATGAGTTGAACTTGAGAACCAGAACGGTGAATGAATTGTTTGTTTGAGCTTGTTCTTTTCAATTAACTGGTTGATCTGGTTCACAAATCACACAGATCATACAATTTATTAATGAATTGGACTGATTCGTTCATGATCCAGAGTTTAGCTCAGGTTCAATGAACCAGTTGCAGAAGTTCTGGAACAGCTCATTGGAGGAAACATTATCAGCACCAAAAAATGACATAGTTAACCCAGAAATAAAACTCACCCTAATGTCATTCCAAACCTGTATGACTTTCGTTCTTCTGCAAAACACAAAAGAAGATGTTTTAAAAAGTGTTAGTAACGAAACAACATTGACCCCCATTGACTTTGACTGTATCAACAGAAAATCCCTGAGACATTTTTCGAAATATCTTCTTTTGTGTTCCACACAACACGAGGGTGAATAAATCATGACAGAATTTCAATTTTTGGGTGAACAATCACTTTAATCTTTAGCATGGCTACAGAAGAGTATAATACTCTAATTTAATGTCACATTTTTGTTTTGCGGAAAACCACTTCTACTGACAGAATTTTTTGGGGTGAGCTATTCCTTTTAGTCATTTCATACCGTTACATCGTACATTCCCCAGACTTTTAAAAGCCTAGGCCATCAATATAAATCTATTAATGGTTTTGCACCGAGCCTCTTCGGATTTTTCTTTGATGCGTCTGAATTGGTAAATTTGTGCAGGAGACGTAGCGTTATTCTGACAGGCACCACTATGCCCCACAGGACCTTCATAGATGAAGACTTTCACCTGCAAGTAACGATCACATATTCTCTTTATATAGCCCTGCAAAGAGAACGTACCCAGCACCGCTCTACAGGCCACAGACATCAAAGCCAGGATAGAGAATCACAGTCTCTTCCACTGTATATACAATGTTCCCCAAGCATTCTTCTGCACTGTGATCCAAGACTCGGCTCTATTACATGTGCGCCCCTGGTGTGGCCCCTTGAGCAACTGAGAGTTTGAGAGGGGAAGAGGCTGACACTTACCAACAGAGAGAGCAGTTGTTAGGTGCTGCCTCTATTGGGAGGTTAAATTACTC
The DNA here is from genome assembly GCA_026939265.1 of Oreonectes daqikongensis. Lineage (NCBI taxonomy): Eukaryota > Metazoa > Chordata > Actinopteri > Cypriniformes > Nemacheilidae > Oreonectes > Oreonectes daqikongensis. The sequence continues at coordinate 698,835 of JAOTQM010000049.1, forward strand.
TTTTAGAGCTCCGTAGGCTTACAGCTTTGAACAATTGTCACTTTTAAACACATGGCATGACGTCGGGATGATACTGATAGCTATGAGGATGATTATTTTCATTTTTTGAGGTTATTCTGTGTTGTCCTGTTTTAAAGGTTTTCTGGATATCGTAAAGAAAACCAAAATTGTGATTTCTGTACGCACACGAGGATATCTTCACTTTTGCACCCTTTCTTTTCTCAGCTTCTTCGTTTCTCCTTTTTCCATTTGTCGCTGGCCTGTGGTGCCTTCGCAGATTCTTTTTCAAAGTGGTGAAGGGGCCCAACCTTGGACGCGAACCGGCCTGTTTTATTAGAAACACATGTGCACTCTGTAGTTGGAACTCCTTCATGAAGAAAATCTCATCGCTCTCTTCAGCACACAAAGGCCTTTCCCAGTTCATATTTTTGCATGGAAACTTAAATTGGGGAAAAGTTGGTGCCTATAACCAGACATCAGGCTAGAAGACAAAACGTTCCATGACCTCATGTTTGACTTGACTCTGGGCTTTTGCGTTTTGTTTTTTCCATACGACCTTTTCGGTAGAGTTGATATATTTTTTGTCATTCGTGGAAGAGGAGGAAAATGGCAAATGTTATGTGTATCAAACTTGGCAGGGGGAAGAAAGGGAAATTTCGACGGCGAAGAAAGGAAAGTTTGAACGCTCTGAAGACTCGTGAGATTAACAAGACACATACCAGGGAACGCTAAACTCTCCACGGTAAATGACCGCAACATCTGTGTCCGATATTCGCAACGGAGGGTGAATGGAAATGCAAGAATGTCTCAATACCTGACTGTACGATTGCATTCCGGATTAGATGCGTGCGAGTGTGAAATGTTTAATGAAAGTCTAATGTAACTTCAGCCGAGCGAGCTTGTCTTGATTAATGATTGCTAAATACCTGCAGGTATTGGAGATGATGTGCAGTGCAGCGAGAAGCTCAAAAACAGCCTCATCATTAAGCGTGCTCCTCCGTTTCTCGACAGAAGGTTAATTGAATGTTAACATTCAAAAGAGCGACAGCTTCTCGGACAACTGCACTGCCAAGAACAGTTTATTTCCTTCCTGAGTTGATGAAGGGTCACAGGCAATTAAGCGCCCGGAGAAACAACGAGGAAACAGAGTCACCTTTGCCTCTGTCTGCACCTCTGCATTCCTCAAGAGCAGCAGAGTGGCAGCCATTTCCGTCCTGCTCAGGAAGAGCCGCTTCTGTCGGAGGCAAGACCTGTTATGGGTTACGCCCAAACGCAAGATTCTTGTGAAATCACACCTTTAACATCTTTCGCTTTACCCCCCAAAACGTTATTTACTGGAAACCAAAAGGCGTGGACTCTCGAATGGCCTAGTCTGTGACTGTGTCTAAGCTAATACTTCACCACTTGTGCCTCATAGGAAGAACAGAGTAGATCACAACAGCTCTAATCTTTAGTTTGATCAATCCAGCGGTCTCCCAGCGGGCGCTCCCAATTCTCTCCGAGCGCCCTTGTTTATCAGAGTGCTTTTGTCTTATCTCTGAACCTCATAATCTGAAAGAGGAGGTGATACACCATTTCCCACACCCTTCACACAGGCGGATTGTTTATGTGACCTATAAATCTATACAGCACGGTTTCACTTTCTTTAGAGAAATGGCTTTATCTCGTCTAACACTCATTACAGGCAGCACACGTGCACAAACTTAAAACATACATCACTGCTTATCGTTTTTTTTTTATAGATTGCCTCAGGCCATGCAGTTAGACATGCAAAACAAGTTGTGGTGTTTTGATGGTGAAAGAGGGGGATTTGCATTATTGGGATAACACTTGACATGCCTTTGGAATAATGCTGTAGAGCACTTCGGAAGATGTAACCAATGCTGCTCCAGAAAAACTTCCCGTTTCCGTTTTTTAACACTTTACAAACCGTCGCCTTGGAATTATCTGCATTCTGAGCGGTGTTGAGATAACGCATCAAAGTTTTTGCATTCCATTTGTCTTTGTAGATAATTCCTTTTTGTTTTCGCACGAATGAGGCAGCGCGAATGGAGAAAAACTACGCGAATAGCGATTTATTGTCACAAATTAAACACGTCATGGCTTCCTACTAACCAAAATCACAAGCGTTTTCTAAAACTTAGGCAAGTGATGTTGCATAAGGCAATGTTTATTATTGAAAATCAATTTGTAAATTTTAGTTTTGATGTAATTGTTACCAATTTTGCCCAACGTGACCTCAGTCACCATTAGACTGAAGTGTAATAGGGTGATGTGATAAAAACTGCAACTGCTGAGTACGTGTCCAGCAAAGCACACGTCTTATTTTTAGTTGACAAGTACTTCATCCGGGTACCCAAAGTGCACTTTTCTGGGGGAATTTTCAATGCGAACACTATACCATTTCAGAACAACGGTATGCAGTGCTAGCATTTGTTTGTCCTCTGTGGTTTGGTTGCTAGGGGACGTCTCTGTTGATCATCAAACAACTGCAAAGCTAACGGTAGCCGTGCTGTTTTGGTCCCTAATACGTCATTTTTGAGGCCTCCACATTAAAAATGCCGTACAGCCGTCTTTGAAAGGACCGCAGCAAAAGACACTGGATAACATTAGGACAGCGCTCCATTTACCGCTTCCTCATTCTCTGCCGAGTGTAATTGTGTGACATTTATGATACACAGTATAGCATGGTGTCATTACAAACGCAGCAGAGATGAGTCAAGCCCGGGGACGTTGTGGAAAGGTCAAAGCTAGAGGCGCACACGCATAGACGCGCGCGTATTTATAGATGCAGGCGTTCAGATGTGACAAATGGTGATGAACACAGAACTCTTAGATCCTTCCAGCACATACTGTTACGTGACATAGTGAAGGTGACGCTTCCCCCGCATTATGAATAATGATTAACTGCAGGCAACCGCCAAGAAGGGCTTGGTGGGGAGAGATATAAATAGACTCTGTCTTTTGTTCATTCGCTTGCTATCACACTAAAGAAGGGGCTCAGACTGTAGGAGGAGGCAATGAGGCATGTGGGATATGCTAGAAAAGACCTTTTCTCACTCATGCTAACAAAGCCACACCGTGCGTGAGCATTTGCATACACACGCACACAAACATTTAAAAAAAAAACGTGTGGAAAGAGATGCGGTTGACCTTTCGGAAGCGTGTGGTCTTCGCGTTAATGGAGAACATACGTTTTGTTTGTTAGAAACTGCATTTTGCATTTGTCTCACTGATGCATTACAAAATGATGTTAAATGGTGTTGGTAATCTCGACTTTCTTGCTGTTTATGTGGCAAATGTAGTAAATGTAGTTAAGTTTTATGAAATATACAATTATAAACAAATTAACATTTAATCATGTCACCTGGTCCATATGTACGTTCTGTAAGTGATAGTTCTGTCATCATTTAATCACCTTTTTGTCATTTTAAACTTGTATGACTTTCTTCTGCAGAACACAAAAGAAGATATTTTGAAGAATGTTGTTAACTGAATAACGGTGGTACACATTCACTTGCACTGGTTTTGTGTTCGTACAATAGAAATTAATGGGTGCCAGTGTTGTTTGGTTACCAACGTTCTTTGTGTTCTGCAGACATACAGGTTTGAAATGACAAGAAGGAAAATAAATGATGACAGAATGTTGATTTTTGTGTGATCACTTTAAAACCGTGTGTTTGTGTCTAAGCTGCGACAGGCAACATGATTCACATTGTTCAGGATGTGTAACATATTTTTTTTACATTAGAAATCCTCACTTTTGACCCTGCATCACAAAAAGTAGCACGAGAACAATTGTAGTAATAGCCAAAAATACATTGTGTGGGTCACAATTATTGATTTTTCTTTTATGCCAAAAATCATTAGGATATTAAGTAAAGATCATGTTATATCCATGAAGATATTTTGTACATTTCCTACCGTGTTTTCCCTGCTACAGCGCCTCTGATTAACAACTTTAAAGGTGATCTCAGATTCCAGAGTTTTAAATGGTTATATCTCGGCCAAATATTGTCCTATCCTAACAAACCATATATCAACAAAAAGCTTATTTATTCAGCTTTCAGATAATGAATAAATTTCAATTTCGAGTCGCATTTATTATAATTAATTCCGATTAATTTGATCAAAATGTATAAATGATTTCATTTTATAAAGCTCTCAGCACTAAATGCACTGTAAATGATGCTGTCAAGGGTTGTGGTTTGCGGTCTACAGCAACGTCAACATGCTAAAGTGACTAAATTGACCTTAAAATTGAAGCTAGAGCTACCTGATATACTTTATATATAAATTATGGGTTGTTAGAGGTATCCCACGTGGAGCTCGTCGTGTTTAAATGACAGACTTATTAACAAAATCCAATTGGCTTTTATTTCAAACCAGATTCTTGCTGTGGATGTAGTCGATGGTTTTACTGGTGGTGTGGTTGTAATTCTCACCGCTGCCTGAATTAAATTGACTGCAGCTTTCTCAGGTCTTAATTAAAGCACTCAGTACTAAAACTGCGGTTCAGTCTGTGGTTACAGAATCAACTCCATATAATGCTTCTCCGTATAAAATCAATGTCTTGACTAACCCGCCGATAATATGCGAGATATAGTTCACAAGCTGTGGGCTGTATGGATTTCCACACGGCTTAATTTACTCTCGTAGAGCTGCTGGGGTTTAACAGCGCGCACTGTCCCTCGTAAGTATGCAGAAATGCTTGTTTGATTAACATATATACTCCAGGGAGGCATCGGAGATTCATTTGTGTCACGAGCCTCTGAACAATTTGAATTTAGATCGAATGAGACACGCTGGCGCGAACCGAGTGTTTACGGGACCCGGGGGTGAAATTCGAACCCTATTCTCGATTCTCGCACACACGCCAACAAACTCCGTGCACTTTTTGACCGTGTTTATTTTGGGTAGCGTTAGTCATCTGCCTGCTTGGCCAATGGGCTAAATTGCTACAGATCTTTTCGAGAACAAAGCTTACTGAGAGTACAGTCTGGTCCCGTCCTGGAGGATAAGACGCTCTGAGCCGGACGCTCAGTATTCATGACACGGCATCGCACTAAACACGCCGAGCCCTCGGTCCATCTCATAACTGGAGCGCTAACAAAGCTGTTCATTTGGCACCGGCTCCTGATATAGAACAGGCAGCTCCCGCTTAAGTGTTTCTCTCTCGGCAAATCCTATTATCAGTGTTGTGTTTTTCCCTTCTTCCTAACTCGGGACCTGGTCCAGGAAATTAGTCATTTCCTTGTAGTTTATTTGTCCGTAGCGGAGCATAACACCAGCTTTGTTTCTTTTAGCGCTGAATGTCTTTAAAGACACTTATATTTTCCCTTTCAGCATCATTATGGGTAAAAACACGCTTTACACGTCAGGCCCATAACTGCACTTCAGTTTTCTGCAACTGTACCGGTAAGGAAAAATAGCACCTTCCAGATCCACCCGAAAGCCATTTAAGTCATGCGAAAGATCTTGGGCAGTAGCGCAAAGGCTAGCTGGACTAAATGAAAGACGTTGTGGCCTTTTTAAGCTTGGGTGCTTTCCCACTCAGCCTTACTTCTCTCTTCTGTTTATATTTGCTCTGCTAGGCTCTTAATGCAGTTCCGAAGAAGGCTCCAGATAAAAATCAATGACAGATGTGACCAGAAGAAAGAACAGCAATTACATGGAAAGTCATCTTTTAGGGTCATCTTACTTTATCCCCCAGGCAGTCTCTGTCTCGCTCTCTTTTACCTGCTTGCTCATGTCAATGTTTCATGCTTTGGAGATGTGGCTGAGGTCCCAGAAGAAGTTGGAGGAGGAGGTGAGATGGTATTTGAGGAATAGTTCTGATCAGAATGGAGGTGTTGGTTTGTTTTATCTGATCTGATCTTTTACAGATAGTTACGTCTTATATTGATGTCATTGGTTGACACCCATGGTCAAACAAACAGAGCATTATTTGTGTTGGCACAGGATCCTTGACAGACTTTAACTTTCTGGTTACACTTTACAATAAGATTGTATTTATTAATGTCAGTAAATGCATTAACTAACATAAACTAGCAATAAACAAAATAGTTTTTCAGTATGTGTTCATCCTTGTGAATGTTAGTTAATGTCAATACAATTATTTATTAGTTCACAGTGCGCATTAACCAATGTTAACAAATACAACCTTATTTTCAAGTGTTTCCAACTTTTCTTAGCATCTGAACTGTGATAGAAAGCAACTTTGCACTTAACTAAAATATTGGTGGTGTTTGGTGTCATTATTTAGTGTGTGTGTGTATAATATATACTGTATATATTGTGTGGTGCAACATTTAGAATTGTAGCATTTAAAAATGGCATTATATTATATTTTTCTTTATTTTGCAGAATATAATTTATGCATTTATGCTGAAACGTCTACAGAAGACATCCCCGCCTTAAACTCCTGTCTGTGTCAAATGCACCTCCGTCTGCCACACAACAATTAAAACAGAAAGAGATTTTTAAATGAAAGCAACGCACAAACTCCAGCACTTTCTGACAGCCGGAGCAGAGTGGAAAAAAACAGGTTATATAAATTTTAGATGACGAACACATCCTCGTATCTGGCGGTGTCAGTACCAGTCTTTTTCTCGTTCTGTTTCACTTCCAGAAATGACAGTATTGCAGGAGTGTATAGAGGAGATGGAGAGTCTGAGTGTTGAGTGACTGTGAAAAATGAATGGGGGGAAATGACAGGAGCCTGGTGACACACAGCAGGTGACAGACAAGATACTAACAGTCTGCTCCTTACCATTGCATTCTCGCTCGAGCTCCCTGCAGAGCTGCAGCCTGCCGTACTGCACTTGGACTTTTGGATCGTAGCGCTTAAAGAATGCCACTAAACCAGAAAAGTCTGCCAAATGGCGTGGAATCTAAATCTTTCCTCTCTCCAGCCAGCCAGGACATTTTGTTTTCCTGTTCTGAAGTCCTGATCTGAAAAATGTCCTCTGTTCTTTCACACTGAGCAAAGTCATGAATATTTTGGTCATCAAGAAGTCCAGGAATGCTCCAAGTCTTTTGTGTACTAAATAGTCAGTTAGATTTTATTTAGATTTTAGTTAGATTTTATCTGTTGCCTCTGAGCTCTGAAAACACATATTTGAGTTCTAGGATCCTGTTTGAAAAGTTCTTAAATCGCTTCAGCCCATGCCAGGTCATGGTCGAAATGTCAGACCAACCTTTTCGTTCAACCTTTCAAGGCATTAAAATTGTTTTGTCGCCCCCAAACAGAAAGGAGATGTTAACCTTGCCAGCTTGGTTAAATAATCTGACTCATAAAAACGTATCGGACTGTTTAGACCGTTTAATCCTCTATTGTCTATAAATTGAGATGTGCATTGCGGTTTGTTAAACACCATGATGGATGAGGTTAGTTAAAGCTTATGTTGGGCTGCCTCCCACAATACAAAAAAACATAACAATAGAAACCCAATCCCGTTTCAACTTGTATCAAGATATGATTACAAGCAATCCTTTTGGTTGTTTATTCAAACTCTGTCAACTTTCAAGACAGTTGAGTGCTAGATAAAGTTGAAAAAAGTATGAAAGAGCATTTTTAAGAGATGACAGGAGAATGTGCCTCCCCACCTAAAAGACACAATGAATTACGCCTGTCCAGAAATGTGCTGCTCATACAGCGAAATTAGAAGCAGGCAGAGTCCAAGAGCAAAGCTGGCAAGAGTCGCGATGTCTCCATGTTATTGAGAAGACCACCAGGGATGCGTTTTCAGTCTGTTTTTAATCGGCATAATATTCTCTGTAAAAGAACTGGCTGCGGGCTGCAATTTACTGCTGCATTGTTACAGATCAGTTTCTGCTTGTCATTAAGTGTGCCCAAACAAATCACATATCTGTACTTTTTTATCCTGCTTTTTCTTTTTTTTGTAAGTTTGCATCATTTGGTAAATTACTCCGCCTGTTCTTTTTTACTTGTAAATATCTGATTACTAGGGTTAAAAACGTTCTTAATCAGAACCAGTACCATTGTTTAATACTGAATACTGAAACCAAATGATTTTTTTAATACAGTTCAGTTCTGTTAACAATTTACAGTCTTTTCTTCGTCAAAAATAAAGTATGCAATATTCAGTAATATACAGTGTAATATACTTGCAAAATTTTATTTTCTGTCCATGATCAACTTTTGAGCGCGTTACTTAATTCTCTAAATGCATTTTTTAGTGGCATAGATGCCACTTTTGTGCCAACTTTGCTGTGGACACTCCATTTTTCAATGAAGTGATGACATGCTTCACAAACAAACCGTTTACAAGGTCCTGGTTTAGGACAAATGACAGAAGTGAAACAGTTGAATTATTAGGTATAATGTTTTTCCATAGTTATTGTACAATACGATTTATTTTGTCATTTGTATGCGGTTAAAAATCTAAAATAAATCATATTATTTGACAACAAAGTTTGCTGAGATTACTGATAGCAATAATTTTCTTCATCCAAGATCCAACTTTTTGACTTGAGTGAAGTTCTTAGTGTAGGAATCGGAGATTTTGAGCCATTTTATCTCAGTCATAACATTATTTCTGACACTGATTTTTTTTCAGAGATAGCAAAAAGATTTCACAGTTACCTCTTTTAAGGTTGCATTAACCAAAAATATTTAATTTATGTAAATCTTTATCTCTGCCTGTCTAGAAAGTCTACTCTTTTTATAAATAAATACAAATGTGTTCTTCATGGATATGCATCTGTCTGTGACCACCACGGGCTGTCGAACGGGACTATTCATCCTTTCTAAAAAAAATAAATAAAGATCTTGTAGCCCCAGGAACGTTCAGACATCTTATTCTACATGAGAATCCCTGATGTGAAGCACCTCCTGGTCAGTGTCGAGAGTGACCGCTACACAGCATGTGATGTCGTATACCTTGCGTTGGCTTTGGGATCCAGCTGTGGTTGTAATTCTTCAGATGAGCGTCCAGTGTTGATACTGCTGTCACAGTCCTTCTGTCTGTAACTAGTCACATGCCTCACACCTGCGCACAGCCATTTACGGCTTTGACAGGCCGGGCTTTCCTTACCTAACTGATCACTTGGTGGGAATTGGTGTCAAACTCTGATGTTGTGCTTTTGTGTTTATAGAATGTATGGAATGTATTGCGCCATTAAGTCATATTTTGTATCTATAATACTGTTTAACGGAGGGGTGAGCAGTGAAGTGAGCCGTTGGTTGCAATTCGTAACCTCGCCGCTAAAATCTCCACATTGCTCCTTTAAAAGTTTAGGGTTACTTGACTGGTGTTTTTCATGATTTTAGAAGCCTTTTGATTTAATGGTGTGAATGTCTGGATGTTTATCATTGGTTATGTAAAGAATATGAATATAATTGGTGCAATATATGAACTGCCTTATTACAAAACTCAACCTTAATTCCCAAAGTTCCATTTATGTTATTCCTAGTTTTTAAGTTTTTACTATTATTCAAAACTGTGGAAATGATGTAACTAAAATTAATATCTGACTCTAAACTTTTGGACAATAGTAAATTTATTCTTTAGTCCGGCTCTTGGTGTTTGTGTAGGAATTGGAGATTTTGAGCCACATTTTATCTCAGTCATAACATTATTTCTATATGACACTAAAAAATGTATTTTTCTAACTGCTCACAGAAGCAAACAAGATGGCCGGCAGAGTCTTCAGGCTCCTTCAGAACACAAGCTGTCAAGTTAATTGCAAGTTTTATAGAAATGTTGCTCCTGCTTGCCATTAACCGGTGAAGTGATCCGTGCTGCCATTGTTTTGATTGGTATCATCCCAGGCAATAAAGACTAAGTTTCCACTGCCAATTAGATGTTTAAAATCCCCACTGTTAGCTTTTTTATAAATATATAATCACCCAGCTTGTCTGTCTAGCCTGGTTTATTGTATAGTTGGTGCTGTTAAATTCATGCCTTGTTAGTTTGGACCTATAAACACAGTCGTGCTGCTTTACCTGTGTTGCTGGCATTATGGACTCATTAACATAGCGTTTTGATTACGTTAATTTAAGTTGCGATTGAGGTTTAGAGTCGATTCAAGTCAAGGACGGATACAAACCGTGTTTTTACTCGTCTGTAATCACGGCTCGTTCTTATTAATGAAGGCGTGTGCATGATTAATTTGCTCATTACTTGGGTCAGGGTTCGGCTAGCCTAAATATAAGTGATCTGTGAAGTTGGGCTTCATTGCAGGATGGTTTTAATTGGTTTCGCTTACAGAGCACCACTGAAATATGTTTTAAAATACACTTTTTAAAACAACTTTTCAGAAGGTAATTTTTGGAAACGTGAGAAAACAGCTGGAAAAATGAATTGTTCTCCGTTTTGTAGATGTTGGTAACCGAGCGTAGAGTTGAGGTTGGATGTGAATGCCCAGGGATATTACTGTACTAAGCAGGAGTTGTCTTACATGCTTCTCCTAGGCTTCCCATAGAGACAGCCCTCCACACTCAAACCTAATTAATGTGAAGGCTGTATGCTTTACAGCGCTTTCCATAATTCATAAAAATCGGCACGCCGCACGGGGAGAGCCTGCCGTGCTTTCTGGGATATTTGACGACCTCTGTTTGTCTAAGTGACAGGATGGGGGGAAGGGGGGGAAAAAATTAGATGAAAATTAGCATAGCGATAGCTGTAGCTGCGTGCCAATACAGGAGCGTGAGTTGCTCTTGAAAAGAAAGGAAGGTCGTAGTTTGATTGGCGGGTGAGATCGGTGCTGTGCAGCTGTGCTGAGATCAGTGCCAGAGCATCTCTTGAGACCTGCAGGAGGTCTGCTGAGGAAGCAGGTCACCTCATGACAAGCTACAATTGCAACTATATTTGTCTTTAAAAAGAGTGTGCGAGAAAGAGAAATGGTAGCGTGCACTCTGAACAGGTGTTACTGTGTTGTCTCATTGTTTTGATGTATTGCCTTTGCTGTTCAGAGCTACTTCTGTACCGACTTTGCCGCCAACAAGAGTTTCGCTTTTTTAGTTGCTAGTAAGGCCAGGCTAGCTGGCTGATTTTACCTCTCCCATGTAGATAGATGGATGGATAGATGGATGGATGGATGTACGGATAGATAGATGGATAGATGTACGGATAGATAGATAGATGTACGGATAGATGGATAGATATATGGATAGATGGATAGATGTAAGGATAGCAGGATAGATGGACGGATAGCAGGTTAGACGTATGGATAGCAGGATAGATGGACGATAACAGGAAAGATGGACAGATAGCAGGAAAGATGGACAGATAGAAGGATAGATGGACGGATATATGTATAGATGGACGGATAGATAGTTGTATAGACGGATAGATGTATAGATAGATGATAGATAGACAGACAGACAGATTGTTGGTGTTTACTTGTGAGTTCCAGCCCACTTCAAGCACTGTCGATGCAGAAAAATGTTTTTTAGTGCTTGCTTTGTGTTCAGGCTTTCAGTTTATTAACCACCGTTGTAAATTAACTCAGTATAAACGACACCAAAATAACATTTAGGTTGGCCTGAAATTCTGTTATTTTTTATGGCTTAATAAAACTGAGTTTGGCTGCCAAATGTCTTACTTTGCAGTGTTTCAAGTAATTCTAACATACTCACTTGGGCAAATAATAACATCTCATTGATGAAATTTGTAATATTTATATATATTTATTTAAAAGGCCCATTTTTAGCTTTGTCTACCATTTAAGATATTTAAAGAGTCTTATTCATATAAGCAATTTAATAATCATTAGTGATTTTCAATAGTGTTGTGATCTAGATGTGTGTGATTTTTGGAAGAGGGTGTCGTTTCCTCGTGCCAGTCGTGGGTGCCGTTGGAACAGCCGTTGGATTCCTGCGGTGGGCAGCTGTTTGTTATTCTTCTGTACCGCTCTTTAAGAAACGGCAGGAGGTAGAAATGTGGGCTCTAATCATTAGCACATTAGCCTAACACAAATACGCTCCAGCGAGGGTGTGTGTGAGAGCGCGAGGGAGATTAAATCATTAGAGATTTGCTTGCTGCTTTTCTTAAGCTGTTTTAATGAATGAGACCCCATGATGATAGCTTAAATTGGTGCCGCGGTGTCGCTATACACTGTAATTCTTCAGTAAACTATGGCCAGGGATTTGGAGGAGTCAGTTTTTTTGGGCAGTGCCCTGAGGCAGATGCCATGCAGAGATCAAGACTCACTAGTGGTAAACACAGTGCATCATGCTATTCACTGGGAAATAAAAGTTAAAGGTCCATAATTAATCCTGACCTTGATTTGTGTCTAATGTACTGTGTGCTAAAAAGGGGACACAAGGAAAAGTAAAGAACAGCCACTGAGGAAAAGGAAACAGTGAAATTATTTTAATTGAGTAGGAGAGTTGCCCAGCAGGGGGATTCAAGATGCTGGTAATAAAAGTCTTTGTTTGTTTGTGCCATCTTTGAATCCGTATTGTTCATTAGTGGTTGAAACTGTGCTGTGTAACAGGAATCTCTCAGATGAATATTTTATGATGGTCTGCTTTTATATTTATGCTTTAAAAACTTTTGTGTGACAAAAATGATGGCCTGCAAGGTCATTATTGAAATCAAGTTAAAAATGCTTTGCATTGCCACAGATGAAATAGTTCTTTGTGTGTGCTTAGTTGTATTTTCCTTAAAGTGATAGTTCACCCAAAAATGAAAATTCTGACATCATTTATCAGGACTCTTGTCGTTTCAAACCTGTATGACTTTTTGTCTTCTGCAGAACACAAAAGAATCTATTTTGAAGAATGTTGGAAGTATGACCTTCATCCTTCTATCACTGCAGCGTTCAGTATAACTTCTTAGAAATGATCAAACTTCTCCTTTTAATTCACTCCTTTTGTTAAGCTGCATTGTCATCGTGTAAATGCTTTATCAGACAGACATTTTAGGACTAATAGATTTTTTATACGCTGGATTGAATGCTCGTGAGATTCATGTATTGATTTCTATGAATCAAAGCCAGACAAAAGAAGGATTACAGTTACCCGAGTTTAAAAGCATCTGCCAGTGTGCAAAAGTGTTTAAAGTTGGATGCCGAGCGGCTTCAGGTGTCTGGGAGAATTTCTTCTGAAAGTGTAGAAGCGAGAAAAGTAGAGGGAGAGAGAGGCAGAACTTTGTCGCTGTTTGCAGAGGTCTACTGCTGTGTTTTACTTAACTTGCCAAAGCTAACAAGGGCTGGATGTGGAGAAGCAAATTTGCCAGCGTTAGCTCGGATAAACGAGCTTTTCATTCAAACACGACCTTCTCGCTGTAATCTCAGGCAGGGCTGTCAGGGCCTGGCCCCTCTGTTCCTGGATCTCTCGCTCAGGTTTTTAACAGAAACCCAGGGGTCTGCAGAAGGAGAGGGTGGGGGTTTTCGGGAAGGTTGTTCGATTGCGAGAGTGTGGGACCTGCGATGATCTGCATCTCAGGTGCCACGGCTAGATAAATCAGGTTAAGCCCCAAGGACGACGGGATAATTGAATTGTTTTGGTACGGTTGTCCTGAAGTGAATTGTGCGGGGTCTCCCCTCTTCTACTGTCTTTCTCTCGCTTGCTGACTTTCTTTCTCTCTCTTTTTTCCTTTGCTGGGTGGGGTGGAAGGGCTGAAATTGGATCCAGCTCTTGGCTTAGGCGAAGCTTCTTTTGGCCCGCAAACCTGGGACCTGCGGGAGCCATTATAAAGCAGAATTCACATTTTTGCATTTTCAAATGGATTTAACTGTAGCGCACAGTCCCCAGCGTTGACCCTGTTAACATTTCGCCTTGTCTGGGAACGCGTGCAGCGGGCCAACCTTTACAGGCTCGGTCGCTGCGCTGGAGCAAGAGGTGTTGCGTTTGGCAAGCGGAGAAGGCTTTTGAGAGACGGCTTTATGGGCGCAGAAATACATCTGCCACGGTCCTTAGTGTGTCTATTATTCTATAGCGCATTAATGGTCTGGAGAGGAATCATTTCCTGAACGCAGTTAACTACATGCTTAGAGAAACTCTACCCAAAGCAGGGGATTGAGAACACCTAATGGCCTAGTTCCCAGCTCTGGCTGCTCTCCTTGGGTTGTGTTACAGTAAAGTTACAGTCGGCTTAGTCAGAACGGCCTTGATTTATCACCTTGATTCGATTTATGGCCGAAGCGAAGAAGTCTATAACAACAGTTCAGTACTTGCCCGCCTTACCAAATGCGCATATAGTTCACAAGACCCCTCAATGATTTCTTGGCCTGGCACCCCCTAGCTTAACCTTCTGAAACAGAACCACAAACCTTAATTTTATCGGGTTTGGCAGCGTTTTGAGGTTTGCATAGCTATCAGGACACATTAGTGGAGATAAAATCACATTGTTATAAGATTTCATTGCAAGGATTGGGTTTTGTCTGAGAAATGCACAAATCGCGGCTCTTTCTCAATGAAGATCTTTTACACTGAGAAGCTTTTGTTGAGAGGAAAAGGAAATGAGGGCGTCTTGATTGCTTCAGTGTGCAGAAAGTTGAGGTTCACCACTAAAGTAACTGAAGTAACAAACCATTGAATATATGAAAACGGGTCAGCCTTGACTCTAAAGCTTGCGTATTGAATTAAATTCCTGCTGTGATGGAGTATGGGCAAGCGTTTCTTTTCGAAATGCTTCGGTACAGTATGTAATTTGATGTTTTTATTCATTCCAGTAGCCTTTGAACTAAAATGGTATTGTGTGGTAAAGCCGGTAAATAATCTTGTTTTGAAAAGCAGCAGTGTTTGATAATGGCGAAACGCATTATCCTGATTTTAGGTGAAAATTGGCGAAATTCTGCAGAATGGATTTGAACATGGTGAAATGTGTTAAACAGAAGTCACCCTTGTTGGTAGCTACAAGCATTATGAAATTATCCTAAAATGTAATAATTTTGCTTTGTGAATGATGTTTCATTTGCTAAAATGTTCAGTAGTTCTGTGCAAATTTGACATGGGTCTATTTTATATCACATTCATTGTCCCCATTATGTTAATAGCTTTCGGTTTCACAACAACATAAACAAACGTTACTGCACATGCTTTTGTGGCCCAAACATAACTTCCGGACCGGTACACATCTGCAAAGAATAGAGTCCCTGCAGATTATTTCTGATAAAAGAAATAATAAGTAAATGACATTAGCTAGAAGCACAAAGTTTATCTAGTCAGTATTGTTTTGGATTACCAGTAGAAGAACTGTAGTACTTGGCTTAACTTAAATGGGGCAAAGTTATACGACCCATTCAGCAAATTGTTTATTTAATAAAATGAATATACAATAAAATATTTATAAAAGTAATATTAATATATATATATTTATATAAAATATAATATTTTGTGCTTCAATATTCATTGTCCAGTTTCATCAGGGTGTCTGAACGTCTGTTTAATTCTGATATATGCAAGGTCCGCCCATAGCATTGCTCTTAAAGAGGGGCGATGGAGACAGCTTGCCTTATGGTCGAGTAATGGCACCTTTATTTTTCACAGGACTGGGGCTGTTTTATTTATCAGGCCAGTATTTATGGAGATTAATGAAGAAGAGTTGGGCTGAAGCACAGGGCGGCTCTGCCGTTGCGGTGTGAGGAATCTGGAGTGCTATCTGTCTCGTAAATCAGACACTCCACGCTCGCTCATGTCACAGTCATCTCGGCCACCAGATATGAGTCTCACTGCTCTCCATTAAACTCCCACAGATGTTTCCAGGCCTGTCTGCCGGGAGGGGGGTTAAGTGCGGCCGGTGAGATTATGTTGCTCATAGTAGAGACGTGAAATCGCATACATACAGCTGCTAGTTGTTTGTAACTACTCAACACTTTATTGTTATGCTACACGCCTTTTCTCCTAGAGAGAAATCTTGGACTGTATTGTAAAGTTAGAATGAGGCAGTTGTAATTGTTCTTTTGTTTTCATTGGTTTGTTTGTTTTTTTATGTTTCTGATTGCTTGTGGATTGAACCACATCCTTGTCTGGGTTATTGAGAAGTTAAAAGCTTCCTCTTTTTATATGTGTGTACCGGTAGAGCAACCTGCACAAAGAAACCCAGGGCGCTCTTGCTTCACTGTTTTTGTATCGACGAATAAGAATTACAGAACTCATATTCATCTTGGCATGAAAGATTGCAATGCGTGCATTTAAGTAGACCGAATTCATTAATTTGTTTTTTTCCCTGGTTTGTTTTCATTCTCTATAAATTGATAATTTCCTGTCATGTTCTTGTGAGGGGTGTAAAAATGGCTTTTGTTGCTGTGCAAACCCTCGCGGCACTGCGAGGTCAAAGGTCACCCAGCAATGCTTCTGATCCCGGAGCTCGGATTGAATGAAGCTCTGCCTCAGTCTCTGAAAGGCCCTTTCTTTCCCAGAGGAGGGCGAGGGGGGGGTCAATTTGTGCCGATAAAAGAACACAAAGCAGCGGAGCAATGAACAGGCCTTCAGACGGGGCAGTTTATTAACACGCCATGAATCGCGCTAGAGTGCCTCCCGCTCTTCTGGTTTCATGATCAAGCTACAGGCTTGGGAAAAACAAACAGACGCTCAATGAATGTGTTTGTCGTTTAAGCCCTGAGTCACTAATACAAACCTTTTTTGAAACCTCATGGGAGTTTATTATTGGTTTGTTAACATGCAGCACCTTGCCTTTTGTAACAGAGACTGAAATCACACAATTCTAAGTCTGCTTATCTATGGGATTATATGGCACCATAGTGATTTTTAAATAATTGTTTCATGTATTATAGTATATGAAATTCATACACAGCATGTGTTTTATATATTAGACAAATATGCTCATAAAGGAAAAATACCACAGAGAACTAATTTTAGGTGGGCAGTGAAAAAGGGGGTCTCTGATCCCTGTATTGTAATGCATGTCTGCATGCCAATGTTTATATATTTTTTAAAGGATATTAATACTATTTACATCAGTACTTATGTTTAGTATGTATGCAGGTCACTCGCAGTTTGATGTGTATGTTTCACTGGTTACTTTTTAGTCATTGCAAGGTTTTGAGATTACACTATACTGCTCAGTTGGCACTTCCTGTGGTTTTCACCAAGTATGTTTATAGGCTATTATCTTTTTTCTTTGCAGCGGCTTGACTGGTGGGGAAAGAAGGCATCTGTAATGTTTGGCTAGTTCTTTTTTGTTAGTGCACAACATTGGAAACCAGTATAGACGGTTTAATCGGACGCACGCACTGTTAAACAGAGTCATATACAGGGTTTTAAATGACATGATGGTGAATAAGTGATTTTGAAGTGACATGAACGTTAATTTTCATTTCGGGTGACCTATTCCTTTAAGACAGGCACACATACCCATCTCCCCCTTCTCTGTTTCTCACATCGTCTCTTTCTCACACTCCCCCAGCTCTGTTACTAGCACCAGGTCCCAGTATGCTACTGATCTTTTCCCTATGGGCATCTGGCATGTGTTTGAGATCAAAGCCGAGTGTCAACTCAAGGTACAGGGCAAAACCAATTCACCTGCAGCTCCGTCTGGACAGGGGGAAGTTTACTCTCACACTCTTTCTCTCTTCTTCCCCCCTCTCCCCGCAGACAGGATTAACCTCCCCTGCGTCATCGTACCGCGCCGGGGAGCGCAAAGCACCGTTTTACGACCAGATAAACTCTCGCCATAAATTGGCCAGTGGGTTTCACAGCCTCTGCATCATATTAACGAGAGATTGAGAGAGAGAGTCTGGCCCAGTTTCCCATGAACGCCGCACATACTACACCCCATCAACAGCGCCAACTCACAGGACACCCAATAGAAAGAGCCCATTGTGACTGATCATTGTGCATCAACCTCGACCGCACGGGCTTGTTTGTCCTATGAATAATTCAGCAGGCTTCCCCGGCGCTCGACAACAGAGGCCTGTACTCTATGTTTAACGAGTAGGGTAGCGAAAACCAGTATGTTTGTTAGATAAACTCTGCACGGCCTTGATGCACAAGCATTCTGTTCTGCACCGCCTGAAAGGTTACTCTGGGAAATGGGCCTCCGTTGGTGCCTCGGATCTCTGATCTCTCAGCAGATAGCACCGGGTGGTTCTCTGTGAGGGTGTGTGGTATATAGAGAGAGTCAGACCGGATGGTGTCGTTTACACTGTGGTACCGCGGTGTTCAAAGACACTGGTAAACGAACACCGGTCTCTCTCCCAAGCCCTTGTCTGAAACACGACACTGTACAGTCACGCTGAAGGGCGCCGCCCTGGCCAGGAGGGGAAGTGGCGTTCACAGGCTCCACAGAGAGACCATCTCTCACTCGCCTCCCCTCTCTGATGGCATTTTCACACTAGAACTTTTGGTGTGGACTTGAGTCTGTTTGATGTCAGACTTGGGTTTGTGTGATTGGTTTAAACCTGTTTTGCTTTTGTCTGCTTGAACATGGTGGATAGATCACTGTTGGAATGAGGTTAATTCGTGAAATTCTGTTTATTTATATAGCGCTTTTCACAACCTTTACCCTTTGCAAAGCAGCTTTACATACATCAGCTGTTATTCAATTGAACTGCTATTGATTTGATGTAAAAATGTTCAGCATTCATTTTTTAAGTATTTGATTATTAGACTAAATAAATTCAATGTTCAAAAGCATCGGTTTATTTATTATTACTTTGGATTAATTTGTGAACAAATAACACATTTGGGTTAAACCTAAAATCAGAATAATACTGAGTTACTTATAAGAATTGTTCACCAATTGTTCCTAGATTTGTAATGCCATTCCATGGGGTTCATAGTTCCAAAAACCCATTTATTCATTATTAAAGTAATCAATGAGACTCCAGTGGTTTTAATATGTGATAAAAAAACAATTCATATTTTAAGCATATTTAGGCATTGATACATCACAACGAGGGTGGTGGCGAGTCTGGCGACACAACGTTGAAATCTCATAGGTTCTCTCGTGTCTTGTGATTAGTTGTCATATGGGTGTTTTGTTGTTTAATGAGGCAACTTTAGTAAATTATTCGAGGATTTATCATATTATATTTATATACAGCCACAAAAAAAATTAAGAGACCATTCCAAGTTTTCATTTGAGCAGCATTTCTATATATTTTGTGGCCATTCCAGTCTAGCATCAGTTGAATTTCAACAAAATTAAACCTCAGGAGTGACATAATCATCCATCAGCATTGTGAAAGACTGACAGCCTGACAAGTCACATGAAAAATGTGATAAAAATCAAGGTTATCACATAAAAAATATTTTTGGAACTTTTTCTAAATACATGTACAACTATTACTGTTGTATTGCTTAAAGTATTTGAGGTACAGTTACTCCAGTTTTCATTTTCTGCATATAATAGAAACAATATTTTTGTTTGAAATTTGGGAGAAATATTGTTAGGATTTAGTAGTTATAAAAAAAAAAATTTCACCTTAACACACCTAGAAATAGTAAATTTTTTAATAGTAAATTTAAAAAAAAAAAAAAAAAAAAAAAAAAAATTTTTCATTTACCCCTATTTTTCCTTTTCTAATGTTCTCTATATACTTGCTTATACTATCTTGACGTTGTATTTGAAACCTTGTATTACTAGCACCTCTCGTGAATATTGCTTACTTAGACGAATCGCTTGCTGTTTTCCTCAATTGTAAGTCGCTTTGGATAAAAGCGTCTGCCAAATGAATAAATGTAAATGTAAATGTAAATGTAAATTCTGAAAAAACTGAAAATGGTCTTTGAAATGGTTTTTCGCAGCTGTGTAATTTTATATAATGTATTATTTCATTTATTTTTAACTATTCTATTACGACAAATGAGTCGACAAGGCGTTCAAGCAATTTTGAACATATGCAGTTTTTCCTAACCTCACAGAGTTCCTGCACATTTCCCAGCAGCTCTGTGCCTGTTTGTCCCTTGATTGTTACATTAGATTGCTCTAAAACTGCCACTTATTGGGATAGTGTGGGCACTGCAGTCACACAAGCAGCTTATGTAATGAGACATGTTTTTTTCTCTCTCACTTTCCCCCTCCATCTCTCTCTGCCTACACTCGGAGAAAATTAGATGGTGCTGAAATGCCTGGGATTACAGAGAAGCGTGGCTGCGTGTTTATGTTGCTCCCCCGGCTGTGGATAGGGAAAAGATGAGATCTGTTCGTTGGAGTTCTTGCCAGAGGTGTAGTTGTGTTTGTTTGGGCTGGGGATGTGAAAGCCACATATTTTCAAAAGGCGACTGCTCGCTGTATGATTAAACTAGATTCGGGTTCACCTGAAACCATTCGGGTACATCTAAATAACAACAGCTAGAGCACAGCAGAAGCAGTGTATTTTACCTTCCCAAAAAGGTGTTATATATTCCAAAAAAAGAAATTGACAACCTGATTGACAAATTGACTTCTATGATGACTAGTCAGGTAGTCACCAAGCGTGGCCTATCCTCAGTCCGGGCAGAATGATGAGACGTGCCCACACACATCCGATCATCCCACACAGAGTCGCCCGCTCACTTCCTACTCTGGTTCTGTCACTATGGTGAGGATGTCACATGGAAGCAGCCCAGCGGTGGGAGGTGTGAAAGAGAATGTCAGAGACAGCAGCCCAAATATGACACCATTGGCAGGGGGCGCACGAGGGAAATGGCACACAACACCTCACTAAGCCACCTGAGCGTGAAATGAAGCAGATAAGAGAGACTGACCAGATGTTACGCTCTGCGGGGGGACACGAGAGTAAACGAATGATAGAAACGCTGAAGTCCCCGACTTGTTAGCCTATTGCGAGCGGAGAGGCTTGAGTCCTATAGAGATGATTGATTTAATAGAAGCAGACAGTGCTCATCATTGTCAATCTCTATGATGGGCTGCTCTCTTCCTCCCCTGCCTTGTTCTCTCTCTCTCTCTCTCTCTCTCTCTCTCTTCCTCCCTCCCTCTTTTTTATTTTTTTAATTTGTTTTCTCTCTGTCTCTTGAGCTTTGGTGCCAGGCTGGGCAAGCTCTGATGGGCAGACAGCGAGTTGTCTTCATTATAATGCCTTTATTTATTCATGTGTCTGAGGCCAGTGACAGCAATGCCTCTGCACAGCTCTCCTGTCTGTCTGTGTCCTAAGAGATATGACTCATTTTCATTTCTCTCTCTCTTTCTCCCCTCACATCTTTCCCTCTTTTTTTTTTGTCAAGTGCTGCTTTCGTTTAGCTTCAAAACTGACACGTAAACACAGAACGTGTATCAGTCACATCCGACGGCCCGCGTCGGGACGCAGAGGGTGCTCATCAACGTTCTGCAGACGAGTCGTTCGACACGCACCTCAAACGCGGGCGGAGAGGGGCCAGATTGCCTTTTGGCCACTTTTGGAAGGCAGGCAGACAGACACTGGCAGACTATTTCGGTTGGGTCTATAAATAGCTGCGCTGCGGTTTTTGCCAGTTTGATAAGCCTGTAATTGGAGTTGCATCCGTCAGGTTACAGAGGGCTTTTAATCCTGAGACATGTTGGCTGGATGCTGGAGCTTTTCAGGTTAAAGAGCATTCACTGCCATTGTTTAAGGCTGGGTTCACTGAGCTAAATGCTATTAGATTATTACTGTGTGTCAAAAGCATATTAATCTAATTTTGCCTTTCCGTAGCTCTGCCAAACGGCCGACTGTAATCAGACATTGTGCGTAAACCTGCTTTCTAAGCCCCTGGCATGAGGTACATTAGGTTTTCTACGGATTATAGTTCAAAATTGGGTTATGTTGTACTTCGACCTGAATTAGCACAGTTTGTTAGGTTTTATGGATCAAACATTTTTGTGGTGCAGTTGTCCCAAAATGGTGGACTTTAGTCTCTCAGTAGTCCTATGGTGTGACATAGCAAATATTCTATAATATATCTTATGCTATTGCTATTTTTTATTATAAATATAAATAATATAAAATAAAATATTTCACATTATTATTAACAGTTTGTTTTTAACTTTTTTGCTTTCAAATACCCATATACCCATAGAGCATAAAACATTTTGTCAACAAACGGATACTATACTAAACTGCAGTTAAAGTCCTTCTTTTGCAGATACAATAGTGTTTTTGAATTTTACTATATTACAAATTTGTGTAATAAATATAAGTATACTCTAGTGTTTATATAGTTTATCAAGTTTACTAAAGTAAATATTATAATACAATACAGTGTTTTAATTTGGGTGTTCAAGTTAACCAGACTTTTATTTTGACGGGTCATTGCAAAGAGTGTGTGGTTGACTAGCTTTTCTCTAACAGTGAAATGCTTATAAAAGAAACTCTCAGAGCAGCTCTGGAGATGGAGTTCACGTGTTCATACAGTGACATGCAGACAAATGCACGAGCATCACACTTGTGCAGCTCATTCACGCAAAACAAGCAGATGACATGTATAAAAATCTGTATTGCGCTTCCGCTATTCCTTCTTTGTTTCCACATCGCTGAAATCACAGGGCTCTAAATATGGACTCAAGTTGGAAAACAATTAAAATAGCGGTGCTCCATTGATTACATCACACCACAAACAAGAACCGCGACAAACACGCCTCACACAAACAAGCGGCTCTGTCTAAATCACATGCAAAACTGTATCGCACTCGTGCTACATCGGCAAAATTATTATTCGCACAGACAGATTTTTTCGTAGCATGTGCGACATATCTATCACACTGTACAGCCCTGAGTGGCATTCATTTTAAAGATCCCAACTGGCCAGCATGTGCCCAGCATGGTGCTGCAATATTATACACGCTGTTCTGCATATGACATGTTTTGACTGATTTATTTTATTCCCATTATGTCCTGATATGGTGCTACCAACTGCAATTTCATCTCGAATGTTTCCAAATCTTTTCCATGCAATCTGCGATTTTGGAGGTAACTAAATTTGCGTAATTGATTTGTTTCTTGTCATTTCGCTTTCCACACAAACCTAATGTATGCAGATCAAGTGCATATGTGCCTGAGAGATACCGGTCACGTGATCACATGTACGCAGCCGTGTGTCCCCGCACACAAGCGCGTTATGTCACAGCCGGGCCTCCGTGTTCCTGGCCGGAGGGAGCAGCGCAGCGGGAGACACTGCTGTTTAATTTCAGCACTTCATCCCCCTCTGTAATGAACCTCCCCTTACGCACACTTGCTCACACCCTGCCAGTGCTGCTGGCGGGTAATTGGGATGTGACTGAGCATGAATATCCCTTACGCCTGCCGCAGCCCGACCTCCCTGCGACCCTGCAGATAGCTCTTTGTCTTAATGGACATATCATCTTTTATTTAGATCTCCATTTGAAAGTAATTGTCAGCGGGGGGGGGGGGGGGTTATTGCAGTAGATGGAGATGAATAGACTGGCGTATCACAGCGACCTTTTTGATTGGACAGAGTTATTGGTTGGCTTTGATTATGTGAGTCGGAACAAAGGTGTGTGCTGTGCCAAGCTGCTTTTGGGTGCTTATTTGAAGCTCCGCCCCCACCCCTTTACTGCTAATCAGCTGCCACAAGAGCTCTGCTGTCAGTTAAATGACCCGGTCAAAGATGTGTGTTCTGTTCAAGTCACACTTTTGTCATTCAGATGGTATGATAGGGTACTTGTAAAACAAAAAAATATATATATAAAAGCTACAGTATTTCAGAAAATGCAATGTTGTACTGATATTCAGAAAGAGCATAGATATTTTTAGGAGGCTTTTTCGTGTAGATATTTTGGGAAACGCGATTGGCCACAGTTCAGAGAAAGTCAGTGCAAAGGGAAATATATTTGCTTAGTGCACACTCCAAGCTCAGAAGGAGCTAAGAATGGAACTGTGCAGATAAAAGAGAAAAGAAATGCTGAAAGATCACAATGTATTGCAGTTTTGAATTACTATACACTAAACAAAGAATCACAATACTATTTTATTATCATTTTTAAGACTGTGACAAATTAATAAAATGTATGATTTTTCACATTTAATAATTGCGATTATGGTGATTAATTGACTTATTACTGTTAATTGTCAAACAAATTCTAATAATTTGTGTGTTTATATATTTAATTATCGTCTCGAATTCTTGTGATCATTTAAGAAGTTGGCACTTGCAGTATATGATTAATACACTCTGATCTTTAAATATGAAATTAATTTATTAGGTCAAATAATTGCAATTAGATTATATAATGATAAAATCTGTATTATGAGCCTCATGATGATGTAATACTGTATCGCCAGGTCCAGCTGATCTCCACTCTACTGTTTAGATGTGTATGTATTGTAGCATTTTGAGCCTAGAAATTGTTTTGCTGTCAAGTAACTGCACCTGGTGCAAACCACTTAAATGCAACACAGCGTGTCAATGTGTTACATGTGAGTGTTGCGGTCTGTATGTGTTTGGATAGCACACAGCGACAGCAGGAACCATGATGGGAGGATTGGCTAGATGTGCACTATGACATGCTTTTTGTACAAACATCTGAAGCAGATGCTTTTTGATTTTAAAGTCATTGCATTCAGTCTTTTAGATGTTACATGGGTAGTAAAATGGTAACCTTTGTGTATTTAAGGGGTTTCCACTGAATATACAGTAGAATGATTTCACCTCTATCTGGAAAATTCCTGGTGAGTATTCTGGTGTGAGGCGTGAAGATTAAAAAACACGCCAGGGGAGGGATACAAGAAGATTTCCAAGTCATTCAATAGCCCTTGGAGCACAGTTAAATCAACAATGAAGAAAAAGAAAGTATATGGCACAGCTGTACAATAAATCTATGTGGAGTAGACTGTCCTTACAAACTGTCTGTATGAATGGTGTGGGAGGCCACCAAGAGACCAGTGTAACTCTGAGTTACTGTACAAGCTTCAGTGGCTGAGATTGGAGAGACTGTGGATACTGTTACTGTTGGCTGAGTGCTTCGCCAGTCACAGCTTAATGGAAGAGTGGCAAAGTGAAGCCACTGTTAAAAAAATAAAGTCATATGACATTTTTGGTTCGGTTTGCTAAAAGGCTTGTGAGAGAATTTCAAGCCAGCTGGAAAAAAGGTTGTGTGGTCTGCTGAGACTGAAATTGAGCTTTTGGGCCATCAGACTAAACGCTATGTTTGGAGTAAACCAAGCACCGCTCATGAGCAGAAACATACCATCCCAACTGTGAAGCATGATGGTGGAAACTTCATGCAGTTGAGGTACTGCAGCTGCAGGTCCTTCTCAGAAATGCTCGAACTCCGTTGCGTTGGAATTGTGGATGGCTTTTTCCTCAAGTCCACCTTTCAAAGCTTACATTTATCAGAGATATTTTGCTTTATAATACTTTATAAAATATTTTTAGTCTTTACTTTGTTGTATTGTTGTATGGTGTACATTTTCCTGTTGCGGAATTGTGTTAGAAGCACAAAGGTTCTGGGTTTGAACACACAAACTGATCAAATCTATACTGTACCTTGAATGCACACAGGTGTATTGTAGTTTCATTAATATTTTGAATGAGCTATTTTATATTTTTTTAATAATGTTTTTTGCAATTTGTTTTGCAATCATTTGAATAATTTAATAATCATTTTATTATTTATTTTTTATGTTTAAGTTTAAATTAGTTTTATTTTGAGTATTAGTTTAGTTTTTAGTTTTGTGAGTAAACTTATTTCAGTATTTTGCTGGGCAATATTTCTAGTTTTCATTAAGTTTTTTTTAACTAATATTTAGACAATTTATTGGTTTAATTGTTTTTCGTTTTAGCAAACTATAATACCTTGCAAGTCCCTTTTGTATTAAAGTGTCTGTATATCACTTTGTATAAAAACTTTGTCTACTTCATGCATTCATGATAGGGCTGCACAATTAATCGAAAAATAATCCAGATTACAATTACAAGTCAAACAATTACATAATTCCAAAAGCCTCGATTACAGCGGCCCATTTACAATCATTTCTGTGCGTTTCGACAGTGTTTGGGCACCGGATACCGTGGCGAATCCGAGAATTAATATGTTGACGTGTCCTTTAGTGTGTCATTTTGGATTTTAAATGACAACATAATTGTTATTTACATCACAAATTGTTATTTGAAATTTGTTATTTACATTATATTATTTAGTTTTGGATGTTTATAGAAAGAATATGGCATGCAGCTGCGTCACAGAAAGTTATAAAACATTTCAAATCTTCAACGTAAAATCTATTAGTCGACAGTATTAATCCCAATTACAATATCGAGGTGAATAATCGACAATTCTGATTTTTGTCATAATTATGCAGTCCTAGTTCATAACGTCAAGACTAGATTACTGTAACGCACTATTAGGTGGCTGTCCTGTAAGCTTATTACAAAAACTACAGCTAGTTCAAAATGCAGCAGCTCGAGTTCTTAAACGAACAAAAAAGTATGAGCATATTAGCGCGGTTCTGTCAGCATTGCGCTGGTTACCTATTAAGCAACGTTTTAACTTTAAAATCTTACTGCTTACCTATAAGGCCCTACATGGTTTAGCGCCTCAATACCCGAGTGAGCTTCTATTGTATTACAGTTCTTCACGTTCACTACGCAGACACTGTCATTTTAAATCTAGATTAAACATATATAATAATACAAATCCTTTAAGGGATTATTAGGCTGCATTAGTTTGATCAACTGGAACCAGGAACACTTCCTTGAACAACGAATGCACTTGTTGCATCAAAGAGTGTATAACGGTACTCTGCTCTGTTGTCTTTTCTCAATGTTCCGAGTTTACCATAGAGAGCAGGATGCAGTTCGTACCCAGACCAGATGGTAGAGCTGAAAGAGGGAAGTGGTGACCAGACAAGTCTTAACTACAAAACTGCAATTGCTTCTGGAATATTAAGGATAATCTTAAACCTATTATCTACCTTTTTATAAACAAAAATTATTTAGCCTAGTTGTGCAAGCACTTTTGAGCTTGTAGAGATGTTGCAGTTTTGCCAAAGGGAAACTGGTTCGCTTGGTTGGGTCTGGGTTCTCCCAAGGTTTTCATTCTGTGTAATATTCTGAGTGTGTGCCTGCGTTTCCTTACATGTGTGCCATGTGAGTATGAGCGTATGTGGTTGCATGTGTTAGTGTGTGTGTGCCATATTCTTCTTTTTTGCATGGTATGTGAAATTGGGGTGTATTTATTCATTTTGTTGTTTTTACTTTCCTTTTATAAAATGTTTTGCTTATAGCCATTATGTTTCATGTACAGCTGCTTTGTGTCAATGAAAATTGGATAAAGCGCTATATAAATAAACTTGAGTTTTTTTGTTTTAAAATAAATGGCAACCTTTTGGACCATCTTATCTTTTTAATACACAGCAGCCACCTTGTTATTTATTTATTTGTATTCTTTATTTTTCTTCTTCAATATTATATTAAACATTGAAATGCGTATAGTTAACAAAGTAAAATGTGATTCAAACTCATTTTAAAGTGGAAAAGCACGGGATGCCCTCTGCATAATTTCTCCTATCGGCAGCTTTAGGGTGTTTTATGTTCAAAGGTCATTTTGAACATTTTGACAGTATAGAAGTACATCCACCGTAAACAGACTCCTCCACAGACAAACACAAGTATTTGGTACGAGTGATTCATTTCTCATATATACAGGTCATCTCTCAGGTAGAGCATCTCATTCACAAGGGGCCGCATCAACAGACATTGCAAGGTTGCAGTAAAAGCAGCAAACGTAGCACCGTGTACACTAATAAATCTTTGGAGGTTAAACCCCACAGCACTAAAAACCTGGAAAGACCTTTTCATCATCCCTATAAAAGTGGCAATGTCACACAGTGTTTGTGGTGAGCCCTGGTCCAGGGTGCAGGAATTAGTGCTCCACTTAAATCAAGTTTAACACAACCCAGACTCACATGCATTCTATCCTGTGTCTTATTTCATTATTCCAATAGGATGTGACAGGTTTTTTCCATCAGAGCTGATGTTTTTTTTTAGCTAATAGGCTTTAGTCACATCAAAGCCATTAACAGTGATTTGCCACTTACTGATTGGTTGCAGGTGGTTGGGTACATTCTGACAAAAATCTGTGTAGTGCAGGATGAGTCATAAATGTTTGGTCAATTTTTATTCAAGACTACATTTTACATGCGTCTTTACAAAACTTTTGTATGAATGATTGATTGCTTATTGTTCCTGGTCTTAAACTATTTGTTTTTTATACCCTGAATCTGAGAATTTTCATTTGTTTGTACTCCTTATCAGTTTGCTATTACTTCCTGTTTTCACTGCTCATTCCTTTGCACATGTAGGCATTCGTATAACTGGTTCTCCCAACCACAATCCCTTTGCCTTTCCAGGAATTGTCAATACATAGTCCCCCAGACGCTGCATATGTAAATTCCAGCCTTTTTTCACTCTCAGTTATGGAATCTCATGTTTACATTGTACAATAATCGCTTCTCTTCCTCTCTCTCCTCCCGCTCCCCTGCCCGCTCGATCTGTCTTTCCTTTCAGTGGATGATCCAAGAGCCACACAAAGTGGCCACCTTCTTCGGCTGCATCGGAAAGGATAAGTTCGGGAAGATCCTGAAAGAGAAGGCAGAGGAAGCCCACGTGGACACCCGCTACTACGAACAGAGCGAGGAGCCCACGGGGACCTGCGCTGCCTGCATCACTGGCGACAACAGGTCAGCCACCCCTTTCCTCTAGGGAGGGCCCTTATCGCTTCCTCAGGATAACACGCACACACCCCACTTCACTATGCGTTGGGACTCGTTGTTCCCTCACCGGCTGTTCTGGTCTTTTCCGCCAGAGCTTTTTATTTATTTATTTGCCCAGGGTTAGATCAGCGAAGAGGTATTTTGATACACCGCATGACTTGGCCCTGAAGGGTGCTAGATTCCATGACTGAGCAGGGACGTGAAATGGGTTGGGTACCTACAAGTTTGGATGAAGGAGACTGGTGTATTTATTAAAAAAATACACAATTCTTGTATTTTGTGCTTAAAGGTGCCGTGTGTGATATTTAGGAGGTTTTATTGACAGAAATGCAATATAATATACATAACTATGTCTTACATAATGAACTGTTATGTTTGATTATCTTAGAATGAGATATTCTTATCTACATACACCGCGGGCCCCCTTACATGGAATTCATCATTTTGTTTCTACAGTAGCCCTAAATGGACTAACTGCTCTACAGAGCGTGTTTTGAAAATATGTTATTTCCTTCGACAAATGAAAAGCGAAAACGTGATGACATCTTTGTCCTGTGTCAGCCAATGTAGTGCTTTGTAATCTGTTGATGAACTGCTGAAATTTGCAGTTTGCAAATAATTACAAAAAAGAAATTCTGTCATGTTCCAGCTCATGTTGTTCCAAACCTTTATGCTTTTACTTTTCCTGCACAACACAGATGTTTTTTTGAATCCAGTTGTTTTTATAAAACGTCAGTTCTTAGTCACATCACATCTGTTTTGCACCAACATGAATGTGGACTAGACATGTTTTGTTAAAGAGCTGAATTATATTCCTTTTTTAAGACTTTAAATGACTTCAGTCAGCTATAAATAACTTAAATATTAGTCTGTACATCATCAAATGAAAGTGTATGGCTATTACTTTGTGTTGTGCACAAATCGTAACAAACATGGTCACTTGCTGCTGTCACCTGTGTTAAGTGACATCAGATGAATAATAGATGTCCCTCACCTGCACTGCAGGCGGTTGGTGAGCGTTTTGATGCCGATCTGCTTTTCATGTTTTGCATGTCATCAGCCATGCTATTGGCTTTTAATCAGAGCTACTAACCAAACTATTGATTACCATAGTTAGAAAAATTGCTTTATTAATGTCTTTATTCTGTTGAACACACACAAAAAACATATTTCAAAGAATAGCCAATATTTCTGGGGCACTTTTGACTACCATTGTTATTTTTCCTACAATGGTAGTCAATGGTGGCCAAGGGCCATTTTTGGGTGACTGTGCCCTTAAGAAATAGTAATTGCAAATTACCAAGAAAGACTTGGAAAATTGAACTTATTTATTTGGCCATGTAGTATGTAGTGTGTATATATATAGTAAATGTTTGTTTAGGAATAAGTCAGAGACCTTTAAAATCCCTGTTCCTTAGTGAATGCGAACAGGCTTAAGCTGTCAGCTTGGCCTTCTGAGACACTTCTCATTAGAATCCAAGCAGACACCTTCATTACAGGAGATTCTCAGACATGCAGCTCAATGTCTAAAAGAGTTCTGATCAATATCTTTCTCAATACATTCCCCGCAGCTACACCGCACACCTGTAAGCAGACCTGTTATGCAGTCGCCGGTGAGACAGGGCAGACAGGAAGCTGTGTTAAAAGGCTGATGATTTCACCCCGGCTCGCGGGGGGAGAGGTCATGGGTCTCCAGCCTGCAGCGAGAGGTCTGCCCTTCCTCTCACCGCCGCCTCTCGCTGCGTGCGGTAATGATAGTGTGGAGAAGAGTCTGCCGGGTTAGACCAGCGTGACTCTGGCACTCCAAATACTTATTATGCCTAAATGGGTTTGACTTTGATTATCACCCAGGGCCACCTTACATTTTCCATAAGCCTTTAAATTCATTTGCGTTCCAGACTTCAAATGTTATATGGCTTTTAAAGGCAGAGTAACTTTTTCCATATTGTATTTTTGCATCCAGTTAAATTTTATTGACTTGTATGTTTCGAACCCTATTGACAAGCAAGCAACCGGCTGTTTGGTTACCATGACTTGTTCATGAATACTCAGTCTCTGCAGTTTCCATCACACCTCTTCACTTTTTCTCAAAAGATATAACCGCAGGTCTATTGATTCTCATTTGTGGCTTGACTGTGTACAGCAGCACTTCTTCTCTAAGGCTAATGCCGCTTCATTGTACCGGCTCAGCCTTTTGGGACCGCATCCTCTCAGTAACAAGTGAATAATGAGAGTGGTTGTTTTTCAAAGTGGAATTAGTTGTTTTTGTTGATACGAGGACCACCGGGAGGTTAATGGAGAAACAGCAGTCCCGGTGGACTTTCGCAGTTCTCCTGCATTATTGATTTGTTCGTTCATTTATTTATGGGAAAGGTCTTGTAAGGCATTTGCACTTAAAAAATGGAGATAAATAAAGAAGAAAAAAGTGTGTTGATATTTAATTCTGGCAGAGCTGACACTAAGCAGCTGTTTAGAAAACCATAGTCCATATGTTTGCCGTATTCCGCCTACAGCAATTTACAAAGGTACGGCAGCAGCGCGTTTCACTTGGGAAGAAGCTACATAATTTACACAATCACCCTGAAGATAGAGCCGCTCTCTCAAATGCTTTATGTGGTTTGTTTCATATAAAGCCATTTAAGAGAACAAAATAGGCATTGGTGTTATAAGAAATAGACATGGTGCCTTTGGGTCGTTTGATGATGATAATTCAAAGATAAAGTTTTTCTCCACAACCTTCTGTTGCATTTGTATTGAGGTTTTCAATAAGTAACTTAAAATCAATGTTTAACATTAAGGCATTTTTCTGCTGCTCCAGTCAGTCTAATAGAGGATTTGTTGTTGCCCTGCCTGCTACATGATACATTTTTAACAACATTTTTCTGTGTGTCAGATGAAAATGTTTTGTTTTTATGAATGTAAAAGTAATCAGGTTTTGAATTTGCAGTAATAACTGAATGTTATAAAGCTATAATGTGAAACGTCAGACATCACTATAAATTCATAAACGCACATTTTCAGACAAATATTATGCTTGTTTTTTTTCTATTTTATAATTTATACTCTTGACACTTTGATGTACTGTTAATATTATTTCTGTTTTTGTTTGTTAGGTCTCTCGTTGCAAATCTCGCGGCAGCTAATTGTTACAAAAAGGAGAAACACCTCGACCTGGAGGAGAACTGGAAGCTTGTCGAAAAAGCCCACGTCTACTACATTGCTGTAAGTCAAAATGCATCTCTTGATACTTTTTCAGTTCATCGTGTGCTCTTCTTTGTCGAATTAGAAGTCTGTTTCTCCTTTCTGAGTCAGGCCTTTTAGGTTTCAAAACAGGCATGTCTTGATGTTTGCCTTGTTTAATGAAGAATAAGAGATTTTGCTTTTGACCTGATGCACGAAGAAAAAACATTTTTTGTGAACAGTTATGTCACGAAACCTCTGTTCCAAACCGCTGCGCTACAGCAAGTGTCATTTTCATGCCCTTAAAAGGATGCTCTGTGTCATTCAAATGCATGAGGCCTGTGACAGTGAGTGGAACTTCAGGTTTGGAGATGATGTCATCTGAAGCACATTTGATTGCTCTGTGACCTGTGAGAGTTAAGAGGTCACTGAGGAACGGCATGAATGCCTCCGAAGGTCACAGAATGCTTCTGTTTACAATGCGAACTCCCTTCGTGGAACTTGAGCCAATAAAGTGATAATTCACCTAAAAATTCTGGCATCATTTACTCAGTCTCTTGTCATTTTAAACCTGTATGACTTTTTTTACGCTAAACATGAAAGAAGATATTTTGAAGAATGTTTGTAACCTAACAACGGCGGCACCCATTCACTTCTACTGTACAGACACAAAACCAACGTTATTGTGTTGATAAGTTTTTTATTACGCAGCAATCTAGAAAAAATATGTGATCCTAAACTTTTGAACAGTAGTGCACATAAATCACTTTATGTTAGTTTGTTGTCATTTGACTTCAATCTATGTAAAGTGCATAAAGTAAACATTTTTCAAACAGTGATGTTGATATAAACATTAAAGTTTTCGATTGAAGCTTTAAGACAATTTTCCATTAGAATCCACCACCAGCATTTGTCATTCATCTATACGTGTTAATACCTGTTTAAGGCGTGAATCCGACTACACGACGATGAACGGTAGATGCAGAAAGCAGTTGCTGGTAATTACCGGTAATCAAGGTTGGTGTGAAACGAGCGACCCCATTACACTCCGACCTTATTGTTAATGAGCCATTGCAAATGTGATTGGGATGGCTCTCCACGTGGGCCTGTACCTGCTGTAAGCTCCATTCACTGACAGTCTGGCATCCGCACAGGGTTGGACATCACTCGTGAATACCTGTATATTGTAGGGCTGTGATTAACCTCGAAGCAGGAGTCGGTCTTTGAAGCTCAATTTGGCAGCCATTGTAACATGACGCTCTAATCAAATCATTCTCATCCCTGATTAAACCATTTTCATCATGTCGCCATTTGCTGAATAGGAAGCTTGAGGCTATGCATGAATATTGAGGAGGAGCCGTTCGGTGTTGACGGCCTTTGTATATTAGAACTCGGCTGAATGCGCCAATGTTCATGGGAAAGTGCTCTGATGGCTCTGCCGCTCCATTGGCTCGTTGTTGCCGTCACGTCTTTTCAGCACGCTTGTTGCATGAGTGTCGGCTGAACGCTAAGATGTGCGTCAAGTCGTGCTTTTGGATGTGTAGCTGTCCTCAAAAGCTGCAAGTCAAGGAATAATGAGAACAAGTATGTGTTTATTGTAAGGCTTTTGGTATGGCTTATTCGACACCGATCCTCAGGGAGAAGTAATAGTTTCTGTTCATGTCCGAGGTTTAAATTCCCGTGTCCCAGCAGGTCGGCTTGTTTTTCCCTCCATGGGCCGTGATAGCAGCTTCTCCAGGTGCTCTGCAGGTTTCTTCTCTATGGACATGTTTAATGCATTTGGCCAGGCTGCAAAACTGCTCCAGACCCCATTTTTCTTGTTCTCTCTCTTTCTTTCTTTCTGGCTGTCTCTCTCAGTTTCTGGCCAGAGGCAGGATGGTTCTGGTGGAGTGTGAGAATTGATTATCCAGCCAGAGAAAGTTCATTACCGGAGTGGATCTTCTCCCGCTTGATGATGGGGGTCAACCCCTTAAATTCAACTTCTGGTCTCAGTGTGGTGAGCAAGTAGAAATGGACACGATCCACCTGTTAACTCTGTTTTGAAGATCTGCAAACTTGCAGATGCTTTTTGCTACACGTACTTGTTATGAAAGGGGATTCCGATGCTTGTTTTGGCTGGGTGTGAGATCTTTATTGTTTGAACTGGTTGATCAAATAAACGGAGCTCTCCTGCTGGAAGTCTTTCTGTATTGGACTGACGCAGAGTTATGTAAGCGGTTTCCTCTTCCATATAACCATCGCAGGCTGTGGCACCAGCCAGTCTGTCCATGTTATGCATCATTCCACATTTGTCTGTCTCTCTGCTGACCTTACGCTCTTCTGTGACTCTCTTTTCTTTCGTCTGCTTGCAGGATGCGGCTCTCACCTTACTGTCTGACAAATTCATCCACACTCAGTGTTAAAGTGATGAATTAAATCCCAATTCATTCAAAATGCAAATATGCCACGGATCAGCTATGAGACTGGAATTAGCATTCAGTGTCTGTGCAAATATGTAATCACTGTGTAACTGGCAACCGTGTGAGCCCATCTGTACTCTGAGATCACAATACCGTGGTCATTCCTCAGCCCACTTCCTTTCCACACTGGACTTCTTGAGATCTGCACATATTATCTCATATCCCGCTTGGCATTCTGGGATAGCACATTGTAGACCCTCAGTTCGCTGCCAGAATTCTTATTTGCTGTTTACCGAGTCACAGACCTCGGTGTGTACACAGTCATGGCCCTAACATTATAGCGTATCATGGCATCGCTTAGCCGCTCTGTTTTTCTCCCAAGCACCTCTAAGTATCCAGTGAGATTGACTTGTTTAATGGTAAACAAGGACATATTGTGCATCCCGAGTGCAGAGGTCTGCTTGATAGTCCTCTGTTGGCGCATTTTGCTGAGATTGTTTTTTAAAGAGGGCTGAGTGGAGACCATCCAGCACCGTTTCCACTTAATGCACTGTGGCATGCTTTAGTGCAGTGATAAGGGAGTCCTCCTTGAGCAGTAATCTCCATTGACCTTGTGTTTGGAGTGGAAGACTTCACTGTGTGAACATGAAACCATGCAACCCATTCGCTTTAACCTCAGGGATTGATTTTAATTTACCCTTATGGCATTTGTTTGAGAGACTGGGTTTAGCGGTTTCTGAAACAAATACCAGTGCTTTTAAAGCAGAAAAATATACGTTTTGGTTTGTAGGCTTGTGTTGTACTGTACGTAAATGAAGTGCCGCATCATCATCGCTTTGCCATTGTTGCAACACTCAGCATACATTTTGTTTTATTTTAAGAATCAGCATGTAATTGCTGTGAAGTGTGAATGTATGAATGTACAAATGGTTGAATGTATGCAAGAACAGACAATGCTAATTATAATGCCATATGCAAATGTATGTTAGAACAAAGGCATTTAAGTATGTGAGTATTATGATGGCATCATTACCGTATGTTTGCTGTATGTTAGTGCTGAACGTTTTGCCAATGTAAGTCAGGGTTTCTCAACCAGTGATTTGTGGTGGAAATTCTGGTGGTTTTTCAGAATGAGATAGAAATGCCAATACCATATAATTTGAAGAAAATTAATTAATAATAATAAAATAATAAATTATTACATTTAATTATTGTTAATTAATTAATAACTATTACAATTGTATGTATGGTATTTTATTATAAGAACAATAATATAATCGTTTAATAGGACTAATTTAATAATATATTAATATGATATGATATAACATAACATCAAATTATAATATAATATATATATATATATATATATGTATATATATATTCATAAATATTTCCTACTTAATTATGTAGTATATTGAATATTATAGAATTATTATAAAATAATATAATAATTATTGTAGTATAAGAATTATTAAAATAAATTATTAATGATTATTATAATATAATTATTTTATTGAATTAATACGCCCGCTACCGAAGGGCGCTATTGGACGAGAAGAGAGTTAATGCGAGCTCGGGCCGCTCTGCCACCGTGGCACGATAGAGGACAGCACGCAGGCAGAACAGCCATTTTTCACCGGAGAAGAGGAAGAGGGAGGGAGGGAGGGGTGTTGAACTTGTGCCAAATGTTTGGTGGCAGGCTGTTGCTAGGAAATCAGAATCCTCAGGCAGAGTGTTCCTCAGTGAGCAGTAATGAGAGACAGCAGCAGCGCTGCAAAACACACACACACACACACACAAAATGGAGATGGATTTCTAAGAGGGAAAGACAGAACGGAGTGTCATGGATTGTGTTTTTGGTCTTTCTAGATTTTTGTATGAATGTCAGATGAGCTGTACTTTGTGATTGTTGTTTATATCAAGCATCCTTGTCACAAAATCACCTCGTGTTGTGTATTACACCTGAGTATTAACCTTACTGTTTCGGTCCTCTCTATTCTGTGAACAGTCTCTGAAGGCACTGACACAGAACCGTTCTCTTAAAGAGACAGCAGCACCTTTTTTATTTGTTTTTAAAAAGGTGTATTCGTGAGCTGCCCAGAGACTGGGTTTTAAGACCGAACGTTTGTTGCTGAAGTGATGGCTGCTAGGCAGTTTAATAATGCACCACGTATCCTTTACAGGAAAGGCAATCCCAGAATGCACTGTGACAAGCTCTGTGAAAATAAGTAAGCCAAGTTGTTGCCTGCGTAAAGTGTTCCAAATCAAATTAGGGAATGAGGATGCTGCCCTTGTGGGCAGCTCCCTATGTAGGCAGCAAGGCTCCCTTTGGTGTTATAGGGGGATAGAAACATTGGGGGGGTGGATGAAGTGTGAGAGAGATGAAGATAATTAAAAGCAGAGCCAGTCGGGCCCTGGAGGGCCTCAGCTGCAGATGGTTCTCGAACAGCCCAGGGACACAAAAGAGGAGCTCTTGACACTTGCAGGCGTGTGCCAGTTCCACTGAGTGGATGTTTCGTCCAGGGACGATGTGGCTGTGCGTGGAGGTAGCATCGAAAGGATATGTCATCTGTGGAAAAAACACACTCATTCTCTCGCTGTCTGTTTTTTCTAACGCTATCTATAGCTCACTTTTCACATTGTGCATTTGCCTAGTGCGAGCTTTCAGACTTGTAAGTGCTACGGTGCACACAAAGCAGGTTGAGCTGCGTGTAAAATACTGTCAGCCGTGCAGGAGAGAAAGACCATTAACTGATACAGCAAGCAGTATGCCAGCCCCGCACCCTGAAGTGGCATTATTCTCTCTCTCTCTTTCTCTCTTTCTGTCACCCTCTGTGTTTTTTTCCCCTTTCTTTTTTCACCAATCAGGCATCAGAGTTCCCTGGCAACAAAATTGGGCACCGGGTTGGGGGTTGGTTGCGTTTCATACTCATAATGACACCTCATTCACATGGTTTTTGCCGAGGTGACTTGCAATGCCATCCCTCCCGCATAGGTATCGCTGCTTTGCTCAGACGCACGCATGCGCACGGCAGCCCTCCTGCTGACCTTGAGCTGAATCCGGCGTCAGCTGCCCTGTAAACTGTATCCCCCCACCCCACTCCACCAAGAAACATCACACGATGCAAATTCAGCTGGTGAGGGCGAGAAAATGACTGGCAGCGTCCCGTGACTGCAGGCGGCTGGTCACTATGGTGGATCGCTTTCATGAAATTTAATTAGTGCGGTTTACAAAAGCAAGCATCGCTATTATTTTTGTCACCATTTGGATGTAACTTTGGCACACAACTCGCGCTGTGTTGTGCGGACGGTAACTACACCTCAAATCACAAAGCTTTAATTACTATTATTTAATAATTACAATTATTATTATATTAGTAGCATATATTAATATATATATATATATATATATATATATATATATATTATTATATTAGTAGCATATATTAATATATATATATATATATATATATATATATAAACATATTAATTGCTATATGAATAAAAAAGTTTGTATTTGGTTGTAGGTTGTTGCCACACTTCCTTGTGCCGTACACGTGGACAAACTTAAAGAGATAAGCAGCGTTCCTGAGTCACACTGACAGTAAAAATGGCTTGTTTGCTTTTCGATATGTTGATAGCTTGATAAGATCTCCACTTTGTTGCTTTAGGGAGTGAGGTAGTCTGTTTCTAATTGTGATTCTAACACCGACAAAACATTCAGTGGCCTAGACTGCTGTACCCAGGGAGAGCCAAATGAATCATAAACCTTTGCTAAATGAATCTATCAATTTCAGACAGTAATAATATGACATTTAGAATCTGTTTATCATTTTATTATTTTTCTCTAATAGCAGTCGGTAATGGCGAGGTCCAACGTGATGATAAAAGCCTAATTGTACAATTATACGCACATTGCATCTTAACCATTAGCCCCGCTCCCCCCTTTTACCGATTCATTTATGCATCCGTTGTGCAAACACAACAGCAGTCAGTTAGGTATTATTTGCCATGTGTCTAATTTGCTGGGAATCAGAAAGGCATTTGTGCTGGTTGGTGATAGGTGCCTGTTTACCCAGTGGAGGCATGTTTGCAGTGTAATTGAAGCATCATTAGCTGACGTGAGTGGAGGAACGTGTGTTATAACGCTACATTCTGGAGGATTGACTGCTGCTTCAGAGAGACAGAGATATAAAGCAATGCACATTGTCAGGACATCCCATAGGTGTGGTTTACACTTGGTATTAATTCTGGTCTCATTAATACTGGTCTCAGCGACCTCGGGTCACAAGGGGTCGGGTGTGACAAATTGCAGTTTACACCTGGTATTAATATGTATTTTCTCTACTCATTGGCAGATGTATTTTGATAGTCTCTGATTTTTTTGTTTTAATAATAATTTTATTATTATTATTATTTCACTTCAGCATATTTATTTATTTTATTTTGTTTATTTATATACACTTTACAGACAGTTATAATCTGCCGATGTTGAACTTCTGTGACTCGGCATTTCAAAGTGTGCTCTAATCCATACAATCCGCCCCAAAATTGTAAGAAGATAGATGGTTTCAAAGCAAC
Organism: Oreonectes daqikongensis; assembly: GCA_026939265.1. NCBI lineage: Eukaryota > Metazoa > Chordata > Actinopteri > Cypriniformes > Nemacheilidae > Oreonectes > Oreonectes daqikongensis. Next base: position 737,561 of record JAOTQM010000049.1, read on the forward strand.
AACATAAACAAACGTTATTGTGCATGCACGCTTTTCTGACACAAACTTAACTTCCGGTGCACATCCACAAAGAATAGAGTCCCTGCAGATTATTTCTGACAACAAGAAAAGGAAATAACAAGTGTAAAAGAAATATGTCTAGTCAGTATTATTTTGGGTTCTAGTAGAAGAACCGTTACTAAACTAAACTTAAATTTGACAAAGTTACACAACCCATTCAACAAATTGTCTATTTCATACAATTATTATACAATAAAATATTCATATAAATGTATATCAATTAAATTAAACATAAATAGTTAAGTTATTAACCACTAGCCAGACCGATCAACAAACAGACCGGAAGTTAACTTCAGCCAGGCGTTTGTGTTTGATTAAAACCGCTTATATGACAATTTCTCATGATGTGTTGTGCTTGCTATTAACACACAAATATTGTGACAGTTATGCTTAATAAAATGTGAGAGAAATTAAAATGATTAAAATGCGATTAATTTTCGAGTGAACTATCCCTTTAAGCTACACTTGATTTGAACAAGAGTGTTAGTTTTTTTAAAAGCAAGTTGCTTTATCAAGCTTTGCTATATTTAAAAGTCTGTCTTTAGAACCACTCTCAGGTTAAGCAAGAGCTCTTAAAGTTTCTGTAAATCAACATACAAATTCACAATCGCACACATTATGAACAGCATTCAAACACAGCCGATGCCTGCAAGTGTACACACTCATGCTCATTGCTGTAAACCTCCTTCAAGCACAATCCTTTCCTGTCACTGAATTGTGATCAAAGTCTGATGCTCGCGTGTTAGATGAACGTTTGATCCGGCAGAGTGCTCTCCACAGCCAATGGAAAGCGCTCTTCCTGTCTGCCCCGGGGAGGAAGCAACCGGCTGAGAGGTCAGGCTAATATTTGGAGATGATAAGTGGATGCCGCTGGAGGTCCGTAGGCCTCTTGTTAAGGTTTAGTTACCCGACTCTGAGAGCGTCTTGAACCCCCCTCCATGCCACCTTGAACATGGGATCACTGCTCTTCGAGAACCTCCCGCTTAAAGATTCATGCGGTGTGGCCGTGAAATCACGCGGGTTTATGAAGTGCATCGGCTCTCACTGGAGATGCAGAGTCGTGGCTGATTGTTTCTTAATGCGTTGAGCATTGAGACTCGCGCATTACTGCCCTGATCCGGGTATGAGCGGCAATGAGCACACCGATACCACAGAATCAATAAAATATCACAGAGTGTTAAATACTGTATCAAGTACATGCTGAGATCTGACTCCGAGGCAGCGGTTTTGAAACATGGTGAATGATTCAAGCTTTTAATGACACTGAAAATATCTTGCGCTGTTGATCCATCTCTCGTTGAAGTTTCTCGTTGAGTCTCTGGTCCCTCAGGACGATCCGGATCCACGCCACTTTGCCCAGCACAGACAGGAGCGTGAGAGGATATCACCCTGAACTTCCTCTCACCCTGATGAGCAGTCATGGGACGTGGACGTGGACGGCGGGACGCTTAATATTGTCTTTTCCATTTGATTTACAATCGCTTTCGGTGCCCTGAAGAGAAGAGATGAAATTTCCTTCGAAGCCACTATTCGCGTCATCATTTATTAGCGGCGGTGGATGGTGCGAGATGGATCTTAGATGTGTGGGTGAGTCAGAGTAACACTGTGCAGATGTTCGGGCACAAACAGATGTCAGGAAGAGGGGTTTGGGGATGGAGGGATTCACACTTTTCTTAGAGTGATTGCTCCTTTTACATCATGTCATGGTTGATGGCTAATGATTTGTGTGTTTGTACATATCTCTTCCTCGTTCACTCCTTCATGTCGGATTTTGTTGTATGTTATTTTTTTTGTGCACACTGGTTTATATTTTTTGGTTTTCTTTTTTTCTTTGTCTACTGTTTTAACCCTGAGCAGCACTGTGAAGAACTGACTTACTAAATACGGAATATGGGTAGTTGACAATACCATAAATGTGTCCTATGGTGTGACTTAGCAAATACTTAGAAAACCAACTGTTAATAATATATTATTTTATATTATTAATATTTATATTTATTTATATAGTACACTGCACATTCAACTAATTGTTTATTTAATACAATTATTATACAATAAAATAATAATATAAATTAAATAAAGTAAAAATAGTTATATTATTAGCAACTCGCCAGACCAATTAACAAACAAAGACCCGAAGTTAACTTCAGGCCAGGCGTGTGCGTCTGATGAAACCGTATTGGTAATTTGGACTGAATTTTATAGTCATTTTAGACTTTTGTTTTATTGCTCTAGTTTTAAAGCTTCAGAACAAGCTGAACATTTCATTTTCAATGTTCATTTCATAGTTTAAAGGTCTTTACTGTAATAAATGGTGATACACAAATGATCCAGCTACAGACACATATTCCTTTTTTATGTGCTACTTCTGTTTGTATTTTCTGCATTTAATTTGACTTACTTTATGCTCACTTTTATAGTCTTATTTTTATCCATTGTCACGTTATGGGTTTTTTTAACACCAGTCGGAAGCAATGCTCTCAGTTTTGTTGTATACAGAGCTATACAATGACAATAAAGGCTTTCTATTCAATAAGTCGGTTTTTTTTTTCTTTTTTCAAATTGAATGGCTTTTGCTACAACATAGATTAAAAAGGTTAGCAAGTATACCAAACACCTGAATATCCATTACTGTCTGTAGAGCTTTGTTTTATAAATCCTTCTTTTTCTTTTCTGTCTCTCTCTTTCTTTTCCAGCTCTATAAAATGTCTTTGTGAGGAATGTTTGTGAACATGCTTAGTGAAACATGAAATGTCTTTTGCCTTGAGTTATATTTTTGCTTTTGTTAACAAGAAGTCTCTGATTTACTTGTATATTGTTTTCAAATCAAGCTATTTTTTTGGCTGTAACCTGGCACACCTGGCTGGGGCCCATCCTCTAGCCCCCAGGCACAGGGGAAAAGGCTGCAGCAGTGCAGCTGTACTCATACACACACACGCACACACATCCTCCCTCTTATAAACAAGACGTGCTCCATCCATAACAGCAGCCATAAGCTTCCTGGCTGGATACTAGGGTTGTGTTCAGGACATTCAGGAAATTCTGTATGTTCATTCCGAGCAGTGCCAGTCAGACACGTGGAAAGGTCATTCACTTGATGTTCCTCATCTCTGCTACCACTGTCCGGTTTATCACACATATCAAAACAAAGCCAGAAGCATGTGCTTTAAATGAATGTAATGTTATTGAAGAATTCCCTGTACTGAACGGAAAGTCACGAGTCTTGTACCTATTTATGGAACAACTGACGAGAAACAGAGCTATTAGCCGGTGACATAATGAGGTGACGTCGTGGAGCGCTCGGTGACGTGCTCATTATCTGTGGAAGATGTGAGTCATCGAGCAGGAAGAGCAGAAGAGAGACAGAGAGATGAAGTGGGTGAATAAGCAAATCCAAATGAACAAGATTCCCACTTTGTCAGCGTGCTTGACTCTCAGATGATAGGCATTCCCATTGAGATGCCTGAAAAATTCAACAGATCATCATTCAGGGGCAGAGCAGGGGACGATATTGATTTGAATTCAATAATGATAAGTTATTTGAAACTTCCATTTGAACATTTTTCTTAGTTAAGCATAATGTACCCCACTGCATACATACATACAGACGTGCTTAATTTCATGACTACACATTTCTTGTATAGAATTGCATTAATAAATTACCACTTTTCCACATAGAAATACTAATGGGAGCTTAGAATTACCTATAACAGTCGTGGAGGCGTGGTGCTTTTATTAGGCCTGTTAATGGTAAGTGCTGAATTCCCCACAGTTTTGGGTGCCGTGGCTGGCTCTTGAGTTTCCAGAGCTCCTCTGCATGAATATTCAAACAGCTCCATTAATGAGAATAGAGCTGGATGAAGGCTGCAGGCTCCATGATACGCTTGAATATGAGTTTGAAGCAGCGCAGCTGGTGGGTACACGCACATCAGGATGTGATGCGGGGGCATTTCTGCCCTGGGATCTCGCTCAGAACGAAGCCTTTTCTTCTCGTTCCTTTCCTTTTTTTGAGTTTAATAACACTGTACGTTTGAAATGGATCTGATTCAAGTCGAGAACACAAATGTGTTGTCAATAAAGGAGCTCCAGAGCGCAAGAACAGAAGTTGGTAATAGCGTAGGATTCTCAGATCCCCTAGAGCTAATTAGCGGCGCTTTAAAGGAAAGCTTTAACAAGGCAGTTTTAATGAATCAATGCTCTGGCCTCCAATATCGCAAAGCCTCGATTTTAATACGCAGTAAGATTTTAGCTGGCGAAATATAACTGTTCTGAATTATTCTTTATGCCGTTGCCTACAATGATATCAGCCGTACGTTAGATAATAAAGATTTGTAGATATGATTTCTTACTCTGGGACTGTTGGCTTATTTGAATTATCTGTTCATTATTTTCCCTTTTGTGCAGGATTTGGTTATTGGTGTATTGTACAGGACTAAAGGGATCATTTACCCAACCTCTTGTCATTTCAGACATGTATGACTTTCTTCTGTAGAACACAAAAGAAGATATTTAGAACAATGTTGGTAAACAAAAACTCTTGACTGCTGTATTGTATGGACACAAAACCAATGCAAGTCAATGGGGACCACTGGTTTTCTTCTTTTCTGTTCTGCAAAATAAAGTAAGTCATGCATGCTTGAAATTACAAGAGTCACCCTCATGATGACAGAAATTTCATTTTGTGGTGAACTATCCTTTAAGGTTTTCATTTGATAGAATTACTGTTCCTGTATCATGTGGGTCTACGTTTCAACAAGATTTTAAATGATACAATGTAACAATTGTAAAATATTCTTATATTATAATACTATTAGCCGGCACACAATAGATAATGAACTATTGATACAATCTTTGTGGAAATGGCTTATTGAGATGATCTGTTAATATTTTCCGTTTCCTGCGTGTATACTTAACACAAGCTTCTTTAACTTTTGCTTGTGTTTTTAGGAAAACATCAGAATAAGCTAAGAAGGTAATAGTTTTTTCAATCATTTTAACCCGCCCCCAGTCCTTTTTTGTGCGCTTCAACACACGCACACACATCACTCCTGTCTTCTTCTCTGTGTGGTTCTTATCTTTTGGGCTCAGGAAGTAGTTTGAATTAACAGGCTGGCTTTGAAGCCATCAGGCAAGGTTAGCCCCACAAGTATTTCCTGTTATGGCATCGCTCTTAATCCATGAAACCAGATTTCTCATCTGTAAAGTAGATAATGTGTCTGGAAAAGCAAAAACATTTACTCTGGGTTATCATGATTAAGCAGCTTAGCCACGACACGCGGCGCTGGGGAATAGCAGCAGGAGACAGCTTCTTTCCCTCCTCCTGAAAATATCACTGGTGGATTGATGCAGTGAGCCTCTCTCTAAAAACAATCAATTTCTGTACCCGTAATAAATGGCCTGTTTGTTTGGATTCATGGCGGAGTTGAACGAGGGAGCTTTCTTTCCTTCCCATCATGTCATACTCGGTTAATGAGCCAACTGCGAGCCTGACGTTATTGACTGATAAATAATGCAGGAAATTACTTTTGATTCTATTTTGTATTCACATATCACGGCGCTCCTATTAATCAGCGGCAATTTCTAGTTGCAGCATTACCTTTTATAAATGTATTCAATTTCATGGCAAATCACAAATGCTACAGCTTATTAAACCCCTCTTGATCTCACGCTAAGTTTTAATGCGGCGCACGCACACACTCCACATCGCAGAGGTCTAATAATGCTGTGGCATCTGCAGGCGCTTTTCTAACACGTTATTTCACATGTTGGAAACCACATAAGCCATGTTAGCACAGTAATAAACGCCACCCAGCCCTGTGCTGTCCTGCTCTCAGCTAAACCAACACGCCGCTGCACACTGTCAGCCAGGATGTGGTCAACTAACAGCATAGCATCTTTTACTTCTGAAAAAAAAGATGCTTGTTTATCGAGTTAGAGTAAGTTTCACTTGTGTCACTGTAGATTAACTGGATATTAACAAAAGATATTAGACTTTTGCTCAGACTTTTTTCGTTTTGAGTTAATTAAATTTAGCATTACTTCATTTCACTAAGGTTGTATTTGTTAACGTTATTAATTGCATTGGCCAACTTGAACTAGCAATGAGCAATATGGTTTTAGCTAAACCTTTTTGTGTATTGCTGACAAATATTATGGACATGACGTAGCATCATACAGTACACGTACAAGCTATTTTTAGTTTTATTTAAACGATCACTTTGGATTTCCATAATAAACATCGAACGTAACCGTATCATTTGCTTGCTAAATCCTAGAGCACCTAGCTATTATGGTTTTGGATAATGCATACACAACAACCTGTAGAGCTGTAACCTCTAGTCTAAGATCAGGTGATTATTTTAAGCACCTGTTGCTTTATGAATATTGGCAGACATCTTGAATTTGTAATACTTAATATCCACTAAAATGCCCTCTCATGACTCACACAGGTCAGATGCTTATTATTCCCAAGAGGCCAAGCTGAAGCTTTCATGTAAAAAACGCAGGAAGTATTTGCCTGTGCATATCATCCCCACCAATAACCCCCCTCCCACTTTCGTTCCCAGCTAAAAAGCAAAGCCATCACGGAATTCAGGCTCCAATTAGTAACCCTTTGAGTGGAGGAGTCTAAACCAGGCAGATGTACTTGTGCAGATGAATGAAGGGGGAAGCGGATGTATGTGCTTGTACTACGAGTCGGCTCTGTTAAATTGGCTCTGATGATTTCCATTTTGTGGCACAATTAGATTAGAGGAAGGAATCGCACGCTGATCAGTGGCTCTGAAATCAGTATGACGTGTCTTTGATGAACCCTTCAGTGTTGAGAGAGGGAGATAATGGGATGGAGAGAGAGAGAAGCCCTGGTTTCATTGCCTCGCCTGTCTGCCAGGGACCTTTTAAAAGGATTTCGTTCAGAGATCAGTTCGCTGTGTACTGCACAGGTGGTGTCATTTGTTTGCATGTAAACCGGAGGCACTGACACAATTTTGACGAGAAAATGTAGCCGCAGCCGAGTGATAGGAACTAGACCCAAGGGAGATGTGTTTTCAAGTCTTTAATCTATGGGGACATTACCATGGGGATGAGTCTATGCAAACACACTGAGGTTCAAGCTGTTGTGGGACTTTAATCTATTTTATGACATTGCTTCTAAATTCATGGTGTATATTAAATATATTGGATATTCGTCCATCTGTGTTGCACCCAAACTTTTTGGTTTGGCCAAAAATTTGCCCTGTAAGTTTACCAATGTTAAAGGGATAGTTCACCCAAAAATGAAAATTCTGTCACCATGTACTCACCCTCTTGTCATTTCAAACCTGTATGACTTTCTTCTGATATTTTGAAGAATGTTAAAAACAGAAAACCATTAGTCCTCATTGACTTTGAGATTGGTTTTATGTCCATACAATAGAAGTCAATGGGGACCAATGGTTTTCAATTACCAACTTTCTTCAATATCTTTTTTGTGTTCTGCAAAAAAAACTCATACAGGTTTGAAATGGCAAGATAGTGAGTAAATGATGACCGAACTTTCATTTTTAACTGAACTATCCCTTTAAATGCATTTACACTAGCACTTGACGTGTTTTTCACATTCGCTTCCATTCTCTTCATATTCCTTTTTTCTTTTCCCTTGTTTGCCGTCTCCATTGGAGAGTAGATCCACATGCTTGTTTTGCCATCGAGAAGAGGGAGCCTTGAAAAAATATGATTTGCACATCATTTGGGTAACACAGTGGCATTATGCAACATATTTCCCTGTTAGTGGCACAATTGAATCGAGAACACTGAGATGTTTGTGCCCGTGAGGGCAGAGTGACATTCGCTTGTAGAGAAGTGACGTTCGACACGTAACGGGCGCATCTGATGTGACTGTTTGACAGACGTTTCTCTTTTTTTTTTCGCTTCGGCTCGGTTTCAGATGCAGCGTGGTTGCTTTGAAGGCTGTAGCTGTAAGCCGTATCCCTGCTTGTTGGCTGTACTTGTTTCAATATTTAATGCCAAAGGTCGGCAGAGCGAAGCCGGTGTCCCACATAAGGGATGGGAATGAAGGAAAGAAGCTGTCTGTGGACAAGCTTAGATGAATTGGGGGTGATAGACTCGACATTATCAACGGCACTTCAAATTGTCCTTGTCAACCCCAATTCCATTAAAGTTATTAGAATTGTCGCACAATATTCGCAATTAAGTGCTTCGCATTTAGTGCGTCTATTTTTTGAGCGTGTTTGTAGGTTGTGAGGATGGATTTTATTGTAAGCTGCTCTTTCGAGCTGCAGGGAGAAAGCCATACCAGTCGAAGCCTCTCGTTGGACCGCTGCTGCCTTTTGAAAGAGGCAGAAAGTTTCCTTTTTCCTCACAGAGGAGATAAGGCCAAGTGCCTGTGAGGATTACATTGGCTAAGCCCTTATCACTCCAGAAAACTCACGGCCTGCTTCAGACTGACTGCACGTTAAAATCAAGAGGAAATATTCTTCTTGTAAGTGTTCTTATTCCCATTGAAAGTCATTACTGGGCCAGAGGAGGACAAGCTGTTTTTTTTAACCAGGGAAATTTTTCTATTCTCACTCCTGCAGGCGGCTGGCTGAGATCTGGCGTATAACACACACAGACAGGTGCTTCTGTTAGAGCTGTGGCACTGCTAAGTGTTCTTTTCATTAGAAAGACATTTACAATTTTTTAGGACCAGGTTGTTTATTTAGATGTGAGAGCCCCATGGTTACCAAACAGAGATTCTCAGAAAGATTTTATCTTCAAGTTCCTTGTTGTCTGTCTTGTTTTTTCCATTGGTCATTTATTTACATCTCAGGCAGGACATACAGTGTTTTGATGTCTGTTCTCTTTTACCCTCTTTTTTTTTCATTGAGCCCTTTGATTGCTTTCTGTCTGTCTTTCACTCACTCACTCACCCTCTCTTTATCTCTCTCTGTATCACAGCAAGGCTAAAAATGAATTGGGGCTTTGAAGTTTTATTGAGTGCTTTATTACAGGAATAAATAATGCAGACAGTGGCAGTGAATTTTTCCTTCATTAAGACATGCTTCCTGTCAGCGTACACCTGACTTCCTCAACGAGAATCAATCCTGCGTCCGGTAACCAGTCCTTAGGGGGATCTCTATTTGCCTTGCTTTTATTGATTATGATTATGAAGGTTGTGTGACTGTCAGCAAACTCCCCATTATGTTTTCTGTAATCATATGTTGAAGTGGACAGAACTGAGTTAAAAGCAGATCTCAGATCACATACTGACTGCAGCACATTAATCTACAGGAAACTAAACTGAGACTATTTTGTCCGTGGCTTTCCTGTAGTCAGTAACGCCAAGGTCATGGGTTCAATCCCAGGGATTGAACATAAACAAATGTATAGTATAATGAAAGTGACCTATTTTTTGTCAGATATGGTGACCCATACCCGAAATGTGACCTCTGCATTTAACCCAACCAGTGAATAGTGAACACACACACTTCAAGTCGTGAACACACATACACCGGGGCAGTGGGCAACTATCACTGCGGCGCCCGGGGAGCAAACAAGGGTAAGGTGCCTTGCTCAAGGACACGTCAGTTGTTACCTGCCGGTACTGAGAATCGAACCAGCAACCTTCTGGTTACGAGTCCGACTCTCTAACCATTAGGCCACAACTGCATAATGCAATGTAAGTGGATAAAAAGCGTCTGCTAGATGCATACATTTAAATGTAATCTAGGCTACTATTTATTTTCTTAATGTGTCTGGTGTCACTGTGCACTACTTTTCAAATAGAAAAGTTTTTTTTTATCAAAATGTAATACTTGTCTCTGTTGTGACTTGTCTTTTGATGTCACCAAAACAGGAGATCATATTAGCCAGTAGGCAGCTACATGTATTTGTACAATATTTGCTTTTCTTGCCAGACAGGTTTGATTAAAACATCAAAACAATAAAACCATGATTTCTTGGCAACAATGCAAACCACAGAATAACAGAGAATATGTGAATACCTTTTCTGTAACAATAACATCCTTTTTTGTCATTTTAAAGTCATTTTACTGTTTCCCAAAGTCATCTTGCTTAATGTAAAGAATATTTTGTGAAAATAACCTTAATATCTTTTTTTTAAGGTTTTATTCAAATGCATAAACAAAAAGCTCACTGGAAATAAAGCACACTCTCGATTATAGTTTTTTAATCTGTTATTAATATTTGTTGGTCCTCTCTTGTAATATTTTGGTTTTCTCTTGGCCTATGTCTTTATAAACTTCGCACGTGTTTGCACGTGTTTTTTGCGTTTTGAGTCTTTTTACATTCATGTCAAAGCTAAGCTTCAGTTTATATTATACAAACACACCAATGGAACATGCACACAACATTTTCAGGAAAATGTGAAGATATTTATTATCCAAAGTTGGACATCACTTTTGGCCATTACTTGTGTATGTTACTTTAGAATGTGATTTTTGCAACCCCTTATTATAACCACAATTATGATTGTTACCATATTATTTTATCACATTGAATGTATTTTTTTTAGTAACATGAATAAGAATATGGCAATAACAAGTGTTTTAGCTTCAGCCTCAGTTAAAACGTTTCCTGAAAAGTTTGTGCCAGTGGTGTTTTAAGATGGGAAGTCCCTCATCCACTGCAGGATCACTTACAGGTCTGGCTTTATTCTTATATGGAACAACTACTTTTCTCAAACCCAAAAATTCCAGATGAACTTAAGTCCTGCCCTACATATTTTATTCGAACATCCTGTTGAACATCCTATCTCACGTTACAGAATTCTGTTCTGCATGCTATTCATGTTAGCTTTAGTTTCTAATGCTTTGTACCAAATGTTTACCTAGTCTTATAAAGCCTATATTCAATAATTTATGGCTGTTAATTATAATTAAGTAATAACCATTACCAGTGCTCACATAGTAGCTCTGGAGCATACGAATAATGCATCAAGTGTAACTCATAAAACATTATTCCCAACGCAGTCATTTGAGCACTCATCCGCTGGGTCACACGAAGATGGTGAAATCAATAAATTGTTTCATTGCGTTTTATGATATTCCACCAAAGGAATTGAAAAGCAATAGATGGAAGTTAAATTTCACAGCTGCGGAATTGGATTGGGGGTTTCTAAATGAGGAACGCCACCGTTTTTTTTCCCCACACTCGCCGTCTCTCAAGGCTTCAGTAAATTTAAGCCCTCTCAGGGTATTGTAGTTCGCTCAGCACAGATTGCCTTAAGTGGCTTATGCCAATTGCTGTTTCTCAGTGCGGGCAGGGAGATGCCACCGAGAGGGGGGGCAGGAAGTGAAGGGAGCATTTAGCCATGCAATTACAGACAGAATGACTCCATGGGTTCTCGGTTTCTCTCCCTGTCTCTCTCTTCCGCCACATGAGTTAATGTGCAGCACGGATGAGCTTCTAGCATAAATTCCCCCCAAACAAACAAGCAGAGTCTAAAACAGGCAGCACATTTATCAGTCCATGTGGCATCATGACATCCAGCCTCTGTCACATCATCACACTCATGTAGTTTACGACTATTTTTCAAAGCTGCTTCATGTTTTTGCCACGTGAAAGAGCTCTGTGCCTGGGTGCATTATGGTTAAGCTGGGCATAAAATGTCGTTTTTTATATATCTTTAAAATCGGCTAGTCGTTCAAGCATCCCCATGTAATTAGATCGGTTCACCTAACCCCATTTTTTGGGAATGTACATTTTACATTTACATTTTACATTTATGCATTTGGCAGACGCTTTTATCCAAAGCGACTTACATTGTATTGTACTATACATTTGTACATTTTGTATAGTAAGCAAGTGGGGGTTTAGGTGCCTTGCTCAAGGGCACCTCAGTCGTTACCCGCCAGCCCTGAGAATCGAACCAGCAACCTTCTGACCATGAGTCCAACTCTCTAACCACTGGACCACGACTGCCCCCACGAATGTAGATGCAACACAAAGTCCCCAAGTCTGAATGTCATTTCTAAAGCTTGTTAAAAGGTGATAAGGGTCAGTTTGCTATCTGACACAAGTGTCCGCTCTCTTTCACTGCTCTTAGTGTCTGGTCTCAAGGGTGATGTATACCAGAGCTGCTTGTCTGCCGTTTCTAAGGGCAAACATTCTCTCGCCTCGGCCAGCACTCTAATTACCATGGCCTTGGCAGATCAATGACTGATCCGTTTTTTCCCCCCATTGCACAAATGTGTCACTTTAGCTGTGTGTCTTTCCATTAGCTCGCTCAATCATTTGCGGCCGATGATACAGGGAGCGGCGTGCCTTTCTTATTGGCTAAGGTCCAAGGCCTCGCTAATATAATCCTCTCTATCGATTATGTTCTGTTGACTTTCAGGAGAATTTTTTAGAGGAGTAATTAGGAGCCGCCCGGCCTGCTGCTGCTCCGAGGAGCCGGATACATTAGTACGTACCATGCTTTTTTACCAACACCTTCTCTTTTGTGCCGGTATCCTCCGCGCTGCTGGGTAACGTTATTATAATCTCATTTCCGCATAGGGGTGAGGGTCGACACGATCGTATTTAACGGAAAAGCGGCACTGTGACATCATCCAATTTGATCGCTTAATAAAGCAACTGAGACCGATTTCATTGTTAGTCTTTTGGCAAAGGTCTTTTTAATATGAAGAGCTAAAATTCTACATGATGACTGTTCAAATCATGAGATTTAGGAAAAAGAGCATAATAATACTATGCTATGAATACTGATCAGCCCTCTTATAAGTGTCAGGTGAGAACAGAGTGTTTTACTCCAATTTATTTCTAATTGAAAGTAGTGTTGCATGTTATGATAATATTACAACCGTCTCGTCGCGTTTCCAAAACACCCTGTTCGGGCGGACAGGAGAGGACTTGTTGCATAATTACATGCTCCATGAGCCGATCTGTCTTGTCTTTTGAAAGGATAATTGCCTGAATGTCCTGATGAAACCTTTGTAGTTATGAGAGAAGAGAAGCTGGTGGAGCTGTGCCACCCACCACGAATGTGTGGGGCATCGCACCGACTCTTTTATACTTCACACGCTTGTTTTTTAGCGCAGTTGACTATATCTACCTGGTTTCTACAGTTTTATTTTTGCACTGAATAGTAAATCAGGTCTATGTAAAGGTATCAGCTCTCATGTTGCATGTGGAGGTGTATGTACGTCTCATTATAGAATATGTCTTGTACATGTGATGTGTTCATACTCTTTGAAATGATGGGCGAGTGATGCCGAGTTTGTCGTTTAAGATGTAAGGGAGGATATTATGCTCCACTGAGCTTTTCATTTTCGTATTTGTTTAGAGAATGGCGTTAGCCTGATGTTACCTCTGCTGGGCGGCTGAGCGTTTGGAAGTGTCCTGCCCGTTATGAGATTTTGTTTTATAGTGCACGTCATGTGAGCAGCCAGCCCTCGTGTTGGGCGGCTGCTAATGTTTACATAATAGATGTCAGCTTGGCTGAGGCCCGAGGTCCATCAACACACACACAAACTCATAGAAGAACTCTTCTCACTTCACAACCCCGCTGTTCCCATTTAAGGAGCTTAACCCAGATTTATTAATGATCTTTGGAGTTATTTTACACAATAGCATGAGATGGGAAATGAGCTTGCCCTGAAAATAGTGTGTGTTAAAAGACGAGGTGGAGCTGGATGTGGTGATACAAAGATGATGTTCAGTCCTGTGTTTGTGTATGTTTCAGATTGATGATATTGGGTGTTGAGGTCATTCCATAATCGTTTTTACATTTTGTCTTTTTACATTACATTTACATTTGGCAGACGCTTTTATCCAAAGCGACTTACATTGCATTATACTATACATTTGTTTCCAAGTATGTGCAATCCCTGGGCTCGAACTCATGACCTTGACGTTGCTAGCACCATGCTCTAACCACTGAGCTACAGGAAAGCGTTTTTTTTTTTTGCTGTTTTCATATTCAGAATTAATTGCACAATTTATATTATATTAATGCATTTGCAAGAAACTTCTCTAAAGCAACTGTCAGTACATTTAAGTTATTATTGATGTGTATATGAGATGAGATATAAATTTGCACAATTTATATTATATTAATGCATTTGCAAGAAAATTATCTAAAGCAACTGTCAGTACATTTAAGTTATTATTGATGTGTATATGAGATGAGATATAAATTTGCACAATTTATATTATATTAATGCATTTGCAAGAAAATTATCTAAAGCAACTGTCAGTACATTTAAGTTATTATTGATGTGTATATGAGATGAGATATGTGATATATATAATGTGATATGGCATATGATACGATACGATTAATGTGTTGCGATGGACGGTATATGACATATGAGACAATATGTTATAAAATATATATGATTTTCTTTTATAATTATATTGTAATGTTATGTCATACTTATGTATATTATTTACATATCATATATAAAATGTAAAATACATACATTTATTTTACAATATGTGTAATATTAAACCATTTATCATATTAATTTGTGTAGGCTAAGTGATGTTTGATATGTTTCTTTTTTTAGTCACTGACCACCCTCCTGTCTACATATTTGTATTAGCATGGTTCGTGTAGTTTGACTCCTGATCCCAACACAATAAAAGTCACGTCTTCTTTTGACCGTCGGCCACTCGTGCGTGTTGCCGCGTTACAACTCTGGCCTCCTTTTTCCTTTATGAATGACTGATGCTGCTATCAAACACCCTGCCCACATTTAGTCTCATCGTTAGGCATTGACAAGAGGCAGTGCTGTTGATGTTTTCATCAGGGACTCTCTCCACAGTTGCCGTCAGATGATTATTTAAACAGCCATTAATCATTAATGGCCCACTTTTGCATGCGCTCTTATGTTTCTGAAGGCGCAAGAGCCGGTTACACTGCATGGCACGTCGCAATCGAAACCGCCTTCGATTCGGCTTATATTTCACTTTTAGGCTACGTCTCTGTGTGAAGGCAGGCATTGAGTTTGACAGCCTTCACACTACGTTGGATATGTTTACACATTTGTTTCCTGTGGTGTTTGAATAGGATTTGACAAGCCCGAAGAGCGTGTGAAGGATTAATAAGCCCAATGTTTCCTTGGAAAGACTGGGACTTATGGAGAATATGTATCCACTTAAAGCAAGGCGAGGCCAGGCCGTCTGCTGCTGCGTTTTTGGCTCGCGAGTCCACGCTTTCTGGCATGCCCACGTTTCACGTCGAACAGTGTACATTTTCAGTAGACAATAACATAATACCTCCTGTTGGCCGGGTGCCAAAAATTAAAAGTAGTTTTTCAGCTGGGTGATTATTACTGTTGGCTACACCTGCCTCGTTGGCGCTAATGCTAATAGTTTGAGCAATTCGTAGCAATAATCATAACAGACGGTGTTATTCTTTTGTTAAACATCAACTTGACTTCCCCCAGCGTGCTGAAATTCCCAGCGACTGCTGATCTAATCCCGCGAAGACGTCGCGCGTTTGATGACCTCATTATTAGAGGCCTAATGCGAGATCGCGATATTAGCTGTTTACACTCATCTGCTTGTTTTGCTTTAAACGTTGATGGCAATATTGTTCCAAAGTAGCATCTGTCTCCATACCAATGTGTTAAGCAGACTGTGCAACTCATCCAGGCGAGCTTTCAACAGCAATTTCAATTTACCTCACAATCTCCCGGCACGCTGAGGAGCAAGATGGATCTGGGAGCTGGCGCGTCAGGTGCTTCTTTGTCTTGTCCAACGAATCAAGCGTGTTTTTTTCCGTATCTCAACAGCAGGTGAAAATCTAATTATACCAGGATAGCGAGAGGAGGCGAGCTGTTGCCATATTTTAGCAGCTCTTAATTGTGTGCTAAATAATCTGCCTCGTGCACTCACTCCCATGCGGAGTCACACCATGAAAAATGTCTCCGTCTGAAAAAGTCGGCAAAGATGTTTACTTTGTTTTCCCTCCGAAGGTTTCTTAGTGCGTTCCTCTCCCCGTCTTGAAGTCTGTCAAACTGACATTTTAACAATAAAGGCAAAACAAACAAACAAAAACACGCGGCGAACGAACACCTTGAGATCCTTCTCCCTCGCCACAGCGTGATTGAGAATCTAAGTCTTGCCGAGGTGCTGAATTATTGCACGGATTAGCATCGGCATCTCAAGGCTTTGGGTTCCAAAACTTTTTGTCTGCTCGAAATCCCGGATAAATTCTTCACTGTTTTCTCCTCACAAGCTCTCTTAACACTAAGCGCTCGGCGCGGCGTGCGAACTCAACAGCTTAAAGTTGAGCAAAAGCCATTGATCTCCAGGGCTTCGGAGGAATGCAGCGACTCTAATTATGTAAAACCCGCCAGTTCTTTTTAGCTCTCCGATGCCCATCACGGTTAACCTCCTGATAGGGTTAATGTGTCAGGTTTGGGACTCTCTGGCTATTGCCTGAGTGAGTGTAATTACGACCTGTCTTATGGTGCTACAAATGAGCGCTCTGGGCCTGCCTCCCCTTAGCCACAGAATAACACACTCCACCTGAAGTGCTGGCGGAATGCGCGTGAGGATGGATGGCTCCCTTTAATGGACTCGCCGTCTGCGAGCAGCCCGATCCGGTACTCATGTCACGCACTGCGCCTCAGATACATGTCAGGTTAATGGAGCCGGTGATTATTTATTTATGAGCATTATTGCTAAATTGCTGATTACATATTTTTCCAGTGTCTAATTTCTTTACACAGTCATTTTTATAGTTGAAGGCTTTGTCAGCTCCCTAGAAAACCGACCTCCCCTTTCCCCACCCACAGCTATAGAAAAGATGAATATAATAGGCTCTCAATCCCCTAGAGGACGCCGCTTAAGCCGTCTAATTCGTGAAATGTATCTCTCCTCGTATTCACCTGTACATGTCTGAACATCGTCCGCTGAGAGTTCCCTCCTCTTGATCTAAAATGTTAAACCAGCAACATTCTTAAGCACCGGAGCCATTCTGACATGTGATTCCAAAATGAGATTTTGTCATAATTGATACCAGCAGCCGCGTGTTTATTTTAACGTGAAATAAACGCGCAGATTAAGTCCGTCATAACATGATACTTTGGACCGCTTCCTCTGACCGTCTCTGAAAAGTTTGTTATGGTTGTCTCAGCATTCATTATAATAAAATGATTCTTTAATCAAGCGCAGGCCTTCGCTTTTGGCGTCGCGTTCAGATAAAGACGCGTTTGATGGGGCCCGAGAAGGAACCGAAAAAGAATGGCGCGTTTTAAAAGAGCTGGCAGCTATTCGGCTTTCATGTCAAAGGCTGTCTGCCATTAGCCCGAGGAGAAATATTAGATAAGACCCTGTTGAACATGTTTCTCAAGACGGTTAAAGAAGAACCAGATGTCATGTGGACTTTGAGGACTTTAGTGTAGTGAGATGAGCAGTGAACATCAAACACATCTTTTAATCCCTCTGGTATGCACAGCGTTGCTGCGTTGTTCCATTAAAATAGATTTATTCTTTGTTTCATTGGTTTAAATAGAACACACATATGGATATGTAATATTAGCTGTGTTTGTTTCTGTTGTTCTGTCAAATACGGTCGGCAATTGCTAAGATTAATTCTGATCCAGCTCTTTTCGTCCAGTGTAGAGAGAGGCAGAAGTGTATTACTCATTTAAGATGGCCGCTGTGATAGTCAGGTGTCAGGTCAGTGCAATCTGCTCCGAGCAGGCCGTGTATTGATCCTTCACGTGGGACTCTTTCGGAGATAAACCCTGCGTATGACAGGTGAAAGGGTGAAGATTCTCATCTCCAGGGCCCGTTCAGCTACAGAGAAGTCGAAGCCGGTCTGCGCCAATCCTGCAGTGGGCTTCTTTTCCTCCCAGCACATGGGTTTGAGAGGCCTGCTTAGCATGCAGATTTAATAGAGAATGCTAAACGCAGGCCTTTGAAGGGCTTTAATAAACTGGAGCAGATGTCTTGGTGAACACAAGGGCCACGTCGTCTGCCGGTGAGTGGACTCGCCTGGTTGCACGCATTTCCATGTGACATACAGCGGTAATTCATAAATGATACATCATGCATTAAGGCTTTTTTTGAGTGACAGGTGACCTTTCATGTTGAGTTTGTGGGTTTGTTTTTATTCTGAATGCCCAGAGAATTGCGAAACTTTTGAAAGTAGGAAGACTGTACGACGGCTTTTCCTCCCCAGAAAGCTGTGAAGGGAGGAAAGAGAGACGTACATCCATTAAAAAGGCTTCCCTCTGGCCATCTCTCCAACTTCAAACACACTAACATTAAAGTTCCAATAATGCAGTGGGCTGATTCTCCCAAACGATGCTCGCACATCATAGCAGAGGTGTGCTAATGATGGGGGTAATGCTGAGAGACATACACACAGATGGTCCATTACCTCTGCACAGACAGCATCTAAAGCTACCCAGAATGCTTTTGGGCTTGGGCCAGTGTAACCACTGTAATGGTTGTTTTCAAAGGTGTTTTTATTTCTGAGTCAAGACATTGTAAAGACCTGGCTAAATTATACAGCTGTTTTATGGTGATGTGAAAGACAACAAGCCATTAGAAAAGGTCTCCATCAGATCTTTGATTCATTTCAGTTTGTGCTGCGCTTGTCAGTCAGTTGGTTTGTTAGTTATATACTGGAATAATTTTGGCATTAAAACTAAGCAACAATGCACATGAAAACTGTATTTTCTTTATATATTTATTTTCTTTATATACATATATATTTATTGTATTTGTATATTTATGTTTTACTTAAGTATATTAGTGATTATTTTGTCATTTTTCTGTGAACACTGGAAAAGTAGCGTGAACTTTGGCTATTAAAACAAGACTTCAAGTCTTTTTTTTTTTGTGACTTTTTCTGACATACTGCAGGTATCAGAGACCTTAACTCCCAGTGATAGTTTTTATAAAGTTTCATCATGTGTTGCTTTCAAGAGAGGGGGAAATGATGACATCTGCTATTACTGACAGTAGTGGATGGATGGTTCGTACGCCCACATAGGAACAATGTACTATACGCCGGTGACAAGCCTCTCGGATTCCCTCTCTGAACGGTGTAATAGCTGACACAGTCACACTAAACACATGAAGGTCACTTCTCTCCACTCTCAGCTACAAAAGCCTCTTCTGTTTTAATGGAGAGCTCTGAGCATTGGTAAAAGCCAGGGGTCCTCCAGCAACAGCGTTCTCACACTCTCTATTGTGTTTCTCTCTCTATTTTATCCCTCTGTGTCCTCCGATTCCCTTAATCTCACCTACACTGTATCTCTGAATTGTTCCCTCAGTGCAAGAAGAAGCGTATGGATGGAACAGGCCCAGCTTAGGGTTTCAGGTTTAAACGCAGAGGTGTTGCCTTACCAAGTCTGTATTCATTCACACAATGAACCAAGGAGCCTCTCTTGTTTCTCGGTAAGAAGAGTCCAGACAAGACCTTTGTTTTCCACTTCATCAGATGCAAGCATGTTTTTTTTACTCCTGTCCTTCTGAACAAAGACTGGAGAGCAGCCATCACGCTGGGCTCGGCCGAGTCTCTTCGGACAGGAGGGGAAAATCACACCGTGTCTTCAGATCTCCTTTCTGGGAGCGTAAGGGCACTAGGGGAGACTTTGTTACAATTGCAGTGTCTAGCAAAACAAACCTTTTTATTTCACTTAGTTACAACATCCACATGCAAATATAAACAACTCTTGTAAATGAAACTGAAAATAATCTTTTCTCGTGGCTACGTTTCTCTACCCAATTTGATATCACTGTATACGCCTTAGTTCGTTTAATGTATATATGTTGTATGTTTTTGCTCAGAGCGAGCCCACAGCAAAGGCGAGATGTGGAAGTGCTCCTCGGTGTGACCTTGCACTTATTCCTCTTTGAGGAGGTGGGCCAAGGTGCCCTTTGTTGTATTGGATTGTCTCTGTGAACTCTTCCTGCTCTCTCACGGAAACTCGGTACCAATTACGGACTCCATTTGTCATCATTCATTCTCATCTCCTAAAACCTTAATCCTGTTTGTGCCTCATCATACTCTCCATTATATCAAGCTTAGCCATGTTTACTCCACATGGAGGAGAAACGTGTTGCATTTTTGTGCTCGTTCTGTTCTGTTCTGCTCAGATTTATTGATTTATAGAGTATTGTTTTCTTAATGTTGCACTTGGTTTTACAAAAAACTCAAACCTTAATCTTAACCTTATCCTGCCCCATGCCCTTTTTGCTATAGACATGATGTTTATCTAACTGCATACATTTTGACTTCATCAATCTTCTTTTACACAGGGTTTTTTCCTCACTGTGTCCGTGGAGTCCATCCTGAAGGTGGCCAAACATGCTTCCGAGAACAACAAGATCTTCTGCTTGAATCTGTCAGCTCCCTTCATCTGCGAGTTCTTCAAGGAGGCCATGATGAAGGTTATGCCCTATGTGGATATACTTTTTGGCAATGAAACGGTGAGTCATCATATATAGACATCCTTACATGTCACTGTAGTACAGTATGTGTGAGAGTTTACAGTCATCTCCTCATGCAGTCCTAACACTTGATTTATTTTATCAGTCACACTGCTGTTGTTGTGTACTTGAGGTAGGCAGTCAGTCAGGTAATGTAAATATAAAATGTAAATGTTATGTAAATGTTTTCAGAAACAGGATCACAATGAGAGGTGGAAAATAGGATTTGAATAGACAAGATACTTGATTTATGTTTGTTGTTTTGTACTTTGCAGTGTACTGAATGTACTCAATATGAGAGTAACACCATTTAGACAGCCAGCAGATTGGGTCACATGCGGCATGTTAGCTAAATGTGTGAGACTCTGAGACTCTGGGCTTGTTCTGACTCATTGAGGTTTCGAGTCCGCACTCAGTTTTGCTTGTGAGGTGTCAGAGGGGCTTATAGGTGTTTGGCATGTGCAAGGACAGACTTAACAAGTTGTAGCATTTTGTCTGCAGCTAAATGTCTTTATTGCATTTTCTTTGGCTGTTTTTTATTCTAGTCGAATTTTCACCGAGATCTCATATCGCAGTTGGAGTCATTTTAAAATGGTTTATATATTGTTGCCTTTGAATTTTAAGGTTCTATCTGCAATTCTGAGATATTACGCTTCAGTTTTTGCATTCCATTTGACATGGTAGTATAAATCTTTTTGTCTTCTAAAAAATTCCAAAATGTACACGACGTAAAGAAAAAAACATCACATAATGTAAATAAGTTGTCAGAGAAAAATATTATGTAAAAACCTCTATTTACAAAAATGCCAGATAGAACCTTATAATTCAATGGCAATGATATTCAAGAGAAATTGTATTTATTCACCCTCATGTCATTGAAAGTAAACCGTATATACACTAGCGGTCAAAAGTTTTGGGACACTTACTCATATATTCATATTTTTTCCACATTTTAGAATTATAATACACTCATCAAAATTAAAAAGTTATATATTTTATCGTCACCTTTGACTAGAATTTGCAGAAATGTCTCACCCTGAGATGCTTTTTAACCAATATTAAAGTTTTTATCAATTCTGTGCTCTTATTGGCTGTTTTTTCTTAATTATTCAGTCAAAGTTATCCATTTAAAAAACATTTTTTATTAAATAAATGTTCGTTTTGTTATGAAAAAAACATGTATGTTTGGAAAATTATATTTTTGTCTACTAAACTAATTTCACCTCAGATCAAAAGGTTTTTTTGAAATAATGAGAAATATTTCGTTCAAGTGTCCCAAAACCTTTGACCGCTAGCGTACAGTCATACCACCCATCCCAAACAGCATTTCGGTACAACAACATACAGCAAAGTTTACAGCATTACCATTAAAAGCAAAGAACACAAACTACTGTCAGGAAAATAAACACCAACATCTGTCAGAACCGCAAAAACTATATAAAGCAGCTATAATAATTCCTTTTAAGCATCCACAGTTTCCATTTCTCCGACTAATTAAATGGTGCATATAGGGTGAGTAGCTGCAGTCTTCTAGATGAGCACTATTAATTTGTGTTAGCCTTTATGTACGTCTAGCTCTCTGTTGGTTGGTATGAAGTGTTTTGGCAGCTGGAGCTTGTCTGAATGCGTGTGTGTGGGTGGGATCTAACACAGACAGGCAGGCCTTTATCTGCACTGACAGGGTAGGCGCAGCGAGAGACGTCCAGGCCCTGCACCACCTCACGCCCCCTTAACTGGCACACATGAAGTGTATAATATCCAGGGAGCGCCGTTGGTCTAATTGAGTCCTTCCCTGCTCCCCTCCTGCCTGCCTGCATGACATGAACCAGAGAAAAGTGAAACATTTCAGGAAATGTAATGGCCTCCAGTTAATTAAGTGAGAGAGCCGTGCAGTAAGAGCCAAAACCAGATGGCACTGAATTCACGCTCGCACACGTCGGCGCGTGCCCGCGATCTCGAACCGTTTGCCCTCCGTTTGCCACATACATGATAAAATTCAACAATGTGAATTGTCTGTGTCATTACAGATGAATTTGTTGAGCAGAAGGCTCAGACAATGTAGATAAATGGCATGATTAATTGGAACAGAATGAATAACCCTGACTGATGTTGTATAAGCAGTGATTAACTCGTGCTCAGAGCTCAGATTGTTTTAAATAACAGGGGAGTTAAAGCCATGATTGCTAGGAGGTTACGAAATGATTGAAATCGCTCCGCTGCTGCCTGTGCGAGGAAGAGAGAGAGAGAGAGATGGAGGGAGAAGAAAGACAAGAGCTTGGAAGAGTTGACTCATTGTAAAGATCTACCCAAAGGCCTCGTGCCTTGAATAACGTTATTCTCAATAGCGCAGGGACACACAAGCTTATTCAAGGCTTTTTGCAGTAGAACCGAGACACAGATGACATACAGTAGATAAGCTTTTCTTAAGAAGTCTTGTTTGCATGTCTGTGGTGTGTGTTAATGATTCCTTAAAGGGACAGTACACTCGAAAATGAAACTGCATTTATGCACCCTAGTTTTAGAGACTTTCTTTCTTCTGTGGAACACAAAAGAAGATATTTTGAAGAATGTCGGTGACCAAACAACACTGG
Source organism: Oreonectes daqikongensis (assembly GCA_026939265.1). Classification (NCBI taxonomy): domain Eukaryota; kingdom Metazoa; phylum Chordata; class Actinopteri; order Cypriniformes; family Nemacheilidae; genus Oreonectes; species Oreonectes daqikongensis. The sequence goes on from JAOTQM010000049.1 coordinate 760,612, forward strand.
ATCCCATTGACTTCCATTGTATGGACACAAAACCACTGAGACATTTCTCAAAATATCTTCCTTGGTTCTTGACCACCATTGACTACCATAGTAAGAAAAACGTCTTTGTTCTGTTGAACACAAAAGAAGAAATTTGGAATAATGTAGGAAAGCAAACAGTTCTGGGGCACTTTTGACTACCATTGTAATTTTTCCTACTATGGTGGCCAAGAACTGTTTGGTTAAAAGCATTCTTTCCCTGTGTTCAACAAAGAGATGTATAAAGATTTGGAACAACTCAAGAGTGAGTAAATGAAGACAGAACTTTTCTCTTTTTTGTAAAAAGAGGTGTTTTCAGAGTGTGTTTTATTGTAGTTTTTGAACTGATGTTACTTGCTGCTATACTAAATATCAAAACAATCCAGGGAATTCACCTGCACACAATGTGCGGCTACGGAAAGCTCCAAAAATATTTGCAGAATTGAAATGTGCCTTTTGCGTATTTGTTTATTAAGTATTGAGATTATATTTAGGTCTGCATGTTACAGTTTATCATATTTTTTTCCTGCAAAGCCAGTCAGCGTTGAAAAAAGACTGTAGATTCAGTCTGGACCTAATTACAACATTGTCTGGTGCTCTACATCCACACACATCCACTGACAATACCCACCATGCTTTATTTTTGTAGCAGAATATGTGTGTGTTTGTGTAACTGTTTAAGTAGTGATGCTTTCTTGCGCTTGTGTGTGTGTGTGTCCTCCCCTGCTGATTGCGTGTAGGTGACGGACATTTCACCGAGGAAGCCCCAGGCAAAGAGGGATATGCCTACCATCGGCCCCCCTACCTCCCAGCTGATTCACACTGCTGCACGCGCACACACACACACACACACACACACACACACACACACACACACACACACACACATTGAGAGACAGATGTCAGGTTTCAAAAATCTTGTTGACAATCACGAACGGACATTTCCAGAGCTTTGAGCCGTGGTGGGCCCCGTCTGAGAAGTCTTTCAGAGACATTTGGTGATGTTTTACATGGTTAACAGAAAAAAAATGTTTTCAAGTAGTTTAGAAGCAGCTGTCGGAATTGAGAGCAGAAGGAACAGGGACAGAAAGAAAATGAGAGGGAAGATACAAGGTGAGGTAATTAAAAAAATGCTCAAGAGCTGGATGCTGTCAGGGGAACTCACGCGATGCACAGTCTACACAAGAGTGCTTTCCTGCAGCATCACTCACTGAACTCAATTAAAAGACTGACCTGCAAGACTTCACTGTGTGCAGTTATACAAACTCCATTTATTTTGGATATTATATGCTTTGATGTATTTATTTTATATGGTGAGGAAACGGAATTTATATTTAGAGATCGGCAGTAGTCAGAGAAATTCTCTAAACTGTTAAGTTTTTTTTTTTTTATATGTGAGCTTTCTATTGGGTTTAGAGCTGTAGAATACAATATAGGTATATACAATAGGTATAAACAATTTATAGGTATATATTCAGATTAGATGTGGGTGGTATGACCAGAAATCTGTCTCATGGTATGAGTCATTTTATTGCACGTTAATATGTACCACAATTTAGTTAGTAGAGTATAGATATAAATATATATATATTTAGAAACCCAAAACATGTCCGTACTACAGATGTTGCACCTAAGCTCCTCCTTGGGAATATAATGCTTAGGATTTGTTTGTGGTCTTCTTGACCTGTGTGGTTATTGTTTTCCTTGTTTTTCATCAAACTCAGTCTTAGCCACACACCCCTGTTTACATACAGCAGTATAAGCCATAACGGAAAACGGAAACAGTTTTAACACTACACAAACGTGAACAGAATACAACCATTTTTTTGTATATTTATTTTATTAAATAAACTATTTGTTGAATGGTCTTGTAACTTAAGTTTAGTCGAGTAATGTTCTTCTACTAGTAACCAAAATAATATTGGCTGCTCATACTTTTAACTTGCTAGCTAATGTCATTTACTTGTTATTTCTTTTTTTGTTATCAGAAATAATCTGCAGGGACTCGATTCTTTGTGGATGTGTACCGGAAGTTAAGTTTGGGCCACAAAAGCGTGCATGCGCAGTAACGTTTGTTTATGTTGTTGCTTTGAAACCATCTATAGGCAGAATAAATGAATACCGGTTTGTTCCACGCAACAGTATATACAGCACTTAAATACTCCCCAGGCCTACAGTATGTCAGATTTTATATAATTATTTCCTCTTCAACCTCCCAATATATTAAATGTTTCCTATTTCCTAAAGCCCATAAATGACTGTTTTCATTATTTTGTATATCCCAGACATGTCTACTGTATCTGAAGCTTTTTTGTATTTCAGGCATGATAGAGTAGTTATGGTTTGTATGCATCGCTGTGAGATCAGATCAGGGTCACACAGTGTAGTTCAGCTAACAGCTATAATCGTAGAGCTCAGAAGGCTTTACCCAGAATATCCTTCACATTGACTCTCACAGCCTGTCTTCAGCTTAATAGGGAGTTCCCTAACACCGATTTGAGGACGAGAGGCCTCGTCTTTAATAGGTACAGCGGCAGAGACGCCTGCCTCTCTTTTGAGACGTACAGTGATGATGGATGGAAGAGAAGCTATTGTGTTGAGGGCCGATCAATAGCTGCCACCGAGCCCAGTGTATTTCTGTCACTGTGGGCTTGAGTGTGGGATGTCAGCTGGTTGTTGGCAGAATGATTTGGGAAAGTTTAACACCAGCCTGTTGTGATGCTATACACATCAGTCAGTTTGGTTAGCGGTCGGCTCTGCCACACACAGAGACGTGCGTATGTGTGTGTGTGTGTGTGTCATATATTATTAAATCTTGTGCGTGAGGTAGTTGTATTGTGTGTATATTGTTTGGCTAAACTATTTATAGAAGTATATGTTCTTTATAAACCTGCTAGTTTAAATTGTTATGATCATCAAAAAATCTTCAATATGTGTCATATTAACTGCTTCATCATTATTTTACAGTTATCTAAACTAAACCTTTAAAAAGTGCTCTATATGTTTTTTCTTCGCTTAAGATAACAGGTCTCATGTAAGAATAGATAACATTTCTCATTGGAAATATGTAAGAAATGTGATGTTTGGAGCATTTTTACCTCCTCCAGTACATTTTGTTGTCCTGGTTGTGGACGTGTGCTCATTCCTCACTGGATGACTACGTGCCAGCAAGCACCGCTGACTCATGTGAAACAGCCCCTCATACCTCATCTGGGTGTGTGTGTGTGTGTATGTCAGACCAGTCTGGAACTCCATGGCCCTGGTTATAAATGTCTCTTATTTACCCTCTTTTGTAAGCCTGTATTCATCATGCAATAGCCTCTCCACAATCCCACAACGTTGGTTACGCGCTAACTCGCATTTCTGCGACGATGCTCGGACAATAGCAGGCTTTGACAGCGATCGCGACATACTCGGATTGTGCTAATAAGGCTATCATTGAGAAAGATGTCATGCGCCAAGGGCGGGGGTGTTTTTTCCCACCTCTTCTGTTCTGTATAAACCAGGAGAGACTGCAGTCAGCACTCATGATTCTGGTAATGATATCATTACAGCTGGTTATTGCTTCTCATGCATTGTTTAACAAAGACATGTTTGAAGTGCTCAGTGGAAACCTCAGACAGAGTTTTCTCAGCTTGCCAGCCGAATCAAAAGGCGGAGAGCAGATCAAGAGCAGGAGACACCTTTTTAAGCTCTCTACACGCTTCGCTAAGAAGAAGAAAGTTACAGTAATGTCCCAAAATGACGGCATACGAAAATACTTCTTTCCTGCTCTGGCTGCCTGTTTATATATTAGGGATGCAAATTTTCTTTTTAGTTTTATACAGAGTGCTTTCAAAGCTAATATCTGTAGCAATAGAGACAGCTCATGGGAAGCTTTTATTTAACATTATTATAATGTTAAATAAACCTAAAATACAATTTATCCGACTTGTTTCTTATTTATTAACGATTGCAAAACATGATCAATCTTAATAACTAAACTAAAATAACTAAATAACAAACACTGACTCAACAACACGTTCAAGTGAATGTAATCTTTAGCGCTGTCATTATTTGGTGTGAAATAATGGCTGGTGATTTTTATCTTTTTGTGTTTGCTAACAAAGTTCTGTTTGTTGCTTAAACGTTTATAATATGCGTTGGAGCCAATACTCAAGTGGGCTTTATGTCGACATATTGCGCAACAGCTCTGCAGGTGACCCAAGGTTGAGTCCCAACTCGTGTTCCTTTCCCAAATCTTGTTAACTCTGGCTCACCACATAATATTTTTGTCATCACATCCTGTCAATAAAGCTATAAAGAAATGATAATATGGGTTTATTTACATGTAAAGTAAAAAAATTTAGTTTTAAAAACACTTAAATCCAGTAGGGATGCACCAATATGTAAATACTGGCCGATAACTGATAGTTCTTTAACATTGGAGGCCGATAACCTATACTATCGAATTTTTATTATCAGCTAACATTAAAAATGATCATTTATCAGCCGATACCGATATGGTCGTTAATATATCGTGCATCCCTAAAATCCAGTTATCATTCTGCCTTTGACATGTACCCAGTAGATATTCTAAATTGTGACTGCCTGCTGTACTTATGCCTGTGGTAGGGTAGCAGTTAGCAGAGGTGAGTGTCCACCCCCTCGTCTCTGCAGTCCACCTGGACATCCGCCATCTGCAGCCACATCCATCATCCCACACGCACTAAACAGCATCAACATGCGCTCGCGTCCAGAGTACCACAACACATCTCACGGTGAATTACAGAACATGTCTGTCGCATTTCTCAACCTCTCTAATCTCTTTGGTAGCTAAAATGAAGTATCTTAAATCCAAGCGTGACAACGTTACAGTGAACCTTTGTTTGTGAGGAGCTTCTATATGTGCATGTTATTTTCAGTTTAGCAGGTCTGGTTTGACAAATGTATTAGTTTTCACGATTTTGTATGCACGTGCAGTTGCATAAATGATAGGATATTTTGTTTTTAAAAGTTCATGCCCCAACTTCCTGTTTCAACAGGAAGTGCATACACACAGGACTCAAAATTGTGTTTGTCAAACCGCGTCATGAGGTTCTGAACCATCTTGCGCACGGTCACAATGGTGGCAAGGTTCCCAGTAACTTCCAATGCTCCTGTTGGTGTTTTAACCTCTTACTGAAACCTTTGGCGCAGCGGCATAGCGATTTAACCATCACGTCTGTGTTATTCGCCTCCGATATGTCATTTCCTGCTGTAATTTTCAGCTCTGTTTGTGGCCGTATCTGGGTGACATGTCATCAGTTATAGAAGCGATGTCTAGGACAAGCTTTGCTTGCTTCCACCTCTTTAGCAGTAATTGCATCTGGTGGTGGTAAGTGCAGGATTAGTGGCTTTAGATAAATTTCCACTGAAAGAGCCTGTCTTCTGCGGCTTGTTTGTCGCTTTTTCAGTCTCTCTCTCACCATCCTGTCCTTCCCAGTGTCTCTCGGTCCGTCTCTCTCTATTGGTTTGTTGTTTGTCGCGCGTCACGCTCCAGTTGGCCTGCTGCATTCTCACGGGAGTATCTTAACACCTCAGCAGTGCTGGCTTTCTTCCCTCTAATCTTCCTCTTCCCCGGCCCAGATTACTGTATCAATAACCATCTGCCAGCCCCCTCAGACAGCATTGCCCCCTCTACAGTCACAGCCCATGGCCATGCCGTCCCGACTCACGCAGGAATATGTGGGACTTTTGGGATGCCGTAACAAAATTACACCATGATCAGTAACCGACAGTTGAATCTTTGTTTGTATTTGTGTCTGGTACGCCTCTGGTTCACCAGTGTTTTTGTCACCAGGGTAAAAACACAATGTGGGAAAATAACATCTTATGACTGTGTGGTTTGAATGGTTCTTTTTTTTTGGTGTTGTTTTTTTCTTTTCATAGTTAGTGGATGATTTAAGAGCTCGGGCTGTCCCTTTTTTGCGTTCTGTTGAACTGTCTTCTATGGCCCCATTACTTGCAGCTACCATTGCTGGCCCTGTCCACAAAGGGAAACACTGTCTGTATTTTCTGCTTTGAGCTTCTTCACAACTCAAACAACCCCACAGGACCTGAAATGAAAGTAGGCAGTGAAGTAAATAACCAGCTTCCCGGACATTTCTATGCCAGACCAAGATGTCAGCGTGCGCTCACCCTCTCCATTCAAAACCACACGCTTCACCTCAACTGTAAAACCACCTTTATTCTACTTCATCTTTCTTTCTTTACTGCCATTCCCATGACTGTCAAGTGTAAGAATTCTTTGCATATTAAAAATATTTTTTATGTGCAAAAACACTTTCATTGGCAGTAATGTAATATATAAGAGTCATATGTAGGTTGATTTCCTGAAAAACAACGTTATCTTATGTTTTAACCAATGGTGTGCGGGAACTACCTGTTTTTTGGCCAACCAATGGCAGACAAGGGGAATGTGCACTGTAAAATATCTCAACTCATCTTTTCTTGAGTTTCTTTTTTGCATTGGATTTTTTGAGTTGTACTGACTGCCAAAAGTTGAGATAACTTACATAATTATGTAAAATAAACTAGATTGGATAAAACAATTGGATTAATTTACTAAATTAAGTTTAGCTGACTACAATAAAAAAAATGTTACAGTGTGGAGTCATAATTTTGCAGTTCTGTTTGGTTCAGCTAGTGACATCAAAATATGTTTTTCTGAAAATGCTGAAAATCTGTCTTCTAGCAAAATCTACTTCTAGAAATACCCTCTTTGAATCTTAATGAGATGGGCTTTCATTGTTTTACTTGTATCTCTATATGCATGTCCTTACATAACTACAGCACACAAGCATAGGCAAGTAATGATTAGACTATTATACTAATTGAGTGACTAAGAAAATGCAGTTCTTTCTTCAACCCGTGCGTTTTCATAGCCCGTGCTCGTGAACGTGTCTGTTACAGTTTTCCAGAGGGGTTGCATTAACTCTAATTCCTGGAGCTAATCTTGAAATAATTCTGTTTAATCACTCTTAATAAAAGAGTGGCTCACCTTCGCTGCCGGATAGCTGCATTATCAGATCATTCAGCTGTAATTGGTGTCATGAAACCTGGTGGTGGGTTATCTCCATGGGGACCGCTGGAGTTTTCCCCAACTTTATGGCGCAGAGATTAACCTTGGAGCGTTTGACCTTTGTTCAGTGAACACAAACACGGCTGTATCTGCAGCTCGGTGACCCCGAAGTGGAAAATCTTGTGACTGCGACCACATACAAACAGCATAATGCCAGGTCTGAGTGTTTACAGAGTGCCTGATTGATGTCAGATGGGCTGTTATTGAATGTACATGTCTAGGGTCTATTATGCAGCGCTTGTGACAGGCAGGCTGTAGGTGGCCTCTGGCCCTTACATCATGAAGCTCTGGTTCCTTCCGACCTCCCCCCCTTCCTCTCTAAAGGACGGGGTTGTCACAACTGGTCCCTGGAGTCATTCAGCCAAGCAAAGGGCGAAACCCGGCACACATAATTGGAATCTTTTAACCCTCAAAGAGCCCTTTATCGTGTAGAATAGCCCAATAATAAAGCGGTTTGTTTTTCTACACAAATCCAGACACACCAGCTTCCTCCCTACAAACTCAAGTGTTTCAGATCATGTGGCATTTAAAATATATTGTGTGTTTATATATAAATATATAGTGCATGCATGCGTGTAGGTATATGTTTGTATATAGGAAGGAGAGCGAGAGAGATCATAAAAAATATGATGTATATGTATAGATATTTTGTGTGTGTGTGTGTGTGTGTGTATTATATAGTATATTATATATCGTATTATAATAATATATGCATAGTTTTAATATGTATAGTATATATTTATTAATTAGCTTATATATAGTATGTTAGTGTATATATGTAATGCAATGTATGTATATATGCGTTTCATTGGTATGAAAAACACACTATATAATGTGCCCATAGTCGAAGCAGGGCTTTTATAGGTGGTCTCAATGAAAGAATTGCTCTACTAAGCCGTCATTAAATAAGCCCGCATTTGTGCTTTGTTTTTCGCAGGAGGCCGCAGCGTTTGCGCGAGAACAGGGTTTTGAGGTGAGTGGATGGAGGATCACACACTAAACAGATCCTAAAGGATTATTTTTCAGCTGATAATGAAGTTCTTTTTCGGACAGTGATTGATGTGCTATTATACTCTCTTGGCCCCCTTGCAGCGGTCGCCATAGCAACCTGGCAGTCGTCATGGTTTCTTTGTTCAGCCAGCACTCCAGCTCACACACTCTCTCTCTTTCTCACACACACGCATGCACGCACACACACAAACACATTTTCTCCCCTACTCTCACACATTCTCTTCTCCTCTCTCTCGTCCCCCTCCTTTTTTGTTATGACGCATTCCACCCAGGTCTGCACCCAACATCGCCTACAGATGTTATTTATTGAATTTTGAAAAGGCTCTTGGGAGGAGTGAAAGAAACCCTTAGGGGCTGCTTTCAATCCTGCCGGTGTACAGGGAAGGGTTGGCAGGTGCCTTTGTTGAAGAACCCACCTTGTTAGCTTCATTACACCGTGCCGAGGATTCACCGCGGTATTATCCTCAATTATACCGCGCCGCATCCCCTCATAAATACTGGATCACCTCTCCCTCTAGTCACTGAATGTGGAAACACTGATTGGCCTTGTTTGCACATAACGTGTCAAAATAATATGAGTTAACTCCCTGAATAGCAGGGAAATGCAAATGTAATAGTGCTGTTTCTCGTCTCATATTCGCAAATGTACGCGGGCGGGGTAAAGGGGGGGGGGTCGCCGTTGCTGTTAAGTGTGAATTCATAAGCAAAGTAAATGTGAGTTTAGGAACAGTATGCTTAAATAATTGAAGTGGCTTATCTTTTCTCAAATGCAAAGCTATCCGCCTGAATGTGTTTCGTCTCAGTATGAATAATTGTCTTCTAGGATCACTCAAGGTGCGATCGACGTGACTGGAATGCAAAGCAGATTCTGGCAGCCGAGTAAGTTAGAGAGAGCGTGCAGGAGAGAGAGAGAGAGAGAGAGAGAGAGAGAGAGAGAGGAACAGTTCGTGAGCCAGGGAGATAGAGGAGGGGGGACAGAGCTTGCAACGCTCAGTGTAAATATATAAATGGCAAGCACTGTCACACACTGAGAGTACCTCTTCACTGATTTCACACACGTCATGTTGATTTAAGGCTCAGAGAAAAGGGAATCTTTGACAGAGTCTTTACTCTGATTTTGTTCGTGAAAAATCTTGACAGAGAGTACGGAAATGTAGCTGAAATGTGGGCATTTAGTGACAGGATTGATGCGGTTGAGAAAAATCAACTCCTTCAGTTCCAAACGCGCTGAAATGTTTGTCGTCTTAGGCGTTTTTGATCAAATTCACACATCAGCTGATTTTCCACATGAGCTGGCCTCCAAACTCGCCGCCTCGACATCACAGGCGAGCCCCCTTCATTTAGCGTCAATAAACCTGTGCCACTCATACCTCAAGCAAAACAGGATTTGTTATGTTTCTGGGTTGGATTATAAAACAATAAAGGCACAACAATATGCATTATTGTGGTTCTAGGCACTGAATATTATTGCCTTCCCAGTATAGTCACAGTAATACAGACACCCAATAAACTAGACGATTATCCCAAAACCCCGACATCTCTAGACGTACCGACCCTTCGTAAAGATAATATTTTCCTCACGTCGTACGCGACGTGGCAACATTCACAAGTGCGAAAGTGTTTTTGCAATACGGATCTACATCTCGTGAAAATCTGCATGCGCCGCTTTATAAAAGTGAAAATCAAACACTTGTGCTTAGCATCAATCCATTTGCTTTGCTTCAAAGAGATGCCTTGTTAATAAATCAATTTACATCTTGAGAAGGTAGATAAGAGCGTGTTATTTTTTCTCTGTATCGAGTCGACATTAGATCTGGCTCACAGTGTGATCCGATTCTCATCTGTTTTACTTAAATACCCTTAGATGTTGAATGTGCCGCAGGGTAATTGATGTTCTATTGGCTGCTGTTCCTCCTACAGATTACAATGAAGGAGCTGTTTTATTAGCTTTAATATGGACACAGAATTGAACACCCTAATAAGGCAAGGCTTTTTTTCGCCCGCTTTCATGATTATTAAAAGAGAACATCTCTTATGATAATCACTGACAGCTACATTATGGCTTTCATGAAGTGAATAGCGAGATATTATGGTTAAGCTTAATTAAGCTTGTGCTATTGTCTCGCTCAATGGTTTTTTTACGCTTAAACCTTAGTTACACGCCTCTCTGATCAAATATATCCAGTTATTGAGTAGCCGATGGCATGAGTATGCTAATGTGTGTGTGAGACCTCAGTGAGGGACTGGAGTTCAAGGCTGTGGTCTACCATAGTAGGAGCCAGTGGTAAATTTCATCCAGTTTGAGTATATATTCAGTTGAATAAAAATATTTCTTGTGTCGTGTTGATAAAAATGTCCTTGAGCCTTATTGATGGGGCTTTGGATGTACAATGTTGGAAAACTCTGGGCTTCGGGGTTTTATATTAAAGGGATCGTTCACCCAGAAATGAACATACTGGCAACATTTATTCGCCCTCATGTCATTTCAAACCTGTATGACTTTCTTTCATCTGCAGAAGAAGATATTTTGAAGAATGTTAGTAACCGTTGGTAATGCAGTAACTAATGACTTGCATTGGTTTTGTCCCTGTACAATAGAAGTGAATGGGTACTGCTGTTGTTTGGTGAGTAATGAAAGGAATTTTCATTTTTGGGTGAACTATTCCTTTAAGTCTAGTCACATCAATTGACACAATTGTTTTAAAGTGATTTTTAAGTGATCTTTCTCTCCAACGTCTCTCTGCTGGAAAGCCTTCACTATAGTAGCGCAGATGCTAGTGTATCTGTTTAAAGCTTTCACCATAGTGCCACAGGTCCTAATGTGTCTCTGGAAAGTCTTTATAATATTAAGGTGGGATCCAAGCTCCTGCCTGTCTTTTATCCTTCTTATAATACTTAAAATAAACAGACCCTTTACTTTAATGTAGACGTCACTCTAATGCCCGCTTTCTCTCCTCCCTCTGTCAACATGAGCGGACACGCCTCTTACTGCTGATTGGCTACAAGTTTGTTTTGGTACTCGACCCGACTCGGTTTTCTAAAGCGTTTTTGAAAAAATACTAACCCCACCTTTAAGACTATATATGAAAAACTATATGTCTCATTGTTACTTTATGTTAGCTAATGCTAGTTAGCTTGTAAACTATGCTCTCCTACTTTAGATAAAAACGTCTGCCAAATGAATAAATGTAATGTAATGCCCATTGTCAAATACAACCTTATTGTAAAGTGTACCCTTTTATTTTAGGAGTCACACATAATAGTGTATGGCATCTAAACAAATGCACATTTCAACATGAACTAATGATGTTAACTAATAAGGAAGTAATGATGTGCTAACCTTCACTATGACTTTGCAGTGTTATAGTCATTATTAGCCCATGTCTGTCTGAAGCATTAGGTCATCATGTATTAATTCAGACAGCAGCACATGATTTCTGCCTCCTGTAATAAAGTGTTAACCCAACACTAAGAAAACTTCATTTGTTGATGAGTCCATGCAGCACCTCTAAACCTCAGTCTTGACTCTTCTCGCATTTAAATCTCGGTGGCAAATTGCCTTCAACAAGCCCTGAAATCCAGTGGCAGTATTAACCTCTCCATTAGCACCTCTGTAGACTCCCACAACGCCTCTCCCTTCTTTTCTCCTTGGGAACGATCAACCTTTTAGTGGTGATTAGAGGCTGTGTTTGGGGAAGTGATTAAAAGCCCCCTACGCAATTTAGCCGGCGCAACTTAGCGCCAATAGAGGAAACGGCAACGTGGGAGCCCGCATCCCACAGCAGCTGCTCCTAAGAGTCCCTCCACCCCGACAGCAGCACCTGTCTGCAGGAGAGAGAGTGTGGATGTGGAAAGCCTCTTTATTCCCAGAAGGGCTCTTGCCTTTCTGTGTCTGGTCTGAAGGATCCGGTTGTGATGCGTCTTGATGGGTTAATTACGAGAGGAGCTCTGACAGTTGATATTCAGATCAAAGCCAACGCCGTGCGAGCCGCTCTCGGTCCCTCTGGCATATATGTGTATTCACACCAGCAGATAGCTATGCAGAGATAACTGCCCGTGAGTGAGGGGAGGCTAATTTATACACCCCAAATCTTCCTTTTCGGAAGTCCCTCTTTCTTCAAACTTTTCCATATTTATCTCACCCCTCGACTCCCTCCCTTCTCCGAAATGAAGCGACTCTTTAGAAGTGAATGATTAATGTAATGAAGCTGCAGAGGTGTTCGGCTGTTCCAGTTTTGCTAATGAAGCCTCGCACTCTAATAAGTCACAGGCATGCACTGTAATCATAATTGAAATGGCAAGCAGGGTTAAAGACAAACTGTGATCGCAGATGTTGCGGCGAGGAGATACACATAAAGTAAATGTATAAAGAAGTGAGTAGGCAGCGGCTGCCAGGGGCTTTTATTCCGAGCTCAGGGTCCTCGCATTCCAGCTAAACATCTGTTTTTCAATGGGCTATTGCCGAACGCTGAATACATATAACAGACTCCTCGGCTTTTACAAGCGCCTTGCTAGTTGCTCTGCATACATCTCCGCCTCAGACTCCCTTACGTCTGTAATGAAACACCTCCCGTCTTAACTTCCCTTCAGCTGGTTGAAACGAAGAGTTTTTGCATTTCTGATTTGCATTGTTCAAGGCCAGGAAAAGCCAGTAAATGATGAATGAGTAATGCTAGCCGAGCATGTCAGACATTTAATCTGAAATCGCCGGGGTCGCGCAGTCGGCGAGGGATGATGTTGAAGCTAGCGGGAACGTTTCTCTGTGTATACGAGTCCGTAGGCGCCTGTATAGACCCCCCTTTGGCGAGTATGTGTTTCTTGAGCATGTGTAGCTACACTCTCTCATGGCTATCATGTGTTTGGTAGTAATAATGATGGGATAATAGTAGGCTTGTACCCGTCATCGGTTACGTATAGAGAGTAGAGCTGCTCTGACAGATTTACAGTGTGCAGTCAGCTGATACTGTAAAACAGTAACTTTTTTATTGAGCCCTGAAAAAACAAAAACGGCACCAAATGAATACTCGCCAGCTTCCTGGGTCTCGCCTTGGGCATGTAAGTTCTCGGCAGCACTTGTGATTATCTACTTAGTTTTGCATTCGCAGCACACTAGCGTCGGTTCCGATTGGAACATTTTGTTAACCTTCCCCAAAGCAGACTGTATTAATGGTTTCATCCATATTTATGAAGTGGCTGTACACTTGGCAGACCAAAACGAGAAAAACCTTTTTGTTTTGTTTCAATACAGGTCATTAGTAGAATTCATCCTGATGTTTGACAGCACATTTAAGCTTTTTACTGTTGGATTCGGTTCTTTCTAAAACCGTGAATCACTGTGCCAAACTCGCTTCTAATACAAATGGATATGAAACAACTGTCTGGCACTGTAAAGCCACTCTGAAGTCAATAACGCTCTGCCGTGGCAATATTTTGAATGGAGAATGCTGCGGTAAGCTGATTAAATCTGTATCTTTGCCACGCTGATTGAAATGAGCCGGACCGAAGGGTGATGCGGGAGGGAGACAGAGGTGATGAGGCAGCTGGGCCTGCGTGGGACACCGCGCTACCTCGCCATTAACAAAACTGTCAAGGGCTGGTGGATGCCGTGGCCAAGCAGCCTCTCTAGACTGATTTTGGCAGTGGGACTGGTGAACATGTGACAGACTCAAAGCTTTGGCAGGACGGCACTGCTTCAGACCCTCTGACTGGGGCTTTGTGTAACTGGGGGTGGGGGGATGGTATCGAACCACCAGCACTCAACCCCTTAGTCCCCCCTCGACCACCACCAGCACCACCCGTTCTACAGACCCAACCCCCCCCCCCAGCTCCTTCTGTCCGGTGCCAGCTGGGAGGTGAGACTGCTGGAAAATGCAGATGATCTCATGCAATTTTTTTTAAATCTAAAGCGGTTTCTATTTTCAACTCTTAACTTTACTCATTAGTTTGTTTTTGTGTGCAGTTATCAAGCCTGGTGTGTTTAAAATGTGCAAAGGGTTACAAGTGTAGATTAAATGAATTATTTCATTATTTACGCGCCCTTTTGCTATTTCACACCAGTATGCTATTCATTTTTTCCATAAGTAGAGATCATTTGATTTATTTTCATTATACAAGTGCTGTTTATTGTGTATTAAATAATATTCAAAAGTATAATAAACTAGTCTATACAGACCACGTGCTAAAAGGCCATCTATTCGTTTAGGGGAGGAAAAATCGCGCCATGTAGAGGCTGATTCTGAAACAGCTCCAACCACCGATCACAGACCATCTGGACCCGCTCAAGTTTGCCTACATAGGTGCAGACAAGCTCTGATCTACCCGCTGCACACTCCCACCCAGTTAAAGTTGGCATCCTAGGTGGAATCTTGTTCTTTGACTTCTGCGATGCCCTCAACACCATCATATCTCTCAGACTTGGTAACAAGCTCAGCGAGATACCTGTGAACGCCTCCACAATCTCCCGAAATCATAGACTATTTTACCAGCAGGAAGAGCTTTGCAAGGCTCCGGGGAGAGAACGTGGAGGTGGTGTATTCCTACAGGTTGCACTTAAACAGCAGACTGTACTGGACAAACAAATAAAGCAGTGCAGCATGAGAGAAGTCTGAATAAGCGGTGGAGGGTTTTTTAACATGACTGTCTGATGCCAGTCTGTACTGGCACTGCACAGTTTTTTTTTTTTGCTGGGGAAGAATGTAGGCTAACCCCCTTTCTGGATTCAGTTGAGGATAAGAGGAAGTCGGCAAATTTTTAGTCCATAATAAACAATTCTGCACATCTTTTCACCACTGCTGTGTCTCGCTGGCTTATTCCAGCACAATATTCTGAGCTGGGGTCTTTCTGCTGCCATTAGTCTGCAACATCTCCCAGACGTCCACTGTTGTTTTGTTTATTCTGTATTTATTATGTTTGGGTTTGTTTGACCACTGTTTTGCAATTGAATTTGCTCTAGTTGATTATTCAAATAATGTTATTATAGCATTTTATTATTGTGGCAGATAAATGCATTGTTTAAATGGTTTTGGAAGTTAATAATACATACAGTTTTTATTGAGCCTATCACAGGTGTATTAAACTGTTTTTTTTACTTTGAAGTTATTTTATGTACCTTAAATTAACAGCCATATGTTTTATGTTTTTGTATATTTCTTGTATATATTTTGTAAGCAATTGACATCTTTAAAAACGTGTCTTTCGACAGCTGCAGAAAAAATTAAGAGACCACTCTAACTTTTTATTTCAAACCAGCATTTCTAGATGTAAAATCAAACCTCCAACAGCAATGTGAAAGACTGACAGAATGACAAGACACCTGAAATCTATGATAAAAAGAGGTTATCACATAAATACATGTACAAAATATTACTGTGTGTTGCTTAAAAGTGAATATGAATTTATTTTCTTTTTTTAGCATTTGAGGTCTAAAGAAATACAGAGCATCTTTTCTGTTATTTTAACCTGTGTTTTCCAGTTTTCTTTTTCTGCATATAATAGAAACAATATTTTTATTTGAAATTTGGTAAAAAAACAATATTGTTAGTAGTTCACAGAATGAAACGAGAACGATAATTTTACCTAAATACCTATAACAAGCAAATTCACAAAAACTGAAATGATGCTTTGAAACGGTCTCTGAATTTTTTCCGCAGCTGTACGTGTTACCTCAGCAGCTCGCAGTTCCTCCACCAGATCCAATTTCCAGAACAATTGTTTTATTTAAAGACAATCACTTGTTCACAAACTTGTTCATTCAAGCATTTTGTCTCTTCTGTTATTTTAGACAATTGTTATGAAGTCTGTGTCCTTCAAAGTATATTTCTTGAAAGAAAACAGAAAGCATTCCAAAGCCAAGAGATCCTTTCATATATAGCTTTAAAACCATTGAACTGTACATGCATCATCTTTTAAACATTTCAAAACAATGAATACATGAGTCAGTGATGAGATTTCAAATGACATTTAACATTTCAACACAACAGAAATTCTGACTGAGACGTGACTAATTCACATGATCAGTAGAAAAGATGATGATTCAGAAAATGTGGGTTTAACAAGGTGCTACGTTTAACGTTCATCTTATCAGTGATCAACATATTTTCTCTGCATTTTAACATCTGTGTTTTTTTCCTCTGCAGACAGAAAACATTGAAGAGATTGCTAAGAAGGCCCAGAGCTTACCCAAGGAAAACAAGAAAAGGCAGAGAATTGTTGTCTTTACTCAGGGCAAAGAAGGGACCGTAATGACCAAAGGTGTGTGCAGGATTCGTTTTCATCTATTCACAAAGTTTTCCCAGTCGCTGCTTTCATACCAGGACAGTCTTGCGTTAAAGAGAAATAACAGAACCCCCAGAAGGCAAGAAAGAAACATCTAATATACTTTCACGCTTTTAGTTATTTACAGTTGGAATGATGTTGATAGATTTCCTCTGTAAACATTAGTGAATAGCCTGAAACAAGGTCATCTTAAGAATAGAATGCCGTTCTCTCTGGCGGCTTTCGATGTTGCTCAGTGTGAAATGAATTCGCCCTTGGCAATGACCTCCTATCTCTCAGATGCAGAATTTGAATCCAAAGGGCTGTTGCAGTCACATTGCTATGGTAACTGAGTGGTGGGGGATCTTTCTGTGGAGTGGATAAGTTGAAGTGAATAGTGGGGAAAAGCATAACAGTTTTAGCTGATTAAGGCAGCAGGGTTTGAAGTTGAAAGCGGGGAGGCGACAGGAATGCGAGGGGATAGGCCGAGCTACGTGTGCTCTTCTCCCGCTCTTCGTCTTTGTGTGCCGCTTTCATTTTGCACCTGCCAGAACGGCATTCTTCACTTTACAGTCCACCAGTGCCCGGTCCCGGCTAAATTCCATTTGTTCAGGATAATTCGGCTTTTATTGCCTTTTGTATTTTGAGTCATTGAATTTCACAGTGTTCTTACAAGAGTTCTGTTGAGAATTGGACATTATTTAAACCTCCCGAGGATAAGACGAGTCTCTCTGTGCGATGCGATGGGGGGGGGATTGTGAAGTAAATCAATGACGTAAACATAGAGCATGATTATATGAAGAGTAGTCTGGACAGGAAAAGCCACTTTGTCTTTCAAAGTGGTCGTGGCCTAGGGGTTGTCGCACATGATTGGTGCTCGTGGGGATTTTGGTTTGAATCCTGCCTGTAATGTGTCGTTCTTTCCATTAATAATATCCTATCACACATGTTGTTGTTGTCTCTCAGAAATGCCCCAAGATTTGACATGACAAGCATCAAAGTTTGATTTCAACCATAAAGTTCACTATAACCTTGATTAAAGATATCACGGTTATATTCTTTACATTATGTAGGATGATTTTATGTAGAAAACAGACAAGGTCACATATGTCATATAGTAGATTTTTTATTTCAGATGTGTCACTCCACATGGTTCATGACACATGACATCCCAATGACATCGTAGCCCTCTGAAAGGCCCCTTTGCCCCGTTAGCTTTTAGGTTTAATCCCATTCAGCCCGTCTACACTACAGGATTGAAGTGTTGTTAAACAGAGCTGTCGCAGAGCTCTGTATTATACAATTTACACAACATGTTACCAGAGTAACGCGGCAAAGCTGGCTGTATTGGTTCCACTGCGCTGCCTTTATCACACAAACGCTAATAGCATTATTCCCCCCGGGCTGATAAGACTGCTCAGGCAATTGCTACTCCTGTAAAGCCTCATCAGAGGAAAGTGCTACAAGACAATCCTCGCCTTTTGCTACAGAACCCCTCTCGTTCTGGAAAACGCTCCAGCTAACCTAAAGCGCAAGCTTTAGAGAAAATATTCTCCTGGAGGCATTTTACACCGCGCCGGAGAAAAAGGCGGCTTCGGCTAACCTCCTCCAGCCCTTTCATAAGAACCTGTGGGGTTTAGCGCCAACCGCCTGCGAACCCTATATGAAGCGCGCGAAGTGAACAAGGGCGAGGTAGTTGACTGGAAAAAACGGCAGGCAACGCGAGCGTGTTCAAATGGGGGGGTGACGGCGAATAGAGGGACGCGATTGCTCCCCGCTGCCTCTATCAATAAACATCAATATAAAAGAGAATTACAGATTTGTTTAACCTCCCAGAGGCTGTGCTCTGATACTGTCTGATCTCCACATTTCATTTGCAATTTGCTCTCTACGTGGGGATGTGATCGTTCAGCAGCCTCTGAATGTCACAATGAAGTTGTTTTAATGGTGATTAAGAAGGCTGGGATGATAGGCCCTGGGGGCGAAGCTCCAAAGAGATGCAGATTTGTTATTATGTAGTTCCTCTTTGTGCGCGGCCGCTTTCTCTCACGGCATAAACGCGGGCCATCCTCACCCCTCCACATTAATTTCCTTAATGAAAGCTGCCAGAAGAGGAGCCCTTAATGAAGCACCTCTGTGACACCGGCGAACGGAGCGCGGCCCTGCTGACGCACCTTTCACAGGAGTGCGACGCCCACCGTCTTTGATCTAATGATGGCTGAGCAGACAGGGTCGCTCGTGGGCTCCGGCGGGGACGGAACAGCTGACATCAGTGTCACGGGGTGGAAGAGAGAGTGTGTGCTTTAGGTATGTTCCTCCTATGAAGGTGTTAAGTGTTAAGCCAACTTAATCACACTCTTAGTGATCATTTTTCAAAATAGATGTTGTGTTTAATCCCGATCTGCTTTATGCGTAGGAATGCAGTTCAGCAAGGGCAGGCGGGCGGTTCCGGGTAGAGCCTGCCCTTCTCACTTAGTCATAACTCATAAGTGTTGTTCTTTAGTTGAACTTCTTGGAACCAAGGTTCCAGAAAGATAACCTTTGTTGTGTTCCTTTAAATATCACAAGAAGTGAAACTAACACCATAACAGGAGGGGCATCTTTTGCATTTGGGCAGAGAGTGAGACTGCCACTGCTCTCGGTTTATTTCCAGCGGACGTCTTGGCAGTTCAGCTATTTAGGGATGTGGTGAAATCCTTATCTTATCTAGACTAATGTATACTTCCCATGTGATTGCTCCACACAAGCACGTTATATGGTTTAAGGCTCAAAATGTGCACTTCAACGATCACGTTGTCCACCCTGTGCTTATTTCACACTTTTAATGTATACAAACTTTTACATTTAAAGGGATAGTTCACCCTCTAGTCATTTCAGACCTGTAGGACTTTCTTTCTTCTTCAGAACTCAAAGAAAAGATATTTTGAAGAATGTTGGTAACTGAGCAATGGCGGAACCCATTCACTTCTATTGTAGGGACACAAGTCAATGGGTACCGCCGTTGTTTGGTTACCAACATTCTTCAAAATATCTTCTTTTGTTTTCTGCAAAACAAAAACCCTGTAAGAGACTAATAAATGATCTCTGTTTTCTTAAACCCGGTTCTACGTGATCTGTTTTCCTTTTGCTTTTCCACTAACCAGGAACATTTTTTTCCGGCACTTAAAGAGGTTCTGCTCATCTTAAAGCGTATTCTGGAGGAATGTGTCTAATGCGCTGTCAGATTTACCTGCACCTAATGAACTCCCCAGAGAAGCCTTTCCGTTTCCCTCTGTTTTCCTCCGTCTCCGTGAGCCCTTAGCAAAGGTCATTATGCGCTCGTAAACGCACGCGCTCTTCCTCTGTGTGTACGTTCACACTCTCCTTCGCATTTTTGTGCTGTTATGTTAGGGCTATTATTCTGTAATGTTCGTTCGTCCTTGTTTGTGTCTCATTAATGCAATGCACCATCAACACAGCTAAGCCTGCACGGCATCAGGTAGTAGCTGCTTATTTTGACAGGCTTGAAAAGAGAAAAGAGCTAGAGATGTAAAGTCGACACATATGAGCTTGATTTGTGTGCTTTTAATAGATTGAAATGTTTTAAATTCACCTGAATCTGAATGACTTCTGTATTTGGCTTGTAATAGGATAAAGGGCGGATGAAGACCTCCTCACACCCCCCAAATCGATCGTGACATCATCACCTCTCGTCTTGGGCTAATTAGCATGGCTCAGAGGCGAGGGGATCTGATCAATGTCTCGCTTTGAAAAGGGCAAAACTGCCTCTTAAACCTCTCGGTGTCCCAGACTCTGATTATTTGTGCCGGTTATCTCCCGCCATTCCCGGCTGCCCTTTATTAGCGGCTAAATGTGTTTGTCACGCGTATGTGTGTTTCTCCATCCGGCCCTGGCGTGGAGATAGCGGGTCAAAAAAAGCAGCAGCTTCCTCACTTTGTTTGCCAAGAGGAGGGCCATCCTTGTTTACTCCTGAGCTTTTGTTTGGCCGACGAAAAGTGGATTTGAGAGGAGTAATCTCTCAGCTGTCCGGAAGGCCTCGAATCTCTCGCTCGCTCATTGGTTTTGTGTCACGTCTCGCCGTGTAGTGAATCGCCTGTCATTCAGTTGCTCAGGTGTCTATTGAAACCGGATAATCATTCACAGAAAGCTACAACGACATGTCAGAGGATTGTCGAAATGACAATGCTACAGTTAAAAAGTAATTATCGCGTGACCCGAGGCGTTCATGGTTTTGGCTTGTCACATTACGAGCGTAATCATATTACTCTGTACATAACTAGTGATAACAAGAGAATTTATTACACTTAATTGACGTGACTCCACAGCGCTGTAAACGTTACGATGGCTTTTTCCGACTCTCAGGGACTATAAATAGTCAAGAACAAGAGGCTGCCATGCATGTTTTGTCTGTGCAGGCCTGATTTATTTTGAGCCGGTCCCATACATGTTTATAGTGCTGCTTGTTCCTGGAGTGCCTGCGAGAGCAGAGCTGTGGTTTCCTCTTCCTCCAGAAAGGCCCGTGCCAGAAGGAAAGAGAACTCTGAAAGCGACGTCTCGCTTCTCATCTGAGCATGCTAGTGTCAAACACGGCACCGAAACGAAACAGCTGTAGGCCAGCTATTAATATAACCTCACAGCTCTGGAGGTGTAACTTTGTTGCCCCCTTTTTTCCACGCTCCCTGGATGGTTACAGAGAGGAAAGTATTTTCACTTTAAACACCCGCATGTAAAGCACAGAATGGCAAAACCACAAAAGTGCTGGAACTCCGTGTGAACTGCCCGGAGACTATGTTTACTGGGACGACCACAAGCCAGTAACAACAAAGACAGGTTTTGGCAGCAAAGTTTTAATTGCCATGCCTATTAAAGAGCCCTGCCAATGGCCTCTTTTGTGTTATACATTAACATGAAATTGGTTCTGCAATGATCCCGGACTAACCAAAGCAGCATGTTCGTGGCCAAGTTCAATAATGTGTTTAGAAGAAAGATGTGATGTGTTCTCTTCGGTTTGACAGAGTGGAGGGAGATGCCCGTCAGTGATAGTTTGAGGCAACGAGAGCGGCGTGCAGTCGCTTTGGAATTTCATTTCTCTGTTTTTATTTGCCCTAGTTTGCTCTCGCGTGCTTGTATAAATTGTCCTCATTCACGTTGGACCAGAACCTCTAGTAAAACGTTAATTCACAAGTGATTCATTTTTACAGTTTAAATTGTTTCATTTTCCTGGTTCAGTGAACTTTTTCTCCCTTCGTACCCACAGTTATACTGTTTCATGCCTGGTGTGTGTGTATATAATGCTCAGACACACTTGGAAATTACTTTATTAAATCCTTTATTATCCTTTATTTATCCGCATCACAGTCCTAAGCTTTTTGTGGAAAACAAAAGAAGATATTTTGATGTCTCACTTCGGTTATCAAAATATCTTCTTTTGTGTTCTGCAGTAGAAAGAAAGTCATACAGGTTTGGTATGACAATAGGGTGCATAAATGATGCTTACGTTTTCATTACATTTCAAGTTGGGGTAAGCTGTGTCACACCACAGAAAACGTTCAGTGATTATGGAATACATGAATGGTTTTGTTTTAAATTAATACAATTCAGCCCCACCAAAAAAGTTTTAATATTCTAAAAATTATTAGAATTAAATCTTTTTAATATTTTAATGTAGTAGTAAAAAATTGTTTCTTACGTGTGGTCACTTGAATATATTGTGCACACTTTGCTAGGCCAGGTTAAGAGGGTGACGTGTCTTGTCCACTGACACATCTTACCCCAGCATCCCTACTCAATTATTACTTTATTTTCAACATGCATGTCGGTGAACGATAACACAGAGGACGCTAATAAAAACATCCTATTGGACCAATTAGCAGTGTGAAACTGGAGAGTTTTCTTTTTTCTAAGCATCTGCCTCTTGCCTCCATTCCTTGAAACTCTTGCTATTGTGCCTATTGAGAGCCGAGAGAGGCTCCTGGACACCATTTGGCATCCAAGTGGTTTAGACGCCTTGTCCTTCAGTGCAGCCCCGCTCATTTCACACGTCCTCCCTGCATTATCATATCAATTGATGCAGCTTGTAGGAGACAAAGTGAGGTTATGGGAACCACCTAGAGCAACATGCACCATTAAACATCAATGCAAGGGGACTAGCACATATGCAAGTTCAGCCTTGTTTACCAAGATGGAAGACTGGCAGAGTATGTTTCTCGTGTGCCTCCCGCTGAACCTTAAATCAAGTTTAAATCTGTTTATACCTATGCTTTTATTGTATTGACATTTGTTGCATTCTGCATGGATTTAATTGGTGCTGTTTGCTTTTGTTTTAAGAGGTTTTTTATTGTGGTGTTTCTTTATTGTGGACTTTGACCTCTGGATATGACCTAATGTTGTACCATGTACTTCCAAGAATCACCTCATCTTTATTTTTTCCAGTGAGTCACCACGGACGAGATGTTTGGACATTTCCCAGCATGCCTGTAGTGCGTGACCTGTCATCAAAGGGCAGGGAGGTTAGATTATGCTAGAACCTACATGCTCACCATGCTGAATTTCATTGGCCCGTTCTCTCACAGCTCTGAAAATGAGGGCACCGTTGCTTGATACCAACCTTTAGCGTTAGTTTGATGTCCGTTTATTGCGTAAAACCTGTTCTGTTCAGTCATGGGTATCAAAGTGAAGAACGGCTAATGGCTATTTTTTTCTCTCACTCTTTAGCTGTGCTGTTTCTGAGTCATAAAAGGAAGTAGAATCAGGTCAGCCTGTGTACAGGAAGGAAGGCACTACATACAGTTTCATTTTGAACATATACATTTGCAGCTGGACATTTTGTTTCTCCTCTCTCAGTAGTTTTTCTCTGTTGTTTTCTGATTCTGAAAACTTTACAGAAAATATATTTTTCTGTACAAACAGTAAACACACAACAAGCACAGTAATAAGAAAATAACATAGAAATAAGAAACAGAACAATGATACAATACTGTACATAGCACCAAGCACCTTTCATATAAGATTGCTATTGGTTAAAGGGATAGTTCACCCAAAAACAAACATCATTTACTCACCCTCTTGTCATCTCCAACCTGTATGACTTTCTTTCTTCTGCAGAATGCAAAAGAAGATATTTTAAAGAATGTTGAGAACCAAACAACAGATGTACCCATTGACTTGCATTGTTTTTTTGTCCATACAATAGAAGTGAATGGGTACCGCCATTGTTAGGTTTCCAACATTCTTCAAAATATCTTCTTTGAAAGAAAATCATACAGGTTGGAGAAAAATAAATGTCTATGTTTTGTACTATACATTTTTTTAAATTGTCTATTGGCTTGTAAAGTGCTATAAACAAAGTGTAAGTGTCTTAATGTATGTGTTGTAATATATGTCAGCAGTCTCCTGGAGAGCAAGCCAAAGGCAACAGTTGAAGGGAACCAAAACTCCAATGTATGAAGAAAATCATATCATCCTTCAGATTTGGCTCGCCGTGACAGCGTGCGGTCTGTTCCTTTTGTAGTTCGGCGAGACGGCGAATATGCGCTATAATATTTTAATCTTTAATTGCGAAATAATAGATAGATCATGAGTTTCTGTTAACTTAATTCAGACGGAAGATCCTCTAGTTAATGATTTCAAGAGGAAGGCGGGCGCTCATGCTTCATTGCCTGCATTAATTAAGCAAAGTCGTTTTGCTGCTAATTAGCTGATTCTAAAAGGATCTGCTTTTTGTGTAATTAATTATCAAAGACACAATCGGCTGCGGCGTTCGGGGAGAAACCGCAGCAGACGCGTCTCCGGCGCGCATTGTTGCGTCAGTTGAAAGCCTTCGCTTCGGTTCCGTGTTGTTTACCGTGCGTCTGAAGGTTTTCTCTGAAGTTGCGTGCACGCGCTCTTTGACACCTACCGGCTACAATTAGCAGGTATGTACTTTAAAGCCCTCTGTTTTTGCAGATTACCGGGTGTTTGGGGAAAAGAATCCTCCCTTTTTTCTCCCTTGAGGTCTTCCTTATGGTGTCAGAAAATGTGATGGCTCAAAACATGAGTTTATAATATTGTATTTTTGAAGGTATTTCAGTATGCATTGCTCTGTTTTAGGTAAATGAAGGTGTTTTGTTTGTCAGCTAATGTAAAACTAATGACTCACCCTTGGTGGCTTGCATATGCAAATTGTTTATTTGTTAACATGCATATACAGTAGCTTGTGTGATGCAGGTGTTATTCACTTTATCTACTGGTACCATATTGGTTCTCCATTGTTTATTTGTTTGATTGATTTATTGTATTTATTGTAAATCGTCCTGAAGGGCTTTGTACATGATCCCACTATTATATGGCTACTTAGAAAATAAGTAAATTTGAAGAATGTTGGTAAACAAAACACATTGGTCCCAATTCACTTCTGTTGTATGGACACAAAACCAATGCAAGTGAATGGGGACCAGTGGATTTTTGTTACCAACATTTTCATGTTTCATTTCATTTTGGGGTAACTATCCCTTTAAAAGAGGGTGTAGTGCTACAGTACAAAACACATAACTAACTGTAGAAAACGTGAAAAGCACAAAATATACAAAAATTCAGAAATACAGGAAATTCATTTTAAGATTGTAAATCCTGTGGCTGGAGTGGTTTTTCATTCTTTCCGCAGTATGTTGTGAATGTTCCTGACATGCTGGGACGTAATTGACTGAAATGCTCTCCTTACTGGAAAACAAAGTTATATCCGTCTCATTCAAGCCTAATGGAGGCTGCTGCTATAAATAAAACAGTGCAGTCAGAAAGATCATTCAAACAGAATGCTGAAAATAGACTGACATTGTCTTTCAAATGATATTTTAGAGCGCCGATCTATTTCCGCCCAGGAATTGTCACACTGAAGAAGTGCCAAATGATATAATTGCTTCTCCTTGAGGCCTGAGCGGAGCTCTTCTAACTCATCAAGAGAAAATGGCACATTCCTCTTTCTCTTGTGGGAACTTTTCCATCTTTTAATGGTAGCTCGAGTTTGTTTCTGCCTCTGCCGTGTCATAGGTGATTAGCATCATGCTAACGTTGTTTGTTTGCGGAGGGGAAATTAAGCAAGGTGAGCAAGCTACAGCGGTTTGTTTATTTGGTTTTTCCCTTTAATGCCTATGAATGAGATGATTGAAAAATGAAGAAGTGCTCTGTGCATCTATGGAAAATTTACAGTCTTTTATCAAGAAGAAACTGCAGTTTTTGACAGCAGGAAGTCAAGCGCATCTGCCAAACTGTTGGTGTGTGAATGGGACTCGTTTTTTCAGCTCAAACAAACACACTTACTGTGAACCCTGTTTTCCACAGATGACAAAGTGGAGACGTTCCCCGTCCTGGAGATCGACCAGAGTGAGATAGTGGACACCAATGGTGCCGGAGATGCTTTTGTTGGAGGTACTGTACTATTAAACCATTTCTTATTGACTTCCATACTAAACACACACACACACACACACACACATTGAATGAATTGTTGTTCTGGACAGAAGTATGCATGTCAGAAAATCACTAGTGACAGGTTTATTTAATCCAGGGTAAAGCTTGACCTGTTACCTCTGGGAATGCAGACCGGGGTGCTCGAGCTCTGACACGGTGCTTATTTGTTTCTTGCACAGCTTGTTTTGAATGATTTTGAATTTGTAGATGTACGCCTGATACACGTGATTTGCATCAGGCTTAGTTTAGTCGTACGAGGCTGCCAATGGTATTGTAATGTTTAACCTCAGCGCAGATATGCAGAGAAGTGCAGATAACATAGTTAAGGGGAAATAGATCTACTTTCATGATGGATTAGCGGAGTTTCCAGACTCCCCGCAGCCATTATCTTTAATCTGTTGGTTTCGCTAATAACTTTCAAATAGCCGGTGTGTGTCTGCTCCGATCTAAACTGCGAAGCCATCCATCAAGCTTATAAAGCACGACGCTGTTTGGCTCCCTGCGAAAAACAGAAATATTGATGTTGATCGTGCTGTTTGCACAGGTCTTGGAGGTCCCCGTAATTTATCTTCATAGGACGCCTCTTACGTGGCCCTCTGCTTTTCCGCGAGTTTGATTCGCTAACGTGTCTTCCTGTAGCTCTTCCAGGACAACCTTGCGACTAATAGAGCTGTGAGCGTGTTTGCTCAAACGCCGTATTGATTTTTTTAACTCCTTTATCCGTTCCAACAAGAGGTTGGAGGCCAGCGCTCTACCGCGTTGGAAAATGAATTTGCCAGCTGTTTTTCAATGCGTGCCAGCTCTGCTGCGGAGAGAGGAGATCTAGGTGGGAGGGTTCAGAGCCCGAGGGCAGCTGGAGGAATTCTGTAGCACACATCACTAAGGGGTGCCTTTTCTATCACCTCTACCCCCTAAGCCTGATTTCCTTAATTTTTTCAAAGGAAAAAAGTACACGCAACAGAAAATCGATAACCAACTGCATTTTCCAAGCTACTATTTGGCAGCATATGCCGCGTACGAGTGTGTTTATGTGCGCCCACCGCTCTAAGAGGAAGTGTGTTCATGTGTGCATTCATTAAACATATGTTTGCGTGCGTGCATATGTTCGTGCGTGTGTGTGCGTGCTTCAATTAGGATGAAATCTGTCCACTTCTCGCTGCGTGATGACAGCGAGCACCTTCGCAACGTTGTCGATCCGATTTGTCTTTTTTGATGTCTGTTGTCACATGTGTGCAGGTTTCCTGTCGGAGCTGGTGCAGGATAAGACCTTCGAGCAGTGCATCCGTGCTGGACACTACGCTGCTAACGTCATCATTCGACACGCGGGCTGCACATTCCCAGAGAAGCCTGACTTCCTCTGATGGGCCATCCGGAGACCAGGAGACATAACCACACAAGTGTTTTATAGGACTAATGCCTTTTTTAATTGACTTTTTATCTTCCTGATTCTCTTTTCCTCTCATTCAATGCCTGAATTCTTCTGTGCCTCTGTTTTAACAATCCCACGTCCTAATGTGATAATGGAGACATATTTCACATTAAAACTGTTTACAAGGAGGTATTCCTTTGTTGCAAATATTGATTTGTTTTTAAAAAGCCATTTTAGTATTGCTCTCCCCAGTATTATAAGAGCGGTGATCGTAATAACCAACATCTCTCCAGGTGTGGTGTTTGATGTATTAACAAAAGTGCTTGTGGGATGTAATGATACTGCTGTAAGACCTACAGAACACATTGCAACATACACCTTTAACATTACAGGGGTCAGATGTGTACAAATCATTTAAATTCTTTTATTTGAATCAAAGGCTTATTTCATAGGAATTTTGTTGGCCAGTATCGCTGTTGTAAACCAAATGTAATTGTTGAACGCACACTTGAATGTGTCCTGATCAAGTTAAAACCTGTTGTCAGCCTAACATGATAAAGCATGCAGTCCTTTTGAATATAATACCTCTGCCAAAAATAAAGGCTGTTTCACTGCTTGTATTTTTTTCTTAACCTTGTCATTAGTCGATATGTAGAATTATGTTGTGAACCAACACATGACGCTTGATTTCAGTGCTGCAATGTTTACAGTATTTATCTTGGACATTATTTTTGGACCAAACTTGCCTGTAATTCTCCAAGCATCTTAATTCTGTTTTCTGTTGGATGGTTAGCGGTTCTCAATCTTCCGCCTGTCTCTTTGATAACAGTGACATGTCTGCAAGGGTTCATCTCTGCGATATGGGACAAGTAGCAGCTATTTGTAACATTGGAGTGACTCAGGGTACAGCTGTCCCCATGTCCCGGTCTGTGACTCCAATCATAGCAGATTCAGGTTCTGTCACTCAGAAAGATGTTTGGGCCCTTCTCTGTAGCGCTAGATTGGCATCACTCAGCACTTGGTTTTAAACTACCTGTGAGTCTGTGAAATCCATAACGACAGAAAAAGACAAAGTCCTTGAGCACTATTTCACATGTTCAACCTGAATCTGTCCACACACACTCGCTCATGTTTCTCCACCTCTCAAATCCTCCTGCTGTGGGTTTTACAATGATGCTGGGTGTTTTTAAGACCTGTGAAAGTTGCTGGTGAGGTTTATAAAGTTCATTCGCAGGTGTGAAGTTTTTAGTTCATATAGAAGACATTATAAAAGGACAAACTTTGTTCGGTAGAGGGTGTCAGTTTTACAAGGTGTACTTCTAGGTCTGGCTTATTCTAATAATTAATTTGGATATTGGTTTGGCTGCTTGGTAATTTTTAGAATTGAGACATTTGCCTACTAAAAAATTGACAAGCTGACGTTTCCTTAAAGAATAAAACTTTTAAGTGAAACTGTCAAATTGTGTCATTTTAATTGAAAAGTGGATTTCATCATAGTTACAGCCATAGATGACCAGCTGGTATGACCATGTATACTGTTCAATCAATTCATGATCATTGCTGAATCTGTTTTATATGATACAGTATGATCTACTATATTTGATTTCTAACACGTGTACTCTTTTTCAGTAGTTTTAGCTTTCGTCTAAACAGAGCTGACAAGTGAGAATGCACTGTTTACATCCAATGTGATGAAAGTATTATCCTCCAATAATTTTCATAACTGGTTCATGGCCTTGGAGGAGCACTCTGAAATATTTATTACATTTATGCATTTGGCAGACGCTTTATCCAAAGCGACTTACATTACATTGTACTATACATTTGTACATTTGTATAGTAGTAAGCAAGTGGAGGTTAGGTGCCTTGCTCAAGGGCACCTCAGTCATTACCCGCCAGCCCTGAGAATCGAACCAGCAACCTTCTGGTCATGAGTCCAACTCTCAGTCCACTGGGCCACGACTGCCTTATTGTTATCTGCCTTAAAAAACAACACTATCCAAGTATAATCTATAGAAATTATAGTCATTGGTTGGAGAATTTACAGCAGTAATTCCTTTATTATATAGCATAACTATAGTTTAATATCTAAAAGGTCAATATTTTCAGTTCATTGTTAGTGGTACATGGCAGTCGGCTTACTCTACTGTTGTTATACCCTTGCAAGGCACTTATCCTTTCTGCTCAGGGACCGCTCTCCTCCTTCCCTATCCGAGTGTGAACGTGCCTGCTCTCAAGCTACTGGTCAAAATATGCAAACATGAATAATTCCAATGTACCTGTGTAAACTGTAAACAAATGTACGTCTCCTTTCGGCATACAAATAAGTAAAACTGACTTGCATAGCCACACAGATAACAGTGGTACAAAAGGGTATATGGGGCTCGAAATAACCAATTGTCACTTACAATTAATTTATAACAGCAAAAAAAGGATTTGAGGAAAACCATTATTAATACAAATAATAATGGTTAACTGTAACTTTAATGAAATTGACTCTCCAGTAGATCTGTCAATTATATAAAAAAAATGTTTGTTTACACATTATTAAATGCCAAATTGCGCAGTGTGATAGTTTTACAACAGTGTACAGTATATCTTACTCAGATGCTAGAAGTAGTTTGATATTTAAATTGGTAAAAAAAAAAAACTCTGAGAATAGTTTGGTGTCAGATCACCTTGATCAAGCTTTGCTGGAAACCAGTGTGAAGTCTATTGCCAACCTGTAACCACATCCAGCACGCACGGCTCAAGTTTTATTTAGTGTGCAATTTGTTTTCCCTTCAGGCACATTAAAACGTGGCACATCCATAGCCTGGCCAGGGTTCAAATTGCCTTATGCTATACCAATTTCTCACCACGAGGAAAACGTATGTGTCCAGGTGCATTTAACACCCTTTAATACCTTTGATCATTTTTGTCTTAATCGCTGTTGCATTTCATTGTTTCTGCAGAATTATTCCTAATCATTGATACTGCAGCAGTGGTAGTGTAATATTATACCTGTTTTATAATGCTAAATGCATAACAGCTTGGCTTTCCTCCTGTGAGCAATTACAAAATAGCATAAAATAATGACAATTTTAATTTATGTATATATTCCTGTCAAATTATGCAGAATAGGAAATATTACAAGTTTCTCTCTTATTAAAAGACGTGGCATATCATATATCATGTAATTTTACTATTTACTCTATCTGGCATGATTGAACATCGCATAATGTACGCATATGCATTCGTTTAAAGGAAATCTAGAAGTGATATTAAAAGTTTCCTCCTCAGAGAGAGGGCACAGCATGTCTTTTCTTTTTCCCACCCATGCCATGTAGTCTGAAACAATGTACATTGTTTCCCAATGAGCGATGTGATGTCACATAGCGGTTAGAGCGAGTTAGTCCTCCTCTGTGGCTGATGGAGTGCCGAAAGGGGAGGGTACTACTTTGTCACAGACTCCTATGTAGATTAACCTTTCAATTAGTTGTTATCACGTTCCCTCTGCCTACGCGTGCGTTCATCTTCCGAATCAAACAGGACCCCATTGGATTTACCAGCCTACTTTACGCATACATCATCATCTTCAGAAATAAACGTGTTTATATCGCTTATGCAAGGACTGTGGAGAGATCGCGCGAGGAACTTAAAGGTAAATGTTCGCTTTGCCAGCGCTGTCGGGCATTTATATCGGCGGTGTCTAGAGTGGGTCGTTATCGGTGACATGGTTTAATCGTTCAAGTTTAAGTTGTCTTGAGTGATGTAACTTGACGCGAGTGGGGAAATTAATTCGGGCTATTAAGGTTATTGGGTTACGCGAACCGTGCAAGTATCGCAAGCGGCTGCTTGACCCGCATAAACGGAATTTTCCAGATGCTATCTCTCTTGAGCTTGAAATATGAGGATTTTGGCGTTTCGCGTGTTTTTGATATATAAGTGCACAGACGAGCGGCAGTCGTGTTGTGAAACAACGGGAGAACATGTTATGCCATCATCCTCCGAGACAGTCGCAGGATTTATAAATGAGCCTCTTTGCACAGTGCCTTCCTATGGATGTACGCGCGCTCGATAGTTCGTGGCCTTCCGCGTCGTTTGTAAAGTGCAAAGTAATTAATAAATCACATTACAGTGCACGCAGCAAGAGGAATGCCGAGGATAACTCGAGCGCTCCGACTAATTTATTCTCCATTACATTATTCTCCAAAAAGTGTGACTAGGTCGATCCGTTCTCATTGCAGTGTAGTGCAATGCTCAAAAGGGGGAGCCTTCTTAAAGGTGTAGACCGAGTCTCGGATGATTTTACATTAAAGAGCCATCAAGTAGTTTTAAACTCATTAGATTACACGATGCTAAAAAAAACGTTGGCGTTATCTTCGCCTCGCGTGCTTCACTTACGGCTAGAATTGCAGGTAGCGCAATCGATACGCAGTAAGGATTAAAGAGCAGTCGTCGCCTTAAGAGGCGGGTCAAGTTATTATTGACAGATTATGAAGCCAACCGGCTTCTCGAGAGGCTGAACCGTTTGCATGTGATTGACACTTGCGCTATCAAACCAGGGATAAGTATTTGCCCTTTCTAACCAATATTAAAGTTTCTTGGGCGGGACCGTCTTTGTGAAGGTAAGGTTTAATGAGACTCCATTGGGTTGTAATCAGTGTCATGTCGGATTCATGTAAACTACAACATTGTAACAAAATGGCGTCTGTTTAGTAATGCGACCGGGCAAAGCGGCGAAGTCACCTGACCTCTCCACCGTATTAAAGCGGCAAGAAAACAAGGTTTGCGATTTGTTTCAGCGCGTTTGTGACTGTAGGTTAATTGACGCGTTGACTTTGTCATCATAAATTATAGATAGTCATCTGTCGGAAGTAGTCATAAAGCATAACCTAATTTAGCCTGCCTTAGCTTAGCGTGCTAGACTTGAGCTCTGTGGCTGTTTGGTAAGCCGATGCTGGAGATAAGAAGGCGAATGTCTCTGAGATTCGCTTTACTTTAGCTCAGTATCTCGGGTTTAATCGCTGGCTTTAGATGACTCGAGCTGAATTGCGAAAGTCACGTTTTGTGATGCGTTTTGTTTTAGCTGAGGTGATTTGACTGAGAGTCTTATTGTAAAATGTCACGGACAAGTCTTAGTTTGTGGTTAAAGCTAGACGTGCGGATGTGATTGCAAGGTGCAATAAGTACATATTAAATCTTGGGCAAACTCTGTATTCAGCGTGTTATGCTTTGAGTTTGTCCACATGAGTTGAGCAGCCAAGAAGAGTGAGTGTCAGTTGATTGATAGTTTATTAATAACACCTTGTTTTCGCGTCAGTTATGTGGTGTTTATATGATCCGTTAACTCTGTTTGCTGTCATGCCTCCTCAATTAAACTCGAGTTATTTGGTAGCTATGTTGTTGGCTAACCGAGTTGCGTTGTTCAATTATTTACTGTAGCTTTTCTTGGATCTGTTCAGGCCGGATCTTATGTCTTAGAGGAATGGATCAGGTGTTCCTCTCTCTGTCTGTGAGGCTTTTTATGTAACCACGTATAAACAAAACCGTATGACAGATAAGTTGTGGTGGAGTTGATATGGCTGCTGTTGGCGAGCGGAGGAATTCTTTAGAAATTGTTGAATGCATGTCACCTGCTGGCTGCTCGCAGCACTGTCTTCCTTTGCTGCTGGGGTTTGTACACTTGCACAAGCCAATTCTTCATAAAACAGGTTAAATTGATTATGTACATACATGCTGCATGTTTTAGCAAATTATAAAGCTTTGTGAAACTCCTGTTGTATGCTTTTAAAAAACGTTGCATTTTTTAAGTAAGCTGGGCTCTCAAAACCATAGATATAATAGTTATATATATCTATGCTCAAAACCTTGTGAGCTACCTACCTACTAGACAGTGTTGTTGGACATCATAGACAGTTTTCTTTTATTGTTGTCTAGGTAAGTAGGTTCAGAATCAAACCAGATGGACTAGTACAACTGCAATTAAAGATTAAACCGTAATTTGCAGTTTGACGTAATGTTCTTGGAGCTTCATATTTAATCTGTATCAAAATGTGAAATGACTTGTTTCGTTTAATCTCATGGTTATACTGGTCTGTCTGGTTTGGGTCAGAGGGACTGTTTTCCATGTATGGAATGTGTCCACTTAATGTAAAGTCACTTTACATGTATCCTATTTCAAAGAGCCAACACAGGAAAACAATTGTCCTTTGAAATACTAGTTTTGTTATATTAGCAAATTCATCTTGTTTAAAATCGTTTTGGGTGTGTTTTAAGATGTCACGAAAATGTTGTTATTTGTTTAACAAATAATTCTTTAATATGAAGTTTAAGGTTCAATATGAGCTCTCAAAATGATAGATTGTGTCATTATTTTCCAGGTTGGTTTGTAAGAATCAGTATTTGTTTTTAAACCTGTCTTACTCCTCACTTTGCGGTTGGAGAAGTACAACTAATGTAAATGAGTGCTGCGGTTGGTTAGTCTAACCTCTCGGATCAAGTTGCCATCATTTGCCATGCCCATGTAACAGGTTCTGGAGTGAGTATTTTTGTTGCAAAGTAACATTGATTTTCTGTTTTTTTTGTCTTCACGCCCACAGGTGTAACTCAAAGGATTTTTTCAGCAAGTGTTCTGACATTGGATTTACAACCACAAGGATTTTATTTTCATAGAGACCGAAAGGGAAAGAAATGAATAGCCAGTTTGGTCTTTGAGGAGTTACATCGACACCATATCCTGTTCGCCATAATGTACTAATGGCTGGCTTGTGTTTGTGGATGTGTATGTTTCGCTATTAGAAGAAAGGAATGTATTCATGGATCGCACCTTGATGAAACAACTTATTTCACCATGGTGAAACTGGCCAATCCCCTGTACACAGAGTGGATTCATGAGGCTATTCAGAAGATCAAAAGGCAGAAGCAGCGGCCTTCAGAGGAGCGGATTTGCCATGCTGTGTCAACCTCACATGGACTAGACAAGGGCGTCGTACTCCAGCAGCTGGAGCTAGCTGTGAAGGATGGATCCATCCTTAAGGTTACCAGCAAAGGGTGTGCTTCCTACAAAGACCCGGATAACCCGGGAAGGATTGCCCCGCTCAAGCTGGCAGGGCCTGCCCCTGTCTCGTTCGGATCTGTGTTACCTGCAGGAGATCTCCGTCACGTGGATTGGAATAAAATCCTTAGGAGGGCTATCGAGGGTCTGGGTGTCCCCGCTGGCTCTTCTCTGAGGAACATTGAGAGATTTCTCAGAAGCCAGGGCGACCTGGTGAATGTTGTGGCGAACCCCAGGTTTCAGCAGAGGCTGAGGCTAGCTGCTAAGCGGGCTGTTAACAACGGGCGGCTGCTGAAGGATGGGCCGCTCTACAGGATGAACATTGGTGGTCTTGGAGGAAAAACTTGCTTCAGGAGCGTGGGGATCTTTGGGATAGACCTCCCACCTGTAACATTACTCCCTCATGAGAGAGACCAGGTATGACGAGAGTTTTTGTTTCCTTAGTCCTTCAAGGCCTTATGTGCTTCTGCAAAACACTAGGCCTTTTTTATTCAGACCTGTGTTATGTTGTTTTGTTGACCTGTTGTTTTTATCCACATCCAAAGGCTTGCATGTGTCTGTAAACTCCAGTTTTTAAAAGAGACTACCTTTAAAAAAGTTGAAACTTTCTTAGGAATGTTGCGCACCTGCTCATTTTGTACATTAGTAAGTGCTGAGGTTTTAAAACAACAACCCACACTTAGAGTTATAATGCTATTGTACAGACCTAAAACATAGACCTCAGTGTCAGAAACCAAAGAGCTTTCTTTGAAATATTCATATGTTGACATGACCTCTGACTGACATTGGCAGCTTTGGTATGACAGCGTTTATGTGCATATGAATGTCAGTATCAGAAGTTGTTTAGCCGTTTAAAACCAGCGTCTGTAGCTCTTCAAGGCTTAACTATACAAAACTGGGTTTGTTGCCTTAAATTGCTGAAATATATTAAAACCATAGCCTAACTCATTGTTTAGATAAAGAGTTTCTTCACCATTTCCCCAAACCACTTTGTCATCCACATGAGTGAACTTGGGTTTGATTTGAACATTGTGTGATTGAAATGTTCTGTGAAGAATGAGTAGACCGTGTCTTTGTTCGTAAATCGGCGTAAGCTTTTTTTTTTAGGATAGTTCTCTAAATGAGAGCTTAATACTCTACAGATGTTGGAATGGCTGTTATATAATCGAGAGCTTTGCATTGACTCTATGAGGGATCCTTTGCTCCTTTCCCACTGGAGTTAAAGTGCATGTGTGTAATTGCTATCCAGACCTGCCTAAAATCATTTTTAAAGCTGGAATTTACATGTTTAAAACAATATTCATTATCAAGTGGCATTTGCAAACACATCTTACTGCTGCAGTGTGACATTTCTGAGTGTAACTTGATATTTAATGGAGCCAGGTGGTTGAAGGGGAGGGATTTGTGATGTCAGACGAAAAGGAAAGTTGTTTTTAAGTTAAAACACTTTTTTTTACATTTGTATGGGTGTGCACAGGTGAACTGTAAGATAAATGGTGGAAATCAACAAAATCATACAATTCATCCTCATTTGGAATTCTTTGTGGCATTTTGGTTTTATTTAAGTAGTATTAAAGCTGGTTTCTCTCAACTGTAATATTTGCTTAAAAGTCAGAATTTTTCAAATAATGTGCATCATAAATCATCCGTTTAAAAAATGTGTGATTAGTGTGGATTGTTTTTGATTAATCCATGTCAGGTTTGCGTCGACACGGTGTATAGAAAATATAGAAAATGAAAACAAGTCAAGAAAGTGTTTCATTATCTGTCACCTAGTTCCATACTAGATTGCTCTTAATACTCTCTCTCTCGGCAGTGGTCAGCGAACAATTGGAGGCCATTTGGTAATCAAATCTTCAAGCACATTCCCTTGTCCACTCTTTATTAAGTTGCTCTTTGAAAGGAAAAGCTTTTGGTTTCCAGGCACGGGGGCTTGACTGTTGCTAAGCAATGTGCTTCATTGACCCTAGGACATGATAGCATGGTGCCAGTCTTTTTTTCACAATCAGAGAGACGGTCTGCCGTCTTGCAGATGGTTCAGGGGGACTTCAGTGGTGGGCTGGCTGCTGATTAGCTCAATGCGTTAAAAGGGCTCTTTTGTTGTTAATTGTGTGCTTGGGGAATGGTCAGTCTGCAGCTGCTCCAGGCCTCTTTATCATATTCTGCGAGGGGTTAAATTATGAGAAAAGAGAGGGCCAAATCTGGCTTTCTTTTGTCCCATTAGCTGGCAGGATTAGATTTTGTGTTGAAGGTGTATTCGATCTCATGCCTTTTTTTAATAGATGTTCTTGAAACTCTTGCGTAGCTTAAAAGATAGTAATTCAATGAAGGTCTGTTAAGGCTTGGCTGATTACATCTGTTCTTCGGTAATGGTGTTGAAACCGTGCTAGACTGCTGTTTACCAGCTGTGGCTGATGCGATTTGCTCACTTTCTAGAAATGTCATTACAGCATTATAGTCTCCTAAAGAAATTGACAGATCTTGCCTTAAAGCATTCTGCTGTGAAAAGTGCATGAATAACATAAGAAAATCAATCAAGTAGTGCACTTGGCTCCCTGGCGTGTACTTGAATGTTTTTGCAGTTTGGAATGGGGATGCACCGATCTGATACCTGAATGCGTAAAAGCACATAAACTTTTTTTAATCTAAACAAATTTAAATCTTAAATTTTTGTTAAACTCCAGAAAGGGTAAAAAAAAAAAAGGTATCATAAGTCTTATGGACTATGGACTAATTTTGCTGCAGTTCCCATCATTATAAATGAATATATTTAAACAATAAAAGACAGGTGGACTTTACTTTGCATGCTGTGAGCAATGGTCTCCTTATTATGCATAATCTGTAGATTAAGGACTGTGTTTTTGTATAAAATGATTTTTTTTTAGTATAAAGAGTATGTGAAAAATAAGTATAAAGAAAGGTTTTTTTCCCTGAATCTGAGATCCTTCTTTTCCTAGTGTGATAGCTGCTGTGATAAATGCGGAACAAGGATTGACACATGAGTTGGCTCTAAATTGGTTTTAAAGTGCATAATTTTCCATCCAGGGTATGCAAAAACACTTTCAATGCTTTGTTTTTAAAAGTGAAGTGAAAAAGTGACCTATTTTTTGTCAGATATGGTGACCCATACCCGAAATGTGACCTCTGCATTTAACCCAACCAGTGAATAGTGAACACACACACTTCAAGTCGTGAACACACATACACCGGGGCAGTGGGCAGCTAACACTGCAGCGCCCGGGGAGCAAACGGGGGTAAGGTGCCTTGCTCAAGGACATGTCAGTTGTTACCTGCCGGTACTGAGAATCGAACCGGCAACCTTCTGGTTATGAGTCCGACTCTCTAACCATTAGGCCACAACTGCCCCCAACTTTTTGAGTGTTTCTTAAGAACTATGAATCTGTGCATTAAGATGTTTTGGATTCTTAACTTATTTATTTGTTGAATATTAATCCCCCATTATGAAAATATGCACATCTCCAGTTTATGTTGTCATTTCCAACATTTTGACATGGTTTGATGGTTCAAATGCACATTCGTTTTCACATACGGTGCATTACTGTTGCTCCTCTCTCCCCGTCTTCTGAAACGTGCCATGTGTTCACAAAGCTAATCGCTGTGAAAAGCGATGTGTGCTCTGATTGGCCAGCTACCCACTGCGTTGTGATTGGCCGAATTCCGAATATCTCATGCACATGGCGGGAATGTAACCATATTCGGAACATCCACTTTTAAGGCATATTGACAGCTGATAATGTCATCGGTACTGTGAGTTCAAGCCCAAATATGATCCAGAAAATGCATTTGACCAAGCGGGTGACTTCAGCAGAGTAACAGACGGGAAGGTTTTATTTTTAAAAAACTTATTAGGTTTAACAATGAGCTAACTATACCTAACTACTTGAGCAGCCTGTGATGCTGTGTCTCGACGCGATGTGATAAAAACAATAAAACAGATTATAAACGAGGCATTTGTTGTATCCAGCGGGGACATTGTTACTTGATATAATGACCTATATTGACTTTTTTGTGTGTAGAATCATGCTGCAGGGAAGAACAGCCAGAGAATACGAGGCTTAATCTAGCTCCTGAGGGATTCTGCCTCGTAAATATAAAACCATTTCTGCATTTATGATTGTAGGACCGACAAAAAGCTCACGTTTGAATAGTCTGTTGAAAATTCTTTAATAATGAAAATGTACTTACAGGCTGTGAGTGAGAAGTGACAGACTGTCCTTGCAAACACACAGTGTCCCCATGACATGGCAGCAGCAACAACACTACAACGAGAATAGACACGCCTTCTATCTTTGCGTATACATTTTGGTCGGTGTTCTTTAACGCTTCAAACAAAGTGACGTAGAAAAGTGAAGGCGTGTTTAACGAGGCATTTTAGGGAAGTCAGGGATGATCATCTGCTTTTAAATAAAACATCTCTTTTGGTCATAGACTTAAATATTTGCCTTTTTACATATCTAATTTATGCAGGAACAACTTGTAACACATCAAAGATACTGGAAAACTTGAAATCACTTAAGAATACTCCTTTAATAGAAATTTAATTGTGGATGTTTACACATTGTAATTAGTTATTACTTACATTTATGAGCTTACATGATTGAAAACAGGTGTTTGATTTAACCTAGTTTGAAAATTATGTGACATCTTGGCTAACATATGTAGATGAATGTTTTCTGTGGGTCTTTGGAGTTTGTGAGCAACTATGTTTGGCCAATGTAAGCGCATTGCTGTCATCTCCTGCCTCTGTCACTTGTGCTGAATGCTCATTTAAAAGCAGTAGTGTGTTCTTTCCATAGAGCTGGTGTAATTGTAACTGTTCAATCAGCATTACTGTTTGTACAGCAGACTCGAAGAGTTTGTGGCTTGTATAAAGAAACTCATACTTATGTTTGTTGAGAGGCATATTTGAGGCCCAGACAATGAGGATTTTTGGCTGTTTTTATAATGTGGTTTTATGTGTCAGGAAAGGTTTACCTAATACAGTGAATGTTTTTTTCATTAAAAACAACTTGTAACTCTATGCCAACAAATACATTTAAACAGACTTTTGCTGGAAACTGACATGCTAACATGCTTACAAATCTATATGGTTTTCAGTATGTTTAAACGTGTGTATGTGAACAACAACATGCAAGAACATCTGTTTCATTGGACCAGTATTTTACTGTACGCTTATGCTACTGTAGATTTTTAACATTACTACATTCCATC
The DNA here is from genome assembly GCA_026939265.1 of Oreonectes daqikongensis. NCBI lineage: Eukaryota > Metazoa > Chordata > Actinopteri > Cypriniformes > Nemacheilidae > Oreonectes > Oreonectes daqikongensis. Next base: position 800,080 of record JAOTQM010000049.1, read on the forward strand.
TGCCATTTTATTGCAAGTAGTTTCGCTGTTGGAGCAAGAAATTAAGATCTCTTCTAATTCTGTATCTTTGTAGAGTTTTTAGATCAGTTGTTTGTCTTTTAGATCAACCATGTTGTCTTGTGTTAACAAGTCTCTACCCATTAAGCCGCCACTGCCACCATCACGTGCATAATGGCGAAAGGGTAAGACTCTGCCTGAAGTGGAGATGACTTAATTAGGGCTGGAGTAATTGTCACTTAGCTAACCTGAATGTCAGATACCTGAGCGTGTGCCTTGTTGCTGTTCCTCAGGCAGACTGACCTGAATGAAGTAATGGTAATGTAATAGCCCTGCCATCCTCCTTCAGTTGCTGGGCTTTAGAGGCCTCTATGAGCTAATAGAGCTGTTGGAAAATGTAATGGGACGAGTCACGGGTCAACGTCATAACAGATCTGTCCTACATTTCTCCTTCACGCTGAAGCATGACGCATTTGGCATAAAAATTCTCTTAATTCTCTCAGTTTGCTCTTAAACCGCTTGAAAGATGTTGCTGATGTGCGTGTCACTGGTTTGGATCACGCAATACAGGCCAAAAGACACCAATCTGTGTCAATTACTGCCAGCGTATTTGGTTATGGGATGAGGGCAAAGCTTACAAATGAACGGCACCTTTTAAAAATGTTATGCCCTTACTTGTGTGGCTATCCAAACTTAGGATTCAAAGGTTTAAGAAGATAAAAGCAGGTTTAATGTGGGCTGAAGTGCATATTTACCCCAAGATTATATTACTCATCAGTCTGTTTCACAGCAGATGCAACAGGTATTGGATCACGTAGCCTTAAACGTTAACATTTTCCATTACATGTTTACGTATGTAATGATTATGGATGGGACACCATGCTTCACGTAAACTAGACGCCTAACAACCAAGCAGTCAATTAGTGCGATCGGCTACATTTTTCTTCTCAGTTTAGCAGCACTGCTTTAATTGGTTTGCAGAGAGCGTGCTGTGCTTTAACTGTTGGACACATTGCAGAGTAAAATTCTTGAAATGTTGCATGCTTTAATTTGTCTCTTAAATTCAAACAGCGATGCTGCTACAGCCATTACACATGCAGACATTTAAAACAATCTTTTAGCTGAAAAAGTGCTTTCCAGTCGTACTTAACGTTTTTTAAGAAGTATTAACGTTTTCCACTAATTTCACCATCATGTACGTTAGGCATGGGCATAGGCATCTTTCTTAGACATATTCAAGGGTTAAACAGAAAGATATGGTGTGTTGTGCAGTCACTTTTGCGGTGATTGACACACTTTCCATTTATTGAATTCAATTCAGTTTTATTTATATAGCGCTTTTCTCAATTGTCATTATTGCAATTGCGAAGCAACTTCACATTAGGGGTGTGCACGACTATTTGAGTATTTGATCTGAAATAATTATTAGAAAGTTAAAAAATGCTGTTCGATATTGAGTGTTTTTCATAAGAATAAAAAATGCTTCACCATGGGGTTAATTTACCGCTACAGAAGACAGTAATGCTCTTTCTTATTTAACACTTCTTTGCTTCATCTGTAATCACTTTATTATACACACAAAAATGTATAATTTGTGGCTATGTTCTAGAGCTGCACTATTCTGGATAAATTGAGAATCATGATTCTTTTATTTCAAATAGACATCATGATTCTGCATTGAATTGTTAATGCATTGAATTAACTTAAATATGATTTTTTTTTACAGTAAAACAAATTCATATGGTGACACTTGCAGTTAAATGTCTTTAGAAAGATTTGACATCTACAGATTGCTTGAAGAGATCTTTAACGAAAGATACAATTGATAAACTTACCAACACTTTATTCTCAACTAAAAAACGGTAAAATAACCTGAAAACATGAAATGCTGGGCAACTTGTAGAAAAGCTCGTATAGTGCAGCTTCTCTATTAGCGTAAATACAGTGATAAGCACCACAAACTCTCATGACGTGTTTTTACCGTAATGACAGATATAAGCATGCATTCTGACTTGTCCACTCTACAAAATGCAATCCTTAGAGTTTTGTTTCAAATCTGTCCAGTTAAGATGCGTGAAGCATAATCACAACAATGTAGCACAACCCTGAAAGACAACCATAAGAGCAGTTTTGTTGCTAGGCTGTATTTACTTTGTTAGTTTGTTATTTGGTGTAAGATTAATTTGGGCAGACTGAGAGCTAAGAAAACGCGTGTTTAATGCGTGCGAGTTGGCAACTCTGCTTTAATTCCAATACTTTTGTGATCATTTGACACAGAAATAACAACAGTGTGGTTTCTGTTTGTGACGCCTTTTTAATACCTAATAATGATCATTGCTTTCTCTGCTTTATTTGCAGCACCAACACAGATTGGAGCGTTATGATTTTAGTCGGAGGTGTAGACACAGAAGAATCGTTGAGATCGTCTGGGTGTCTGAATGGAGATTGCGATCTTTTAACGATTAATCGTGCAGCTCTACTATGTTCCTAAATCTTTGTTCTCTCAGATCGCAAGTTTAAATATTTTAAGTTTAAGGCCGCCTGGATTGCGTTATGCTCTGCTCATGTCACCATATCAAAATTATTACATAATTTTACAAAATTATTACATTATTAACATAAATGTGTTCTGAATTTGTTAACATAAAACAATAGGTATAAAAAACAAACGTAATATTAAATAATTAACGTTATTCTATTTATTATCTTAACTTAAGAGCGGTTGTTCTTTGTAAATTCATGTTCGTTTGTACAACTTAATGCTAATTTAAGCTTAAATATGAAAATGTACATTTCACGGCATAAAATGAATTTGGCTTTTGCATAAATAGGTACCTTTTTCCATACATAAAAGCCTATATTTTCCTCCTAAGAACTTTGATGGGTTGACACCTTCTAGCCTGTAAATACATTTCTATTTAAAGTTTGCACAGATGTTTTTTTATTTTAAAATGTGCTGTAGTTCCTGTTACCTTACACTGAAAACATTTTAACGCAGAGGTTACTTAAAAATATAGTGCATCATTTTTGCGACCAATTTTTAAAGCCAGTTCTACATGAAATTTTAAGCAGCATTACCTAAAATTCTTTAATTTTTTAGTAACCCTATTCCCAGCAAGGAATTGTTTTTGGTTGGTGTGACTTAATATTTTAAGTTGATTTTACTAACACATTTTTGTTATTTCCACCAAAAAAGTCTAGCTTACCCTAGTGATAAAATGTAAGCTCATTTAGATTAATAATTTTATGTTCTTAACACATAAAATACAGAAACAGTGGACTGCTGTGAAATGTTAAAAGCTTTATTTTTTTCACTGAATATATTTAAACATGAAACATGCAGTTCAGAAATGTAAATTTCATTGTACAACAAAAACAAATAAACATTACTAAACAACAGACATTCTGACAATATGATAACAACAGTAACCATCCACATGGTTTTTAATATTTGTGGTGTTGTATGCGTGCGTGCGTGCGCATTTGATAGCTGTGTAGAGTTGTGTTATTTATATAATGTTTGTCTGTGGTCTTGTAGGCTTGCATGTTAAGTCCGGTGTTGAGCTGAAAATTGAGATCTGGAGTTTCTGGAGATTACTGTGTGCTCTGCAAGGTTGACTAACTTCACCATTATTGTCCTGAAACAAAACAATATGATATAATATTAATGTATTATAGTTTAAAATGTATAAATATACTTACTGATAATTAAAAGAATGGATAAAAATCTACGAAAGGAAACAATAATGTAAAGAATCAATATGAACTGTGTTCTGTTATACACACACACACACACACACACACACAGGTCTGCTGCATCATGTGGATTCTGTATAAGTTCCTCACTATGAAAGTCAGGTGTCCAAAGATTTTCTTTAACATTCATTCAGAAATTGGCTTTATTAAAATATAAAGTAAAATACAACAATCAAAATATTATTTGTTCAAACCACCAACCATAGTCCTAGTCAATGTATGGATTGCACATATTCTTTATATGTACCATTACATATAAAATAGCTTATGCATTGAATTACTACACACATTGTGCATGCTGATACTCCAGATTAACACAAACGGAGACCAAAAGACTGCAAAAGACATACAGATGGATAGACATAGGGAAGACCTAGCCCTCAATGCTGACCATCCTGTAGGTTTCAGACATCAAAATACACCATGAAATAAAAGCATCAGCTCATTTATGGCATTTAATAGAATATTACAACATACTATCACAATGAACTATTTTTCATACCTAGGATGATAACTTGTGGTCTGTGTTGTCAACTCGGGTATCTAGGTGGAGGCTGCAAACCCAAAAAGTAAAGCCTCTCAGCTATAGCAAGTAATTTCTATTTAAGAAAAACAGTTAAAAGGGCTGTCAAAATAAAGATTTGTACATCTTCTTGAAGTAGGCTACCACATCAACAGAAAAATGGCATGACGACGACCTGGTAGCTGTATATTCCTCTGCTTGCACGGTCCATGTCACAGAGCAGGGCTCTTCTGTTTTTGAAAAAATGGGCACAAAATCACATGCTTATAGTTATAATGACTTTTTTCATATTATAATTATTGTTGGGGATTGCCACACTGAAGGCCGGTTTTGGATATTATTGACCGCCACAGAACTCCGGTCAGAGAGTGTCATCAGATGATTCTTTGCCTTTATTATGCAGCATAAGACCACATACACTCGTGTGCATCTGCGGTTGTTTCTGTAAACAATACAACAATTAACAAATTAATAAATATTAAAACCTTGCTGAAGTGAAATAACAAATGTCACTTCCTAGTAATAAACAGTTTGAACACCACTCGTATACTATAAATATGTAATGTATAAAATGTACAAATACAGCAGCATAATACTGAGACATCACATTGTGCTAGTGATATGGACCTGTAATAATCACAAACGATAGCTTATTGTATCATATGTAGCAGCAGATTAACGTTACCGAAATAAAGTGCATAACCATTGGCCGTTATGCTAGCGGATTTAAACTGATCATGAAAACATGATTAAAGCACTAATTGGAGCGTCTAAAATTGCGAAGCCTACAAACACACAAGCTCTGATATAACATGTCTGAATGCTTTTGTTGTTGTCATAAACATATAAGCATGTTTAATAATTAACTCATGGTTAACCGCTACAGAGACATCAGAGCCAGTGGTGAATTTCAGAAGCACTTGACGAGGTGAGGCTGCGGGGTACATGAGCTCTGCTCTGAACGCCTGGTGACCGCCTGGAGCTCATATCTCCCAATTCGTCCAAACAAATATTTTAAAAGATGGTCTTTATTAAGCAACTAGAGATTTGAACTTTAAAAACATACATTCTTGCCTGAAAATGTCTTCAAACTACATTTTGTGACAAAATAACAGTAATATTTTAAACGTTCGGCAGTTTTGAAGGTTTGAAATAAAGCAATGGCTTCTTCACGCACTTAAAAACGTTGTCTGTTGTGTCTGGGCGCGTTGTGTCAAATTGAAACTAAAACGTTTAGGGAGCTGGATGACGAATATAACTATGAACGTGTTTTCATGCCGTCATAAAAGTAGGCAATTGTGATTGTTTACCATAAATCTTATAAAAGCAACTTAAATAACATGTCTTCTCATAAAAGTTGAAACGTTCACTGTGCATGCGTATGTTTATTTACATTTGATATCTGGAGCTTATTTAAAATACTAAGAAATGTGCACCACCACAATTAAACTTCGATTAAAACACAAAAAAAACATGTTTCTTCACAAAATTGATAGGATTTATTTTTAGTTTAGTTTACTCACCTTTATTGTCTAAGGAGATAATTTTCAAAAAATGGCCGCCGCACTCTTGAAAGCCAGTCAAGTTCTGCGTCACATGATCTAACCAAATCTTTAAAAAATTGTGTCAAATTGACTAATAACCAGATTCATGCGACTTTACTAAAAATTACTTGCTGTATTTACTCATTATTTTAAGCAAACTGCAATCTTAATATATTTTGTAACATATATAGTAAGAAATTAAGTAATGTGCAAAACCAATTTTTTTTTGAGTAAAATCAGCTTAATTTATTGAGTGATATTTACTATGGCCATGAATAATTTTTTACAGTGTAGTTGATTTTATTTTTGATACAATGCAGAGCTAAATAGGACAGACACTGTCCATGAAACAACAAAGAGAACAACATTTATATGTGACGGTGATCAGTAGAATTAGTAAATATCTTCCTCAGATGACGGTCACATAATAAACGGGAAAACAAGCTAATGGAAAACAAGTGTCTCTTCTCCGCTGTCGGCTTACTGTAACCGGATGAGGAACAGACTTAATAAGAAAAGGCCTATTTTACTTTATAAAGAACATGTAAACAAAATACACAAGATAACCATGTACCATAGACTGTTTTATGCGTTTGCTCTGTGTGAGTTTAAACAGTTTTATGCATTGTTCTATTTTTCAGTGTTCTTTTTCCTACGTTGCTAATCTGTTCCACTTAAAAAGCACATATACAGGATATAATATTAGTATATAATATAATAACAACATAATCAAATATTCAAATATGATTTTATTGAAAAATGCTTTTAAAATAATAGTAATGCATGAATAAAGGCAATAAAGGCAGGCAGTACTTGGTATTGAAATAGGGCCTACATGGTATTATTGCAAGTTTTTCCCTCTATGCAATGTACATGGATGAAGCTTAACTGAAATAAATACTTGGTTGGATTGTTAGAAACTGTAAATTGTTCAATTGGAGTATATAATTTAATAAAAGTATGTTATTAAATATTACATATTTTGGTGGGTCTTGAAGAGAGACCTGTGTAGTTGGGTCATAGGTTGCTGTTTTAACCAATGAATTGCTTATATAAAACTTTCAATAAAATAATATTTGAATATTTGAGTTCATAAAAAATGAATATTTGATTATGTTGTTATTATATTATATACTAATATTATATCCTGTATATGTGCTTTTTAAGTGGAAAAGATTAGCAACGTAGGAAAAAGAACACTGAAAAAATAGAACAATGCATAAAACTGTTTAAACTCACACAGAGCAAACACATAAAACAGTCTATGGTACATGGTTATCTTGTGTATTTTGTATAACCTTAACACATGAATTGCATATATTTTGTAATGCCACCTTGTATAAACCTGTAACGAAATCATGTCGAGCATAGCACCGCTTAATGATTTAATCCGTGGTCTGTTGTGTTGGATAATTTGTAGTATCAGCTCATTCCCACTATAGTTTATTTTTGAGTCCGCTTTACCTTCTGGGAATTTGTAGCTAAACATACCACGGATTTTATTTTAAACACTATAGAAAACCGCATGTTCTTACACTGGATCATTTAGCTTCCACATTATTCAAATGAGGACCTGTACGTGCCTCGGCGGTCGTCACGGTCACAAATTTCACAGCATGTTTTGCACACTTGCACCTGTAGCATTTGTTCTCCCCAGTGCCACCACTGCAGTCAGAATGACTTCATTTAGTCTGTTGTGTATGCACGCTAGCTCCACTTAGTGGACAGAATAACTGAGATGTTTAGGTGATTCTTTTGTGATGATACCTTTGATAAAATAGACGTTGTGAATTAATGAGCCTACCACTTCAAGTAAACTGACTTGTGTGTCTTGGAATGGTCCTGTCTGATTGTGTCACACTTTGTTGTTTCCCGGTTTAGATGGGAATGCTGAGAATGTTCCTTTGCAAACATTCCAGATGGAGTATTTGTCACAGCATTCAGCAGGGTGTAGTCACCAATCAGCACATATTTGTGTTCACACCGGTGCAAGAATGTGCCCTTGTGTAGTTTTGTTGCTAGGTTGGTATATGTTGGGTTAGTTGTAAAAATGTCTCTCTGTATGACTGCCAGCAACAGCTGTTAAGTATAATATGCTCATAACAGCCGTATCGTATACACTGGGAAGAAAACATGACGGTAGGTCTCGTTCTGGTGGATTAAGGGTTTGTTTTGTCTAGCTGGATTTATATGACACTTAAGCAGTCCACAAATCGTATTTACGGCGAGTGCTTTTAAAATAAATGAGCTTGAGTGAATGAATTTGCCAGCATGTTTATTTTCCTACATGGATGTGATGCAAGCATTCGACTACATGCTAACTCAATGTCAAACATATCAGGCTTTGTCTTTTAATTCATTGTGCGCATCAATACGTGATTGTAACTATTACGTGTGTAGTGCATTAAATGAGCATGCAGAAAAAATTCAATAGAGTTCTGCCATTGAAATCAATTTACCGCTAATGTTTCTGAATGATGTAGCATGTAGAGCCTGATTCGAGGGGTTATTTGTATTTATATCAGTCGGCAGTGCCCATGCTTTCCCCTCCTGTGCATGAATACAGATGTATTGTTTGGAGGCAATTGAGGTCAAGCATTATGTGCATGGTGGGATTTTTGTTGTGGATTGTGATTACGTTGCCCTCGGGGAAAGAAAGCCTTTATAGGCTATGAGTACTCATTCATTTCTGGCTCGAACCGACTCGTCGTTCGTATGAAGAGGCGTGCGTATCATTCAGGGGCCATCGATTGGAGCCTTTCAATTGGCACTTAAATAAAAACTTGCAATGTTTATGAATAACCCATCTGCAAATTGATGGTCTGCCAAAATGATTAATAGGCCAGGGATTGATTGCCTGTTGCATAAAACAATTAGTCTAGCATTACTCTCAACAGGTTTCTCACCAGAACAGACACTCAATATTTATCAACACGCCACAGCGGGGTTCTCAGTCTGAGTGGTTCTCTTGAGATGATACAGAGAACATACCCACTAGATGTAGTCTTATTCCATCTTCTAATACCCCATCTGCATTTGAAATACGCCGTCCCTGACGGATCGCTCTCTCTCTTGTTGACGAGCCTTTTGGGAGAGAGTAGAGCCGAATCGCTCGCTTGTTTACTCTCAAGTTCTTCTGGTTCCTCTTCTCAGGAGACCGGTGTGTTTTCACGAGCGTCTGATGCTGAATACGAGAACACAGGCTTGAACAGGTTTACACAACGCGTGCTGAGATTTAGATGTGACTGTTTGGAGATGAGGGTAAGGTGGCAGACTCTTTCGTCAAGATTCCACCCTAACCTTTTTCTGATCTCCGCTACATGAATCCTGCATGCCACAGGCTTTCGTGGGAAGAAAGATACAGTCTTATCTCCTGAGCTATTCACTGAGCCTGTTCAGTTCCCTGTAATCTTCTTTTGGCATCAGCACCTTGCGTTACCCTCACTCAGAGGGCACTGGCTACACCTCTCGCTGTTGTATAACATCCCATTGCCAATATTTACACAGGCTCAGCGCTGTGTTGTCGCGGTGCTCGGCGATACGACGAGGCGTCGTGTTGGCGTGTTGTGACGTACAGGCTTGAGGAAACATCCTGCTGGACATCCTTTATCTTTCATCAGTAACATGGGTTTAATTGTTCAAGTGTCTGCTGTTTTGACTTCAGCCGGGCTTTAACACAGGAATGTAATCTTTACAGTTGTCAAACTGATTTCACAGGAGACATTAAGATTGAATTTCCTGTTGTTTGTGGTATATCACATGTCATGGGTTCTGTGTCTGGATTCGCTAATCCTGGAGATCTTAAGATACTGGGGGATGGGGTTGGGTAGGGGGTGTAAATGTTTGGCAGTGTTTTACCTCAATACTATGTTACTCTGTCTTACACCATGAGATATTTTTTTTACAATTTTCTCATAAATAATTTTGGGAAGTTAGATTAAGCACATATCAAAGCTTGTGAGTAGGGGGAAATCAAGTTATTTCTATTTGACAAATATCCTCTCACAGAATAAGCTAAGATAATTACAGACGTCCAGTGGAGATAAAAGAGAAGCAAGGGACTAAAAAAGTGAAATATCTTATTATGACCTAGATATTTTTATAATATCATGTTGCCAGATCCCTACTTGTTTTCTCCCCTATTGGAAATCTGACTACACTGTTTTATTAGCTTGGTTAGTATACTATACATTTATGCATTAATGCATTTATTGAGTGCTAAATTGCAATGAACACACAACAGTTTTATTTGACTTTGTAATGGAGTGATGTTAGATTGATTTGAGGGTCCTTGTGTTCATACCCCGGCTCTGCCAAAAGCTGCTTTATATTTGGCACCATGTATTTGTCCTTAATAATCGCATGCCTAATAACTCGCCGGCTCCCTGGGTTTGTAACCACCTGTCTAGTTTGACACTGGATATTCAAACGAAGCTAATAAAAACACAAGCCAAATGTTTTATTTTCCAATCTGCACTCTTTCTATCATTCTATTTCTCATGTGTCTCGTCCTCAACATAATAGTCGAACCGATGGTATAAATCTTGTTGTGTATGTATTAAATATGATTTAAAGCACAGCACTTATAAGCTATTCACCCGCCGTGAAAGTGTTTAGCTAAAGTAGAGCTTCTTTAATGTTCTATCCTGTCATACATCTAGACTTCGTAAACTGTACCACTTCTCCCGCCGCTTTGATGTTTGAGGATTTTAAATAAAAGTTGCTTTCATGCTAGTTGAATTCAAAGCCAAATCCATTAAAAAAAAATTACATTTATCTTGTCTTCTTTTTCCAGCCACGTGCTGACCCAATACCCATATGCAGCTTCTGTTTGGGCACAAAGGAATCCAATCGAGACAAGAGACCAGAGGAGCTGCTGTCCTGTGCTGACTGTGGAAGCAGCGGTAAGTAACCACGTTTGAACTCTCCGCCCGACTTGTGCCCATATATGGCCAGTGCATGTTCTCAATGTCTGTGCCAACTGGCCGACAGTGAGTTATCGCCTAGCTCTGAATGTTTTTGGTGGTTATTGAAGTGGGACCAAGACTTCATAACCAAGTCTTCAGCTGAAACCAGAGACTATGTTTGGTTAAGTGTTCAGAATTGAAGCAGTGATGCAATAATGCCAATGCAGGCTTAGAGAAGTTCAATTCACTGTAAATTGCCGTTGTTTTTCGGAAATCTCGAATGTATAAATTCACTGTTTTTGAGGAAATGGATGGATTAAATGCTGTGTTGACAAGCACTTTTTAATACTTTTATTGGTTAAATATCAACAAATCCCAGTGACAAACATAAGGGTAACTAATAATATAGATTTATGGCAAAAAAAGACAGCAGCGATATGCAGAATGATAGAGGGTATAGGGTTACTAAATTCTGTTTAGTTTACTAGGTTTTAACTGTGTCTTCCTTATGAAGTGCTGCTTTTTATATTCAGATACACATATGGAGATACAGAGACAGATTGTTGTAGTTAAGTCATTTTTTCCCAATCATAACAGTGTAGGTCATTTACATCACGTGATACAGTCGGTCTCAGACTAAAGCGAGCAGAATGAAAGTGACGTGTAGGAGGTAACGTCCAAATGTCCACGCAGATTGAGAGACGGGAGGAAGACAGTCATAGATGAATACGATTAGAGTATTTGTTAAACCTGCTGATAACGTAAAAATGTGTTTCTGTGAATTATTAAATAGCTTAAATCTTAAAGGTGCAATATGTATTTTTTCTGCTAGAGGTTGCAAAACAATAACAGAGGTGGAGCTTGATGATGCTGTGAAGGAGCTTGGAATGATGGTCTGCACATCCACTGACGGGACTTAACAAATCATGTTCATGAATGACAAAGTTTTATAACCGTTACATTACAACATAAGCAAACAGAGAGGCCTGACAGAAACAGTTAGAGTTTAAGTCAATAAATCTCTCCAGAAGAGGGCTTTTCCAGGTCTCCCTGAGCCATCAGCCAGTATGCATCTGTTGCATGGAGACTGTTGATGGTTCCTTACAAATGTTAGTGATATTTCTGCACACAATCTTGTTTGGGAATATTTGTTTAGGGAATACTGCTTCATTGTTAGTTTCTCCCTATGGCTTTATGTTCCAGAACGTGCTGAAAACTTGCTTGGGTGCTCGGGTGATTCTTAAGCTATAAAAATAGTCTATTGTATTAAAGTAATGGCAGAAAAGGCTTTCCGCAATCACTGATGGATTCTGCTGAAAGGTGTGCAGTTTGTAAGCTGTTGTTTTTTTCCCTCCCGCTTCACATTCTCTTGCTTGTTTCTTTTTCTCTCATTTATTTCTTTCTTTCCGCCGCCTCCTCCAGACAGAATTGCCATGTTCATGTTAAATTACCTGCTCTTATGGTGTAATTTGTTTTGAACAGTGATTTTGAAATGCCACAAGGAATTGTTCTCCCGGAGACATTTTTATGGCTGAGTTTGACTTAACAACGCAGAGGTGGATTTCATTAAGTGTTGGTGAAAGTATAGAAATGTGCCTTCCACTGTAAACCGCAGCTGGTTGGCAGCCCTAAGGGACAGGAGTGCACGCTTTACATGACTATAACGGATCGAGTGCCATTACAGTGAACGCTCATACCGTTTCTGCCTCGTTAACATCAAATTAGCTTTAATTAGCTGCGCAGAAGTGTTTGATAATACAGTGCTTTTAGACACAGATTTCTGAAAGTCTTCGCGCATAGCTCTTCGCATTGTTGATGCCATGTGTAAATATTTAACCGATCCGCAGTCGGGGAATCTTGGGTTTGTTTCGTTTTGATGTGCTGGAGAATGTTCTCTCTCTGCTTGATTAAGTCTCTGTTAACATTTATCCCGTAATGTTTCAGCGAGGGCTTTTGTGTTTCCTGCCAAAGTTAAAGGATTAGGTAATGTCGCTCTTTTAATTGAGCGTGCTCTAAAGACTCCCTCTCTCTCTCCTTTTTTTTTATTCCAACATTTCTCCTCAAAGGCCATCCATCATGTCTGAAGTTCTCGGCTGATTTGACTGCAAATGTCAAGGCTCTGCGATGGCAATGCATTGAATGCAAAACATGCAGTTCCTGTCAGATTCAGGGGAAGAATGCTGTAAGTTCTTTTCTTTTCAAATTGATGGCCTTGGCCCACTTCCTGCTGTGTGCCACTTTGACATCCTTTATAGTGTCAGGATTTTGCTTGTGTTCTGACAGTTTCACCACCAAATGTTGTTTGCTGGTGTTGCATGGTTATAGTGTGGATTGAGTTTTGAGGGTTTTTGTGTGCCTGACGTGTTTTTGTGTGGATTCTTCAGGATGAGATGCTCTTCTGTGACTCCTGTGACAGGGGGTTTCATATGGAGTGTTGTGACCCTCCGCTCTCCAGAATGCCAAAAGGTACGTTTTGTTTTTGTGTGGATTTTTCCATTCTCAGGGTGAAGCTCTTTAAATGTGCCATTACACAAAGGGTTCTGGTTACATAATTGTAAGATGATATGTACACTGTTTGGTGTGTGTCTCTGTCTCTCTCGTTGTTAATGACTTCGCCTCTGGCTTGCAAATGACTGTGCTTGTCCTTTTCAGTTAATGGCAGTTTGTCTGAAATGGGCATGTAAGTGCCAAGATAAAGAGGGAGCAGTACCATAAAATGTTTAAATAGAGCAGAACAGGTTCATTTTACTTAATTTTATGAGAACCTTTAGTTCTGAATGTCTGTAACTACAGGAGGGATGTGTCGTGAGAGGTTTCATCAAATCCTATAGAAAAAATGCCACAACTAAAGAATATACGCAGACACACACTGGGGAGTCCAAACATGTATTAAAAACCTTTAAAAAAACAAAATTAAAATTAAATTAAATGAGCAAATTTGTGTCATTGAACATTTTAACTTTGTATGGTAAATTCCCGAACGATGTTAACTGCCCAGTAGATCAGATTATATTTCAGATCAGGTTGATGTCAAGGTCAAAAGAAAATTAAAAATGCCGTCTGTTGTTTGCCACTATGAACCTGAAATCTTAGGATGCTACTTCCAAACACAATTTTTCATTCTAGAAAAGAACGTGCAAGATTTTTCAAGCTTACAGAAGAACATTCAGCTGTCACATATTGGGGTATCATTCAGTTTGTGTTCATTTTATCCTCTGCAGGAGATGAGTAGATGTCAGAAAATAAATCCACACAACTATAAAGTCATTTCCTTGTTTGACAGTTACCTGTAGAAAGCTTGTTTTTCTTGTTTTTCTTTTGCTCAAGTGAAAATGAATGGAGGGAGACGCAGCGGGTCATCTCTGCTCAGCACTATAAAGAAATATTTGAAAAGTGTCACATCTGCAGACATGATGAGCCATCTTTGAAATGCTTCTCTCTTTTTTTGTGTCTCCCTCTCTTTTTTTGCACCTCCCTGGACCTCCCCCAGGAATGTGGATCTGCCAAGTATGCAGGCCAAAGGAGCAGGAGGAAAAACGGTTGCTACACAAGGCGGCGGCCCAGATCAAAAGGCGATATGCAAAACCGGGAAGGCCAAGAAAAAATCTAACACATCCAACAATGTACGAGAACTAATTTCATCCGAGCTGTTTCAATCGTGTTGGTTGTGCTGCAGGCTAAAGGTTTTAAGTCTCATAACAGTGCGTTACCTTAACTGTATAAATGTTCTTTTTGATGACCTACTCTGATTTTTGTCCTTTGCAACCTTGACTGTTTTTAATGCCTTGAGAGCGTATGTAGGTTTTTATACCCTTTCACCCAAAAGGTTTAAAATTAGCATGGCTGCCGCAGAGTACTTTTAGCCTGGGGCATTCTTTGGAAGTCTATTTTTAACATATGGCCGTGTAGTAAAGCTTGGTCGGAATGCTGTCAGTCGCACTGGGTGAGTCTGGGTCAGTAAGCTTTTAAATGAGCACGACTTCAGGGATTATATGCCTCCTAAGGGCTCGATAAGCACCGATAGACACGGTGGAACGTGTTGTTGAAGCTGTGAAATCATGCTCTCGAATCAAAGCTTTTCATTTGGCACTCACTTAGTCACACTGGAGATGTGCACATTCATTTGTGTGTCGTGTAATAAACGTACCATATTTTTCTTTCGCAGGTATGGCCAGGGTGGTCCAGGATCGCTCATCGAGCTGTGTGAAAAAGACCGGCATGGTAGGGGTTCCATAAGCACTTTCTGTACCCCACCCTCATCAAGCACCTTTATACCCACCACAGACGGCAGAAGTTTCACTGATCCCCTCACATCCACACCCACCTTCACCACGTTGCCCCCAATCAACAAGAAAACCAAAGGTCTCATTGACGGGCTTTCCAAATTTTTCACGCCATCGCCCATGGGTCGACGGTTGCGCTGCGAGGCATCAGGCTCCTCGGATCACCACAGGCCGAGGAAACGAGGCTATCGGAAACGTCGGTGCGGGCCCCATTCCAGCTCGGCAACGCCAGGTGTGAGGTTAAACGCCCCATCTAGCGTTCTCCTTACCCCCTCCCCTTCGCAAGGACACAGCCCCATCTCCCTAAACCCCGCCCATTCGTCCTCGCCCTGCTCCGCCCATTCCCCTCACAGCTCCTCCTCCCAGTCTAGCGGCCCCTCCCTAAGCAGCCTTCCAGGCAACAACCAGCTAAAGGGACTCTTTGATGGACTGTCTCACATCTTTACCACTCAGGGACAGTCCCGGCAAAAGGGACTACCCAGCTACGCACCGCCCACGCGCACGCGGCGCACCCGGGACGCTTCCACCTCACCCAATATGTCCTTACAGCTTCAAGGAAAGAAGCCCATTAAGGGTTTTGCTAGTAAATTAGCGTCCCTGTCCAGTTCTGCTTCGGGATGGCCGCCCAAACGTGGCCGGCCATTTAAGTCGGCGCTCCATTTCAAACGAACTCCCTTCTTGAGAAAGCACAAGCTGCTAGGCAGGTTTAGGTTTAAGGCCTCCCCGCAGAGGGAGAACACCACACCAGGGAAGGGCAGATTGGCAGACGGAAGAGTTAAACCTGACTCGAACCATGGTAAGCACAGGGACCTAACCAGCCAACCAGCTTTTTCATCCTTTTTAGTCATCTTCCTCATTTTTAGAAGCGAAATAACATGGATTTTTTTCTTTCAACTAATACTGCATCTCTGCATTTTTGTTTTTAACCTTTCTTCAATTACTTCTGAAGCCACTTCAAGTCTTTTTTTTTCTGCTCAAGTCCTCATGCTGCTCACACCTGCCTCTCAAACCAAAGTTATTAATGCTTTTTTCCATTTTGTAACAAGCACTTTAATGTAAAGTGTTTGCATTTCAAATGACCCTTGTGCCTGGTTTGGTTTCCTCTCAACCTCTGCACAAATCAGTATTTGTTAAAAGGTCTTTGTTGCCTAGTAACAAACTGTGATGTGTTGTTAGAGGTTTGAGGTTAGTGTGTTGGCCAGCAATGTTGATACGAGCCTCTCCTATCAGCTGTCCCTTCATGACTAATGATTTGCATGCTAGCAGTGGTTTTGAATGCTGTGTCAAGTTAGTGCTCACTAATAATCTATAAACCATGACTTACTTTGTGCTACTTATTGCATACGTTGATATCTAAAATTCTGTTCTGTGAACTCTCAAGGTTTTAATGCAGAGAAGTGTTCAAGAAGAGAGGAAGCGAGGTTGACTTTACTCAACGATCACGTGGCTGAAGAAGATCTGAAATTGTTTAGACACATCAAGGAGCATACAGCAAAGGTGAGGGGGTGTTACTTACTATTGAGGTCAGAAAACCACCCGGAACACGCTGCTGGATGTGTAACCCTTGTAACATTGGGAACTGCTCACATTGTCTTCAAAAATATGTTCAAGTGTAGGTTGAATGAATGTTAGGTTGATCAGTGTTGCTTTGTTTCCAGCAGAAATCTGCTGGTGATCAAGGACAATCCCCTCCCCTGATTGAGTTTGGGAAATACGAAATACAAACCTGGTATTCTTCGCCATACCCTCCAGAATACGCAAGGTAGGTCTGAACAGCTAAATACATTTTTCCTCAGTGTTGGCCGTGTGAAGCCTGAAGCGAATGTAAACTAGAATGTGATTTAGAGATCCTCTCGTACGTTGTAACTCATCTCATATTCCTCATGTTATAATTAATTGCTGCTCTCCTTCTCAGATTACAGAAGCTTTATCTCTGCGAGTTCTGCTTAAAGTACATGAAAAACCAGGACATTCTGCAGAGGCATTCAAAGAAATGTGGGTGGTTTCACCCGCCGGCTAATGAGATCTACAGAATAGATAACCTCTCAGTGTTTGAGGTCAGTACCGTCTTTTAAATCTTCATGCGCGACTTTATCCGCATCCTAATTTCATCTCATCTGCATTTGCAATGAGTTCAAGAGGGGCATGTCCAGAGATCAAAGTCTATGAAACGCTAAGCTTGTTGAAAGACTTCTGAATGGCATGAATGAGAGCCGGGCTTGAATGAATTAAATTGACGGTTCTTCAGGGGCTCAGTATCTTGTATGTGTAGTTGGGTTGGTTAACTCCAGTTCATTTCGATGCATCTCAATATCATACGTGTTATCATTTGTTTAATGCTTTACAAAAATCAGCGTGTCCACAAGTGAATAGTACATTTGCGGGCCTCATAGAAATAACTTTGATCTGTTTTCCCCCATAAGCATTACTTTAAGTAGTCTACTGTAAGAAACATTCAGATGAAACCAGAACAAGCCATATTTCGTAAATAGATTCATGCGACAAACCAAATAGTTATCTTCAGTAGGAACAAGCAAAAGTACATATTTCAGGGTTTTTTCTGCTGTTATTTCAATGACCTACCTAAAACTCTCTGATTGCATTTTGTTTTTGCTTTGTCCAGGTTGATGGAAATATCAGCAAAATTTTCTGCCAAAATCTTTGCTTGCTTGCAAAACTTTTCCTGGATCACAAGACACTGTATTACGACGTGGAGCCTTTCCTCTTCTATGTTCTAACACAGAATGATGAGAAGGGTTGTCATCTTGTTGGATACTTCTCGAAGGTATTTTAATTTATTTAACGTGTATATATAGATATACATAGTATATCAAAATAACAGCAGCTCTGAATGTTGGTTTTAGGATGTAATGTGTTGTACAGCAGTGTGAACTTTCCTGCATTGTCACAGAACGAAAAGGCTTCGTGTGCTTGTGTTTGGTTCAGTTAAGGACATCGGCAGGTGCGCTGAATTGTACACGTTGGCTTTGGGCTGACACTCACTATCTATTTCTCTCTCCCTCAGGAAAAGCTTTGCCAGCAGAAATACAATGTCTCCTGCATAATGATCATGCCTCAGTACCAAAGGCAAGGATTTGGGAGGTTCCTTATTGATTTCAGTAAGTTTTTCATTAACTGCTTTGGACGTCTTACGAGATATGAAGATGAGATTCTTTGCATTATGAACTGATGTTTCGGTCCTTTGAATAAAAGTAAAAAGAGGATCTGTTTTAAACTAGAGAGTCATGATGAAATGGAAAGAAGTTCTACTGATGACTTGTACTGTACTCCGTTATCAATAACATGCCTTTATTCAATGATGTTATGATATCATTTGTTTGCTTGGGAATGTTTTCATTTGCTTTGTGTAGAAGCAGCAGAACTCTGACTTTGTATTTGAAATGCAAAAGATTAAAATTGGTTTCATATTAAAGATTATCTGGAAGTCTGATGACATCAATCGGACCTCACATCTGGTTTAAGCACAAAATGGATTTAAATCTTTGGCCCTCTTTTCTGATTGCTCACTAGGAATATTTATCTTTCTTTTTTGGTTGAATTAGATTTTCTTTGTGTATTTTGTCCTCATGGTAGTCATCTGTCAGGTCCTGTTCTCACATGCCCTTTATATTAATCTCTCCCAGACACTGTTAATATAAATCGAGTTAAAATATTGGAAGTCAGGAACATTCTCACAATGTTACTAAACGTCTGCATTTATGCACCAATACAGACTGAACACCATGCTACAATAATTTCACAGTGCTTTCATCATCAGTATATGGTGATGAAGTTATTACACAGGACCACAGATAAAGAAATTTGTTTTGCCAGTTGTTATCGCCATGCTATACATGACTAGGACAGGCTAGTGTTGTTATTTTTACCAATTATTTGTAGGGAAGTGCTTTAACATTGATGGAACGGAATTAGAATAATAGTAAAAATTTTTCCTCTACGTAATGTTTCATAAAAAACAAGCAGCATCTTTTATAAGAGCAAAAACTTACGTCTGTTTATATGTAAAATATCATTCATTCCCAGCCTGTAAAATGTCTTCCTAGGCTTTAAAAAGAGGCCGATTATGCCACAAACATCTTCCCAAATTGTGATTGAGACGTTTTCTATTTTCTCTGAGTGACTCTCAAACCTAATCTGACAGCACTCATAAACAAATTGTTGTATCATCATCTCTCTTTCTGTTTTCCTTTCAGGTTACTTACTTTCTAGACTGGAGGGCCAGGCCGGCTCCCCTGAGAAGCCTTTATCTGATCTGGGTCGTCTGTCCTACTTGGCTTATTGGAAAAGTGTCATACTGGAGTACCTGCACAACCACCCAGATAAGAGTGTGAGCATCAGGGGAATAAGCAGAGCCACGGGCATGTGTCCACATGACATCGCTACCACACTTCAGCAGCTCAACATGATTGATTTCCAGGATGGCAGGTGGGTTTGGCTGTGGTGGTATCTGTCAATCTGATGATTTACTCACAAGCTTTCCTTGAAGTACATGATCTCCTCAGACATCTATATGGATGTGAGAGAAAACATATAGGCGATCGCTTGTGGGGTGTATTTGCATGTGCATCAGTATTGCATTACAGTCATTCATCCTCTACACAGAATATTCAGGATGATGTGGAGCTCTTGTATCCAAATTGCATGCTTGTAATTGTAGGCCTGGTTAAAGTTAAGTGTTTCACAGCAGAGTTTTATTGGTCAAAATGTTGCATTGGATGTATGGCTATGTTTATTTTGTTGGACAACTAGTCAATAATTTATATTAATTTTAGTCTCAAACCCTCTGTAGCACTTCATAAAATAAATGTCTTAAGTACACAAAATACAGCAACACACATTTAAATCTTTAAATCGCACTATGCTGTTCATTATGTCTTTGCGTGCTGCCAGCGTGATACCCTATCTTTATCTCAATACTTTTAATTCAGACTATGTGCAGTAAACACTGATATGCATGTATGCACATGTAGCTGTTCAGCATTGTTTGAGATTTATAATTTGTTCTGAATACCATTTTGTACATTTATTTCCTTTGTGCACATCTCTTTAAGGTTTGTGGTTGTGCGGAGACATCAGTTCATCCTGGAACATATGGAAAGACTGAGAGCGAGGCCACGTCTTCATGAGGTTGACCCTGACTGTCTGAGGTGGACTCCTGCTTTGGTCTGCAGAAGCCCATCGGAGGAGCTGCAGGCCATTGCGGCACAGGTAACCATTGGCTTAAAGCTCAATGAGCTCTTATACTGTTTGTGAACCCGGTTTTATTTATGATGTTTGTCTGTCCAAGTACAGAGTGTTCTAATAAAAAGTGTTTGATTGATGTAGAATTTCTCTTTTAAAGTTCACTTCTTGGTTTCTTTACTTGTATAAATAAACCACCTGCATATTTTCTGTTTTCCAAGCATGTGCAGAGACTTTATTTCAACATTCCACTGGTTAACTTGCAGTCCAGTTTACAATTACAGTTGCCTTGCATTAAATTACAACGTTCTTTGTTTGCATTGTTAAACTTTTGCCACAGATATTATAGTAGACATGCTGGAGGTTTGCTAGAATGCCACTCTTTTGTTCCCTTTTGGCCTCTGACTGAACCTGACCCTTTTTGCATAATGTTATACTCAAACACGATTGATATCAGGCTGCTCTGGTTTCTAAAACCAGTGTTTGAAATTAAACCTATAGCATAGGTGGATCGTGCACGTCGCTTATTCATTCCCCGGCTCTGCGTTATTAGCTCCGAAATGACGCTTGCTTTAAAGTAAGCTAAATTTATCTCATCATTTCCCGTTCTGGAGTTCAGGCCGAGTTCATACATATAACTGAAAGCACTTTCCACAGCATCCCAGCTTTCTGAGTGACCTAAATCAAAGCCCTGTATTATTAATGCCTCTGAATGTCCTGTGAAATGTAATCTTCCACAGCCGCTAAAAAATAAATGTTGCTGAGATCAATGGCTAATCAGGAGACAATCTCTGCACTGCAGGGGTGCTGTTAAAGCAAAGTGAGATGTTATTTGTCTGCTTGGCTTCAGCCGGCTTATGTTTATGTTTGTGTGGACTGACAGGCAGGGGAACGTGCGGACTGCAGTGCGTCAACCAGGAGCTCAGCAACCGGGATGGGTTACACCAGCAGACCTCCTCTAACCAAGTGCAAGAACTTCAGCAGGAGATACTCAGAACCGGTGTTTGCTGGGAAAGATTTCGAAGTGAGTGAGGAAAGCAGCAGTGAGGATGATGATGAGGAGGAGGAGGATGAGGAGGAGGAGGAGGAGGATGATGATGTCAATGCAATCAAGTCTCAGTCTGGGCAGGGCTTTAAGAGAAAGGTAAAGACCAGAAGCACTAGCTTATTCTCTAGAGCATTTGTGTCCTTAGTTCACTTTCAATACCCTTTAGTATCAAGTGGCCACGTACACACAAGGTTTGGCAGTATCGTTCGCAGTAGGGACTGAATCCCAGAGTGAGCAGAATGCAGGAATCACTCCCAAATTGTAATAATTGTCATAGTAGAAACCATCTTAGCATTTTAGCACTAACACGGATTCACATAGACAACAATTTAGTCATTGTGTCTTAGACCACAGAACCAGTGGAAGCAACAATGGTGAAAAGAGACACAATTACTGTGATTGTGTCTAAAAGAAAGTGCCATCACTGTGTTTAACAACAAGTTGTCCAGTTCAGATTTAATGTAAATCTGTTGCTACCTGAATTTCTTTAGAGTGAATGTTCAGCTGAAGTCCATATGTGACCAGTCACTATTGGGATGGAAAAAACCCCGTTTTACAGAAATTTCTGTCATTCCTTAAACCCAAAAGTAATTATTTGTATGATTTGTGTGGGAAATATTAGCTCTCCACCACCACGGTTATTTGCATTGGGATACTGCTATCCCAGAATGCCTGGGGGGGAGAGTATGTTGTGAGGAACTTGTGGTCGGCTTGATTTCGCACACACTCATTTGCGGTTTTGGGCAGGCTAAGCTTTCCAAATGAATGGCCTGTGGTGCAGCACTGTGGTCTAAATGATGGGCTTTTGCATTTAGATCATGAAGCAACCCATTCACAACGAAGCCACATTTCCCTATGTTTAGCATCGCCCTTGACCGTATCTGTCTCCTCCAAACCTCTGCTTTTTGGATTAGAGGGCACCAGGGACAATTCGACAAAAAAGTGCCCCGCTCTTGCCATGACAGTTGTTAAGCCTAACAGGCTTTGACATCTCCCAGTATTTATTCCATTCTCAAGCGCCTGTTGTTTTCAAAAATACAATATGCACTTCAGTAAATGTTTTCTGTGTTGTTTGTTTTCTTTTTCAGCGGACACCCACTCTGAGGCGGAAGAGAGGCCGACGGAGAATAAGGATCAACAGCAGTGTTACCACTGAGACCATCTCAGAGAGAACAGAGGTGTTGGATGAGCCCTTTGACAACTCAGATATTGAAAGTCCTCTGCCTCAACCCAGCAGGAGAGGCGTCAGTGAGGACGAGGAGGAGCAGAAGAACCAGAGGGTAACTGTGCGGCGGCGTGGTAGACCAAGAAGATGTGGAGATGACAATCACTCAAATCAATGTAAAGGAGGGAATGTGGAAGGTAAAGCAATAGGTGTTTAGTTTAACTGGGCTGTCAATCAAAGTTAACGCATGGTTTTATTTGTTGTACATCATTCAAATTTTATACCGTTATACCTAATGTTACAATCAATGTAAGACAGTTAATCATTGGATGTTCATGTGAAAGGATTAATTCTTCCCGGTTTTCACATGTAAGATTACATTCATAATTCATGTGAGGAAAGTTGTTTTTCTTATTGAATTATTGCAGTTTTGCATTTCCATGTTTGCATTTGTCATGCATTTTAATGCAGCTTGAGAAACAGAGATTGTTTTTCATGTGAAAGAAACATTATTGCATAAATTTACATAAGTGTCCTACACCTATTTTGGCAAATCTAATAACAGCACATTATGTCTGTTTAATGTTCTTTCCTTAATAAGAAACTGAATGCAGTACCAGCTTAAAAAAATATATCACAATTTAAATATTTTAATTATATGACAGCTTTACATTTTTGTTTTCATTGTAATGCAGTTGTTAAATACTTGATATAAATTCATCTTTTCTTTTTTTTGTTTTGTTTCTGTAGCAGTAAAAAAGGACAATCCTCGTACAGTAAAACGAAAGAAAGGCTGGCCCAAAGGTGTCAAACGTGGACCACCCAAATGGAGACTGAAGGAGCGCAAAATGGGCTTCAAGCTCAACCTCTACACGCCTCCTGAGACGCCAATGGTCACGGCGGAGCAGGAGCAAGAGGAGGAGCCAGCCGCCAGCCCTGCCTCATTCTCCGAACCATGTGATTCCTTCAGACACCCCCGGCTGGAGGACCCAGAGCTGGACGCCTGCATTTCAGAGACCCACAGCCCTGAGCTGCCCGAGTCTCACAAGGCGAACAGGGATGAACCCACAGATAAGTCTGACATCGTGGAAAATTCTCCCTGTGCTGATGAGACTAATGACACCTCATCAGGTCCAATGGACTACGCTGAGTCAACACAGAATCCAGAGCAAGTCAAGGACTTGAAGCCAGAGGATGAAGCAGACAGCGGGGTTGGTAAGGGCTCTGGTGAACGAGATGAGGAAGAGGATGAGGACGAAGAGCCAGAACCGACTCACGTAGATGATCACGATGCAGATGATGAGGATGACAGCCATGAACAGAGGATGGAGGATCCAGTGTCACTACCAGAGAGAGTCCCTACTGAAGACTTTGAGCCAGTTACAACTCCTAGCATTAATAATAATAAAAATGCTGAACTGCAGCCAAGCCCTGCAGCTATACCTCTTCCTTGCTCAACAGAGCCCACGTCTCAAAGCGATCTCGTTGGCTTGGACGTGCAACAGGGCGGCACTGTGGACTCTGATCATCCTCCAGACTCGGAAACGGAGGAGGAGGATGACAACAATGAGAAGCCTGATGAAAAGCATATGGGCCCATTGACCCCTGCAATAAAAGAGGATCATAACCTTTGCCCTGAGCTTGACATGGAGACGGCCCAAGCGGTTGAGTCTCTCACTCAAGAGTCTGAGCAGGAGAGGCACTTTCAAGACTGTGTGGAAACTCAAGAGGCCTGCCACAGCCTACAGAGGTACGTGCACGTCGAGCAAAGCCCTCAGATGACCCCAGTGGACGACTGCCAGCAGTCAGATCACAGCAGCCCTCTGTCTTCTGTCCATTCGCACCCAAGCCAGTCCGTAAGATCGGTCAACAGCCCAGCGGTGTCTCTTTTGGAAAGCGGCTACACACAGATCAGCCCTGATCAGGGTACCACCGTCTCTGTGCATTCGCTTCACAACAACATGGAGACCAGCCCCATAATGGACGTCCCCTCGGTGTCCGACCACTCCCAGCAGGTTGTGGACAGCGGCTTTAGTGACCTAGGCAGCATAGAGAGCACCACCGAGAATTACGAGAATCCCAGCAGTTACGACTCCACGCTGGGCAACAGCATTTGTGGCACGGGAGCAGGAGCGGGCGCCTCCTCCCAGAGCAGCTGTTCCTATGGCAACCTCTCCTCCGGTGGCAGCCACAGTCAGAGCAGCTGTGCTGTGTCCCAGCAGATGGCCGGTCCTGTGGTGAACAATACCAGCGCTTGCAGCATGCTCCAGCAAACCAGCATGAGCTCCCCTCAGGGATGCAGCGTGAAGTCTCCGCAAGGTTGTGTGCCCGAGAGGCAGCCCAGCCATCCGCACGGGCACGCACATGGGCACGGCCATAGCCACGGTCATCACCACAGCCATCACCAACACCATTCGCACCATCAACATCATCAACATCCGCAACATCAGTACCAGCAACCCCTGGCGCATTGCACCATGCCTGCCAGCTTCGCTCCACCCATGCAACTGCCCAACATCCCGGAATCCAACAACCCCCCCACCAACCACAACCCCACCACCAACCTTGGCCTGTATGATCGAATGGGCCAGGGAGAGTACGGAGGTGGACACTACGGACAGTCCTCGGCATCCTTCAGCCTGGCTAAACTTCAACAGCTCACCAATACCCTCATGGACCATCCCCTGCCCTTCAGCCACTCTGCATCACACTCCATCACATCCTATGCAAACAACAACGGCTCGCTGTCCACGCAACTCGGCCATCATAATTCCACATTGGTGTCCCTGACCCAACCTCCACACGCAGTCACGGGAGGAGGCCCCCAATCGCAGGCTACTGTGACCCCTCCCCCTAACATGACTTCATCCCCCATGATGCTGCAGCGCAACATGGCCACGCCCAACATGAACCTGGCCTCTTCTCAGAGACTCCAAACACAAATGGCTCCCAAGAATCACCACCATCACACGGTGTCCATTCGCTCCAAATCTGCCCCCCTGCCACCCCACCACCAGCAGCAGATGTACGCTAGGGGTCCTCAGACTGTAGCCATGCAGGCTCCCAGTAGGACGCTGGCTATGCCACAGCGGATGAACATGGGGGTAAACCTCATGCCCGCTCCGGCATACAACGTCAACTCGATGAACGTCAATATGGCGCCTCTTAATGCGATGAACAGTTATAGAGTGACACAGCCCATGATGAACGGGGGCTACCATGGCAATCCTACCTATATGAATCAATCTCCGCAGTACCCTATGCAGATGGGCATGATGGGTACCCAGCCTTACCCACAGCAGCCCATGCAGGCCCCTCCCCATGGCAATATGATGTACAGCCCAGCGGGTCATCATGGTTACGTGAATACCGGCATGTCCAAACAACCCTTAAACGGGCCTTATATGAGACGATAATCAGCGACCCGATCAAAGGGTCGGATGTTATGAAGTCAGCTAGTTGACTTTGAGGTATTTTGGTAATTCTTCTTTTCCTTGTTAATGTTTCGCTTTTATGGATCTTTCTGAAAGAACCAGCACTTGGTAAGAATGCAAAAAAAGTTTTGTTTATCGGCTAAGTTTTAGCTTTTTCCCCTATTTATGGGAAGCCTTACAGCATAAGATTTAAAAATGTAACGTTTGTGTAAGCGTAAATCTCCCGCTAACTGCATCGCAGTTTCACGGAGGTTGCATTTCTTTAAGTTGGAACCTGCATTATGGAACCTTTAAATGTGCCTGCATTGTATGTTTTTGGACAAAAGAGCCTTTTTCTCAATGTACCTTTAGCAATCGCAAGGTTATATATGTAAGTCTGTACTCATGCCTTCATATTATTTAAATTATTGTAAATCTACTTTTATATTTTTTTAAATGTAAGGTTATACTTAGCATGCTATAACGTCTTTGTTAGTGACAGTGCATCAAAGTAGTACTGTACAGTGTTGTGCTTAATAGCAAGCAATTTTTTATTAAATGTATGGCCTTGGTTAGGTTTCCCTCGTATGGAAGGAAAAAAATGAAACTCTATTTTTGTTGATTCTAATACTGTAAAGATTTGAAACATTGTCATGTTCAGCTTGGAGGTTCTATTGCTGATTGTGTATAATTTGTTACTTTATAACAAGTTTCTTTACCTGAGGCAGCTTTCTGTTTTTATACGATTTAAAGCAATTTCTGTCACAATAGCAAAGAACAGTAAATGTCAGTATTTGTACATGTCGAAAACTAAATCAAGGGGAAAGGGTAAATGAAAACATTTCAGGGGGGGGGGCAGAGTTGCAAAATTATTATCGAGTGTCAATTTACTCCAAAGTCAGTCTTTTATGAAATGCCTTTAAACTTACATTTTCATTCCATCTGTAGATTTTTTTTATCTTTATAAAACATCTGATTTATATTTTACTGAAATGTAGAGCAGTAGCCTTGTTGATAGACAAAACAGATGGCATGTAAAAAGGTAAATTGTATCTGTGTCTGTTTGTATAGCTTATTTTGTAGCCTTTGTACCTGTACAGAATGGCAGTTTGACGTAAGAAGGATAATCCTGACTGTACTAATTACCAGAGCAACAGTCCTGTATTTATGAGTTACCTTTTTAGTCGGTCTCTTAAATGCTGTACATTTTAGCAGAAAATAAATTATGATGAGCCACTGACAGACTTACACGTGTCTACCGTCTCTGTGTGTTGACTTTTTTTGTTTTCTATCAAAAACAATGCTTTTGTTTTACTTCAATTCACATTATGTTAGCAACACAACATGGAGCTCTTCATAGGGCAGCAGTAATAATAAGAGATGGCTTCTCTCCTGGGAAACACATGCCTCTCTATCAGTTCTGCTTTTGGGCCTCATTTGAATTCTACAGGGTTCACTTGATTGAGTTCTTGAGTGCCTGTTACTTGCCTCTTATCTAGAGATTTAACATGCCCTGTCTCTCTCTTTACTTACTTTCTGCTTTGCTGAGTGTATAGTCAATAAATTGAGCTCAAGGGTAGAGAAACTCGTAGACATGTTCTAAGCCTCTACTCTATAGTAATCAATGCTCTTCAAGCTTTGGTACTATTAACATTATTTCATTTCCCTCTTGTCGCATACCTAATGTTTTGCTGACAGTCAAGAACTGTCTTCTAATTGAAATATCTAAGCAGGAAGCGTTTGTGGTGTTAAAATAAATAGCATATGTTAAAGTTGTTCACCATGATTTAACCTCATTGGCACCTTTTACATTTCAATCTAAGTGAGATTGATATATTTCTAATATCCCAATGAATATTCTGCTTTTGCTGTATTTCGCCGGTTCGATTTTATCCTACATGGAAGTCTTTTGATGGTTTTATAAATAGGAGTTGCAGTATCATGGCAGCATGTTATGGTTTTAATCCAGCTAATAAGAGATCTGCGAGATGTCAAAGCTGTTTTTCTGATCTGCAAGCTCTATTGGTTTATCCTGAAAGCAAACACACGACTTACTATTTTCACATGGCATGCCATGTCAGTGTCTTAAAGCACCATTACTGTAGGAGCCTGTAAGCGTGCATGATCGCACTGATATGACAGTTGAAATGCACTCTTGTCAAAACAGATGTCAATTTTCTGGATGCATGTGCTATGCTATAGTTTGTTAAACCTTGCTTACTACAGATAGGGGCTTCACCCACATCAAATAAAATCAAGATCAGACCTGTCTTACATCAGTCTTGACAAACTGTTCAATATTTACACTTCTAAAATGTGCAGTATAATAATTTTCCCCAAAGGATGATCGCATACTGTAAAGGTTCTTATCTCAAGGATTAGCCTAACCGTCTGGGTTTGTTCCAGGCAAACGCTAAGGGGCTGCTTGGCCCAGAATAGGCAGACACATTTGAAATGATATTTTTAGGCTATTGATCTTTGAGTCCTGACCTTAGTAACACACAGCGCAGGGGCTGATAAAGGAGCGGTGCATGTGCCACATGCAGTAGTACGCTGAATCTCACTTCAGCTTGTTATCATGGTGTCCCTCGGCTCCTGATGTTCATTCCCTGTAGCATAACACCACTGATATCCTGCTGCTGTCGCTGTCACTGTCACTGAATGTGGGTACGTTTGAGGAATGTGTCATGAATTCAATCTTTACACATAGACTTTGAGCAGTTTGCCATCCAACTTGGTAAAAGAAACTCAACTAATAGTGATTATATAACCAAAATTGGATAAAAAGAAACTTGCTTAATCTTTAATTGTATTATATATAATGCATGTACATGTATTGCTAATATTTACATAAATATATATATATATATGCATTTATATTTAAGTGTCATTTATATTATGTATAAATATAGATTACACACTTCTTAAATATATACATGTTTGTTTGTATACATACATATATGTATATACATATAAATGCCACACACACACACACACATATATTATATAACACATATATATTTATTTTGCAATCCATTAATCATGATTTGACAGCCCTAGTATTTAATTAAAGATTATGAGAGCACGTGAATTAAAAACCATATGACTTGCTCAGATGCAAGTTTCAATAAACATTTCTCCCGAAACACCACTTTCTTAGTCTGTGAGGTTTATAGCATCATTATGCAAATTTCTTGAATGATTATTCACATTTTTATGACGGATTATGCATATGTTAAGTCTTGTTTGACAGATGCGAGCAAAGAAAATGGCAAAGGCCAGTAAATCTGACTTTTGTCCCAAAGGAGATGGTAAAGTCTGGGCCCTATTCCACCAGCCAATTATTCCCTTCTTTCACTGGCTGCTAGGAGCCCTCCTACAGGCAGCTGTCCTTCCTGGCGCCCAGTGACTAAATTTGACAAAAATAGGAAATCTCTGTAGAGCGGTGCTTGTAATTTAATCCAAAAGGTGTTTCTTTTTTGAACCGAGTTTAACACAGTCTCTGTAATACGAGCTTGGCCGCTGCAAATGGAATGGTAATTGCTTTTCGCTTCCCAGATATGTGAAAAGGACACATGAATCATCTCCGGAGAGAGATGGTTTTCAAAACCATCAGCGCTGGATGTTTTTCCCCCCTCCTCTCATCCTCAGTCACAACCATCACTCACCTTGACAGGGAAGTCATTAAATTGGTGATGTTGAATTCCTTTTACTGTTTTGTCAGGTTCACTTATTCCTTCAACCTTGAAATCTTCTTTCTTTTCTACAAAAGTAGCTCTATTACTGCGAAACAAGGTCTTAATTTTCATGAATTTCAAATCATTCCAGCACATATATTCCAAATAGATGTGTCAGTCAGCCGTTAGACACCACGCTTTATGTACTTATTTTAAGTATGGTAAAAAAAATACATAACCTATGGCTGTAATGTAGAGAATGTTTGCATAGGGGGAGCATGTCATTCTTCATGCATGATAGAGCCACACAATATTTATAGCTTCTCTCTGTGGAAACAGTATTATAGCCGTACCACGTTACAGCGGTATGTCTGTGACATATTTGACATAAAGCTGCATACACAATGTCTCCTGTATGCGGTAAAACATCAGTCAATATTAGTATAATATTGCATTGCATACTTTTAAAAGGGATGGATAGTTTACCCCAAAATAAAAATTCTTTCATTGTATACTCACCCTAATGTTATTCCAAACTTGTAGGACTTTCATACATAGACCCCATTGACTTACATTATATGGGCACAGACCCACAGAAACATTTCTCTAAATATCTTCTTTTGTGTTCCTCAGAGAAAAAAGACACATGAGGATAAATAAATACATTTTATTTTGGGGTGAACTGTCCCTTTAAGAGATCTGCCGGGCATCATCCTAGCAACAACCCAGAATACCCTAGAAACAGCAATGACAGTTTTGCGCAGGCAAGCACCGCTCAACATTACTTTAAAAGCTGTCATAATTTAGTTGATATTATTTTTCAGTGATTTGTTCGTCTCTTTGCTTAAATGTTCATCCAGAGTTCTCAGCTGCTCTAGAAAACCTGAGTTGGGGCAGATATCTCTGTTCAATCTAACAGCAATGATGGCATCTGAGAGAGTGAGATCCTTGCACATCATGAGGAAGGCCAAAACCAAAGCTCCAGAGCGACTCACTCCCATTGCGCAGTGGACCAACACTCTACCTGCAGCACAAGAAAAAGCCGACTAACTTTATAATATTATTTACAAGAGGCGTTATTCATCCAGTAGACGGTTTCATCAAACGTATGCGTCTGGCCTGAAGTTAACTTCCGTCTGTGTTTGTTGATCGGTCTGGCTAGTGGCTAATGATATAGCTTTATTTTTTATACTTTGTTTAATTTATATAAATATTTTATTGTATAATACCTGTATAAAATAAACAATTTGTTGAATTTTATTGTATAATCATTTTATTAAATTAACAAAAAATGGGTTGTTTCATTTAAGTTTACTTAAGTAATGATTCTTCTGCTGATAATACTGGCTAGACATATACTTTAAACTTGCTAGCTAATGTCATTTACTTGTTATTTCTTTTGCTTGTTATCAGAAATAATCTGCAGGGACTCGATTCTTTGCGGTTGTGTACCAGAAGTTAAGTTTGGGCCACAAACGCATGCATGCGCAGTAACGCTTGTTTGTTGTTGCTTTAAAAAAACGTCTATCCTTGCCTTTGTACTGTTCCACTGTTTTGTCCTGTTTATTTGAGTATTTATACACTTACAAATTTTATCAATTGGAGGTCGAAGAAGTCAGACTTGCCATTTTGAGCGAGTGCGGCTTTAATGGAGGATGCAGTGGGGCTGAAATACTGACTCAAATCAAACTGTGGGTGATCTGAAGCCTCCACGTCATAATAAGTTATATTTGTGTCTGTGTAGAACCGAGTGCCTGTGTTGATGCGATGGGCTCCGCCGGCACAATTTACAATGTGAGTGATTCCCAGATCAGCGAGGAGTCCTTTATCACGAGCCGAGCACCTGAAATGATTTAACATATAGCATTCGATGACGTCATTTATTGTTTATTTCTATTTATCATGACACACGTGATGCTTTATTACTTACTCATCTCCAATATACAGTCCAGGCCATATGTGACTAACAGATCCGAAAGGCTTTCTGTTGGTCAGCAGCAGAGACCTCAGGTCAGACATTGATGCCGTCGTGTATTCAACTTGAAACTGAGAAGCCAGCTGTTTGTCTTTAGGAGCGTTTCTGTTTAAAAATGAATTAGAAATCGCTGGAATGAATTATATAATGTTACATGTTCAGGTAATTCAATGCACGTGTTGAGTGATGCATATTTTCATGGAAGCATTTGTAATTAATGTTATTAAACATTAGTCTGACCTTTCTGCTCCTGTAATCATCATTTCTTTCATAGCCACAGATGACAAATGAGATGAAAATGAACCAAAGCTTTCAAAACAACACACCACATAATTCATGCAGTACATTGTGATTTATTTGATAGCAATATCTGCAGGGAACAATGTGATGAGATTATGGTCTGTTCCACTGGACTGAAAAATGCACATGCGTTCTTGTTTGATCATCAATTTCATGACAAATATCTGTGGCTCACATTGCCAACGCATTTGAGCAGAAACTGTAAATATGTTGGAGCATATGATGCTCATTAGAAAGTCACTACAGGGGATCAAGCCTTTAGACATTTAAGCACGCATGCCTCTTCCACCTTCCCATGATAAAGAGCAAGCCGCGACCGTTTCATTTCACTCCAGTAAAAAAGCCAAACATGCTCGCCGGCTCATTTAGAGACAAATTCAAAGTATGTCTCATCTGGAAGAGATTTAAAAAACTGCCATTTATTTTGTGACCCCACTGCCCTCTAGAAATTATTTACTGTTTATAGGGAAACCCTTCAGTTTTGTTCTCTGATACCCACTTGGCTGCTGCGGTATGAAAGATATTAGCAAATAAGATCAGGCCTAATAGAACTAGGACAAAGCCACAGGGGGAGGCCCTTAAGGGACACGCTCTTGAAATGGGATTCAGCACATTGTTACCAAGTTTTCAGTTACAATTTGCAAGCTTCCAGTTTTCTCTTCCTCTCTCGGACGAGGCTCATGTCAAGATGTCGAAGCTGGTTAAGAAAGCCGGGATTAGGACAGATATCCCTGTGCTGGCGTATAGCTTTAATGGCCTCCATTAAAGTCAGATCCTCACAGATCATGAGGAAGGCCAACACCAGGGTGGCTGAACGACTTACTCCCATCAGACAGTGGACAAACACTTTTCCTGTAGAACAGAGCAGAATCGGTAGAAGATGGCCACCTTAACACCTCTACTTTATAAATATATATACGAGTATCAACTTCAAACAGGGGTGGAATCCATTAGAAAAAATAGGTATAACTTAAATTTCATTTAATACTATTTAGATATTAGATTAGATATTACCTTAACTTTAAATAGAAGTATATCTCAAACACAAGACTTTGTATTGGTACAAGTATAGGTCAAATGATCTGTCAGTATAAATATATATACTTAAGTACTGCGCATGCACGCTTTAGTGGCCCAAACCTAACTTCCGGTACACATCCCTAAAGAATAGAGTCCCTGCTAAAGTTTCTGATAACAAGCAAAAGAAATAACAAGTAAATGACATTAGCTAGCAAGGTAAAAGTATGTCTAGTCAGTATTATTTTGGGTTACCAGTAGAAGTACTTGGCTAAACTTAAATGTGACAGTTACACGGCCCATTCAAAAAATTGTTTATTATACATTAATATCAATTAAATAAAATATTTATATTATAAGTCATTAGCCACATCGATCAATAAACACACACACCGGAAGTTAACTTCAGGCCAGGCGTGTGCATCCGATGAAACTGTCTATATTTTTAAAAAATGTGTAAGGGATGTGGCAAATTACTTGTATGTTACATATACCGTCAGACATGCTGGAGCTAGTGAAGATGATTTGAACGTTTGATAGCATCAAGGAATGTTGATGGAATCTCATATTTCCCAAAAGCTCAGCTCACCATTTTTTGATAAAGCTGCCCGTATAAACCTCGCCGTTGGATAGAAGAACACGCTCACGGTGAAGTCTGAAGAATCATCAGCCTCAACTCCATAGTAATCTATAGACATATTTCTGTAAAACCGAGGTCCAGTGTTGACATGAGGTGGTCCACTGGCAGCGTTCACGATGTGTGTGATCCCCATATTATACAGCATCGGCTTGTCTCGTGCCGCGACCCTGAGAACACAAGAAGCATTGTACGCTGATGAGAGTTGCGATGGAGATTTCCATTTGAATAGAAAACCTAATACGCACTCATTGCCAATGTACACATTATGCCACACTTGGTTGACATGTCCAGTGGGTCGCCTGTCAGCCAACAGGACGTTCTGTAGTTCATCGACGGATGGCGTTTCATACTCGCACAACTGCTTGAGAGACATCCTAAAAAAGACAACATAATTTGTTGCCAAATTTTAAACTCGTCTTTATATCAAAGGGCCCATCGAACAAGCTGAGGCCATTGCTTGTGAAATCTTCTAGTTGCTAAGAGGCTGAGAGTGTGCGACACTCTTAACATCATTAAAGAGAATACTGACTGAGGGCTCTTTATGAAATCTCATTCACTGACAATTGTGGCAAATGTGTTTCCAGCTTCAGCATGGGTAGTGCCAGAGCTGTGAGCGATTCACACAGGTTAGCTTCCACAATAGCTCTCTAAAACACCGCAATGTCGCTTTCTAAAAGCCTCTGAAAGTCTCTTCCCTTTGTCAACTTACATTTTGCAGCCAGTCTGTCTTTTTCCCCTGTTCTCACATTGCCTGATCTTCTCTCCTTGGTCAGGGACGCTGTCGACAGCCAGTCCACAGATATGTCTCCCGAGGCTGTTTCTTTTTTTAAATGGTGTATAATTATAAACCTCCCTGGATACAAAGAGCTCTTCCAGGTTTCAGCGGGCAGTCGAGTTTGCTTTTAGAAACCTTCCTCTCCCTAGACAATGATCTTAGTGTTTTGAGAATTTTCTGATCTGCAGTGTGCAGGTATTGTGTTTATCTTGGCTAGATCCCATAATGCAGATAACTCCGAGAAAGCTACAGTAGAAGTGGGCCGTTTGTAGCCGCTAATGCACGCATACATCTTTATCGTGAGTCATTGTGTAGGCTAATCCACATAATCTCGAGAGGTCTCATTCACGTGAAGCCAGCTGTTAGGTTAAACACTCTTCAAATCCAGATGTTCCTTTCACATGCCTCGAGGGCGGGTCTTTGATAAATGGTGCGATCTTTTTCATATGGCATGTTTGGTAATTGGAGCATGTCAGATACCCTCTATCATACATATGATACATCTCCTCTTCACTCCTGAAACAGTTTGTGCTGAAATGCTTCAGGAAATCAGACGATGTGTGTATATAGCAGGAAAAGCCTTAACTAAGAGTTGTTCTTTCTGTGCCAGTAAAATAAGCGTTGAGCCCCATAGTAATTACAGCTTTATGAAGCTAATAAAAAGGAATTAATGGCCTGGGTGTGAAAGCCACGTACACCTGTTCCTTCTTAAGATCTATTTATTACTTGCTGTTATTGTAACCTCGTACATTAAAGAATCGCAGTAACTCACAGCAGATTTTAATATTGACTTTGTTTGTTTTTGTATTTAAGATGTGCTTGTTCTGGAGAATCAAGACATACAGTGTAGTGTCTTACAAGAACTTGGTTTATGTGATTCATACGGTAACACTCCAGAACATTGTTGTATTTAAAAAAAATTAGTTAACAGATTATCTTAGTTCATGTATATATCAGCATCTACTGTACTTTTTTCAAAATCAACCACCGTGCACTAAAAACAAACAAGTTGATTCAACATAAAATAATTTGTAACCTGGCTGTAGGCTAAAAAGCTTCAGTTTGCTTCAAGTTAAAAAATAGTTTTTAAGTCAACTTACAAACTATGTGAGAGATAAAAACTTGACGTAACTTAAAAGATTATGTTGAAACAGCTAAAAACCTCAAAGTGCACTGTAAAAAATACAACTTCAAATTGTTCTCCCAACTAAATGTGGTACTAACAAAGATTCTTTTGTTAACTGCACTTAGATATTGTCCAAAGCGCGTCGAGAAGTTTGACCAACTTGCCAAACTTGTTGTTGTCATTGTAAGTTACCTGTAGTATTTAGAGTTACTGAGGTGAATAACTTGGCCTAAAGTTATGTAAACTCAAAAATGTCCTGAAGCTGGTTACCTTATAAAGTTTTCTCAACTTTAGATTTTTTTTTACAGTGTGTAACATTCGTTAATGAAACAGTTGTATTGACATAACTAACATGAACAAGGATTAATGCTAAACATTGTTTGTTGTGTTAGTTAATGCATTTACTAACGTTAACAAATACAACCTCATTATAAAGTGTTCATATTAAGCGGTCCAACTTTGATCATTTCAGAATATTAGTTGCGAAAGACCAGGTTTATGAATCATTCCTGATATGTTTTTTCTTTTATTCATCTCCGAATTCGGTTTTCCGAATTCAAAGTAGACAGTCATATAGCAACGTGTATGTTTTCAACTAGCCTAAGCTTTATAAAATCCTCTTTCTTCAAAGTCATTTGTTCGTGCCAAGTATACGTTGCTTGTGGGCTGATTTGTTTGTTTGTTTGTTATTTTTATCCATGTTCAGATATCCAAGGCTTGACAGTTTTCCCTGAGAGATCCCTGACACAATGT
Source organism: Oreonectes daqikongensis (assembly GCA_026939265.1). NCBI lineage: Eukaryota > Metazoa > Chordata > Actinopteri > Cypriniformes > Nemacheilidae > Oreonectes > Oreonectes daqikongensis. Next base: position 836,181 of record JAOTQM010000049.1, read on the forward strand.
AATCATTTCCAGATACATCTGCTTTCCAGAGTGCTTGTGTGACAGTAATGCGGTGATCAGTGTCACCATCTCTGCGCCTCTCGTTCCTCCACAGTCACATCAGGAGAGAAGACTTGGCTCGAGCCCACGCAGAGCTGCTTCCTTCAGTCTCTCATATACACGCACTTGGCTTAGCCGCTCGTGTCTTTTCTCAACCGCTTCCATGATTTATCAACATCCAGTGGATGCCAAGGAGCTAATCAGGAAGCAAAGTAGTGTCTTAATTGAATGTTCCCTGAAAGCAATGCGTGCCTGGGGACTCGTGTGGGTCTGGCTTCCTCTGACTGCACAGCTGCAGGTCAAGCTGTCAGGGTGGCTGAAGGAAGAGCCGGTCTGGGAGAATCGGTTTCGGTTTGTGTGGGTTAATGTTATTCTGTTGCAGCCTTGGTGGGTGAGGTGAGGGGTCCCTCAAATATATCCGCATGATGAAATGCCTTTGGCAAGGTGACAAAGAACAGATTTCAACTCATGTGTGTCAATTGTTTTGAGAATGTGCTAGAATGTTACGAAAGACTCTGTGTGCGCTAATGAAGGATAACAGACAAAAAAGATAATGATTGTGGGAGGTCACTTAGCATAAAAATAGCAGGATCTTCTTTTCTCTGATAACAATGCTGGAAGAAATTCCTGTGTGGCTGGTTCTTGAATGTTTTTCATGGCACAACATTGCTCCCTGCTGGGAAAACTCAGAAGCGCAAAGTGCCTAAAATTGTACCCTAGACACACAATTGAACGTAAACCGTCATTGTGCCTAATAGCACAGCTTTATATGCTTACAAGTCAGCTTGGGAACACGTCTCATACACTGTCTCCGCACACAGGGGATTAGAGAATTTGGGGAGAAAGTGATAATACCCCATTTAACAGGGTTTTTCCAATAAGGATTACTGGATTCAAGCCAATTTGGTGACTATTTTTAATCATGTTTGAGACAGTTTTATATTACAAATGGCATGCCTGACTCCAGAAACAGGAAATATGGCATCATTCACACATTTTATCATCTGCTTTCACTACTGCAGTTTGGATGCAGATTCGACAGAAGCACGATCAGACTTGATTTCTGTGAACATCTGCTGCTTTCCTTTATGCGCCTATTTTAACCATTGTTCTGTTATGTTATATGAAATTGCAAAAACATATTTATTTAGTGTAAAAGTTTATTTGACACCCTGTTTTATCACACGCATCCTGCAGTAATGATGTTACTTACATTTTAACCCAAATATAACAGTTACAGCAGACAGTTAGAAATGAATGTAATGTTACATTTGATTTTACATTAAACTAGACTTTTCATGTACAATATTTTTTTCTTATAAGAAAGAAAAGTCTGTGAAGCAACACGTTGAATGAAACAAATTATTAAAACAAAAAGTCTGCACTAAAACATCTCATCAGAGAGAGCTGCTCAGCCATTGAAACAAGGCTTTCAGGATCATGTCAACAGAAAGGTATTGTGTTTTGTAAGTTCAAATCTGGTTGCCAAAATCAAAGTTAAAGGCGTACTGCTGACAGTCAGTGTTTCCATGCACTCCACTGTTAAATAATATTTGCAGTGTTAGGAGTGAGCTAAACTCGTGTGCTTCAATACATACAGCTACAACTTGAATATATAGACATTTATGAAAATCATTTATATTAAATTAGCACATTACATTCTGTTAAAATGACTCGGCAACGATTTTAGATGTTAAATAAATAAATACTTTTCAGTCTATGTTAAAATCTTAAGTTCAATATTAAAACAACAATTCATTTTTTCTCAGTATCAAAGTGTTTTTTACAGTTAAATTCTCAGGTTTATACAGCTTTGTGAATGTATGGCAAAGTACAAATACAGTCTATACGTACAATACAGTTAAAAGGCACACATGGCGTGGGGGGGGGGTTATTTTTACAGTAACAATGGCACAATACCTAAATAATTTTAAAGAATAGTGGTTACCCTTTACTGCAATTATAAATAAATGCAAGTTTTCACTGTCAGAGAATGGGACATAACATTCGCTTTCTCTGTAACTGAATGTCCAAATCCAAGAGGAGGCTCAAAAAGTTCCTGTTGGGATATATTGCTCGGCGCAGGACCACCGTTTGGATGGCGGTACGGAGAGTAAGACGCTGCCGCAGCATGAGGTATGCTAGAACCAAAGTAGCAGATCGACTCATTCCCATGATGCAATGAACAAGCACTTTTCCTATGAATAAAAGACATATTGTTATCATAAATAGGACTATAGGACTATGAAACAATTCATCTTATTTTCCCTAAATATGGAACAGAATAGTTTAGTTTTCTGTGTTCAAAATGATTTGCAACAGAAATCATTTTGGTAAAGAATGAGTAAAACATTGAGAATTCCACTGTGGGTGTACAGTAACTGTTCAGCAACAGTTTTTTTAAATAAATGTTAACTTGAAATCATTTTTTTGAGATGGTAAGGTGTTTAAAATCAAATTTGCATAAATAAGGGCACTTGTGTGATTACTAATTATATTAATCACACTATTTTCTGCAAAGTGAACCGGGAAATCCTCCCTAATCCACTGTCATTTGCAATAACATTAATATCACTGCAGTCACTTACCATTATTTTTCTTCAAAGCTTTGTGGATAAAATCAGAAGCGGGTTTAAAGTGAACACTAAGGTCAAATGATGAAGAATCTTCTGCTGGGATGCCATAATATACAACTGTGCTGCCATAATAGTTTTGGTCCCCAATGCTGCCTTGCTTTGAATGGGCAACGTTTAGAACATGAGTGATGCCCATTTTCTTCAAAGCATTTCTATTCTGAGCAATGGCCCTGTTATAAAGAGACAGATATGTTATGTAACAAGACAGACACTATTTAAAAGTGATTAACTGCAGAAATTATTGCAATAGGACGCACAGTAATAGGCTATAGTGTGTTAGATATATAGTTTATATCCAAATCGTACTAGAAAATTATAATAATATAGGCTAACAAAAAAAATATGAATATTATCAAAATTATATGGACAAAGACTGCATAATGTACATGTTCAAATAAGGGTTATGAGAAGTATGATTAACTTACACGTTTCCGATGTATAGATTCGGCCAGACCTCGTCGACTGGCGTTAATTCAACTTTACATGTGTCAAGAAAATTCTCCAATTCTTTAATATCCAGGAGTCCGTGTTTATGTTTCTGAGCTGTCATTCTTCGCTGCTGACCCAGACTGATATTAGATTACCCGAGTTACTGCTCTTCTGCTGTCTTCGTGACGTTCAGTATACATGACCCGTGTGGCACGTCGTGATCTACACAAACAGGTGCTCTTTATGACGCTGCTCGGTCACCCGATGCCTCTGAAACATCTCTGCGCTTCGTCGATGACAGACGTTTGTGCGTTAAACAAATCAGGGGCATGTAACTGCGACTCAATATATTCTCCTGCAGGGGGCGCTCGGTGGCTCAAACACACAATATTCCATATAAAATCACATTCAAACATTTGCATGTTACAAATGTAACACTTCAAATCTATTAATTCCAAACATCGGAACTTGACGAAAAATGAAAATACATCACAACAACCTAAACAAGACTTAAATAAATGCCTTATTCAAGCTGTTTTTGGTTCTTTCTGGTGTGCGAGGAAAACAGCAACAGGTATCACGTGACGCTTTGTGCTTCTGCTGCCGCTGTCTTTACTATAATTATTTACTTTAACAATGACGCAAGAAATGGCCACTGTATTGATAATACATACTGAAGAGTTATATTTTTATAACACTACCCCGTATAGACAATCATTGGCCGTGGCTCTAATCCTTGCCCAAATTTAGACCCTTGTCATGTTAAGAGTCATTCTGGGCGTTTATTCTATTTTAATTAAAAGACATCGTGGTCTGTTCTACATGTGACCCTTGGAAACGATTCATTCGATGACGAGAGGACGGGACAATAAATGACATTGTGTTGGGTAAACATGGCTCTTTGTACGCACTGAAGAGAAAGAAACAATGTTTGCAATTCATCAGCTTAGTTTAATTACATTTGCATAGTTTGAAACACCTTAGATAGGCTAAGTTCAGAATTTTAGTGACAATGTAATACAATGAGTGCACTGGGATTTTTTCCCAAATACATTCAACAACAAAAAAAATGGTATGACTGATAATATAAAGATGGAATTATGTGTAACAGAGGCAGACAAGTTACTTTGACTCTGACTTGCGGTATAATTCGTTGTTGAGTGTTATCAGCTGTTTCAGAAATCCTCGGTTTGGAAAAATCCATCTTTTCTCTTTCACTTTCAGGATTGCATCCACCAGAGAGTAATCGCAATGTATCATTAAGTAAGCTAAAACCAGTGCAGCTGAACGGCTCAATCCCATGGCACAATGAACAAACACTTTAGCTGATGGAAAAAGATATTTAAAGCAATGACAAATTGTTTATATAATTATTCTTATTTTAACTATGTAAAACAATATCCAAGGTAATAGCACATCCCAGGGTATGAATGATTTAACCATTGAAAATGTACATTTAGATGTACTCATTGATGATCAACATTGTTATTCATACCTCCAGTTATGCCGAGTGCTTCATGAATGTAGTGTGCTGAAGGGTAGAAAAATGGTGAAATATCAAATGTAGGCAGGTCATTGGCTGGCACACCGTAGTACTTCACAGTTGTCCCATAAAAGTCATCACTTCCTTTACAACACATTTTACCATGTGCAGCGTTTAAAACATGGGTGATACCCAGTCTCCATAGACCATACCTATCATGAGACATGTACCTGTTTATAAAACAATGACACATTGTAAATGGTCATGTTATCTTTTAATTAATGCACAATAAAAGACACAGAAATGCACTTACATGTCCCCCAGAAACAAATTAGACCAAACTTCATCTACGTGGTTACAGGACAACTGACCCCCATGTAATATATCCTCCAATTGTTCAATAGTGGGAATTTCATATAATATGTCTACTACATCAGAATCGACACTCTCCATTTTCAGGTATTGCACAATCTGTTCCATCTAAAACTGTATCAGTAAATGAGTGACAAAGCCAGCTGTCAAACATCTGCATTAACTCGCTTTCCCCAGTAGATGTCACACTATGGTTACTTATTCAGCACCCGTCCTTTCCTCATGAATTATTGTTCAATAAAGTGATGCAGTTTTGTAAAGCAGAAAATGCGTGTTTAGGTCTTATTAAGAAAAAAATATTGATGGGAAGGTTACAGCAATGCTTTTCGCTGTACATGGCTGGACTCAGTTCCGCTCCAGCACTAACTGCGCCTGCGCGGGTACTTCCACCACTGTGCACGCGCCTTCCCTCTCCAAACATACGCGCTTTGATTCCTTCTGCAACCTCCTCGAGAAGTTGGAGTCACAAGAGACATTTACATCAACAGCACGATTATCGTGGACCGACCGGCTGATGTCGTGTTTTGGTTTTTATCTAAACGGTTACGGTTGGCTAAGCTGTAACACACACCCCTTCTGTGAGGTGTAGACTGAGCTCGAGCAGGAGTTTGGTCATCAGCATCCGCTCCGCGCTTTACCGTGTGCTAGCTTCTTATCCGCCTTCGCCTTCAAAGATTTTATTGTACTGTATACTTTTTCAACGACACATTTTAATACGCGAGGTTTGTTTGGGTGCGATGTGATATTTTTTCATAGAGAAGAGCTAAACGAAAAGGATCACACACATGTAGCCGTGGTGAAGCTAGCCGAGGAAGTGGACAGTTACTTTTCCATCCGCGTAACGTGGAAGGAGTCTTCTGGATGATTGTTTTTTTAAACGTTCAGTTATGGAGGTGCTAAATGTCACATAAGGACGGACGTTTTCCACTTTTCGGGACAACGATACTTTCGCCATTGTCAACGATCAATTCGGCGTGTCTGTATTTGTAGAGTTAAATGAGTTAGCTGGGGATTCGTAATCCACAGCTAGCCCATTAGCCAATTCCCCCAAGGGTTTAGTTCACTGAGTAGTTTATTATTTGTATTCACAGTTAATGGTGTGACAGTTAGGAATTTGCATTGATAAATTAATAGGTTGCGTTTAGAAGATGTCTTTCTTCAATTTTCGGAAGATATTTAAGCTTGGCACGGAGAAGAAGAAGAAACAGTATGAGCACGTTCACAGAGACGTCAATCCTGAAGAGGTGTGGGAGATCGTGGGAGAACTCGGGGATGGAGCCTTTGGTAAAGTGTACAAGGTAAATATAATCGAGAATTTGAATGGCACCATACTGAACTTCTTTACTGAATAAACATCTTATTAATACATTTATCTTATGGTTCAATGCCATGTGAGGTTGAGGTAACACTCTCTTTGAAACACGTTTATTCCTAATTCAATGATTTTTATTAACTGGACAGCAGTTAAAGGCTGGGATACATTACAAGACTTTTGCCCAGATTTTCAGTCTGGAGTTGTTGCATAAAGTCTGCACGAGTCTGTATCATGTATTGTTTTCTCTGCAAACGTTCAAAACGTCTGCAGTGTGTGATGTCTAGTTTAAAAAAAATCTGTTCAGATTTTAAAAGTCTTGTAGTTCCAGTGAAATGCAATGTCATATGAGTTCAAGAGTACTATTCCTAGGTATGATGACTAATAGACCTTACATTGTCAAAACTGCCATGGTAACCCTAGTTTCCTCCAAAATACCCAAGTTACTATGGTTGCGTTTGCAAGCTTGGTAGAAATCATGTGAAATCCAAATTTCTTGAATTTGCCTTCTCAGACAGACTTACGATTGTGTTAATTTCCACTTCTTATATTCTCAAATACTTAGTTATCATATAGCTCTGTTTGTGCTGAAGAACCTGTTGTAGTTCACACCATTGCCACCATTCCTGTCATGCCTGCTTCAGACTCTATTGGAGAATGTTTCCATATTACTCACATTGAAGGAATGCATTGTGTATTTGACATCACAAGTAGGGTGTGTATTCATAATAAAAAAGTATTGTACAAACACCTTGCGGTATAATTTAGTGGAATGGTTGATATGCAGGCAGATTAGTCTTCTTAATGTTATTTAATAGGCTGTTAGGAGGTAGTTACACAAAATGGAATACATACAGTGTGTGTTTTTTTATGGACAGCTAGCTGATTTCCGTCATTTATGTTGAATGTGATTGTTGATCATGTGATTGTAAGACATCGTCCAATGAGGAAGTACCGCTGTGTGTAAATGAATGTGACATCTCATGCAGAGGTGTGGCAGAGTTAAAGCACAGTGTTTGAATCACCAGGGCCTTCCTGCTGCAGGGCTGAGCAGCAAAAAGTGATGTTAAATGCAGTGAAACACTGTGATATTTATTACTAGTGAGGTTTACCAGTCTCTTGCCTCTTTGGGATTTTTCCTCACTTTCATTTGGTTAGCTAGTGTAAAATAAATGCTGTGAATTAAACCTAGTAAGCAAAACAAACCCCTTTGACCAATCTTGTTGTCTTTGTTTGAGCAATGCGACAGCTTTGCTGTTGACACATTATTGTGTATTCTTTTCACTGCAAGCACAATATAATCTTAAGGCAGTTGTTTGCTTTTCCACAAAGTAAACCGATGAAGTGTGACCCACCCTTCTGCCCATGCTCAATGGGTCTTGGAACAATAATGGATGAACTCATTTTTTTTAAGCGTTGTTGTTTCGTGGTTAATATGCACATGCATACATTTCCTTGCTATCAAAGGTTAGATATAAACATGTGGTTGTACACAATTTTACCCTCTTTGTGGTAAACTTTCCCTTCTATGGCACACATCTCTGTTTTCGAGTAGCGCCGCTATACAGTCAAAACCTGATCCCAAAATAGAAAGTGTTTCATGTCCTAGATGATAAAGTTAAGAATGGAATAATGTGTTACACCCTAATTAGTCACTTTTCCTTTAAATAGGATATTCCGAAGCATTTAGGTAGTGTAAACACATGTTAACAGCTACAGGAAATGAATTTGTTTTGTATTGGAGCTTATAGGGATGACCTCACAACCTCATGGAGATTTTAGTTTCCTCAAACAGCCTCTGGCACGCCTCTTATGAGGTAACCTTGCCTTGTTTCCACCTTTTTCTTCTGCTTTTGTTTTTTTTGCTGATGTGTATCAGTTGTGATGTGTGTCAGTTGTGAGCTACAGGGAGGGGCATTAGTTATGATTATTTGATTTTTGGTACTTTTGAATGTTTCTTCACAGATAGAGAAACATGTGAATGGTTTTCATTGTTCCAGAGTTTCGTAATAGTGATACAAACCTTATGTGTGTGGGCCTGTTACTTTTTCAGTGAATAAACCAGTAAGGCCAGCATATATCTCATGTCGAAGTAAAGTTGGGAATAAGTGGTTTTGTGATAAAGTAGGTCAAAGGCAGTAGACTAATCTTACCGCATACAGGAATGTTTTCTTTCACAGCCATTTTGGCTCTAAATTATGTGCTGTGTCCACAAAATCCTTAGTAGTATTTTACCACATTCAAATGGTTTTGAAGTAAATATCTTTTAATGTTCACCGGTGCAGCAGCACTTCTGGTGCCCTGAGTTTGAGTCCCGGCTCGTGGTCCTTTCCTGGCTTCTGTTCCCATCTCTCTCATCTCGTGATTTCCTGTCTGCCTATACTATCATATCAATATTAAAGCTATAAAGTGAATTGTAATAATTAATAATAATAGTTTTTAAGGCCACATTGACATAATACTAAGACAAATTCAACATACGAATAATATACAGCATCTTATAACCTTTTTTCATGCCTTTGCTAACTGTTGAATTTTTCCCACTGGTTGCTTTTATCTCAGGCTCAGAACAAGCAGACTGGGATCTTGGCTGCTGCGAAAGTGATCGATACTAAAACAGAAGAAGAGCTGGAGGACTACATGGTAGAGATTGAGATCCTCGCTTCTTGTGACCATCACCACATAGTCAAACTGCTGGATGCCTTTTATTATGAGAGCAAACTATGGGTGAGTGATTCTTTAAAGGAAGGGCTTTGTTACTTAGTCCAAACACACACACACACTTGAGTGCTTTAACACCTGGGGTGTCGGAAATTTGACCCTATTTTTTAATTTTGTGCTTGCTTGATCTTATCGTGCAGAATGTGAGAAGAGAATATTAACCAATTGCATCATAGCTTTACAGCATTTGATCATTCAAATCCCAGATGATAGATAAAATCAGATTCCACTCAACATGCTTTCTGTAATGTGTTGTGTGTTCTGTAATGCATGTTGTTTCAAGATTTCTTGACTTCACTTTGTGATCCTGCTCATTTCATTTTTTTATAATTTGATACCAAAGAACGACAATGAAGGCTTGACAGCTTTATATTAGTTTACAATAAGCCGTCTCAGTTTTCTACTGTCTGCTGTATAATGTCTGTCTGTGGGTCATGATTTTCTTCCATAGCGCTCCCGGGATACTTATGGTGGGATGGTTTCATATGACCTCCCCCTCCCTTGCAGTTGGCATGTATTGAAGGATAATGGCCTATTTCAAATGACCAGAGAAAGTGCTCATGAATTAATTAGATAGTAGTCCAGTCCGCTTTGCTCGGCTGCTTATCAAAAGATATTAATGCACAGCTCCAACAGGCTTCACTGTGTTTCTTAATAGTTAGAGATATGGTTGCTACAGGTGGTGTCAAGGATGTGTAAAATATTTATAGAAAACTGCCTGAAATCTGCTCTTCAGTCGCTTGTTTGGTACTTGATGTTATGTAATTTATCAGCTTTCTGTCTGTGTTCATTGTTAATTCAGATGCAGTTAACATTTCATGGTGGTAACAGCATATGGGCGCTCTTGCAAAGCTATTCCCCAAAACTATTCTTTTATGTCACATTGTTTTTTTTGTTGTTGTCATTTTTGTCCATTAGCTCTCCATCTCTCTCGCTATCTCTCTCTTTCTGTCTTTCTCTCCTCTTATTTGTAAGTGCATGTTATGAGGTTTGTATTGATTTTGCTGCCACACCTGTTACCTTACCTTATATATTAGTGACCAGCTGCTCTGGTCAGTGTAATATAATGGTGTTCACTTACATAAAGCTTTTATAATTTTCGCTCCGAGTCTTAGGTTTCATAGATGGCTGCATTGCTGTTGGTTGCTATTATCCAATATACTGACAAATAAGTGAATGCTTAAGTAACCTAATGAAATTAGTAATTCACAAAATGTTGTATGTCATCTTCAGTGTAAGGAAATCTGAGAGTGGCATTTATTTACAAAGACCACTTAACAGGGTTGTCCAGGAAGTTATTAGCCATTTGAATAGATGGCAGAAGTACCCACACTAAAAGACTACTTTGATGCACAAATGTTCCTGACTTTCTCTCTGTCTCTTCTTTAGATTCTTATTGAGTTTTGTGCGGGAGGGGCGGTGGATGCTGTTATGTTAGGTAAGTGTATTTTCCTTGTTTAATAGACGGAAAAAGGAGGCGTTGTGGTTTGAGTCATTTCTACTGTGCACTCTGCGAAATGATGTTTATTTACTCCAGATTGGCACACCAGCACGCTGTGCTCATTTTTGCTAGTGGACAGGACCAGGCATATAATTATCAAAGTCAGATTTCAAGCAGTGGTTAGGCTCTTTTTAAAGCTACTCAGCCTTTTTTCTGTGTTAGTTGAAAGCATTGAAATGTCCTTAGTACTTAGCATGATGTCTGTTCCAGATTGGATCTTATTTTGGCCAATAGCTGCTCACTTACACAGGAAGAGATTGTGTGAGTGATATGTAAAGTGTATGTTATGTTTTATTATTATTATTATTTGTATATTATTGCTTTTATATAGTAGCACAGCTCTCTCTGTAAACGGTTGTACACCATGGGCCTGTACCATGAAGCGGGTTTAGGTGGTTAGCCAGGTGCCTAAACGGTGCCTAAATCGATACTTTTAAAAAAGACATTAGATGATATTAAAGAACAATATATTAAATAAAAAAACATTTATTAAATAATTAAAAAAATACACAATGTGAATGTGAAATGAGCATGCACACTAACATTGCTAGAAAGATGTTTTAGTGTTTACTGTTGACCTTTTTTACAACTAAATGCTCAACATATAGTTGTATTAAATATAGACAGAAAATGCATTGAATATTCCATATACAGAGAGAGCCTTCAAGGGTAAATTATATATACATTATTGTAAAAACAGACAGCAGGTATAATGAATAAGTATAATTATATGCATAAACATGCAGTCAGAGTAAAAAGCTTGACAGACTGATGTCTAGAGATCATACTAACAGGTGCTATAAGGTTTTAAGTAGCACTTTCACTGCTGTGTATTTCTTGTCAAATGCGTTACTGTGTTAAAAGCCCCCTATCCCGGAAAATTCACTTTTAAATGTGTTTAAACATAACTGTGTGTGCACAGAACCACCATAGAATGTAAAAAATCCACCCATTCACTTTTTTATAATCCCCAATAAACCTAATTAGTCCTCTTGAATGGGCTGTTTGCATTCTCTGAGCAATGTGAACTCACATTGATTAAGCCCCGCCCATGACTGCTGATGGATTGCTGCTGTTTCCGCCCTCATCCAGCTGTACACTGTCTGCCATTGCTTTCACACTGGACTACTTGCAGTGAGCTACATGAATGTTTTGTAAAGAAACAAGGTGTTTTGTTGTTGGATGAAAGATTGAACATAAAACGTAATTAACTTCGGAGCCGCTGAAGACGCTGTGGATTAGTTTTATTTTTCAACGGAATGCGCTGAAGACAACAGGTAAAGTCACTTTACACGGAGCTGCATCACAAGCAGTAGAGATCATGTTTTCAGTTTTTATAGATATGACGCGTTTATCCTGTAAACTTCACTGATAAAAACCAATGTGGACAATGAGCGCGTGCTTTCACTGACAGACCTCACGCATGTGCTTAAACTGCTTTCGCTGGCAGAGATCGCACGTGTGCTTTGACTGCTTTCACTGACAGAGTTTGTGTTTTCAGTTTTTATAGATATGACACGTTTATACTGTGAACTTCACTAATAAAGTCAATGTACTCGTTGTAAAGACAGATAACGCGTTTGTCCTGTGGACTTTCACTTATTAAAGCAATGTGTTTGGTTTATTAAAATAAGAAAGTGTTTCTCATTCGCTTTATGTGATCGTTCTCTTCAGCTTTGTTGAACTGAGGTGCAGGCTGTCAGTCTGGCGCTTTCTGCTGGAAAGGGGGCGGTGACACACACCAAAACAGCACGTTTTTCCTCACAGGCAAAAATGGACACATAGAGCACAGTATAATAAAAGATCTGTGGTGTATTTTGAGCTGAAACTTTATAGACACATTCTGGGGATACCAGAGACTATTTTTACATTGCGAAAAACACCTGGGATAGTGGCCCTTTAAGAACTAGTTCCACGGCACGCCGCACGCACAACATTGATTTTAAACGCACACAACTGTTTTATTGTGATCACTTGTATTACAGACGCATCAGCTGCATGTCAAATTAATGTTAGTTTAACTTTAAAACTTGCCTTACGCGGCGCCGGCGGTTGAAGTTAAAGACTGCTGCAGGCGAGAGAGAGAGAGAGAGAGAGAGAGCACGCACTAAAACTGTCTTTCACTCTGATGAAGCCACGGGTCATGCGCGTTCTGTTTAACCATCATATAAGATGTGTTGGATTTGTATTATCAGAGCTTTCTGACTGTCGTTTAATGAGGGCAAATGTTTCACTCAACGGCTTAGTCAAAATTTAAGTGGCACCAAAATGAGGCACCAAAACCTGTGATTTGATTCGGTTCAGTTACATAACAGATATACTGTATAGCTACCCAACCCTATTCATGGAGCCTTCAGATAGTTCCAGGAAGTTATGTTTTCTCTTAACCCTAACCCAAATGCTTTATTTTTTTCATTTATTTATTTATTCATTAAATGACTTGCGTCTTTAAATTGGTTAAAAGTTTGTCACAATCGGTCTGTTTTGCTGCAGCTCCATCTGTTACTAGGAACGTCCGGGAACTATTGAGAGTCTCCATGAACCGCTATTGCTGTGAAAAAACTGTTCCATTGGACTCAACGAAGTTGACAATTCTCTCTCAATGACTCTGGGTTTTATGTACCATGAAAGTAACTCAGCTTTAATCTGTGTTAATCGTCGTGGTAACTGCCCAGCTAACCTTCTCCGGAGCAGGTTATGATCTAGAATCTAGATTAGAGATCTCATACTGAAACTAAACCAATCAACTGTGAGCAAATGTACATATAAGTGACACATCTAATTCACAGTGCTTGTTACAATGGCTAGTTTATTTTAATATTGTGTAAAAAATAAAAATATTAAAATATATATTAAAAATATCAAATCAAATACAATGAGTGTGTTCAGCTACATTCATGGTCCAGGCCCCAGGACAGTAGTGTACACTTCTGGCCTTCCAGAAATTGTACAAAATAACTTTTATTACAGAATGCAATATACATTTTTTTCATATGAATAGTTTATTTGGTTTGATTCCACTAACCTGACAAACTTGTTAATTCTGTGATTATTTTATTATCAAAACCATTTGTTGCATTAACCCTGTACCTTGAAACCACAGTTTTGGTTTTAGTGGAACTGATAAAAAGCATTTATGCCTGTATTCCCAGAAGTTGCATGAAGTCATCAGATTAGAGCTTGCTGTATTGAAAAGCACTTTTCAGTTGCATTAGATCAAATAAATCCTCTCTCATTAAGCATGTAATTGAGGTTTTGCTGGTGGGAGGTGTTAGGGGTGAGGAGGTGTTATCATGATGGAAGTGCTTTTGTTGACTCACTGTTTGTGCTATTATGACTCCCTCTCTGTTCTCTCTGTTCTGTGGAGCTCTTCTCCAGTAAAGGCCTGTTCACATTGCTTCAGTCACAAGGGAGTGGTATTTTCTACCTAGCCAAAAACAACAGCAGACGAGTCTGTTAAAATAAACAGGAGCCTAGTCACTGTTACATCATGCTACTGGGCATTACAACATAGATTATGTGTCTAGTTCTTTTTGAATACACATCAAAGCAAATTAAAATTTGATCAAATATATGAGTCGTAAAGCGAAATGGACTTGGTTCTTATTGCTTAATTATATATTGTGTCTAAATAAATCTGATACTGTAAAATAATGTGTAAATATGGTCTGGAATCATATTTTCTCATAAAGCCAGTTTTGTTTGTGTGTGTTTTTGTGCAGAGCTGGAGCGGCCGCTAACAGAGCCTCAGATCCGGGTTGTTTGTAAACAGTCGTTGGAGGCGCTGGCTTACCTCCACGAGAATAAGATTATTCACAGGGACCTAAAGGCTGGAAATATCCTCTTTACTGCAGATGGGGACGTCAAATTGGGTAATGGCTTTCATGAAGTGCACTTAAATTCTCTCTGGCAAATTGAAGGGCAAACACAAACGTGGTTTACGACAAGTAGATTTTTGGTAGTTAGTAGGTATTTTCATGTCCTATTATAAAAAAGGTCTCCTGTATATCATATTGCTTCCAGCCTTATGTCTCTAAACTTGTTTTGTCTTCTCAGCTGACTTTGGTGTGTCTGCAAAGAATACAAAGACCCTACAGAGAAGAGACTCTTTCATTGGAACGCCATACTGGTTAGTCACTCAATTGATCAGGAGTCATGAGATTGACCGCGATGTAAAACAGAACTGTGAATGCAGAGCATCAAAATGTATGTGTCTCAAGCCCTGTCCTTTTCTCTTTTTTTAAATTAAAGGATGGCACCTGAAGTGGTAATGTGCGAGACGTCAAAGGACAGGCCGTACGACTACAAAGCAGACATCTGGTCTCTCGGGATCACACTGATCGAGTTGGCACAGATCGAGCCGCCCAACCACGAGATGAATCCAATGAGAGTCCTGCTAAAAATAGCCAAGTCTGATCCCCCCACACTTGCCACTCCATCACGCTGGTGAGAGCTCTGAATCACAACGCTGCGTGTCATTGATGAATCAGAACACGATTAGCATTATTGAGCCAGAGTATGAAAAGCAATATTAACCCAGGAGTTTGCATTGTGTGCATGTCAGCGAGTTTAAGGGCGTTGTTTAAAATGATATTTTGATTGCCAATAAATCAGCACTCAACTGAAGGAGGATAAATCTAGACTGCAGGCTATAGAGTTGATGAATCACATAAGCAGTCGCCCACCATGAGCCACAACAGATGAGCATCCTTGAAACAACCTGTTGCTCGGTACTTAGAATAAGACCCAGTATAAAGTCCTGGATTTAATAGTTTTCCCCCTGTGTTAAACAGGTCTCCAGAGTTCAGTGATTTCTTAAGGAAGGCACTGGATAAGAATATAGACAACAGATGCAACGCAGTGCAGCTTTTACAGGTAGGGTCGCATTTCCCAATGCAAAAGTGTCTTGTGATATTTAATGAAAAATAATCCAACTGGAAGTGAACAGACGTTAATAATCATAATCTGTTCTCAGCATCCATTTGTTACGAGTGTCATGGATAACAAACCGGTACGAGAGTTGGTCGCCGAGGCCAAAGCGGAAGTGGTCGAGGAGATTGAGGATGGGAAAGAGGAAGAGGAGGAGGAAGAGCCTGAAGCACAGCCGGTATAAATAGTTTTTGACTATGTTGAAAACAAATATTTTTATTAAACATTTTTGCCTTGTTTTCAAGTACAAATGTCTAAAAATCAAGATACGTTTACTTTACGAAAGAAAATTTAAGAAGTAAGTGAATTTGTTTAAAACAAGCAAAAAATATGCCAATTAGGTAAGAAAATAAATAGTTTTTTTGACTTTTTTTCAACATAAACTTACTTAATTCTTATATTGACTTACGTAAAACAAGACTACAGGAAATTAGAAATAAATCAAGTATCAGTGAGAGCTGGGTGAAAATATGTCAGAATATATATAAAATATAGCATATATATATATATATATATATATATATATATATATGTATATATATATATATATACACACACATGTAAATTAAATACAAAGAACAGAAAAGTATGGAATTTTTGCTTGATTAGATTTTTTTCTGTCATTTCCAGCTCTTAAAACAACATTTACATACATTATATACTACTTAAAAACAATGGCTGTTTGATTAAGAATATCCATATATTGTATATAGGTGGTGCCTGGACACAAACGTGCATTATCGGACACAAGCGTCGGCAGCTCAGAGGATGAGAGGCATGGTCAGAACACACCAACTCTTGAGTCGGTCACTGAGAGGGTTGAACCTGAGAGAAAACACAGTTTAGAGGATGAGGCTAGTGACAAGACCTCAGATGTGAGAGAGCCTGAGCATGCTGAAGATAAGAAGATGAACGGGGCTAGCACATCAGACACCAGCACAGTTGGCTCACGCTCTGGTGAGGAGACAATACCTGCATCAGTGACCAATGAAGAAGAGGTTTCTAAACAGCCAAACCCTCCAGCAACACATGATGCTGAAACTGTCCTCCAAAACATAGTGAGCGAGGAGACTGGAGAGGAGGAGAAGAATGAAGAAAAGGCCAAAGAGCTAGAAGAGAAGACAGAACAGTCTGAAGAAACACAGAAGATAGAGGAAATCAAAACACCTTTCACTGCAGATGCTGAAGAGGAAAGTGACCAGCTTTTAGTAAGAGAACAAACGATAAAACCTGACAGTGTTCCTGAAAAAGCCGACATTGAAAAAACTGAGGAAGAGAGGGATAAAAAGGAACCGATGGATGAAAAGAGAACAGTATCCTCACCAGAAGTCCCTGCAGGTGAAGTGGAGGCAACAAAAGCCAAAGATGATGTTAAAGAGAAGACTGAGAAATCCAAACCCGAAGATGTCTCAGAAACCAGAGATAAGCCTGTACCGCAGAACATACCAACTGAAAAGAAAGAGGTCGATGTTGAAGAGAAGACTTCTGTGAATGAAATCCCTATTGTTGTCATCAATGGTGCAAAAGAAGAAGAGGTCGTTGCGACAGAAGAAGCGAATGAAGACAGACCAGAGACCCAAACTGAGCGTGACCTGAAAGCAGCTCCTGTGGCGAATCCTGATGTTGAAAAAGAGAAAGATTCTGACTCGGGCAGCAGTTCTGCTGCAGATACTAACAGTATCGACATCAATCTGTCAATCTCCAGCTTCCTGTCCAGAAGCAAAGAGGGATCCATGTCCATACAGGTACCAAGATAGCAAAATTTGTGCCCAGATGTGCCTAAAATCAAACTTCTTATAATACATTTCCCCCCCCACAGGACACCAAGCGCCAGAAGAAGACCCTGAAGAAGACCCGCAAATTTTTAGTTGATGGGGTGGAAGTCAGCATCACCACTTCTAAGATCGTCACAGACAATGACACCAAGAGCGAGGAACTTAGATTTCTGAGGTAGCAAATAAAGCTGACATTAAACACTACTCCAGATGTGTCTATCTGTCACCTTTTCCTTTCCTGTGGGCCAAGGCTTTGACTGTATAAATGATGTCTAAGTAATGTTTTAAAACCCCAGATAAAGCCTCAATCCTCATTAGTCATAACACATGTAACCGGGTGTATTGTGCTGCAGGCGTCAGGAGCTTCGAGAGCTTAGACTGCTGCAGAAAGAAGAGCAGAGAGCTCAACAGCAGCTCAGCAACAAACTCCAGCAGCAGAAAGAGCAGCTTTTCAGACGCTTTGAGCAGGAGATGACGGTTAGCACCATCTTACCTCACCGCATTTATTTACATTCAACAAAGTCCAATATTTGTTTATGGTTGACAGTTTAGGTTGCATGTAAACACAGAGAACAGTTTTAGTTTTCTTCAATGTGTTCAGAAGATAAAAGTAAACAAAGAGCAAGGAAGAGTAAGTTATGATGTTTTGGTGAAGTATTTCAAAGTATGAAAACAACATGCTTGATCAGCCATATTTTGTTTTCAGTGCATACAGAAAAAAATGTGGAATCATCTTGCATCTGGTTAGGGCACAATGTTACTGTAGCTTGTTTTGGTGCTTCAGTCAAGCCACTGAGCTCAGGTTCAATAGCTCGATGAAGTCTCACAGGGACAGCAGCACACAGCTCAAATTCCTCAGAGCGCATTAGTGGCCAGTTACAGTAATTCAGTATTCCTCTTTCTGATTCTCTGTCTCCTTTACAGGGAAAGAAACATCAGTATGACCAGGAGGTGGAGAACCTTGAGAAAATTCAGAAACAGAACATTGAGCGTCTGGAACAGGACCACACCAACCGACTGCGGGATGAGGCCAAGAGGATCAAAGCAGAGCAGGATAAGGAGCTCTCAAAGTTCCAGAACATGCTAAAGAACCGCAAGAAAGAGGTAACGGAGGAAGAGAGGTGGAGAGTCAGAAGCATTTTGTTTGTGCATGTGATCATGGGGGCATGACCTGTCACTATATTGGTATTAGGGATGCGTATTCGAGTAATTTTATTGTCAAGTTGATTGATTGTTTTTAATTAAGCATTACATTTGTAAGTGATTTGTGACTAAATGACTTGAGTAATCCATTATTCGAAGACATCCCTAATTAGTGCGCTTTCAGATGGGCTGCTTTAATTTTGTCTTACATTTTTGTTTGCTGATATTGTGACTTTTTTAAAAGTAGAACAGCCACTTGTACATTTGGCTAGCGAATGCACGTTTGCAGCTTTGCTTCTAGTGATTTCCTTGTCCTTTCTGACACATCTCAGCAGTCCTGCTTGTAAATGCAAAGCAGTTCTTTTATCATCACATTATGATAAAAGAGTCGGCTTTAACAGGGTGATAAGCATTTCCTTGGGAAGACAATAAAGGCTCTTTTCATTTCCTCTGTTTCTCATGCTGGTGTTGATGTAGGGATTGAGTGAATTTTTATAATGCATGGGCTTCATTGATCTGTCACATGTCTTGGTTGCTTAAAGGTACTTGATGCTGCTTTTGCTTAGCAGTAGTAATAATGCATAGTAATTCATGTGATGATAAACAAGCACATTTTAAGGCTTTTTGCTTTGTTTCTGCATCAGCCAACATTTGACCACATAGATATGATTTTGCATGTGAACTCACACCAAGCTGGGTAGGAGCACCTGTGGGTTTTCTATATTTTCCTCTATGCGTGGTTTAGTTGTTTCTGTGGTATTTGTTTTTAGACAGCTCTAAAACATCTGCATGGAAATGCTTTATTTTTTTGCTCTCCCTCTTTTTTTCACTTTAAATGCATTTTGACTACTATTTATTAAGTGGTTGATTCATTTTTTTAATCTTTTTTAGTTATATAAATATGTATATATAGAATGGATGTTTTTAACAGATGTGTTTTTTTAAATGTCATTAATAGTGTTGCTTGTGTGAGTGTGATGTAATGAATGATGTGGTGAAGGGTTCTTCTCATTTCATAGAAACACAGTTTCTATGTACTACTGATTTATTTCCATGTACTTTTCTTTTATAAAGTAATTGTTTAACTTGATATCTATTACAAGATGCACACTTCTGTCATTTTCTAGAGAGGTCTACAGGTTTTTGCCAAAACTAACTTTTATTAGTCATCCTTTGTTTGTCACTGGGTTTTGCAAATATCTAACCAATAAAATGGTTTAAAAAGTGTTTGTCAGCTTTGACAACAGTATTTAATCACTGATAAAACAGTGTTTCTGAAGGACAGCAACAGTATGTATGATAGCAAAAAATGTGGACATAATTGCTCAATTTGAATGAACACTTGTTTCGCCCAGTCGATGCATAGTATACTCAAAATTGAAAAAATCATGTTTTCTGTCTGTTCACAATTTTTCAACAGACACAGTTTGACAGTGGCTGACATTGTGGAGTCCGGGGTTTCAGGGGTCACTCCAACAGGTTTGCACCCCTAAACAAAACGTCTCTGTGTTTGTTGATCAGACTGACACTTTGACCTCAGGGTGAAAATAATACCCTGCTGAGACAACAGTATAGCTTCCCTTAAAAGAGCAAGTGTCAGAAGTGTGCATCTTTTTTATACTTGCATTAGTTTTAAGAGTATCAGCCACATTCTAAAGGCTCTGGAAGATGGGATCTGAGGCTTTTTCCTGTTCTTTATCAGCTTCTGATTAACTCTTGATGTAGTACCTGATCATGAGCTGTTGTAATCATCTTTATTAACCTGGTCAAGTCAGAAATAATCAGTGGTTTGGTGATGATTCTCTCTCAAATACTAAACCAATCATCATGATAGTGAATTAACCCCTTTATGTCAGAAATGCATGACCTTCCCAGACTAATGATTTGGCTACAATAATCCATCCATGAGAAAGTGAGTCCTCCATTCCCAACAGTCTGCATGCTCACACTGTAGGTCAAACAAGAGGTCGGACTTTCCCCCAAACACATGAGAAAAGAGCTCATGAAACGCTTAAAGGAAGACCTAGCAGTCATTCGACACGAAGAGGTAATTTAGTCACCAGCTACAACATACACACACATGCAATAACAAACCTGGTCCACTTTTTTAATCTGCCATCTGGACTTCAGGTTCTCTTTTAGAGATGTATTTCTATTATGCATTTTGGTGTAGATGTTTTATCAGTTTGTGTTTCTTGGGATTCGATGACCTTGGCGTTGCAAGCGTGTCATGCTTTGCTGAGTTTGGGGAAAACAGGAATTTCTTTTTTTGAAAAATGTTTGTCTCGGGTATGTTAGTTCAGTCGTGATGGAGAAATCTAACAGACTAATGATGAGTGCTGCATCTCATGTCGCATGTCAGATGACGGACCCTTACTGACCTCCAGACTCACCTGCTGCTAAACCATCTCTCCTGCTTCTGTTCATCAAATGGATAGAACAGATTTCTCTCTGCACGCTAGTCTCGGCCGTCACAGGTTTCTGAGACTGGAAACTTAACAGATTATGAGAAGAGAAATGAAAGGGGAGAGGGTGTATGGGATGTGTCTGGTTTGCATGGCGTACAGTTGAGTGCTGGAGTGTGTCCACTGTTGCTGATGTGGTGGAGTTGGCTGTGTTTTGCTCCACAGGGTGTGGCCCAGGTTATGATACAGTCTTTTCAGTTGTCTTCATGTGCTCTGTTCAACGCTCAGATGCAGGATGTAAGTCTCCCCTCTCCTCATGACTCAGTCCTCTCACATGTGCCCGCTCGACACGCAACATATGGTAGAGATGCTCGCACACATGCACAGCAAGGGTCTTAGTTTATTATGTCAATGGCTTATAGTTTAATGTAGTGGGTAAAGACCCTATGAAATCAAATTGTAGTTGTCTGTGAGCTTTGAGATACTAAAGATGACCTTTTAGCACATATGCACTTTTCAAATTTAGTCTTTCTCCTAGAAACCAATTGATTGGACAAAAACTTTCATGGAGTGCTTAAAGAGATAGTTCACCAGTAAATGATGACAGCATTTTCATTTTGGGGTGAACTATATTTTTAACATTGATTTCAGCAGATTGACATAATACTGTGTATACAGTTTACAGCCAGGGAAAATAAACCATAGAATAACACAGCAAGACTTTAAAGTTGTGGTGTTATTAGTACTTTGTGTAACGCCTGTGGAAGTTCAGATAAGCGTCCCTTGAATCATTGTAGTATTGATCACACATCTGAATGACATTGTATCTAAAGGGATTTGGTTGTGATGTCGACGGCACATGCGGGCAGGAGGATGATCTGTTGTTTTGGAGTGCTGTCGCTGTGTTGCTGCAGTGTCTCAGTATCTCTTCTATCTCTATACTCTCATACTGTTAATGAATCTCTGGTCAAGTTTCTGTGCATCACATGTTTTGCTTTTTTCTGTGTGCCAAGTTCAGAAGGAAGACAATTAAAGCTCAGGAGTTTAGGATGATTTTTGCTAATTCTATTATTATTGAGTAGTTATTTATTTATTAAAATATACATTATGTATGCTTAACTTATATTGCTGTGGTTGAGTCAGATGCATGGCCTTCAGACAGGCTCACAGTATACATCAAACTTAACACAGTTCTGCAGAATCATTTATAGAAACTGTCATCATAAAATTTAACTAAATCCCTTACCCCACATTATTTTATTAGTTATTTTAGTTCTATTCTCAGCTACTAAAAGAATTGTAGAAATGTTAAACCATGTTTTAGCCATTCCAGAGAGTTTGTTCTTGTCTGGGCCTACCTTTAGGTTGTTACAATGTACTGTGACTTGTATGCGTCGTTGATCTTTTCACTAGTTTCTTCTGTTCATATTCAATCTTTATCCATTAAGTGTGATATATGACTGTTTTATCTTTGTTTACTGGATTACATGTGTGATTATGCTCGCAATGCTGTGGTGGTATCAGTGCTGTGGTGATGCTCATGTGAAACATGACTGCTGCTTCCAGGAGGATTTTCAGATATTAATTTTTAAAATCTCCTGCTGTTTCTATCCTATCCTATTCTCTTTCTCTTCATCTCTCTCATTCTCTATGTAAGGAACAAGAGTTTCTTCAGAGGCAGCAGCAGGAGCTGGATGGAGCACTGAAGAAGATCATCCAGCAGCATAAACTGGAGATCGCCACTATAGAGAGAGACTGTCTCAACCACAAGCAGCAGCTCATGAGGGGTCAGACACTCTTTACAGATCAGCCTACTCATTTTTGTTGGAAAAAATAGGTCACACAAATATGAAAAGTCTCAAATATGAAAATTTATCGAACATAAAAAATTGTATATTAAAATGCCGTCATGTTATCTTAAATATGGCTCAAAACGGCGAAACTCCCAAAAACATACTATCTTTAATAGGCACATATCTCCCGACAGCAGTTAATGTTTCTTGAATTGAAACAATGTGTTTGTGAGAGTAAAACTATTAATATTTAGCGATCTATATG
The DNA here is from genome assembly GCA_026939265.1 of Oreonectes daqikongensis. Classification (NCBI taxonomy): domain Eukaryota; kingdom Metazoa; phylum Chordata; class Actinopteri; order Cypriniformes; family Nemacheilidae; genus Oreonectes; species Oreonectes daqikongensis. The sequence goes on from JAOTQM010000049.1 coordinate 858,984, forward strand.
ATTTATATTTTAAGAACTATGCAAATCTACATTGAATACATTAAAACTGCTTTAATTTGCATTATTTACTTAACAAATAACTTACAGTCATGATGGTCATTTACAGTATTCAATTCAATTTGGCATTAGTAAGATTTCTTGCCCTCATTTTGCGTGATGCGTGAATGAATTTACGTTTACATTTACACATTTGGCAGACGCTTTTATCCAAAGCGACTTACATTACATTGTACTATACATTTGTGTATAGTAAGCAAGTGGGGGTTAGGAGCCTTGCTCAAGGGCACCTCAGCCGTTACCCACCAGCCCTGAGAATCGAACCAGCAACCTTCTGGTCATGAGTCCAACTCTCTAACCACTGGGCCACGACTGCCCACAATGAATAAAATAGTAAATTGTTAACTAGGGAATCTGGATCTTTGAATCAATGAACTGTTGACTCTGTGGCTTCTATAGAATCGTCCAGTGCAATTTTTTAAAATGGATTCAGCAGGTTCATTGAAAGGAATCAGCTAGGTCACAAACTGGACAAAATCTTAATCTTTTCACATACCCCCTGGAATCTGTTATGCACCCCCTGCGGTATGTGTACTCCTGGCTGGGAATCAGTTATGTAGATCACAGAGGTTACCTGTTACAAACCGTAAACTCTGTACTTCAGTCATCACAATAGTTAATCTGCGTGTTATTTTCAGACAGAGGTCAAATTATAAATTCCTCAGGTTCCCTTTATGGCCTCCTGAGGTGTGGCCCGGATCTCATTTGATGAGATGATCTCAGACAGACATCTGTGACATGAACTACATTTGTCCTAATGACAGCAAATGTGTCTAAACCCACAGTCGAGTGGTCTGGTTTCCTGGGTAAACCACTGCCTAGTGTGTCATCTTTTGTTTTTCTCTTTCCTTTGGCCGGTAACCATGCAGCTCGAGAGGCAGCCATGTGGGAGCTGGAGGAGCGCCACCTGCAGGAGAAACACCAGCTCCTGAAGCAGCAGCTGAAGGATCAGTACTTCATGCAGAGACATCAGCTTCTCAAGAGGCATGAAAAGGTGACAGAATCAGATACTGAGCACTTACAAAACTTAATATAATATGAAAATCATTCTTGTGTCAATGTTCATTGATCATTTGTGCATATGTAGCTGATTCAGATTGATGAAGAGTCACTGATTGTTGCTGTTTTTTCTATTTGTTTTGAACAACAGGAGATGGAGCAGATGCAGGGTTATAACCAGCGCCTGATAGAAGAAATGAAGAACAGACAGGCACAGGAGAGAGCGCGCCTGCCAAAGATCCAGCGTGGGGATGCAAAGACCCGCATGGCGATGTTTAAAAAGAGCCTGAGGATCACTGGCACAGGAACACCAGAGCAGGACAGAGAAAAGATCAAACAGGTCAGACTACATATCAGTTTAGAAGAGACTCAATGAGACCTTTGTCAAGATCAAAGGAATCTGGTGTTCTGCAAAGCTCTGGAGTTTTGTCTGTTTTGTTTTCAAACAGTTCGCCGCTCAAGAGGAGAAAAGGCAGAAGAACGAGAGACTTCATCAGCATCAGAAACACGAGAATCAGATGAGAGACCTGCAGCTACAGTGTGACTCCAACATCAGAGAGCTTCAACAGATGCAGGTCCAGAACACAAACTTAATGCTGTTTACACTCACTTCTGTTTAATAAACTAGTCTCTCTGATGCCCTCTTCTGGTCATAATGTGCATATGGTTGCGTTGTTATCATCAGAATGAGAAATGCCACCTGCTGATTGAACATGAGACTCAGAAGCTGAAGGAGTTGGATGAGGAGCACAGTCAGGAGTTGAAAGACTGGAGGGAGAAGCTTCGGCCCAGGAAGAAGGTATCATGTCTTATCAAGGACATGTTTGATTTAAGGAATTTAAAAACGGTGATATAAGGGAAAAAACTCTGATGTTTGTTAGTGGAGAGAGTACATTATTCCATTCTGCTTTGTTTTAGGCTCTTGAGGAAGAGTTCACACGCAAACTGCAGGAACAGGAAGTGTTCTTTAAGATGAGCGGAGAATCTGAATGTCTCAACCCAACGGCCCAAAGCAGAGTCTCCAAATTCTACCCAATTCCCAGCATTCAGTCCTCTAACTCATAACCATCACGCTGAAGCTTTGCGTGAAGCACAGAGGTGAAGGGCTTATATGCCTCATGAAGGTATGACATCAGAATAAATGCATGGAGTTGAAATGCAAAATGTATTATGAAATATACAAGGACGATTTATTTTAACAGTGAAGGACAAGATTTATGCATTACCTTGACATGCTTTTTTTGCCACATTGAATCCAATGGATTAACGTTTTAGTTTTCTGTCTTGTGGTCATCTGGTGATTTATGTTTGAGACTGTGGATACACTCCACAGGAAATATCATCTTGTCTTTGTGGAATACATGAAGAAAATAGCCTTAATGGGGGTCACATGGTGCAAAGCCCATACAAAAGTAGACATCACAACAGTGAGTTGGTGTTAGGTCACTTATAAAAAAAATCAACCTTAAATTGTGGACACTTTGGCCACTGTTACACTCTGTTCTCTAAATGTTGCACAAAAGTTGCACAGCTAACTTTAATAGCATATCACTGCGGTTATGCTGTTGTTATCAGATGTTATTTGTTGTATTTTTGTTTATTCACTGTGATTTTGCCATATTGATCTGTTTTTAATTTTAATGCAACATAATTTTAAAGCAAATTCTTTTTTTAAACTTTCTTAGGAAAACCATATTTGCTCTTGATACGTTATAAATTACATTTGCAGTGCCCGTAAACATAAGGAATGTAATATGAAGCTGTAATATGATTTTATTGCACAATTTAGAACAAATTCAGCATATGCAGTGATCTCTTTAGTGCATTACAAAATAACAGTGCCCTAATATTTTATATGATGATGTCATGTCTCATGCGGCAAGTCACTTTGCCACCCATAGCACCCAGGTTTATTTTTTTTATGAGCAAAATAATTATACACATATTTGAAGGAGAATAAGACAGTCTTGGATTTTGAATGTTTTCATATATGATATTAAAAAGTTATTTATGGATTTAACTGAACTTTTTATTGTTGTTTATTTCCTGTTTCATCAATGTAAAGGGTAATTAAATAGAACATTGCAATGTTACATTGTCTTTATATCTCTTCAGTTTTAGTTGTTTTTTATTGAAGGACACATTTGTTTATTATCAGATGTAGTGCATTGTTTTGAAAAGTCCTATGCAAGCTTCAACAGTAAGCATAAGTATTTTAGTGGAAAGGCATGGACACTTCTCACTTTTGCTGAGGACTTTTCACCTGATTCAAGCTCTATTATTGATAACACGTTTTGTGCAAAACAGACACGTGATGTTTTTCTGTATCTTATCCATAATATGACACATGCTCATACTTTGATGCTGAGAGAAATCCCACATGCTGTATTTGACCAGAGGTCTTTGAACAGGCCACACATTTTACACGGGCTCAGTTTTAAAGGGACGTGCATCCTAGTGTCATACTGCTGAAAATTCTTTGTTTTTTGCAGCACTTTGATGAATATCCAATGCATTTTTGAGGTCAATTTGATTATGTATCTGAAGCTTGTGTCTATTGATATACTGTAAGAATGCTGTAAATAAAACTATGACTGTATTTTAATTTGTTGAAGTTGTTTTCTGCGTGGACTTTTCCAACTTTTAAATATTGCTTATAATGTTTTAGCACATGCTATAAAACAGTCGCCGGTGTTTTAAATACTTTTATTTACTTTGGACTGGTTTGTCGTTTTACATTCTGATCTTTTGCTGTTTGCGAAACATTATATTCATAAGATTCTTACAATACAAAATGGCCAAAACCATTGCGGTAAAAAATTATAGCAATTATCAAATAAAAGAAGTAAAAAAAAAGTACATTTCAAGTGCTTTTGTTTATATCAAATAGTAGCTAAAAAATGCCAAAATGTAAGACTGTTGTCCTAAACCCACACTAGTGAAGCGCTGATAATGTGTGTAATGTTTGGATTAAAATATAGCATACATTTGCTTGATTATAAAACTGTATATTGTGATAAAATAGGACCCAAACAAGCCTCTGACCTGTGTTACTTCATAAAGAGAGGCAGGTTCATGGATTTATCTTAAAGATATGCATCTTTTCTTTGTGATATTCATGGTGCTTCTGCTGGAACTCTGTGACTCCTTATACACCAGTGGTTCTTCTCCATCTACCAGACTGGGGATCACCTGAAGTTGAATATGAAGACGGACATGTCAGATTGCCTACTATAGCATCATCAGTTGATTGGAATTTATTAATATGTTTAATCATTTTTCTAACCTTTTTCACCCGTTTCCCCTCTTGGTCCTCTTTGTCCCGGCAGGCCAGGTATTCCTGAGCTTCCTATATCCCCTGTAGATCATGAAGTCACAATATTAGCACAGTTTCAACTTATATCCATTACAACACTTTAGTTGATGACATGTGAGGTTTGAGCAATATGAATCTGTCTGGAATTTTCATATCACAGTTGCTGTCACTGTTACCTTTCTCTCCTTTCGGTCCTGGGTATCCTCTCTCTCCTCTAAGTCCCTGCCTCCCAGGGGGTCCTGGAATTGTCCCGTGTACTGAAAAGATAAAGGTTAGAAATGGTTGGAAAATGATCCAACAAGCATGTGACAACTACATAAGCAGTGTAAATAAAAGTTGAGACTGACTTCTGAAGAAGTCCACGAGGTCAGCAGTTATGTTTCCGTAGGCAGCAAACACACGGCTATACCCGGTTTGGCCAGGAGGACCTGGAGGTCCCGGGGGTCCTTGGAACCTTTGTTCTTGTCCTCTCCAATACCCCTCTGTCAGATCCTGCAGCAGACCTTGATCTATACGAAAGGTATAATGGAAGCAGTGCTGTATTGATATTCCTCAAACACTGAATATAGTTTGTTTATGTAGATAATTTCAATGATTGTGTCATTTATACATTGAGTCATTGGTCCATATATATTTCTTTTCAAAAGCACTTGTTAGTTTGTGAGCGCTGATATTATAAAGGGATAGTTCAGCTAAAAATGAACATTCTTTTATCATTTACTCCGCCCCATGTCATTCTAAAGCTGAATGACTTTCTTTTTTCTGCAGAACTCAAAAGAAGATATTTTGAAAAATGTTGGTACCAAATAACATTTTATATGAATAAAACGACTCACTCTTTATGTAGTCTGTCACTTTCAGTGCAACATTAGAGTAGTCCAGTGCTTCACCCGTCTCAGTGCCATAGAGATACTGGCTTCTCGCGTTCTGATAATTGTATCCTGTTTCACCACGTTCACCTTTCTGTCCAGGGGGTCCGGGGGGCCCTGGGAGACCATAGCGTCTTACAGCGTCACCTGGAAAAAGTGACACTGTTAAATGATACTGCAATCTACCATCATGTGTAATATAAACAAAGATGCGTGCATTCAGATCTGATTCATGCATTTTGCTCTGACAATGCAGGCTGTGGAGCGAGATCGCAAAACTTGGCGAATCGGCTAAATATTCACCTTTCTAAGCAAATGCTTTCAATGAGACGTTAAACTAGTGTCAGCTTTCAGTGACAAGTTACAAACTCACTGTTGAAGTACTCCTGCAACTCGGCACGGATGTGTTCTCTCTGGGCTTGGGAAGATCCACTGTATGATACGAGGCCTGTAACGTCTCCTGGAGGTCCTCGTGGACCAGGTGGGCCTGGAGGTCCTCTAAAACCGTTTTCTATATATAATCACAGAATCACATCATTATTTTCTCTTTCTTGTTGAAGGTGAATTGTACATCGATGTGTTGGTGCATCGTGTGACTCACTCTGCAGGTAGAGCTGGATATCCTCCAGTTTTAAACCTGAGATCACAGTAGAGCTGCTTCCTGGAGTACCGGGTAATCCAGGAGGTCCCTGTACGCCAGGAGGACCAGGAAGCCCGGGACGTCCAATGCTTCCACTAAGCCCTGACTCTTCAAGCACATACAAAGGTAATGTAAGGAGATAATATTTTGCTTAAATATTAAAAGTTAAATATTAAAAAGAATCACATACTCTGAATCAGAGTGGTTATGTCACTGTAGGTTGAACCTGGTAGGCCAGGGGGGCCGGGACGGCCAGGTGGTCCAGATCTGTTTATCATTCCCTGCTCTAAAAATGAATTCATAAATGCCATAAGTAAATAGTATTTCCTGTACATTTTGTATCAATAAAATTCGTCTTTCGACTTTTCCAGTGTAAAATATTAGTCTAAATATTATTTGAAAAAATGTAAATGAAATTAAATGAAAATCAGATATGTTGCCTCAGCAATAAACTGAAATAAGGTTACGGCACTAAAATTTTAATCTGATAATATATTTGAATTAAAACTGGAATAAAAATAACATGAATGTATATATCAATATAACAAATAAATGAAAGAATGATAAAAGCACAGAAAATTGCTACAAATGAACCGTAACCTAACCTAAATTTACAATTAAAACTATAAAAATAAAATTCTTTTCTTTTGAAATTGTGTTTTGTGTGAAAATGTTGGAGAAATGACACATTAGATCGACCCTGCGTCCGAAATCGCCTACTTCCATACTCTATTGTAAGCAAGAATAAGTTATGAATAGTATGTTAGTACTAACAGTAGGCGAGTACAAGTTGTTGTTAATAAGTCATAGGTCAAAGAGCATACGGGTCACATGACAATAAAACATGGCGGATACAGTATGTCCGAAATGTATTCATACTACTCCCAGTCATACTATATAGAACGTAATGTTTTAACGGTAGATACGACGGTTAGGTACTTATTCAAATTCAGTACATACTGTCGCAGTATGCGATTTCGGACGCAGCGCTATAACTCGAACACACCTCGCATTATTCTGATGACATAGTTTGCTACTTCCTGTGTGTTGAAACTAGTAGAAATACTGCCAGTTGCTCCCGGTGGTCCCGGAGGGCCAATCACATATCGCCTCACATCATCTCCTGAACACCGGACAAAAATCAATCAATCCAAGTCAATCCACAGATTTGAGAGAACATATTTATACCCAACTATACCTGCCATTGTTTACTCACTCTGTAACAGAGAAATAATGTATTCAGCAGTTATGCTTCCAGATGGGCCTGGAGGACCTGGTGGACCTTGAGGACCTTGACTTAAACTGACACCACTGATTCCAGAACCTGAAACAAGTTACGACTGTAGGCACACACTTGCATATACAGTAGATGACCTCAAAAGTCAAAGACAGACTAAAAACAAAACTTATTGGAATTTTTCTGAGATGTTTAAGTCTTACGCTGAATGTAGGCAATGACTCGCGATGCAACTTCCTCTACAGACACTGAAGCCCCAGGTGGTCCTGGCGGCCCTTGAATACTAGACAAATGCTGTCTCATGCTGTCACCTTGTTAAAGCAAGTCACACATGAGGAAATGACCTTCAGATGTGTATATTCAAGTGAGTTATCATCCAGATAAACAGGCACTCACTCTGCATATACTCCATGATGTAACGACGATATTCTGCAGAAGAATGTGATCCACCGGAAAGCCCTGGAGCACCGGGCGGTCCGGGAGGGCCTGGAGGACCAGGATGTCCTGGGGGCCCGACTGCACCTGACCCTAAGGATAGAGCATATGGAATATTATGGATAGGGCAACAATAGTGAAACAGTGTTTGAACATTGTATCACTTTGGGGAAACCTCGTGAATCCAAGACACAAGCTCAATACAGCGAGAAATGTTGTAGAGTTTTGAAAAGTATATTAATATTCACCTCTTGAGCCTCCTTGGATTATCGCTGTCCCTGGTACTCCAGGCTCCCCTGCAGAATTAATACAATGAAAACAGGTAAACAGTAAGTTGTATTAAACATCCTATAACACAGGTGTACAATATATCCTGATCATTATTTATAGATTTACCATTACGACCGTCTCGTCCGGGTGGTCCTGGAGGCCCTGGGGGACCTGGTAGTCCTTTACCCGCACCATATTCAGTGACTATAATGAGTTACAATTAATAACATGTACAATTCATTTCAAATGAATTGTAGTTGCAGTTCATTTAATAGTAATACTATAACAAATGCTTCTCAACACTTAAAAATGTTTTTGATTCAAATTGTTGAATGTAAAATTGTTTTTATAAATGTTACTTACTAACTCTACCAGAACTCCCAGGAAGGCCAGGTTGACCTGGTTCTCCTAAGAAATGATAAAAAAAATTAAAGTAAAAAGTCCTAATAAGACATTCATCTACTCAAGTATTCAAGAGTTGGTTTGAGACAGTAGAGCCTCACCTTGGTATCCCCTTGGTCCTTGGGCACCTAAAGTTTACACACATTTCATTAGATATCTGATATAGTTGGTTTCGAATGTAATGTTTTCAAAGTGAGCTTAAAAAATGTTGTAGAAGAAACTTAAACATCACATTTGATCATTTGAAACCTTGATAACTCACCTGTTGCTCCTTTAGGCCCTGGAGATCCAGGTGGCCCAGGTGGTCCCGCAAAGAATGTTCCTGTGTTGGGAGAATTCGTCAGGCTGTGAGACTTAAAAGCATACAGAACAGCATATAAAACCATGTTTTTGTGCTGTAACCAAACCTGAATTTGGCACAAAGCTGCCTGAATCTCCCTTGTCTCCCTTTGGACCTGGTCTGCCGTATCCTATAAGACAATGACAAACAGTTGAAAACAGTTGACACTATAGAAAGGTTTATCTGCTTTGCCATCCTTCTAACTGCTTTATATACAGTAATATGAATATTCGTGCTAAATGCTACTCGTATTGTATTGATAAAGGAAGTGGGAGCACAGTTTTATTCATTTCATTAGGTTTAATCTGTGGGAAGAGTATTTAAATTATACCTGGTGGTCCCGGTGGTCCTTGTATGGAATCTCCTATAGGAACAAATTACTCAATGTATTCAAATCTCATTTGTTTTTAAGTCACCATCCATACAGTACAGTTGTTATAACAATAACCACAGTTAACAATTTCAGGCACAAAGACAATTCAAGTTGGTCCTATTATTATACCTGGATGTCCAGGAGGCCCTGGGGGACCAGGAGGACCAGGTGGTCCAGTAACACCAGCATTCTGAGCCCCATAAACACCTAAAAACATCAGACACACCAATGTTTTATCAATGTGTCTTTCTTATCTGCTTATATTAGATGAGATCTGAAGACTCACTTTCTGCTCGCCTTGAACTCACAGTCTCGCTAGTTCTGACTACGATACCAGGTTCACCTTGATCTCCTTGATCTCCCTTAGCACCTTTAAGACCTGCATAAACATAGAGATGAACAGGTGGATAGAATGCCATTTTAGTAATATTTAAAATGTTTGTATGTGTGTGTATTTCATGGAGTAAAACATCAACAGCAAGTGCATCAGATGCAGATTTACCAGGCTGACCAGGAAGTCCAGCAGGGCCAATGGGACCTAGTGTGACATGATAAATCGTTTACAACTTGAGTATAAGGAGTGTACATAGAATCAGAAATATGCAGAGGTCAAATTATTTCTCATTCATCACGAAATATCTGTGTTACATACAGTAATCTTACCCAGATCATCAATGCATCATTGCCACTCTTGTTTATTTAAAAATGGTTATGCTTTAACTTTTTTTAGTATGTTTATTTGATGAATAATGTCATGTTAATGGTGTGCATTTGAGTGATTTTGTGCTTTATAACCTGAAAATGTATATTTTTTGTAATGCCATGACTTGTTTATAAACATCACTTCTAACCTATGAAATGCATGATGTCCCTAATGCACGTTGTGGTATTAAGAGTGAGACACTCTGTTTACAGAGATTGTTTCTAGTTGGTTGTTTTTAACAATGTTATATATGAAGATTATGAACATACCGGAGAGTCCAGGAGATCCAGGTGGGCCAGAAGGTCCAGGGCTTCCAGGTGGTCCAGGGATAGCCACTGAGCTGGAGCCTGCTGCAAAATCAGCAAAATCCACATCAGATTAAAACACTTAATATATCACACGCTGAACAGTAAACTTTTCTGTGTGCTCCAGTGTGCTTCAGATAGTCTTACCTGCATTAATCACTCTTCCAGGCGCACCAATCTCACCTGTGAAAATGTTCACAATGAGCCATGCTCAACATACTTTTATTTACAGACATGATTCCAATGTCCAATAATAACTCAACATAATAATACCACAAAATTTAAAAAGCAGATTCTATAATATGTCTACTTCATTAAAAAAACATCACACCTTTAGTGCCAGGTTGGCCAGGATTGCCAGGAATGCCTATGATTAAATAATAAAAGTTTTTAAAGTCATACTGCACACAAATATGTGACCCTGGATCACAAAAATCACAATTGTCTTAATAGCCGAGAACAATTGTAGTAATAGCCAAAAATACATTGTATGGGTCAAAATTATCGATTTTTCTATTATGCCAAAAATCATTAGGATATTAAGTAAAGATCATGTTCCATCAAGATATTTTGTAAATTTCCTACGTATCCTAAATATATCAAAACTTTATTTTTGTGAGTAATATGCTATGCTAAGGACTACATTTGGACAACTTTAAAGGCGATTTGTTTTGCACCCTCAGATTCCAGATTGTCAAACAGTTGTATTTCGGCCAAATATTGTCCTAGCCTAACAAACCATATATCAATAGAAAGCTTATTTATTCAGAGTTTAAATCATGTAAAAATCTCAATTTTGTTGTCCAGGGTCACATATATTCATAAAGTAGAAAGTAGTGACACTTAGTGTTATACCTGGAGGTCCTTGTATCCCAGGAGTTCCTGATTTGAAAAGGTCAGTGAAAAACTTTGGTTACTATCAGCTTTATATTATAATGCTTATGTTTATATTATAATGTAACAACTGATGGGAACAATGTCCGTCCATGCAGCTCAAGCTGACATTAGTTTTTATACCTGAAAGCCCAGAATCACCGGGTGTCCCAGCTGGTCCTCGGATACCCGGCAGGCCAATTGACCCTGTCTCACCTGAGGATAAAGAAACACAATAGAGATATAAATACCAATGCTGAAAAGTGGAAAAAAATAGTTTTAAAATCAAATTATATAATGTCATTTACCTCTTTGGCCTTTTTCACCATCAGTTCCATGAGGCCCTAGTTTGTAAAGGCAAGTCAATACATTTTTAGATATGTAGCACTTAACTTATGCTTGTTGGAAACTGTACTAAGATTTTCAATCAAACGGTCCAGGCTATATGGCAGTGCTGTAATACCAAAGCAAACTACAAAGTCTTTGGAATAAAGCATATAATATTTACAAATTATTTTAGCTAAATAATTCATATTTATCACTTGTTCATTGTTTTCCTCTTCAAATGTATTTAAAATAGTCATTACTTTGACATATGCATAGTGGTGCTTACAGATAGTGTTCATACAGAAAATTACCTGCTGATCCTTTAGCTCCTTTCTCACCAGCTGGTCCAGATCTCCCTTCAGATCCAGGAATACCTGATCAAATCGACAAAAGTTAATATTTGTCTCATAAATAAACATACTGTAACACATTTTAATCAGGCTCTTTGCTACCATTCAGCCTAAATTTACACACCTGGGATCCCACTGTCTCCTTTATCACCATGATCACCTGAGATACAATACACATACAATTTCACATAAATGTCACAATAACAATATATCACATAATAACAAATGCATTGATATAATTTAAGACAAAATATGATTTGCTACCAACCTTTAAGTCCAGATGGACCCCTATCACCTGTAAAACATATAGATTTGAAAGCAGAGTGAGTTTGGCTGTATCATAATAATTCATTCAGAACACAACTACAAACCTTTAGGACCAGGTTCACCACTAAAGCCTCGAGGACCTTGTTCACCTGCACCGAGAGGAAACAAGCGCTTCAGTTTTTCATTTGTCATTGTACAATATGTTGGCAAAAATCGTATAATGTCAATAACATTTTTGTTTGTTTGTTTGCAAAACAAAGTATTGATTACCCTGTAAACCAGCAGCCCCTGTTTAACAAACAGATAAAATGACAAAGCAAAAATTATTACAATAATAATACTACTAATAAATATAAAATAATTTAAGTTAAATGAGTTTTGTATGAACCTTTCTGCCCAGGTATACCAGAAATACCAGGAAAACCAGGTAAACCTGGAAACACAAAACAGAAACTTTAATTAAGTTAAATAAAAAATAAAAAAAACATTCAAGTTTATGTGTTAAGTTTAAAAGTCTCACTGTTGTGTCAGAAATTTACCCCTTTCACCCTTTTCTCCCATTCCTGACGTTCCTGGATCTCCACGGGGTCCAGGTTGTCCATCTCTTCCCCTGAAACCTGCTGGTCCTTCTGCACCCTGTTCACCTGCCAAACACATTTTTAAAGAACACATTTTAAAGTCTACAATCACGTTTTCATAAAAATATAATATAATAGGTACTGCAATATGGACAGTATTTATACTTTTACAGGTAAACATTGCATTTTGGTCAGTTTACTGTAATTTAAAGCCAAGAATATTCTATATTTTAAGTAATGTTGACTACCTTTTTCTCCTTTTGATCCATCTCTTCCTGGATGTCCTGGCACTCCTGGAGACCCTTCGGCAACACATCAAATGACATTAAAATCTGACTGTTGGGTACTGTTATGACTTTAGTTTTATTATCAGATCAAGTATTATTCTCACCTGATTGTCCTGGAAAACCACTGTCTCCTGCAAAACAAGTCAACAAGACAAGTTAAGCTTGTATGTGTATGGCTCCAAGCAATAAGTACTCAAATGAATTCACAGTTTCAAAACTGTACAAACCTTTGGGCCCTGGAGGTCCAGCATCACCTAAAAGTGAGAAAAAGAATAAACATATGATAGAAGTAATATAAATTAAGTTTCTCTTCACAAATTCATATAAGTTGTTTTCTGTACCTTTCAGTCCCTGCAGTCCTCCTTCAGCTTTGATTAAAGACATGAAATGGTCTACATACACAAAAAGTGTGTTGTTAAAATACATTGTTTTACATAATATTAAATAGCTATATACATTAATATAAATGCAGTGATTTCACACATTTTTCCTCATTTGTACAGTTCAGACAAATTATATGACCAGAAACACAATTTAAGTAAAATGTTGCATGTTCAAAATGAATGGTCAAAACCCTTAAAAACTAACTTTGTTTCTTTTTTCTATTTTATTTTGGGCCCCACTCTATATACAGTAAATATACATTGCATTTTTGATGTGAGACGTTCTCAAAGTGTGAAGCCACATACCCCTCGTGGCTTCAGACTGCATCTCTGCTCTCAGTATTTGCTGTATATTTCTCTGTAGTGCTAAATTGCCTGAAAAGGCTGTAGACCCCACATCCAGTGTATTCTCATATGCAGATTTAACTCCATCATTGTTGACCTTATGAACGTCATCAGCTGACAGGCGACTTGTGTGTGCATTCGTGGAGGAAATTCCCTCAAGAGTGCTGACACGATTCTTCAGTTTCTTCACCTCGTCAGCTTCAGGAAAAGAGATGTTTACATTTATAAATACGAAAAAGAGACAAAGCAGCAGTGTGTGTATTTTAATCTCTCCCCTCTGACCAAATTTACAAGAAGTATTAGGGATTAGTACATCAAAGGTACATATTTCTACCAAATGTATACATATCTGTATACTTAAACATTGCATTTCAGGCCCTTTTTAAAGGGTACCGCCACAGTGAAAGGCTAGGTACATTTCTTTTGCCCATTTTCTGACAGTGTACACTAATGCAATAGGATTTGGCACCATTCTTCTTTCTCCTGAGATTCATTCTTGTATTCTTCCTGATATCAACTCCTCCACAGGAATGACAGACTTACCCAAAGCAATGAGCCCAAACAAAAGTCCAAGGAGCAGCAGAAGGCCGAGCAAAAAGCCCAGCAGCCACTTCCACCAGGAACAGCAGTGCGGCCCACAACAACCCCCGGCACAATTACAGTCATCATCAGCCTTATAAATCTCTGAAAGAACACAACCAGCAGCAAAGAGGTAAACATCAGACATAATAATAATAATAATAATATTAACAATTGATATAATAATAATCATCATCATCATCATCATCATTATCATAATCATTATCATTATCATCATCATCATCATCATCACCTCACCTGCATATGTAGCTTTATCTTTTGTTGCCACTGCTGTAGACCCATCTTTAAAGAAAAATATTTTTGGTGAAGCGAACACATATTTTCAAGTTTTATTTAATTTCACAACTTATTATATTAGCAATATTTGAAGAGTCATCAAACATTGTAATGATGCTGTAAAGTTCTTACAATATGTGCCAGAACTAGACTTGACAGGAGCACTTTCAGAATAGCTGGTTGTCAAGATTTCCTTCTTCACTGAAACATCTGAATATGAGTCTTTAAGGAAAGCATTGTGTGGTGGTTAGTTATTAAAAATGTACGTGTATGTGTTATTCTAGAACACAACATGTTGTCTATATTTTATTGAAAAGATTTAAACTCCACCATAAATAATTCAGTCCTGTGTTTACCTGCTTTGCCATTGGGGGCGCTGCTGGAAAACTGCTTGCCACTGTCTTTGGTCAAAATAAGTTCTTCTGTCTCTCTCTTCAGAGGAATGTTCTCTTTCTCTGATGTCAGATATTTCTTTGTCATGTTTTCATTGAGGACCCTTGTACCAATTCCTTGTACAACACATAGCGTTTCTGTTTATCATCCAATACCTATACCTTTAAAGAACCAAAGTAACAAGGTATAAATCCTTATACTGAGTAAATATGACAAACACCTGAAGTGGAGATGCCCGTGCTCACAGCAACAGTGCCGTTTGGACTTGCTGAATAATTTTTCTGCACTCCATATCCTAAACAACACACACACATAAACAAACATATAACATACAACATTTACAGTGTTGGGTTTCTATTTGCATAAAATCTCATTAATATGTCTTGAATCAGTTCCTCGGGACAAAAGATGTTTTTCACTGACCAGGTTTTTTACTTCAGCTCTTTCGAAAAGAATACTTACATTTTTTTCTAGATATTTTTACATGCATTGTCACTGGGCGTAAAAAATGCTTGGTTTGAATAATTGTGACAATGTAGCACTGGCCTATAACAGTGCCATAAACTGACCCAAAACCGGTGTTCAGATTGTTGTGTTGTGTGAAAATTTTACATGCAAAATAAATGAAAAACTGGTCACACAAAAAGAAAATCACATAAATATCATAACCTCCATTAACATGGTCACAGCATTGCTCAAATAATATAACCGAGCAATGACAATGGCAACTTCATCTGTGTCTTTTCACAGACTAACTTCTGCAATGTATGGTACCTAATGTAAAATTCCTGCTTGGTACACACAGAGATAATATAGTAATGAAAGTGTATTAACAATTATAATTTGTTGTTTTGTGATTTGCAACTTCACTCTTAAATTTAAAGACATTTAAAGACAAGAATCTATACGTATGTCTAAAAATGTATATGTCCAAGTAATATTTTTTTCCTCTGATATTGTTTATTTTCTTTCAAATACACTGAGCAGAATAGGACATTCCATGTTTATTTTATTGTTATAATAAGAGGTATCTAAACTCATTTAGATTCAGAACCCACAATTGAAAACCCCTAACCCCCCAAATCGAAAACTTCTGCCATTTAATATTGTGTTGAATAAATATAACAAACACCTGAAGTGGAGACACCTGTGCTTACTGCCGCAGTGCTGTTTGGACTTGCAGTGTAATTTTTCTGCACCCCATATCCTGAAGATTACAAGAAATGCACAATATAAAAGTGTATCTCTCACATTCTCATTAAGATGTTAAGCATTTTCATTTGCTCCACCACATAAAATAATTTGACTGTTATATGTATATTGTATGTGTATAGCAAAATATATTTACAATTTCATTTAATATTAGTTTAAAAATTAGAAAAAACAATTCTCAAATAAAAACAAACACCTGACATGGAGACACCAGTGCTCCCTCCAACAGGGCTGGTTGGACTTGTTGAATAATTTTTCTGCACTCCAAATCCTGAAGATTACAAGAAATGCACAATATAAAAATGTATCTCTCACATTCTCATTAAGACATTAGCATTTTCACTTGCTCCACCACAAAAAAAGAATTTGACTGTTATATGTATATTGTATGTGTATAGCGAAATATACGTACAATTTCATTTAATATTAGTTTAAAAATTAGAAAAAACAATTCTCAAATAAAAACAAACACCTGACATGGAGACACCAGTGCTCCCTCCAACAGGGCTGCTTGGACTTGTTGAATAATTTTTCTGCACTCCAAATCCTAAAGATTACAAGAAATGTCTATTATAAAAGTGTATCTCTCACATTCTCATTAAGACATTAGCATTTTCACTTGCCTGACAACAAAAAATATTTTTATTGTATGTGAAAAATATATGTATAATTTTATGAAATACTACTTTAGTTAATTAGATAAATAGATCAAACAAATTTTAATTATGACAAACACCTGAAGTGGAGACACCTGTGCTCACTCCAGCAGTGCTGTTTGTGATTGATGAAGAATTTTTATGCACCCCATATCCTAAAGAAAACAAACATATAAACACACAAACATCTATGTAGAACATATGCAATGTCATTATATGTTATGTCTCAGAAGTATACCTGGAATTGTGTTAACTCCACTGGAACTTAAAACCCCACTTCCAGAAGCTAAATTGTTTTGGAATCCATACACTACAAACCAAGTAAAAATATAATTTTCATGTAATTAAATGTATATATCAAAGGTTTGACAGAACTGATTTATTGATTAATGATCAAAACGCAACAGAAAAAACTGTAAAAGTAAAGTATTTTTACTAATTTTTTAAAGTAAAATTAGGCTACATGCTTTTCATGGTTTTTTTTTTCATGTTTTTTACTGCCTTTAAAAAACATGAAAATTCTGTAAAATAAAACATTATATGATTTTTATTTACATTTTTTATATTATTAAAATGACCCGCTTTTCATGTTTTTTTTCATGTTTTTTACTGCATTAAAAAATACATGAAAATTCTATAAAATAAAACAGTAAAATTCCATAAAACGACAGATTTTATTATCAAGTGTTTTAAAAGCATATCCTATTGTCAAAGTAATGCAGACCTGATAAAGAGGAAGGGGATGTGCTGTTAACAAGAGAAGCTCCTGTTGACATGTTGTTTGTGTTGCTGTGGAAGCTGTAGGCTGCATTACCGGTGGAGACCGCAGAGGGCAGCGTGGAGGTGTTCCATATGAATGAGGACAGGTCAGTCTCCAGAAAAGTGTTGTCATATTGCTCAACTGAGAAAATCAGAAGGGAAGTCTTAACACTTTGGAATAGGTGTGGAGCATGAGTTATATGTGCATGTATAGACCAAGGAGTGGCATGTGAAAACCACTGTAGGTGTGGTGAGACAAGATTTTCTGAACAGTTCATCCCGTCAAAGCCTGAGCTCTCCTCATCTTCCTGTCATTACCTGGCTTGGTGGAGATGCTGGTCTCTATGGTGGCTTTGTGTGGGATGGGCAGAGGAGAGGAGCAGGGAGATCTTGTGGGGCTTACGCTGGCGGAGCGTGATCCTTTCAGTAGCTTCTTCACATCATTTAACTCTGTCCCTGTGGCAACAGAACTGTATCAGTCATTTTGCTGTCAAAACATGCCTTTTTCAGACTATTGGACGCTGTATACAAAACCATCAAATAACTTGCCCATACAATAACATTTATTGTTCAAACCTGCAAAAAAGATTTATTTATCCCAAGTTACAAAGGGAGTACTTTGCACTTAAGTTAATGTTATAAAAAATCTGTCATATGGATCAATCAACACGATCGGCATCTAACACATTTAGCAGACTAAAGAACAGCTTTTTTCCCAGAGCTGTCTCTTTATTGAACTCTGCCCCTCACTGATCCCACTGCCCCTCATATACTACTACACTCTTCTCTCCCCCCCCATTGCACACCTGACTTCACTTGTTATTTGCACTACTGGACTGTCTATACATAACATTTATGTTCATTTGCACTACCAGACTGTTCATTTGCACTGCCAACTGTTCATTACAGTACCAACTGTTTACTATGCATCTTGCACTCCTACACTTTAACTAAATATGCAATAACTTCTTCCACTGCACTGTTACTTAGATAGCTTCTGTCCATAATTTATTTGCACTACTCTATATCCATCGCACTGCTGCTCACCATAGCCTAACTTATTGTATACATCCACCTGTAAATTTCTGTTTATAGTAATAGTCATCTGTATATTATGTTCATAGTATATATCCATCTGTTAATTTCTGTCTATAGTTAGAGACATCTGTAAATCATGGTCATAGTACATTTCCATCTGTAAATTACTTCTGTAATATTTATTTATGTAATTTATGCAACCACTGTATATCCTGCACTTGCTGCTATTGCACTTCTGGTTAGACCTAAACTGCATTTCGTTGCCTTGTACTTGTACATGTGTAATGACAATAAAGTTGAATCTAATCTAATCTAATTTTAAGAAAACTGAATTGAAAAAACCTACATCTTGTGGATGGAGACGCACTCTGCAGTCTTGTCCTGATTTCCGTGTCTAAAGCAGAAAGAGAAAGAGTATATGTGTGTGAGAGAGATTAAAATAAAGCTGGACCAGGGATGGAAGAAAACAGTTTGAATTTGTAATACTCATAACTCATTTAAAAATATCATTGATATGATAACAAAAGAACCATTGGTTTGAAACTAAAGAATAAATTACTCATAAAAAATTGTTGAAACTAGTATCACTTATTTGATCAATTATTATCCTAAATTAATTACACAAATGTATGTATTATGTATGAATTTATATGTAGGCTATGTGAATATTACTAATCTCACCTCTGCTCGAAGTCCTCCCTCTAGATGATCCTAGTAAACACAGATCAAACCAACAATTCATATCTTTTTTTGTCTTTTAAACCTTGGTATAAATCTTATAAATTAAGAGTATAAATCTTGTTATTCGTGATTCTGGGTGTTACCATAGTCTTTTCTTTTGATCTCTGGGGATGAACTGTCACTCGAGCTTCCTAAAATAGATCACATGCTAATATAAATACTAGTTAACAAACATCTTGCTTATTAAGAGTTTGTCAGCTCTGACTAACCGTCATAACGAGTGGTTTTGCTTTTCTTCTCCAGAAACAAAGGGGAGACGCAGGAATCTTGTGTTCTCCTCGTGCCATCAGTGGAGCTGGATCTCACCCTTAACCCAGAGCCCGATCCAAATACAGTCTCAAAGCCATCGGAAGAACCACCTGCATTCCGGCTTAAACTCACAGCGGTCTCCTCTGTCAGAAAGTCACTGGAAGCAGATCCTAACCCACCTGTACCCCCAGAAGCTAAAACACAGAGAATGGTTTTAGTTTATTGTTATTGCCTTCTGCTATATATTGGAAATGGTAACAGAATGAAACTTCAAATGATGTGTTGTGTTGAGTTTGCTTACAGGAAAAGAAGTAAGAACTGTTTTGGGTTAAAATGTTCTTGTCCAAGCTAGAACTCCCAGAGTTACTTGACATTCCCTTGCTGGAGGACACACTGAAGCCTCCTGGGGGTTAAAAACAAGACAAACTCCAACCATTTCCACTTTGACCACATATTACAAAACAGACACTCTTGCATACTACTGAGTGTTACAGCCACCATTTCGCAAACAAGAAGAGCAAATAAATGAGAGGAAAAGTTATAGTTGAATTAAACACTATGAGACCAGAGAAACTGTTGAATATGAGAGGAGGAACTTACGCGGCGGTAGAGATGTAAGTCTAGATTCAGTGATGCCTGTTTTTAGAATACATGTCTTTAGAACGTGCACAGTTTTTTAAACACAGAAATTCACAAAGCAGATTTTTTAAATCTGAATCAAACTACCACACAGTATTTAATATAACATTCGTGAACCACTAGATGGCACTAACAGAATAACAGAATCATGAGGCACTAGATGGAAATCTTACAAATGATTCACAACAACAGTTACATAAATTCAGTGAGTGATCAAAACATGCCTACCTCTATCTCCTAAACTTCCCCCTGAATAGTTTCTTTGTCTTAAATCGTCCATTCCATTATAACTGAAGGAAGATAACATTAAAGCACTTTGATGTTATTTATGTAGTAATAATTGTCCAATAGTAAAAAACATTGTAAATATCTGTAATACAAAGTGGAATCTTACAAATACCATAGAGGAGCTTTTTTGTCTTTGTTAACGTATTTTTAAATGACGCTTTATGAAACATTTTGCTGGGGTGTGTGAAATGACATAATCTTTTGTTTTGAAAGAGAACAGCAGAATCTGGAGAGCATATGGAGAAGTGTTTGACTGTATGTCCGCCTGTTCCCACAGCAACAAGTTTTAACAAGAAATGTAATACTCTAATGCACACTGAAAAACAACGGTTTTCCCTCTTTCCTGACTGATTCCACTCATGTTTCAAGGCAAGAATGTTATAGAATGGATGTATAATCCAGATCATTTCCAAACTGTAATTTTAGTTGGCACACATGTAGCATTAATGAAAAATAATGCCTAAGGGACAATTAATTGTGCCAATAGACTTGCAGGAACAACTACAGAGTGTCATATTTACACTGAAGAAAGTAAAGCAGTTCATCACCGCCACACCCTCCTCACAGCATAACAAATGTAAGACCAGCTACTGGTTCCCCAAAAACCACAACAAATCAAAAAGCTCAACATAATGGATGGTGTCTCATGCACAAACAATATCTGCTTTGTTAGTGCCGATTATCCATGCACAATCCTTTTCAGTTTTGCATCAGATTTGCAAACACACATTTATACACACTTTCTTTCTTAAATCTACCATGAAGTTTAATAAAGAATTATAATAAACCGAACAAAAACATATAATGAAACCTAATAAACTATTACAATAATTACAATTAAAGTATTTTTGGTTAGTCTTCAATTTGTAATAACTTACAACAATCTTTTCATATGAGTTATCGCAAGATTTAAATGAGTAAGAAAAATCTAAAGTCACACACAAACCATCACAAAATTAGGATACAAAGAACCTTTATTATTTTTGTTTGTGTATTTTCTAAAGGAAAAACCAATGGATATAATCTGTTGCATAAAAAATGTTTTGCGAGAGATTACATAACTAAAACATCTGCATCTGATTTTGATTCTTGATCTTTTCTACTTTCATGCCGTTGAAAAGGAAAATAAGAAGAAAGTACAATTATATAAGATTATGTAAGATATAAGATGCTTTACCTTAGCTCCCGAAGAAAGCAGAATGATTTAGGTTTAAGAGAAAAGTCCAGTTAAGCGTCCTCTGAGGAGTTGTCCGTGAACTTCACCTGTGCAGTATGTGAATGTTGTTGCCCGATGTCTGATGTGTTCTATTTCATTTTCTTTCTTCTTTCACAGGCAAGTTTTCACAGGACTCCTGGGTTGGATTTTAAACCGAGCCACTCCCATGTCTTTTGGCAGGTACACACAGACAGACTTTGAAGAACACAATGCCCTCAGGAATCACAGTTTTATCCTTTATGATTCTGCACACTGAAGCTTTAGGACATGCTCAGATGAAGACAGGTGTGGCTGGACGTGTCAATAACTTCACACAGCAAAAAACAACACACTTCAAATCCCACAAAGTGGGATTAAACAACCACGGTTGGCATAGCAGTGTAAACATAGAGGATGTATTTTGTTTAACTTCAAGTAGTCTAGCGTGATATATAAATCATTTTACAGTTTGTTTTACTTGAGAGTCTGTGAAATGATTTTCCCTGTAGGAAGTTAGTGATGTTTACTATACTCTTCCCCTGAACTTAAACCTAGAAACCTAATGCTATTATTAGATTAGATACAAAACATGATTTGGCAGATTTATGCACTTAAAAATAATAACGCCCACTTTTTCATTTAGATTTTCTTTTGGTCTTTTGTCTGTTTTTTATGCTTTGTTATGCAGTACGTTTTAAAATAAAGTTATTTTGATATATTGGTGTGATATTTGTCTAAATATATTTGACAAAAGGGCTTTTCTATGAAATACAGTAATCATGAAAATAGTAATTAGTGGATTACATATTTAAATAACTATCCCAAAACTACATATCTACAAAAAGTGAACGTAAGCATTTATTGAAACTCCTAAAGCATGACTATGGGGGGTTGGATCATTAGTTCGTTTTTACAAGAACTGGCTTGATTTGATGCTATGATGCATACCACAATAATTTATATTACTCAGTATATGAATCACTCCATCTCTCCCTCCCTCCCTCTCTCTCCAAAGACTGTTGGATCATGAACAATGCAGATGTTCCAAATCACGTTCGGTTCAGGCACAAACAAGCTTTTCCCCAAGGAAAAATAGGCTTTGCTTTTCTGAGATCCATATGCCCACTTTTTCTTTTGATACATTCTTTCCTCTGACCACACCCTACTGATACAGACAACATACACACATGACTCACAAAAGTTTTAACTCCACCCCAATGCTCTCTGTCTCTGTGTACTAGAACTAGACCCCAAACAAATGACTAGAAAACATGCTGTGAAACGGCACGACCATTCTCCATTAAATAGTTCAGTCTCAAAAACAAGCTACAAAAGGAGAGAAAATATTTCAAGAGATAGAGGCAAAAAGTCTTTGGATGTCTAAATAAGAAAATTACACGAATGAAGTGAACCACAGAAGTAACAGCTTTCATTTAAAATTATAGCTTTTTCTTTGCCAAAGTGTTTCGTAAACAGGGTGTGTGCAAAAGATGTTGCTGAACACATTTCTGAGCGCATTTCAGGAATTTTTTAAAAACCACATATTTCATTAATTTCAGCACACCATTGTGATTAGGCCTATTTAAAGGATGACTTTTGGTCAGCAACTCAGCATCCATGCCCGTTTTTTGACTTTATACATGGGTGTAGTCAATGTTCCAAAAATCACATCTGAATGTTCTCTTCTTGAATCCATGTGCTAAAAAGAATGAATCTTATGTTTTCACAATTATATTTTTGTCTATAAAACTACTTTCAGACATTTAAGCATACACCTTCACATCGAAAAAGACAAAAGCAACTGTTTACTAGACTCTAAACATTTAAAAAGTGGTGAGTAAAATAGAGAAAAATCAATAAATCGCATTAGTCACACAAGTTCCTTTGTACAAAATGGACCACTTTTAGGTTTTTCCTCAAATGCTCAATGATAAATGTAAACAATTTTTTTGTTACCGATTCCCGAGACTTTCAGTTCAGGCCACTAGTTCTTCATGACTACATTTCCCAAGACTCTATGCGACAAAGACAACCCGGAAATGATGACAACATTAATGGCGCTTGCACCAATTTCAAACACCGTAGTGATTATTACAGAAAGAGCTTTTCATTTAGTTTAACACCAGCAAACATGTGGAATTAACGTCTCTTGGAGTGAATCATGGAGACAACGCCGACAAAACAGACAATTCATGAAACTACAACGAATACAATCCAGTCTGGCTCCAGTAACGTTATCACCTATAAAACTGAGGTAAGTTACAGAGTATTATTTTTACTAGGTTGTTGCTGTTTTTTTAGGGATGCTAACATTAGCTAATAATTCACAATAGCTCTCACTTCTTAAATATGACAATTGTCAGTCTGAACAACTTAATGAAGTAAAGTAAATAAACAACGCAAGGTCTGTTTCCTGTTAAAAGTGAGACTTACTTTAAGCGGTCATATCACTGTTAAAATGTCATTTGTGTCTCTGTTTCATGCTGTATTTACCCCATGCAGCCCATGAGTGCTTCACTAAAAGAAAGGTTAAAGAGAACACGGCGGACATTCAGATCCCCCCTCAGTGTTGTGAAACGCCTTAAGATTGAGGATGACCATCAAGCACAGACTTCACAAGCCGAAGGCATTTACAGCAATGTGACCGAAGATACTGATATCAACCAGAATGAAACGAGGGAGCAAAGAGACTGTCATCATAACACAAAACATGACTTGATCCATCAATGCGAAGAATTAAGAAAGGAACTGAAACAGAAGGCGGAGACCATGCGAAGATTAAAGATGGTCAAAATGTATAGACAAAAGGTAACCGGTTGTTTCGGAATACATTAATTAGTCATTTTTAATCAAATTATTCAGTTATTGCTGGTTGCTGATGCTGTTTGTCTTGTTATTTTCTTGTAGAATGATCTGACCCAGCTGCAGAGGCTAATAGAGAAATGGAGAAGCTGTACCCAGTCTGTGCTGTATGAACTACAGAATGAACTGCCCACAGAAGGCCAAAAACCCAGTCTTTCCCAGCTTATAGACAATTTTGGGTTAGATGACAAAATCCTGCACTTTAATAGGACAGAAGACGACTTCACAGACACGTAAAAATGTATTGCATGGTCTGGAGAACCCTCTAGCATGTTTGCTTACAAAAGCATTTGGATTGTGAAACTATTCAGATTATATGTGAAACTAAGACAGTGCAATGTGAATGTGAATTTAGTTATTAAACTCTAATTTATTGCACATTTTTGTGTTGCCAAATATCCACTGAGCTTAATCGTTTTATGTTTTCAACCAAAATATGTAATAAATCTTATTTATGTATCCTGAATCAGTTATAGTGTAGTTGTGCAAGTGCTGGAAAGTTCTTCATGCGCAATTTCTCCACATCAGCCCTCAGGAGGATTATCTCCTGAGACTGCATTCTGCCAATGTTCACCAGCTTCTTTCTAAGAACGATGTCTTTGTAGTGCTTTTCTGCCTCACTCTCCTGGTTGTCGCTCATTGCTGAAAAACAGGCAATGAAATTGTTAAGTCAATAGGCCATATTCGTGAAATGCATGCAGAACAAATTTCTGTATAAACTGTACATAAAACCTGTCCTACAGAAATCTTTGCATTTAGTTCAGTGAGACCATTTATGTAAAAATATTTTATGCAGAAATTTATTCTGCTTGTATTTCATTAACAAGACCTATCTTGTGATCTTGACTATCATAATATTTATTATGAAAATTGTGTAAAAATATATAAAGTCGGTTACCAGTAGCCTCGTAAATATTTCTTGTCTCTGCAACAGTTATA
This sequence comes from Oreonectes daqikongensis, assembly GCA_026939265.1. Classification (NCBI taxonomy): domain Eukaryota; kingdom Metazoa; phylum Chordata; class Actinopteri; order Cypriniformes; family Nemacheilidae; genus Oreonectes; species Oreonectes daqikongensis. Next base: position 884,187 of record JAOTQM010000049.1, read on the forward strand.
TCCATGTCATCTGTGTGTGAATCCAGGACTGTGTTTTTCTCTTGCATCTGTGTGATCTGTCTGTCCAGGTGTTTTATCTGTTTCTTACAAGCCCCAACTTTCTTTTGGTGAGCCTGGGCACAGAGAGAAACTCTGCCATTATATCAAGTATTATTCAGACTGAATACCTGTGCTGAGTAATGTGCCTCTGGCAAGAACTTATTATCTAAGGTGCTCAAAACATAGCAAACAGATGTACCTTGTTTTGTAATGCTATTGTCCTCTCCAAAATGTCGAGCTTCTTTGCCATCCTGTTGTCATGATTTGTTTCGTTCAGATACTGAGATGAGGAAAATGCAAAGACATTGTTCAAATGAGCATTTATAGTTTACTTTAAAGCAAACGAATGTGTTGTGCTGTGCTGCAGAGGTTAATAAATACAAAATGTTACATGTTATACACATAGCCTTTAAATCTATTACCTTTTAAACTCACCCTAGTATTTTCAAACATAGGAAAATGATTTAATTTCAAAGAATGAATGAAGCACAAAACCTCTTGAATCTCCTGCGTGACATGCAATGTCTGGATATCTCTGATTTTATTGCTGAGATCATCCAGCTGCATTGTCATTCTCTTGTGCTCCCACTCCTGCTGTATGATTCCTTTGCGAAAGTCTTTACACTCCACCATGCTGTTAATCTTCTGATCTCCTAAAGCCTAAAACAAACAACACATCAAGAATTGGTGAATAGACACAAAAGGTTATGCTTTTATTAAGACAATAAAAATAGAAAGGTTTTCTCAGTACTCTGATTGCGCTGTTCAGGTCCTCAATTACACTGCGATGGATCAGTAGAGCATCTTCATAATCAGCAATGAAGTCTTTAGCTTCCACTTCAACCTGACCTTGCTGCAAAACAACCTGCACCATGCAGTCCAGTCTGAACATCATCTTTTCTTCACAGAGGCTAGAAAAATATTAGAAATTTGATTTAACATATTATTTCCAGTAAAATTGCAATGAGCTCTGTGAACCCTTAAAACCCTAATAATTAACTGCTATTCTCACCTATTAAGATGATCAATTATATTTTTTATTTCACCATGAGCTTTATCATCCTCATCTATTCTCTTCTGCAGAAAAGCCTGCATCTCTGCCAGAGTCAGTGCTTTCAGTTTCACCTACAGGAGTCAACACATTTAATTATAGAATCATTTGCTGTGTTTTGAGTGATCTATCTTCTTCAATTTGCATGCTGACAATTCTAACCTGATGTTCACTTTCCACTTTGGCCCGTCTAGCCAAGCAAAACCTCTCCCATACAACCGGATCTATTCCTTCAGGCATGTTTTCTGGAGCATCCAGGTCTGTCATTGCCTTCATCATCAGAGCAAGTCCCTCTGATGCTGCTGTTCCTATCTGAGCTCTTTCTAGGTTATTTTGTGTTTGTGTTTTTATTTTCTGCACCCTGTCAATCAACATAAATTGATTTTTTTTTTACTGGTAAACACTGTTATATATGTGACCGTGGACAACAAAACCAGTCTTATAGGTACATTTTTTAAAATTGCGATTTTTAGATCATCTGAATAAATAAGCTTTCTATTGATATATGTTTTGTTTTATTAGGATAAGACAATATTTGGACGAGATATAACTATTTCAAACTCTGGAATCTGAGGGTGCAAAAAAATCGAAATATTGATAAAATCGCCTTTAAAGTTGTTAATCAGAGGCGCTGTAGCAGGTTTGTTTTAATGCTCTCTATTGGCTTACCGCTGTAATGACATTGTGGAAAATAGATGAACCTGAAAGCTGAAATTCTAAGCTTTACATAGATACCAAACTTGAGTGGGTAATTCTTAAAGAGCTTCGGGCAGCGAGTGAAGTTTGTAGGCTTTTCCGGCCATCTTTGTTAGGGATTTTGCTGCATTCACTCACAAAAATAAAGTTTTGATATATTTACAGAAATGTACTAAACATATTCATAGAACATGATCTTTACTTAATATCCTAATGATTTTTTGAAAAAAGTAAAATCGATCATTTTGACCCATACCATGTATTTTTGGCTATTACTACAAATGTTCTCGTGCTACTTAAGACTGATATTGTCATCCAGGATCACATATATGAATGCATGACTGAGGGTTCTTCGTCTCCTAATCTCACCCCCTAAAATAATACCTGGGTCTGCGTTTGTAGAGCTTATAGATCTCTTCAACAATGTGTCCAGGAACATCATAAAACTCTTTTCGAAAGCCTTTTTCGAGAAGCTTAAAAAAACAAAATATTTTATGAAGACCTTGTGGAGAATATAAGACAATGATATAGCTGTAAGATATCTTTATAACCTTACTTTGTCCTCAGCGACTGCACTGTCGTATACGTCTCGATACTCGTCAACAACATCCCTTTGTTTTTTTAATTCCTCTCCAATTTTGTTCTGTCAGGAAAGAGAAGTGACTCATACACCAGAACATTCTGTGCAAAACAGTCTTCATAACGGATTAGCATGCAACACAAGTTTATTCTTGCACGACATTTTTGTCTTATTATCTGCAATTATAATTGTTCAGGTGCCAACCTCTGATGCTCTTTTTTTATTTAAAGTACAAAAATCTGAATTCAAACAAAGATCACCTTTAACATTCGTGCTTTTTCAAGTTTAATGGTCAGCTGTTTCTCTCTAGTCAGGATCTCCTCTTCAGTTTGAATAGAGTACACCAGAGTTGCGATCTTGAGCTCCTCCTGATAGACAAAAATAATGATTTTTGTGACAAGGGCAAGATCTAAAAAAATAAATGTAAGGATACACTGTAAAAAAAAATTCTGTAAATTACAGTAACTGGCAGCAGTTTGCCAGTAACTTACTGTAGATTTATATTTATTTATTGGCAAAAGTTTGTTCAAAGATAAATGAACATTAAATATTAACAAATCTTTATCTTTTCAGAAAAAAATCTATAAATGCAAATCATTCTGGGAACCAAAAATCTGAGAAAAAAAACGGAAAAAGGTTGATGAGGATTTTTGATTCCCAGAATGCTTATTAATGTTTAATGTTTATTCATCTTTGAACAAACTGTTGTCATAATAAATCAGAATGGCAAACTGCTGCATAACTACAGCAACATTTTTTTACAGTGTAACATTAAATAACTACTGCACATATAACAGTACACCCCTGAAAAGGTGACATGCAAAAATGCAGTCACACTAGGTATCATCTTACCTGGTATATGACCATCTCTGATTTCACCTTCCTTTGAAAGAGCTTTGTGAGTTTTTCATCAAAGGCTTGGGTAGCCTCTTTAATGGATGTCAGCAGTTTTTTCATTTCCGACTCTAAGATCTGGAGCAACAGTAAAAGTTCAAAAGATTAAAAGTGGTTTGTCATTGAAAAGTTTTTGAAATCGTATAAAATGTCTGCTTTGATAAATAGTTCATTAAAAAAATGTGAAGCCAATTAAGATTTAGAATACGTAAATACTGAGTTATATGGATTAATGATACTTTTATGGTGCAGGTTAAAAAGCACCTTTCCTTACAGTTTTTGGGTAAGGTTTTATGGCTAATGCCACACACCTTTTTGTACTTCTCTTGTTCCTCACTGAGTTCTTTAGCTTTTTTCTCATACTCCTTGAAGCTCTTTCTCTCTTCTTCTGTCCACTGTATCTCAGGTTTAGATGTGAACTCGGGCTGAGGTAATTCCTGTAAATTAAACACACATCTCAAAAGTGTTTTACCCCATTCTGTATTTTCTTCTTGGTACTTAGGTTTCCTGTTTTAAACTTTCCATTAAAATCCTGCCACCTCACCATCCTCAGGATATCCTCTTTTTTGAGCTCCAGGACTCCACCCATCATCAGATTAAGCGCTTGATCTCTCATGTTTTCAGACTGCAATGTAAATCAGAACATCTGAGATCATCTGAGGTCAAATGAAACATCTACAGTATGTAAGACTGGTAAGCCAAATATTTTAATAATAATAAAAAAAAGTAGATATGTTTATTTAAATGAGGGTAATCTTTTGTAAGATAGAGTAATGCCATACTTTTGCCGCAAGGCTTTGGAGTTTTTCTTCCTCTTTTAGCTTTTCTTCTTTTTGCCTCTTCTCGGGGATAAGGTATTTCTCTACCTTGATCTAGAAACACACATATTAATTTGCCTGTCGGGCCCATTGTTCACAATAATAAATCAAAATACATGTTTGAATGAGTCTGCCATAAAGACTGAAATAATTAAAAGATGTCAGCTAACATAAGATTTAAAATCGCTGTATGTTCAGACTTGTTAGAGAAGCGAGTTGCGTCAGTAATTGTACAGGTACCTAAAACCAAGACCTTATACAATTCCCTTTACAACCATTCTGCCTGTGTTACTGTACCTCAGAGTCAGATACAGTAAGAGCTCTCTCAGGACACTCATTATCTGTCAGGTTGGGCTCCCATAGGCTTTCACTTAGGTCCAGTTCAGCCATAATCTCAGAGATACGCTTGTTCTTCTCTCTAACACGATTGATTTCCTGTTCTTTCTGCTTGTACACAGCCTCAAATTCTTCATTAAATGAGGTCTTTACTTTGTAGATAACATCCTTTATAAAACAGATGTTTAATGTATTCAATTACAGGGTGATATGTTTTATACTGTATTCAAAAAAGGAGAACAAGAGATCAGTCACCTTCAACAAAGTGATTTGGTTGATTTTCTGCTCTCTGATGTGTAAGTTGAACTGGTTGTAGAGATACGGGTTAAAGCCTCCATACAGAGAACTCAAACTGCCTGTCAGAGCAGGACTGTCAGTCTCACTGTCTTCTGAATCCTTGTCTTCCTCTTCCTTTCTCCTTTGTAGGAGCACATCTTGGAGCTTTAAAGAATAATCAGATTTTGTGTCAACACAAACACTGTGCCAGTTGTAAGTTATGTTGAGTATCACCTAAGGCTTTGGTTGCTATGGAGGAATCTATTTCGACAGCTGATTCATTATTGTTTCATTTATTTACTTCTGAATCTGCCTGTTCAATCTGCCTCATGGTCTCAACCCTATGAAGTTCATTGAGTTCCTCTTCAGTGCGTTCCTTCATGGGGTAGTTCTTTACCTCATAATTTAAATGAAAGGCCTGGGGGCAACAAAGCAGACATACAGTAAAAACACTTGGTGACCATACTGTATAATGTTTCTAGAAATTACAGTTTAACCAAGGTAAAATCAATGATGGATGTGAATACTGTTTCATAAAGTAAGTATTTTCTGGTATTTTCTATTCAGACATATACCTTTATTGCTTTTCCTTTGACTTTCATGGAATCCCAGCATTCCCTCTTCAGGACTTCCCTTTGATAGCACTTAGCCAGATTCTCCATCTCTATCTCCTTCCTCACCTTAAACGACATGAATATACACAAACACATATCCAATTATTTCATTTACTGTAAATACAAATAAAAACTCCCACTACTGTATTTATACTCATGTAATATGATTACTTAAGTATAAGCTTTAATATCTGTAAGTAACAGTCTTTTTTTTACCCTGGTAATTTCCTGCTCTGCTTCAGCCTGTAGCCTCTGCTGCTCTTCCACATCCAGATTAAACTCCTGTTGCTCAAGTTGCTCCATTTCTGGTAGACTCTCATTCTCTAGCATCATAGTCTGAATCTGCAGTAATCCAAAGACATTAAGGACAAACCTCTTCAAGAATTATTTGTGTGAATAAGCATAAGAATGTGATGTAAGTGAAGTAAAATACTGTCTTTTACCGTGTCACGCAGAACCTTTATGTTTGTTCTAAGAGTCTTCTTTATCTCTGAATACTGCTGAGTCTCTTCTTGGAGAACCTGTTAAGATACAAAGACCATGACACCAATGGAAAACCACACAGGATTTTGTCTTAGAAAGTTAAGATTTGTAAAAACAGTATAATCAATTATTTTAAAGAAATTTGTCTAATACACACTGTTAGACTTGCTAGTTTTATTTTTAAAGCAGATATATTTTATTTGTAAATCACTTATACAATTGCTTCAGTTTGTTATTTTCAGCTATAATGTTGTGTAAATCATCTTTTTGATGTGCGACTATGTTAGTAGGTGAAGGAATTTGAGTTAGTTTATTTTTGGGGGTGGAGTGTGTTTCAAGTAAACAGTGCCATTTTGGTATCATCGGAAAGAGACAAAGTATAATGTGTGCAATTGTATGATACTGTGTTCCAGTAGTATACTGGTTTACTAGTTTAGTATATCACAGCACTGTTCAAGTGGTCATTCTGTACTTTTCTACAGAGCAAAAACATTTTTGTGCATAGCAGAAGTGTGCAAATATATGCTGTCACTGGCTCTGACGAAGATACGAAGACAGCGGTAGCACATTCATTTTCATGTGTACACATAATTAAACTGTATTATAATTTATGGTTATGCTTTAAAAAATAAATTAAACAAAAATTTCTGAATTTGTTTATAATAGAAATGAATTAAAATGACAAAACTGACCACATCGAGTTTCCTATCAAGCCATGTAGTACTAGTTGGAGATGCAGAGTAGCTTTCCTCTTGTTCAGCTTCATCACTTGTCTTCCCTTTAACACTGACCTTTAGGAAGATTTCAGGAAAAATATACAAGTAATATTTTGTGACAGTGTATGATGAATCTTAGAGTACAACTTTGTATTCTATGATTTTTGTGAGAAATAAACAAATATTCAATTCATTCTAAATAATATTTAGAATGTTGGATATTTAATGACACAACATAGATAACAAAATATCTGTAAATAAAACTGCCAAACAAAAAAAAAACATTGTATGACTAAACAATAAAAACAGTGCAAATACAATAAACTACTGTACAGAGAAGTGGTTATGTTCTATACCTCCCCTGAATGAATTGAAGACTGTGCTTGTGGATCCCAGTCACTCATTCTGGTAAGGATTGTGTTTTCTAAAGATGCTTTGGACTCAAAAGCCTCAGCTATCGACTGACCATAGTGGGCGGCTGCATTTGCTTTTCCAACCCCAGAAAGCTTTAATCTGTTAAATGCATTATAAACATAAGGGTGAAAAGAAAGACACTAAACATTGCCCTTTATTAAGGTATGTTTATAAGGAATTAAAGTCCTCTCTAATGGCTGGTGGAATATTTGTTGAGAGCCTGAGCTTCACCTGAGTCTGCAAGAGACAAGAGAACCATCCCTGAGGCCCGTAGTGATGATGGTCTGACTGTCTGGAGTAAAACAAACAGAGCCGACTCCACCCTGCCAACATGAGTGGCACTGCAGCTGCACATACCTGTCCTACACGTCAAAACGTAGAGGTGAGAAATTTGGGCAGTTTCCGGGAAACATGTTGCTCCTAGCCCAGTGCTCACAAACACAGAAAAAAACATGATTAAGTCAGTTTTAAAAGACAATACCATTGTGGAGATCTCACAGACACGCAGCAGTCCATCCCTGCCAACAGTTGCCAACCAGGTTTGATGAGGAGAGAGCTGTAAAAATGCAGGTCCCAGGAGATGCCCCCCTGCTTCCTCCTCTGGAATCAATTGTACTGATTCCTGTTGCATAGCGAACTTTTCTTCACCCTGTATATCACATGAGAACCAGTTAGGAGCAGTGCCAAAAAAATAAACAAAACTGTCATTGACTGTGTATGGTATTTGTGTTTTATTGCACCTCAGGGATAGTAAATCGCTGCAGGAGTTTTTTCTGTTGACAGTAACCAAATATCTTGTTGGTGGCCAAGACACAAGAGCAGAGGGTGTGAGGGAGCTCATACAGACAGCTGTGAAAAACTTCTTTTCGCAGACAGCCGCGAACATCCACACAACCTGTTGAGTCTGGGAGTGGCACGTCATTTTGAGAAACATTGCCATAATAGTAAAAGATATATAAATTCAGTTGCCCTTCACACAGGTGTTTTTTTAACCACAGGTGTGGTTCAATTACTATGGACATGTTACACTGGTTTGACAACCATAAAGTTGTCCAACTATAAAGTCTTATTTTTTATTATAAATATGAACAGTGTATATAAGATAAGCTATTGTTTCAAAATATAAAATCAAAAAGCTTTTTTGCTTTAGAGTATGCTTGAGCTTTCTGTAATATAAGTACCTTGGTTTGATATTTGAATGCAATGACACATCTTTTATGTATACATTTAAGTGTGGCATAAATATACAAAAACATTTGTGGGCATGTATCTTCATTATGTAATTTCCTCCAAACATCATTTAGTAGCTCCATTTGCTATTCTCATTCATAGAGTATTTCTAAAGTACCTGTGAGCTGCTGTACAAACAACGTCAGCAGCAGAAGCACACTTCCATCACTGGTTTGCCCTTCTGTCTTCTCCTCTATCTGTTTGCTGCATAGCACCAGCACTTGAACCTGATCACTCTCTTTGTAGAACTGAGTGGACAGGCTTATAATGGCACCTGGGACCTCTGAAAATATAAAACAATATCTTAGAATTGTGTTAAATAATATCTTAGAAAACATGAGGCAAAACACTAATTGTGTCATTCTAAAAAGTACCGATCCATCCAATAATTTCAAATCCTTTTGAAGGCCTTGCATCCAGCACAAATATGTGTGAGTCTGATGCTCCAGTAATTAAGAAGTTTCCACCTTGATCAAACCTGTTCAGAACATAATACACACTACAGATTCAGTACACCTTCACTTCAATTTACAACAAATATGATTTTTGTATATGATAATAATACTGAAACTGAGATACAGAAACTCACACTAAATGATCTACAGGAACATGGTGGAGATGAATTCTATGTATTAGTCTGGGCTTCTCTTTTGTGGTCATCTCTACAAACAAGACGTCTCCTGTAACTGTCCCTACGACAGAATACTGTCCTATAAAGCAGCATGCCATACTCGTCACCTAAAGTTGAGTCAGAGCAAAAAACACAGGTTCATGTATAGAAAAATGATTCATATTAAAAATGTGAATGTGGTATTAAACTAAAGCACTAACATTTGTGTGCAATAAGATGGAGCCCATGCAAAGTCCACTATCCAAAGCCCAAAGCTGTATCTCTCCTCCCTCTCTGGCTGACTGCGGTTAAAGGAGATACAACTTGCATACAAAATGCTATTTGAACAAAACATTTAAAAAACATTTTTATTAGAAAACAGTAGAGACAATGGAAATTGCTGAAGTGTTTGTAATAGCTTTTAATTTATATCTGGACCCTACTACATATAATTATAATATTTACAATCATTTTAATACTATAATATTCGAATATAATATGTATAAGTTTATTGATCACAATTAATTAACACATTGTAACTGCCATGTTTTACCAAACAAAGGTTTCTATCAGTGTATAAAGGAGCAACAGCCACAAAATCTCCACAGAGGGCATCCCGGACTTTGACAATTTTGTCCTTTAGCAAAGGTTTGAATCTGTAAACACAGCCCTGTGAGGAATAAACAAAAAAATCTAAACTTTTTTCAAACGTTTTTGGGTCTGTAACACTTTCTGGCATAAATATATAGTGTATATGTGATACACACTAGCATTTAGTCATTTATATAACATAAATACATATATAGTCATATATAATTTATGAAATATAATTTAAAACACACTCAGTTATGAATACACTTACTGTAATAGAAGTTAGAAGCAGTGTCTCACAATCTGGGGAAGAGATTATAGCGGATACTGCCTCATCCAAAGCCCAAGTCTGAACCACCTGCAGTTTATTTCCTTTAATTTGAATGTTTCGCAGAATGCCATCCTGCAAGGTATATTTAATTGCTCTTGAATTAAAAAGTTTTCTCTCAGATGAAAAGAGAATTTGTCTCCATGTAGGGTTATCATTAGAGCCACCATAAATATAACTTACATTTCCTGCAGCAAAGAGATTGGAGTCATGTAGTGCTAAACTCTGGAAACTGCCCTGCAGAGAAGTTTCACCATCATCTGTAGTATAGAAATGAAACAAAATGCAATTATGAATAGAATACAATTTTAAAATATGTAGTCCACAAAATCAATGTGTTGATTCTTTTTTCTGATATGTAGCAAAATGTTTATACCATTGGTTTGGGGGTTGTATAGAACAGAGATGATTAGAGTATCAGGATTCACACAAAGGAGAAAGCCTTCCTTGCTACCAACATACAGGTCAGAAGACATTGACCAACAGATGGCACTTGCACACACCCTTGGTTTTATTTGTTTTAAAGGCTGTTGAGATAAACAAAAGTGTTACCTCATATGTTGAGACTCACAAATATGAAAAGAAGGCCTATCATGAAGGCCCAGTACCTCAAAGTTGTCAGCTCTGTCCCCACTCAGTTCAGCGACTGCCGAAAGGGGCATCCGAGGACCTAAGTACGTCATCTTTCTACTCAGTATATGAGAAGGGTTTGCTTCATTTTCTACCACTGAACCATCAGAAGCAGGTAGATCAACAACACTTCCAAGCAAACATAAAAATATTACTGGTGAAATATACAATCAATACATATAATCTTATGTTTGTGCATTGATTAAATTCTTTTTATATATAATCAATTCACAGTGACATCTGCTGGTGAGAGAAATCCTCTACCTAGGTTTCATCAGATAATAGTCATCACATCTTTCAACATTCCAGATGGTGAGGGACCTTGAGTTTACAGCACAGATTTGACACCAGTTCATGGGATTAAAAACCAGATCTGTGTTGCCCTCTCCCACCAGTGGATGGCTACAAAGTGGAGTGCCACTTTCCCAGTTCCTACAAGAGTTGAGATTGATCACACTCAAAACCATGTGACAAAACTGCAATGCAAAATGTAACATTTGTATACGAAATATCAAACTGGTGTAACTAACACAATGTGTCGATATAATTCTTAAATATAAATTTGTAATGTAATGTTTTTGTTGTATAACTAACTATCCTACAAAAGTACAGTGTTGAGATGATAATTAAATACAAATGTGACAAAAATAAAATAGACAAGTAATGCATTCAACTTCATGCACCTATATATTACAAAACCCTATTTTTTACATTATTTGGCCATTTCCAGCTACAATAGTCTGTTTCTATTAAAGAGCATAGCTTTGTTTTTATGTAAATAATGATGATGTGTATTTAAAAATTCAGGTTTGTAAAGGGAAAGCTTAGCATTTTACCATAATGTGATGGTGTGATCAGGTATGTCAGAGACACAGGCTAAATAAGGACCAGAATCACACAGTGTAAGTGTGGTGTAGCCCAGTTTAGCAGTACCTAGACAACAACACATTTTTATGAAAGATATTTAATATCATTTAAGAGCATTAACAAATGTATGTATGTATGTATGTATATATATATATATATCAAAAAAGTCAGCTCTATCCTCTTAAATGACTAACCTTTCAGTTCACACACCAGCTCAAGCTCTGGATAGTTATAGACAAAGATGGAGGGATCGAGTTTTAGGTCAGAAAAGGCAAGAAGCCTGTGATGCCCACTGGCTGTAAAGGCTCCAATGCCAGAACCAGGACTCTGCAGAGTCTTCCTCGTTTTAGTTTCCACATTAAGAAAAACTATGAAATTTCCACAGGTGTAACAAGCTGTTTTCTTGTCAATAAATTTAACAGTGCCATTGGTGTATCCCTGCACCCACCTTAAACAAAATAAAAACTGCGTTATTTGCTTTTGTATTGTCATTCACCGTTGTGATATATCGTGATGATACTTAGATATGGTCAACGTACACATTGCACTGATGTTATAGCTAATAGACCTTTAGTTTTTACCCTTTGTTTAGATTGTAGATGCGCGTACATTCGCAGAAAGATATAGTCCTAATATTAATTCAGAAACACAAGTTTACATCCTACAAATTATATATATATGATATTAATTGTAATTTGATAAAACTGTCCTAGTTGTGTTCATAAATAATGTGCAAACTCACCGCACTTCCAAACTTCCCAACACATCCATTTTAGTGTGTCAGTTGATCCTCTGAGCTTGCGTGTGTTTCCATAACAACCGCTAACACGCGGACTTGAGACCGTTCTCGGGTTATTTACACAAAATAAAAGAACATTATAAACTTAATGTTAAATGTAGGCGTAAATGTGTATGATCTTTAAATAACTATCGTTTTAATAATAACAAATGCCCACTTTCAATGTAAAGATGTGTACGTTGAACAACAGAAAAGAGTGCTTGTTTATTAGCACATGTTTACTACTTTTTAAATATTATTATTATTATTAAGTAAGTAATACTAATAAACGTGTCAATAGCAATACTGGTAATCATTTTCTTAATGCTCATCATTTCTGTAAAATATTATTATACAAACAAATATTATTACACGAACTACATTTGGAAACCACATTAATACATCATCATTATGATAGAAGTGCATAGCTTCTAATTTTAACGACATTTATTTTCTTATTTTTCTCACTGCTACAGGTTATTTTGCGTAGCAGAATAATGACTTTTATTTTGAAAGTGTGTTTGAGGCAGATTTCGAAAAGGAAATGATCAGTGTCAGATTCACAAAGCGTTGCAACAAGGAACCTTCAACCTACAATGTTGGGAAGAGCCAGAGCCTCGTGAATAATAAAGTAATGTCCAGTGAAAGTGAAAGGACGGAATTGTCCATTAACTAAACGAATGATCGGTAAATGCATCTGTCGGCTTCTATTAGCCTTTTGTGTGTTCCGTTTAACTTGACAGAAGGTCGTTTTGCCACAAGGTTTGCTTGTATTTCAAATAATTAGCTTAGCCAACCGTAGCGACTGTGGCATGGGAAGCGCGAGGGCGTTGGTTAGCTTGAAATGATCTAATGCATGACGGATGTGGCGGCTTTACAGGAGCTAGAACAGCATTAATACACTGTAGTTGTTGTTTTAGGTTTGCTAACATTTGAACCGTTAGAATACACCCGTTGTTATCAGTTGTGTCATGTACGTTACAGTATATATGGGCGAGTTATTTGAGGAAGTCGCTAGCTAACACGGACAGGGTAACGTAAAGATATGGAGTGGCTGTGTTTTAAAACCTTGCGAGTTGCCTGTCTACAAAATGCATGTGGTGCCTAAAATCTGTCTGGGTAGGCAGCAGCTCACTGGGTGTTGAAACACAGCCAGAGACTGCAATTCCTTCTCTGACGTCTCGTTATCCTAAAATAGCTGTGTGGGTGTCACAGTTCTCCCTGATGCATGATATGGCCAGAGTAGTACAATGTAGTTTATGTTTATATATTTGCATTGCACTGTCATAGTACTTCCGTGTGTTGAGGGCAGTGGGTGGCCCTTATGGACTTTGAGAGCCTGTTATCTCGGTTTGCTTTGCAGCTCTTTTAGAGATTATAGATTTGTATGTGTGTGGGCTCAGGGGAGTGGGGGTTATGAAGCACATGATCTGTGTCTTATCTTGTGTTCTTTATTTTATCTAAATTGTGTGTTTATCGTAGGGATCAGCTCAGTTCTCATATCTGTAAACTTATCTTTCAGCAGGTGAACGCTGGGTGAGGGATCATGGCACATGTTGGAGCTGTAGTTGCAGCAATGGCTGGTGTGATGGCCATTCTGCTGCATTCTTCCATACACAAGATTGAAGAGGGACATTTGGCGGTTTATTATAGGTGAGTTTGAGTTGCACTGAGAGATTATTGCTAAATAGATTCAATCTTTGGTGGAGAAAAGGCTGAATCACTTTAAAGGGATACTTCACCTTTTAGCAACCTATTAATATAAGATGGTGTTGATGTTGCCATTAATATTATTTCTATGCAAAAAAATCCTGTTTCACTCATTAATTGATCATTAATTTTAATATAATGTTAATCACCATTTATGTGTATTTTCAGAGGAGGAGCTTTGCTGACCTCTCCTAATGGCCCAGGATACCATATAATGCTGCCTTTCATCACTTCATACAGATCAGTGCAGGTACAAAAATCTCCTTTATTACTACAACTGTGGACGTTCACCATTATGCAATTTTGCATGAATATGGGAAAATAGGTGGGGATGTGTGTCTTGAGAATTTTGAAGATTTTGTGTTTTTTTTATTGCGTTTACAGACAACTTTGCAGACGGATGAAATTAAAAATGTGCCTTGTGGAACCAGGTAAACTTTCCTGTTGTTGACTTTCCTTCTCTTTTGTCCATTCGGATATATTGCGGCACTCTCAACTTTTTGTCTTCCACAGTGGGGGTGTCATGATCTATTTTGACAGAATTGAAGTGGTCAACATGCTGGTTCCATTAGCAGGTAAAGAGCCTTATTCAGGCCTTGATTTCTTTTTTATTTGATCAGAAGTCAATCTGTGCTTACCTTACTTTGTGTCCTCTTCAGTGATTGACATAGTGAAGAACTACACTGCAGATTATGACAAGACTCTCATCTTCAACAAAATTCATCATGAGCTGAACCAGTTCTGCAGCGTACACACACTGCAGGAGGTCTATATAGAGCTGTTTGGTGTGTAACTGATATATCAAATATCATTCTGCCCAGTGTGTATAGAGTAGTTGTTTATATGAACGTTGCAGTTCCTGCTGACTAATTATTGGTCTTTGCACACTTTTGTTCATGTTCATTTTGTTTCACAGACATAATTGATGAGAACCTTAAGACAGCTTTGCAGAAAGACTTGAATGCTATGGCTCCCGGACTCACTATTCAGGTATAGGAATTTTATTTCAGTCTTTGTGGTTTCAGTTTTTACTGTCATGTGAAATCACACCTTTGCATGGTATTTTACAGGCTGTGCGAGTCACCAAACCTAAAATTCCTGAGGCGATTAGAAGGAACTACGAGCTAATGTGAGTTAGCAAGTTTATCTAATGTACAGCTTGTTTAGATAAGATTCAGTGTCTTCAAGATTTAATTTAAATGCTTAAACAATGCACTTAAACTTTGCAATCATCATACTTCTTGATTTCCTTTATATTCAGGGAAGCAGAGAAGACCAGGCTACTCATCACAGCTCAAACACAAAAAGTGGTGGAGAAGGAGGCTGAAACTGAGAGAAAGAAGGCTATCATAGGTTAGCATCTTTTTAGATATATTCTGGGTAAAGATTCAGGAACAACGTTAGGGCATCTGTTTTCATACATCTTGCTCTTTTTTTCAGAGGCTCAGAAAATGGCTCAGGTGGCAGAAATTCACTTCCAGCAAAAAGTGATGGAGAAGGAAACCGAGAAAAAGATCTCTGAAATAGAAGGTACCTTGATGTACCTGCAAAGTTTTCATGACATGTGTCGCATAGTGTGTTTGCTCATCTGACGTTGATTTTGATTTTGACAGATGCTGCTTTCCTGGCGAGGGAGAAAGCGAGAGCAGATGCAGAGTATTACACTGCTGCAAAATTTGCTGAAGCCAACAAGGTAAAACACACAATGTAGTCATAGACTTTTGTGTTTGTTGTATTTAGCCACCCCTTCATGTTAGGGTTTCAGTGATTTTTATATACCCCTTTTTTGAGCAAACCTGTTGTATTGACACAGTTATGTATGTACATAATTCAACATTTAATGCTTTATTGCCATAATCTTATTTCACTTTTTTTCTAGTGATCAATTTTTAAATGTACTTCAAATATAATATAACTTAAAGCTTTAATAGAAAGTGGCTATAGTTAATGTTCACTTTGAACACATGGAGGCATGCTCACACATTCTTTCAATACAGACGATTTCACACAGGATGTGCTTGGATCATTTATCAGATCCCTGTCTCCCTCCTCCACAGCTAAAGCTGACACCAGAGTATCTGGAACTGATGAAATTCCAGGCCATAGCAGCAAACAGCAAGATCTACTTTGGTCAGGACATCCCGAACATGTTTGTAGACACCAGCGCCACCCGGACAACCACAAGCCAGGGTGCAGCTGACTCAATGGAGCAGCTGGAGTCCCTGAGTATGAAAGAAGGTCTTAAGAAAGCATCCAAGCCCAAAACAGCCACAGATAGCCACTGAGGGGGAGAGCTGTACCCCCCACTCCACCCTCCCGCTCTCTTTCTTCTTTCTTTGTCTCTCTCTTTGTGGGGCATGGGTGCTTGTGTGGCATGCTGACATGGATATTTTTCACTCTCGTGCTGCAGTGGGGTTGGGTGCTTGGCTAGCTGTGCTGTGAGTCAGTCAGCTGAATACAACGAGTCAGAGGCTGTGGTTAAACAGCAGTCATGTGTGGACGGAAACAAAATGTCTTAAGATGAGGCTAAATTTTTCAAGTGTTTTCTTAACTGTGCTACTGAATATTGCCAGATTGAATCGTCATGATCCATACCTTCCAATGGCTTGCATTAGCATGCTTTTCTTTCTCTAACTGTTGCTCTTAACTTGCTTAACTTTTTTTTCAAATCCATGTCAAGTGTTTGTTTGATGCAGGCTGATGCATCTGTGTGAAGTATGTGAACATTTATAGCCTTGCGTTACTGGAATTGAAAGGCATCACACTAATTGAGATCAAAGGAAAAGGTTTATGCAGCTACTAATGGATGACGTTTGAGACGTTTGTCATCTCCTTTTTTAAAAACATGTTATTTAGGAGATTAAAGCACTCATTTCCAAGGTCCCTAACTTCATTATATGTAAAATCTTAATTTAGTTTAGCTACAATTGCAGAGATCAGTGGCTCTTAAAGTAATTCTTTAAAAATGAAACGCAATCTCTCTAAATTAATATCTGATTACTCCTGTGCAAATGTCACGTAATGTCAGAAATAGTGGGTTTAGTGTAGCGTTTTGTGGCGTGTTAGGTTATGGGTGCCCTGTGGATGTTGATTTATAGAAAGTTTCACAAGCTGAGCATGGGTGTCGGGCTTTCAAGATGAAATGCTTCCATTTTTGTTTTCTTAAAGTTTGAGAACCAGGGATTTTGGCTTTGAAAAGCTACAAGATGATATTACGGCTGTTGGATAATATGTGGTCTGAGTAAAAATGACCTCTTGCATGTTTTGTCATTACTGGAAAGAAAATATTTGAAAGGGAATCTAATTAAAACAAGGGCTGCTGTGTTATTAGACACTAAAGAATTGTACAATTTTTTTACATCTGGAAAGTTGTCATACATTAATAACATGTTTGTCAGATAGTCACATGATGTTCCTATAGCCTCAGATGTTTCAAGATGTCACCACTAGAGGAGGCAAGTGATCTTTAGGAATCGAAAGACTGAACAACAGAAAGCCAAATGAGCATGGTTAAGTTAAGCTGTCTAAGTATGCCCATGTGTCTTTTATTTTAATAATCACAATGCATTAAATCAAACCATTCAGACGAGGTTCTGAATGATACATGTCTACTAGTGCTCTTTCTCAGGAATAGAGGCCAACATGTTACCTGAATTACCAGATTTTTTTGGAATCTATACCATAAGCCTCTGACCACTAAACAGATATCTGAGTCAGATGCAGCTGTCATATTTTTACATCCTATGGACAAGCATTCATTTCATATAGAGTTTCTTAGTATATCCATGTTACACTGGTTATGTGGCTTCTCTTCCGTTTGTACAGGTTTTATCATGGTGGAAGTTTAATTGTCTTAGAAGCTTAAAGGACACTCAAAGCCTGATACACATCTCTGTCGTTTTTATGGTTAATGAAATGAAAACATGAGACTTGACTGCCCTGGAATAAACCCACTCTGTGAATGTCACTTTTTTATGTCAGCATAATTTAAGCTCCTAGTTTTAAAACATTTATATGCAAAATTTTTAAAGTTTTGACAATGTTTAATTCTGTGAAATAAAACCTATTTTGATACCATGAAAAAGACGTTTGGTAGTTTTGCTGAAAGGGCAAGGGTGTGTTAAGTGATGATGACACTTCTTGCACATTAAGGAAGTTTGGTGTTCATCATCATATACCAGCAAAGTGTTTCAACATATCAAAGATTTTGTCATGACTTGAGAAGAAAATAGTTGACCTAGTTCTTGAGTAGTTCTTGAAGAAATTGTTTATGACCTGATGACATTTTTTCCTAAAGATTTGTTTTAGGAAATACTGATAAATTTGATGAACAATCACAGCAGGCAGTATTGTCAGTTATGACCCATATATTCATGTGAACTCACAATGCTTCAGTAAGAGGTTTTGTCCAAATACAGGAAATGTCAAGAATTTGCATCCCTAGTATAACAAAAAAGCCCGCTTTGACTTTTGGGTGCAGGAGTCAAGACTTACTCAGTCTGCATGAGTAAAAAAAAGGACAAAGGAAGGAAATAGTCACTCAAGGAGATGGGCAAAAAGGTCTGTGTTTCCAGTTGACCTTAAAGAGAGAACAGAAACGTCAACTCCCAAAGGACCCCTGTGTAAATATCAGTCATTTACACATATGTTACCAGATTAGAACCTTTAGATGGCACAAAGAGAATTGGTTGCTCATTTAAACAAGACTGGGTGTTTTATTTGAGCTCAAAAATGTATATAAATATTTAGTTTATTATGTGCTTGTGACTGTGCAGGATGCTCCACATATTTCCTTCATTTCTATATACAGGAAATGGCTCCACCAAGAGTAAAGGTGGGGGTGTAGGTGGAGAGACTCATTCATGATTTGATTTTATTATTCTTTTTGTAGACATTAGCAAGATTATTGCTGTTTACAAACAGGAACAGGATTTGAATGACTCCAAAATGACTTATATACAGGATATATCACTACACAGTCTTTTTTCACACACACTTTTTCCCTAGATGACACACAATACAAACCTCACAGAAAGAACGTTCCGAACATCGATCCTACTGATAATAAATCTGTATCATTCCTTTCTTTTCATAAATGAATTTAGTTTTAATAGTCCAAACTGTTTTAAACTGAAGGAAATCACTGGAAGCATTGCAGGAAGAGCATTGCCCATGGTTTCACAGTGTTAGGAGGGACTATGCTGTAAGAGACAGCTCAGCTCCCATGACAACCATGATGAGATTTATGAATTACTGGCAGTAGCCTGAACAATTGTGTTCTGTGTTCAGTCTGGCTCATCGCCTTCTGTCGTCGTCCCCTGAAGCGTTGTGCAGGCGGAATTTACCAGGGAGTCATGAGGTAGCTTCTCTAAGGATGTGATATATGATAAGCCTGGTTTCTATCAGCCTGCTCTGATTAGGACAATAATACAGACCAGTCAAAGGGGATTCTACGTGCCCAAATCTGATATTTCAACACACGACATGATGTTGTGTTTTTATAACAGTATGTCAACCTAATTTGCTCTTACAGTTGCATTACATGAGCAGCATCATGAAACGTTGGAAAGATGCTTTATTTATGAAATGTATATTTAAATCACTTTATATACATTTCATTTTGGTGAAAAATGTCTAGTGGTGGAGTGGTCGTAAGTAAATGTTAGTAAGCATTTTGTCCTTATATTACATTGTTTAAATGAAAGTATTGTGCATGTGTGTGGTTTTCTAATCTTGCTAAGAAAGGGAGCTGCTATCTTACTGCTGCTTGCGCACCCACTTACTCATACTGACTCAGTGCGGGTCTGTTGTTTGGAGGTAAAGATTTAAAAGCAGTGCTTTGATGTTTTTGGGTAGTCACAGGGGTTAATATCTCTCACTGATAACACCTGTCTGAGCTTGGAGCTTATCACTGATTTCGGTTTTTGACCTTAAGACCTGTTCTCATTCTTTTCATCGCTGTATCACCGGGTTCCTAAAATGTTTTTTTTATCATTTACACAATATTTAAAGATTGAACACTTGACAAAATGTTAAGGGTTTCAATTAAACCATTTTGGAATTCTGGAGTTTTCAATGGGCTCATACCTAAAGAACAGTAATCTATTTGTTTCTGTTTATTGAGCAGGAAGCATCTCATTTAGAGGACTTGATATTCACTGAAGGATCAAGTCACCAATGACAGCAAACAGCTTGTTTCCAGATACACAGACACAAAGTTCAACTGATCGAAGATTGTTATGTCACTGTCCTCCAACCACAGCATGTCCATGAACATAAACCCTTAAACTCTTCCACTCTCAATCAAAGCTCTTTCCTATAATACATCATCCTAACAGACTAAAGTATGGAAACACAATAACCATGTTTATCACCTGTGTAAAAACGTTATACTTATTTACAGTACATTTACTTTTCAGTTAAAGGGATAGTTCACCCAGAAGTGAAAATTCTGTCATCGTTTACTTACCTTCATGTCATTTTAAATCTGTGACTTCTTTCTTCTGCAGAACACAAAATAAGATATTTTTAAGAATGTCGGTAACCGAACAATGGTGGTATCCATTTACTTCTATTGTATGGACACAAAGCCAATGTTCAGTTACCGACATTCTTTAATGTTTAATGTTTTATATTGCTCTACAAATTCCTTCATCATTAATTTTACACAGATATAAAAGAAATAATAATTGTAGACAGTCATATCTTATGTGAATAGAAACAGATGCTCAGGGGTTATCTCTTAGATCTGAACTCTGTCAAACAAATATTTTTTCTTCCTTAGAACTGTACCATCACATTCTCATGAAGGCCTTGCTTCATGTTTGTTTTCATTGTGTGCAAAAATGTTATTACTGTCTCAACAAAACAACACTAGTGTCAAGCCATGTACTCCTCTTTATTTGACATGATCAACCTCGTGTCTCAGCCTTCAAATTGTTGATACATTCTCATAATACACATTAGGGTTGAATGTCTCTGCAGCTCAAACATGGCAGTCAAGATTTTGTGGTTGTAGATCATGTGTCTGCTGTTGGGCATTGTCATAATTCTTGTACTGTATTGCTGGTTCATGCTAATGCTGAAATGATCTATTTAAGTACGGTAGCTTAATATGCATTCTATGCTACCAAAGATGACCTATATTTTCAAGATCAGTATACAAAAAACTTTGAGTTGCAAAAGATTTTGCAGTAATGCAACACTTTAATCAGTTACTTTACCTCTTTACTTTGCTTTACATCTGCCCCAGTCCTTTTGTGTATGTTTCTTATCTTCACTTTAAAGGCCTTCAATATGAAACATTGTTAGAGGCCAGAGGGAGTATTAAACTCCTTCTCTCTTCATGAGAACATGTCCCATTAAAGACATTCTCACAGTATTCTTCATATGGAGTCTGTATGCTGAGGGGCTCAAGCATGCACATGATTGTAATTCAGAATGACTCAGAGATCTTTACTGCTGCTACACCACTCAGAGGATCCAACCTCAAATTCCAACAGTCCCTCCATGTCTGAGAGCTCAGCCTGAGTCATCTAAGAGCGCTGAGAACCTCATAGAGAAAGAGGGAGAGTATCATATTAATTTGTATTCCTAAGAAACATATCTCTTTTAGGATACATCCAGAATTATTCTCCCAATGTCGAGAATTCTATCTAGATAATAAAAGTCCATATGAATTATTAGAATGCAGTTTTCCTCTCTTTACTCTCTGCTGCAGATTTGTTTACATCTCTGAAGTTTCCACATTGGGTCGATCTTAATATAAGCACACAAAAGCACACAAGCACAAAGCAATTCCCTGTAACAAATTACAGACTAATAACAATGGCATTAAAGTTCAATAGTGCAGGGTTTAGAATCTGTGTTACCCAAAAGTTTGCCTAAAAGCATCTAATAAATAACAAATTATATGCTTTGGAGTCCTGGAATGTGGTGTCTAAAACAGAGAGCTAATCTAAAACTAAAAAGTCTCTAAAAATTCTTAAAGTTATAGTTCAACCAAAAATGAAAATGTTGTCATGATTTACTCACTCTCTAGTTGTTCCAAATCTGTATACATTTCTTTGTTTGGTTGAACAGAGAGAAAGATATTTGGACGAATGCTTGGACCCAAACAGTTTTTTGACCCCATTGACTACCATAGTAGGAAAAAATACAATGGTAGTCAAAAGTACCCCAGAACTGTTTGCTGTCCTACATTCTTCAACATATATCATTCTGTGTTCAACAGAACAAAGAATTTATAAAGTAATTTTTCCTACTATGGTAGTCAATGGGGTCAAAAAACGGTTTGGTTATTCTTCAAATATATATATAAATAATATATCTTTCATCAGAACAAAAAAAGTATATAGATTTGGAACAACTCAAAGATGAGTAAATGATGACAGAATTTTTATTTTGGGGTCCTATTTCCTACCCATCCCCCCCACCCAATCTGAACATAAAGGTGCAACCCTCTCAAACTCTCTTGAGAATGAGCTATTTTAAAGCATCACCCCAAATGCGTAGGCATTTAGTAGGCATTTATTTTTGATTCACTCAAAAATAAAATAAAAAGTAATTATATTATGGAGACGTTTATGTGTTTTTTAGGAAAGGAGAAGTGAAACCTGCTTAAAAATCATGCATGAGAGCACATGACCAGAGTGAATGCAGCAACATCTGTTTAATTTCACAAACTGACAACCAGTATTTCTTTCTGAAATTTCTGAAATGTCTGAATGCATCATGGCTATAAATGTGTGAAAATCAGGGCAAATAAAGTCAGTTTCCATTATGACGTTTAATTTAAAATGAAGAGTAGACATGAAAGTCTCCTTTAATATGACCCTTTTGTTTTCAGTCTAACATGTGAAGGCAAATGAGCCACAAATTTGGCAGGCCCTGGTATTAGAAAAGTTTTAGTTCTATACTGCATTAAATCTTATGACATGATAATGATAATAACATTGTGACTTCCAAACAATGTAAAATGCTCAATGCAAAAAGAAAAATAGAATAATAATACTAATAGTAATCATTTTAGAGCTTACTGCATTCATTTTAAAGGTTTGTCAATAGACGTTATTTGTCAAAAAGGTGTATGTTGTCAAACACACATAGAAACACAAAGCAAAAGCATAATAGTAATAAGGTTAATACAATTTTTGAAAAAAGGCAAATGAGCGTACAGTTCAATGTTCTGTGGTAATCACAAAAATTAGATTTTTTTACATGATCATGTGATGTTGTTACGGGCCTTGTATCGCTCGAAGTGCTTGGTCAGGTCCTCGATGCGAAGATCTTTAAGATGCAAAAGGTGCTCCAATTTGTTGACCTTAATCTGTAAAATCTAGAGTAAAGTAAAACGTATTTAAGAATATTCAATCATAGTGGTTTCACACTTGAGAGTG
Source organism: Oreonectes daqikongensis (assembly GCA_026939265.1). NCBI lineage: Eukaryota > Metazoa > Chordata > Actinopteri > Cypriniformes > Nemacheilidae > Oreonectes > Oreonectes daqikongensis. The sequence goes on from JAOTQM010000049.1 coordinate 907,246, forward strand.
TGTTGGTGTTTTTAAACCAAAGATTTCTCATGGTGCAGTAAAAGAGTAGCTATACGTCACAAGCACTGTAGCAACTATGAAACACTTCCTTTCAGAGAAACTTTGGCTTCTACTGACGAAAAAAGAAAACCAATTATTGACAATGCTTTTAAAGTGATGGAAACATTTATCAGTTTAATTATTAACTTTAATCGATAATCAACTTTTAACTATTGAACTCAAAACTGTTCTTGTCTTTACTGACAAAAATCATAGCTGTTGACCTCATAGTGACTCATTCATCTTGATATAACCATCTCTAACACAATTCAACAGCAACCGGAAACAAATTCTGAAAAACATGTCCTGTAGCCCTTGACCACTTGCTGGTAGAACAGCACAGAAATGACACATTTCCCTTTTGTGACATATGCATCTTTCACCAGCTCTCGTTGTGCGCAAAAGGTGCATGAAGTAACTTAAGGAAGAATTAAGCCCAAACTAGAAAGCAGTATTTTAACATAAATAATGATACAAAAAAATCACATTAAATTCATCAAAATAGTTTAAATAAGTTGACTTTATATAAAACCGAGCGACTCACCTCAACAGTCTCCTGTAAAGCCAAAATGGTCTGCTCCTTTTCCACCAAGAGCAATCGGAAGCTTGGATCCACACTAGGCCCTAAGTTTGCTGCACTAAACAAGATTTACAACAACTGGATTGTAATGCAAACCTTATGAATAAAAGAATCACTCAATCTCTATTAAGAAATTCTATATCTTGTTTAAAGTATCTTGAATGTAATGTATGGCAATGCATGAATACCTGACTTTTGCTTCTTTCTTTACTATAGCAGGAATGGTATGCCTGGTTTCTAAAATCTGATGATTTTCTGTTGAAAACAAACCAAAAAAAAATTAACTTTATTTTAAATATTACACAATTCCACATCTAAAGGGTATAGCAATGCATTTTAATTGTTCGGTTTTAAAACCATTAAAGGCAAACAATGCTTATTCAACGAAAGATCACACCTCACTGCTGTAGGTGCTAGATCTTGGCAAAAAGAGCTGCTTCAGAATCCCTTCTGGCTAAATTCCCCCCCACAACACCCCGCATCAATTTCCTCTCTCCCTCCAGATGAGTTTTATTTCCCCATACTTTAAGATTTTCAGGCTCATGAGAATTGCTTAACCAAGAAGGCTAAACTAATTAGACTTTATTTGAACCCATTAAACACAATCAGGTTGAAAGGACACATTCACAGGGCACCAGACTAAAGTCCATTGTAACTCTGAGCTGAGCAGGAGAATTTTATTTGGCACTAAGCTTAGAACCATCAACACCAGCTGTGCTCCACCTTTTAAACATCCAACGAGGAAGGAACAGTACTTCTGAGGTATAGGATCTGTGTTTTCCAACAGAAATGCTTGATAAAATGATGTATCTGATGATGTATCTGTGATGAATTTGTTGGCTCAGTGATGTGAAAGGGGCTATCCAGTGAATAAAGCTTATATGCAGAGCCCTTTTCCCTCATGAAAATAGGGAATATGATGTGAAATGATGTCACAACCAAGACTTCCTGGTGATGAGGTGTGAGAAAACAAAGAGCTGACGTATCTGACCCCCCTCCGTGCTGACAATGCAGAACATTTGGCCTATATTTCACACAATTTACTTTCATACAGCATATGCACATTCAGTACAACATTCTACAATGTTTTTCATCCTAAGATAACAACTGAATATGTGACATGTAAAAATAATCTTGCTGACATCTTACTTGCTATTTAAGTAATAGTGTATGACAGATTATCAGAATATCTATGACTGCTGACCTTATGAACGCTTAGCTTCCGTAAAACTTTTAACATATAGTATTTACAAATCTTTATATATAACAGAATGGCTGTTCAAATGTGAAATTAAATAAATACTATTCTTACTAACATTTACACATTCACAACACTCTGATACACCAACAGAAATCTACATAACACATCCTCTGCTCTGGCCACATGATGACAACATCGGCAACACTGACCTCATCTGCCTCTGTTAGGTGGGTGGTATAATTGGTGAACCATTGCCTTAAAATGATTAAAAGTGAATAAATGTGTGCAGATGCAGGAGAATGCATTGAGGATGGTGTTACGGATATTTGTGGTTGATTCCCTATAAAAACAGTTTAAACCTTTGTGTCTCTTTGAGCATTGCCTGCATGTTATTTTATTATCTGCATTATGTCACAACAGGTTTGTATAACAAAACATTTTCTGAAGAGGTCTGGGTTTGATTTTATCTTGTCAGAGCCTCTTCCACTTACCTGATCTACCTGATCTTGGTTGTCCATTTGTAATGCTGTAATATTCCAAGTCCTATGAAAAAGGATAAGAGAAGGTTAAACAGCACACACTCGATTTAATACAAGCTCACAGACCTACACAGCAACTCACCTGTGTGCCTTCTACATGTAATAGTTTTCCTGCTTTCCTCTCCTCTATCTTCTCTCTCAATGAGCATAGAACTGGTTCGATGTAGCCTGCTGTGCTGACAACTATCTTCTTGACTGTGTCTGGAGGTACATTGAAGTTCAGCTTGGGAAAAACTTTTCTAAAATGAGAACATGCAAAACAAAATTTTCAAAAAAAAAATTATAATATGTTTTCACAACTAAAAGATTCATTTAGACCTACTTTTAAGCACGCTACTTATTTATTTCTCCTTCATAAATACTAGCCTATACGAAAAATGTTGTCTAAGTAGACAGCTTACTACGTCTTAAGAGCCAGACAGTATTAAACGTTCAGATGAAGATCTCATGTCCCTCTGTGTGTTATTGCTGGGGTGTAATGTCACATTCCTTCAATCGGAATGTGTAACGCGACATGCGGGGGGCAGATAAGCATTGAGATGTTTGCGTTAGTGTCTGCGTGGAGAACAAATAAATATACTTGCCTGTTCAGAGTGCTCCAGTTACACAGCTTCTGTTGCGTGGAATGTGCGGCTGTGTAGTTGTGTAGCTCCACTAATTTAGGGAAGAAGTGCTTCACAACTTCTGCAGCCATAACTGCATGTGAAAATTGAAAAATATTCATTGACAACGCTAAAAACGATACTTTCCATATTGACGTAGGAGTAGGCTATAGGCTATAGCTAAGAAAATCGGTAAACTAATAGGCATACATAAATTAACGTTTCCTTTTGTTTTGTTTCTGAAACGGCTAACATTAAAAAGCCTACGTTAACGTTAACTTAATTTACCTCCATCGCTAAAATCTCGCCCAATGTTCCGTTTTGGTCTGGAGAGAGGTATTTTATCTATCCACGCGTAGAGATCCTGCAAACTTTCTTCGTCAATTTTCCTGGACCCATCCATTATTTGAAAAAGGCTTTATTTGCGTTATTTTAAACTCTTCCTCAGTATCTCTCAGTATTAATATGGTTGTTTGAGTCGTTGCTAGGCAACCACAAAGCTACAGGGCGCGACAGAGGTCATCTCTATCGTTCGTCAAGCGATTCAAAATATCCGAAATAATTAACCCACAACATGAGAAAAGTAAAAACCTTTATTATAATAAAAAACTTAAACATAATCAATGTTATATTATTCGACTTACACACAGTAAAATCAGACCAGCTGAGAGCATAGCAAGATGAACACAAGGTGGGCAAAAACAGATTGGTTTGTCTTTGGGCACAAAAACATAACAATGATAGTAAAAAATAAAGGTGTACAAAAGTTATAAATAATACACAATACAAACAAATAAGTGCATGGCCACTGAGTGTGCTGATTTGTGAGCCACTGTAAAATCCAGTCGTTTTTGGTGTCATAAAACGTGTAAAACTAAATTACATGTACCTGGATGTTTTGCCCTTGAAATAAAGTTTCAATTAGGCTACAAATAAACCCCCTTTCTCTTCTATTAGAGACAATGTTATGTGAAATGAGAAGGAAGGACTTAAATCAGATGGATTTTAAATTGATATTTTTGCTGACTGTACATTGCTACTTTATAAAATGATCATAAAATGAACAATTAAGAAAAAATACATTTAAACAAACGAAATAAAAGTTTTAAAAAAAGTCGTACCAGGAACATAAGGAGTCTTAGAAGGAGTGCAAATACAAACGCTGAGTGTTAAAGAGAGTCCAAAAACATCTTCTGTAGCTTCACTCTTGTTCAGAGTCATACCACATAAAAGCTTTATTTATACTGCTCTCCTTGGTTTGCATATGAAGCGTTTTTTGAAGCTCTCAATGTTACTCATTCTGTTACATGTCATCTGGGCCTGACAGGAGGTTTCAGTGCTACTTTCTGTATTGCCTAGTGGATGCAAAAGAGCATTTAAAACACTTGGGTAAATTATCAGTTACATTTACCAAATTGGTTTTATAATAAAATAAATGTTTCCAGGAAGAGTTACAAAAATAAGGTAAAGCAAAAAATATAATGCACCTGAGGTGGAGCATAAGCTGCTTGTATCCCTGTGGGTTTCGCAGGAGGCAATGGAGGTGTATTTGGTTTAGTCACCTAGCAGTGAAAACAAGAACAGGACAATATTAGATTGTATTTATGTCAGTAGGGTGGAGTGCTTGCTGTGGCCTAAATTGTTCAAGTAAATGTTAAATAAATGACCACTTACAGATTTAAATGTGAGTGGGGGTAAAGGTTTTGATGGAGGAAGTGGTTTAGATGGTGGGAGCAGTGCTTTATCCTGAATAAAAAGTAAGCTGTTATTAAGCAGCTATTCTTAACAAGATATATTCTGGCATTTTGAAATGATTACCAGAATACTAATATTGACAAGGCTTCACCTGAACAGGATAAATGTTTCTGGAAACAGCAGAAGGTGTGACAGGTTTTGCAATCTAATAAAATATCAAAGTATATGTCAGTTTTTTATTAAAACAAGAATAGATTCAAATAATTATATTTTTATCATTTTTGGAGATTTAGTAGGCCTACCTGTTCTGTTCTGGTTTGTGGTGGTTGACTTGGAGGCTGTGCATGAGAAAGAAGAGGCAGGTTTTGAGTCATACAATGTAAACACTTTAATGTGACACACAAACTGAACAGCTTGTTTTGGGGCAAATGAATGAGCTTACCAGTGGTGCTGGTCTACAGGGTGCAGTCTGAGCAGACAGAGGTTTGCAATACACAGTTGCAGATGACTCAAGGAAAGTTGGTTGACCAATCCGTGGTCTTGCGTACTTGGGGCTGTTCTTTGCACTGCTCGGTTGGAATGCTGGATTGCACTGGCCTGAGGAAGTGTGGATGTCCTTCAAAGACCTATTTGAAGATTAAAAAACAAAACATATTTTAATATTAGTATTATAATTTCAAACTGAGAGTTTATCCATCTCATTTACAGAACAGATCCTACCGTTTCTTTATAAATGCTGCTTTTTTGTTTTTGCAACACATTAGTACTCCAATGATAACAATGATCAGGCCAATCACGACCACAGATGCGGCCACACCAATTATCGCTACATTTGTCACTGTAAATTAAAATGACATGTTAAAATGGTCGAAGACGGGTTCGACTCACTTAGATTTAATAAAGTAGTGTGAATATGGTATGGAAAAAAATGGTTTACTTTTTGAAAGTTCTGAGAGTTTAACATTACAATAGGGAGGTGCCCAGCCTGGATCACAGTGACATTCCCTCTCATGGTTACACACCTATGTAAGAGTGTACAACATAACAAACAGTATTAGTTTCCCATAATTCTTCCAGTACACGTATATAAAATTATACAGATATGGAAAAAGGAAAAAAACTACACACCCCATGTCCGTTGCATTTGTCTGAACATTTCTCAGTGCCATATAAACTAATGTCCTGGCACAGGCTGTTGTAACACACCTGTAAGACATAATAAATCATACATGTTGTTCATTATGTATGTTTAAGAGTCTTTTCATATATGACAAAGAATGATGTCATCAGGTTGAAACTTTACTCTACATTACTTGCCTTATTCACACCACATTTAGTGCCTGTTGGAACCATCCCTAAATCTTCTGTTGGTGAGGGATCGACAGCCATGTAGCAGATACTTGATCTCATGGTTACTTGCATTTTATTTTTTGTTATAGGAAATTCTTTTCCACCAGAACAATATATTTTACCACATTTCATGTGCCTGTAGATTGAGACATATTCTTGAGTCATCACAAAGGTGATTTAGACGTTTCTGTAAAAATATTATTTTGGTTTTCATCCACCAAATTCAAAATTGTATACAATCTGAATTACACTTACTCAGCACTCTTGGATGTTCTGTCCATTACATTGTAATGAAAGCAGGTATCAACATCTACCTCAGCATCTGAAAATATTACAAGATCAATTTTATAGTTTAATTTCTTATTCCTAATTTTGCGCATTAAACTTTAAAAATATGTTAACAACAGAGCTCTAGACCAAAATGTTTAAATGCATGGAAAGCAACGATAATGCAGTGTTTTTGCAATAAATGAAAACAGTACCTGATCCCCATAGCAACTTGCAATGTTCCTTATGTGTTGGACATTGTCCGTTGTAACAGTAACCCTGATTAGAATTGCAGGGCAGTCCGTTCATCTTATAATCATCATTGGAACAGAAGGCTGATTCTCCTGTACAGTACTCCTCCAAATCACAGTCATGAGCACTTTTTCTGCACAGACTGCCTGACTGCTTCAGCTTGAGAAGAGAATGAACAAATGTCAAATGAAGACAACAAGCTACTTTCCCAAACTCTTCGCTTTGACTGTTTTTGCTGTTTGATGACAATGTGACAGTAAATTTTTACAAAAACGTTTTTTCTGTGTAAGAAAATAAGCTGCTGTTTGGCTTGTTCATGAATACACTGTAATGATTTAGGGGTGCTTTGCTGATACCTGGCAATTATGGCAGCACTCTCCATGTGCACAATGGGAACCTTTGGTCAGCTGACAGGTGGAGGCATTGCAGCAGGGATTGTTGCATTCCTAAAATCATATGAAATCAAAATAATTTGGCTCAACAAAATGACAAGAGCAAGTGTACACTCATATATAAACAGTAAGTTTAGTGATGTCATCCTTGAAACTAAATTGCCACAAATGGGAAATTTTATAAAGCAACATGTCAAACCTCAACAGTTCCGCAGTCACATTCTTCACCCTTTTCTACAAAAGCATTTCCACACACTGGGCCACCGTATATTTCGCTGTCATTCGGCATGTCTAAAAGACAGCTGCTGTCATAGTTTTGCAAAAAACTCTTTAAGGATGCTTGACTACAAGTACTGAAGGCCTCTGGTAGGACAACCCTGTGGAAAAAGTGTATAAGAAAATTATGGTCTGTAACGACAGGTTTACTGTTCCAACAAACAGGTATGCACGGGTAAGCACATTCAGTTTACATTACAGGGAAGAATACATGATAAAAGTGTTTCTATGCTTCTAGTGTCATTGCATTTATGCTGAAGTATTTTTACAAAAACGTTTTAGTCTTACCCAATGGTTTCTCCCATAATACAGCCATTCCTTGAAGAACAGCCACATGTTTGATCATCATGTGACATGCCCAGATTATGTCCCATTTCATGAGCAATAGTAGAAGCCACTGCAATGGGATTGACATTATGGTCCTTTATAAAGAAAAACATAAAATCATTATATTTGACAACAATCAAAGCTTGTTTTCAGATCAATGTGTGGAATGTTTTTTCACTCATAAAAATGCTAGTAAACAAACCTGATTCACAGCACCAGAGGATTGAGAGCACATAGCATACATTGTAGCCAACCCAATTGTGGTTCCCTCAAAATCAATACCACTGAATCAAAAAAAGAAAAAGAGATTTCAAACCATTGAGGGATATTTTACAAATCCATCCTACAGTCCAAAAATAGCTCCTTAAACATTTTAAACAAGTCAAAATGTGGTAATCTTAGCAAAAAAAAAGCATTAAAGATGACTCACGTAATAAAATGGGCATTGTCATGCTTCTTTCTATTGAGAAGAGAATCCTGACGCCATTGTAAAAATTCCTTCAGAGTCTTATCTGGAACTTCACTGACCGTAATCATGTCCCTATTAGTCCAAATTTCAATCCCAACCAACCTGACACGTATGTTTAAAGGCCTGTAAAGCTAAATATAAATAAAATCACATATTAAAAACCACATAATACACATTGGTTTAAGACCAATACAGTATACTACGACACCTTGTCCACATGGTTTGCAACCAACATCATTCTTTCTTCAATTTTCTTCACACTTCCAAACTTCTTGTACTGAAAAAAAGTATATATATACAATTATATTGCATATAATATAATTTTTTATATATAAGATTTATATCTTTTTAACAATAAACACAACACAGCAGTACATTTATTCATACCTCCTCATGATCAACAACCAAAGCCATCTCAACAATCCGCTGTCCACCAATGGGGGCTTTGTTTCTCTGAGTGACAAAAATGAAGGTATTGTTGTAAAACTGGTATTCGTACAAATATTGTATGTAGTTTTGAGGAATAGTTTTAAGCTAATTTGTAGGTTACATATACAACAAAAATCTAATTCATGTGTATTTTCTACTCTGAAAACCATCACCATAATAGGCTACATATACTGTAAAATCATTTAACAAATTACACAGAATCTTGGTTCTTACCATATTTTTGCCTTTATACAGCCCACTAAACCGTGGTCCAAGGTCATAAACGGTGTCATTAATGTATCCAAACGTCCCCTGCTTAACCCTTAAATGCTCTTGTTTGAAAATAGCATGGTCCCCATCCACAGACTCTTCTAGGGGCTCAATTAAGTAAACTTGCTTTTCTGCTCTCAGAAACCCACTACAAAACAAAGAAGAAATATATTATATATATAATATTTTAATAAAGCAAAATGTTGAATCTGAGCATGAGCTTAATGTGTCTTAATATTAAAATGTTTCCTTACTGCATTCCAGAGCATAGCCCAACACTAACGGAAGAATCTTCAATGTCATGGATGTGTCCCTGATAGTAGCAGTGATCCTAAAATGTGCGAGACAAAATAAATGTTGAACAATGATATTAACAGATTAACATCCTCTGTAAGACAGATGTAAACTATTTTACTGTCTAAACATACAGTGTTGCCTGAAGATTTTGTTTCTGAAATCCCATCCTCGGTATAAAGTGACAAAGTGTAATGTTCTCCTAAAAGATCACTGAAATAAAAAAACACCATATTTAAACAAAAAGCACATTTTGTTCATTTATTCCAACATTCAATATTATAACAAGTTGTTACAATATTAATATGATTGTCTTACTTATTTCTGTGCAAAGAAATGGTTAAGTTCCTCCCATTTACAGCCAAGGCATATTCAAGTTTTTCAGGATACGTCTAACGGAGTGAAAGAACGCACACATAAATAAATGTACATCTTCAGCATCTTGTCTAACCAGCAGATATGCTAATAACCATATGATGCAGATAAAAAATACCGGACCTTCAGAGAAGATGCGCTCCTTTTAACTCGTTCTTTCAGTGCTTGAAGTCGAACAACATCATAGTGCATAACATGAGGAAGAACTGGATTCGCTGCCTCAAGATTCTCTAAATCATAAAAGAATAAACAATTAGGCTATTTAGTTTGTATGATTTCTCAAAAAAAACTTGTAAGCCTAATCACACAAACGTAAAATAATTCGCTGTACTAAATATTATCATCATTGTTTTTGCTCACCCCATGTATAAACAAAAGTAAAAAGTGATATAAATAATCCAGTGTATCGCATGGTTAATGTTCGGTGACACTTCGCCTGTGAACTCATGGGCAACTGGGAAATCGGCTAGGTTACTTGAAAGTTAGGCTACGCCCCGTCTCGGTTCGGCCAGTAAATTGGCATAAAAAAGATTACGACCTCCTCATTCGGTAAAAGCAAACTGGTCACTCGATGAGTCAGGTCCTTGTAAATGGTTCAAGGTGTGCGTGGGTTTTTTTTTGTATTAGCAAATGTTTTCATTATTTGTTAATTATAACTAGACTAATTATTCTTATTACTATTACTTCAATATATGCAATAAAAAACCGTATAGCTCTAATGTTAATATTTGCCCTAAAAATGACCATATAGACTTTCCCAATCATGTTATGAATTATGAAATTGAATTTTTTCCTGGTTATAATCCAATCCAGAATGTAGCCCTATCTGTGTTTTTTACATTTTTTACCATTTTAACTTTTAAAAGTGTGAGTCGATAGACATATGCATAAATACGTTTACATGTTTAGATTTTGCTGACATCTTGTGGTTATGTTATGCAAGTTCCGTTCTTTTTCCAGTTAAATCTGCGCAGGTTTATAGTATTCTGGTGAGTGCACTGAATAACCATTTATATGAAAAACTATTAAGAAAAGCAAACACATTTTCGTGACTTCATTTTACAGCAAAATAAATCAATAAAATTATAGGTTACAAATCGTATGACGCCTGCCGTCGTGTGACTTTTATTTTGAAACGTGTTTGACACGGAACGAGAGACGCAAAAAGTCGCCTTACAGAATATGAGGATATAATGCTACAGCCTGAACTGATTGAACTTTTGGGATCAGGAACACCAAGAATTCTTGCGGAAAAGATACCAGTAATTAAAAACAGGGAGACCGAATGGGTTGCATTTCAACAGAAAGAAACACAGGACGAGAGAGAAAATGTCATTTCGCCTTTCAGATTCGGACCTGAACGAATCCGTGTTGCTATAGAAGATGAATATTTTGAGGTAACTGTTAGGTTGCTAGCTAGGGTGTTACTTAAGAACGATGAAGACATGTAGTAAATAACGCTGCGATGTATTTATCAACATCCTGAGTTCTGAATGTTCCTAGTGTTTGTCAACAGGATGGTGACATACACAGACACATGTATCTACAGGATGTCGTAACAGCTTTGGCAGATGATTACCAACCTCCAACGTAAGTGTCTTAAGTTTTCCCTTTTATTTGCATAATTTTTTTCTCATCATATTTGTTTAATCCATTAAAATAAAGCCAATTAAATTGGTAATGTATAGCAGAACTATTATGTCACTGTCTTTACTTTATAGCATATCTGAATTCAAATGTCACATTGCTGGATGCAAACAGTTCTTTGACACATTGGAAGGGTACGAGCACCACTACAATGCCTTGCATCGCAATGTATGTTCCAGCTGCAAGCGCTCTTTCCCATCAAATCGACTACTGGACGTGCACATCTTGGAGTGGCATGACTCTCTCTTCCAGGTCATGGCAGAGAAGCAGTGCATGGTAATATCTTAAGCAAGTGGAAGTGTATTGAGTAATGCATGTTACATTGAGTGGTGTGGTCACTTCATGCACAATAACATTGTTATGTGTTGGACAGTGTTTTTAACTAGTTTTAAATACTTCAGTTTCATGAGGTTAATAACTGAGAATGTGCCAAAGCAGTTTTATTAATCCTTTTGACTGAAACAATATGCATGTAAAAGGCTTTATTTAAATATGTATTTAATTGGTGCCACATCATATCTTCAAACTAAGAAAAGGTCCTTGGAAAGACATCACAAAACTTCTGTTGTTTTGTTGAGTGTACTACTAACCACAAAATATGTCTTTGGTGCATACTCTATAAACTCTATTTTAAAAGGCTACACTTGTGTTGATAAAATTATAATTTGATCACAGATTATTACCATGTCTTTACACTCTATGCTACACGCTGTATAAAAGTTATGTGATTATAAGACAATATATTAACTCATCAGAATACATTAATATATTTCAACTTGTTTTTATAAGTTACAGCAACTTATCAGTTGAAAGGCCTTGTACAGCCATTTCAGTTATACATAAACATTTAAAGTAACCAAGTATATTTTACAATGTAGCTGCTTAAGACTAAGCATCTTATCTTATGCCGACACCTACTGGTTTCTATTAGTAAGCTGCGTTAGATGCTGTTCTGGTTTTAGTGGATTGAAACTGATTTAGAGGACAAAACATACCAGTTGTGAAGGAAAATATTGCCAAACTAATACACACCATGTTGGAACATAGAAATGACATTGAACTAAATTGTCTGTAATATCTGTGTGTTTTTGTATTCTGTTATTACTTTTCAGTATGAGTGCTTGGTTGAGGGATGTGGACTGAAATTCAAAACCAGCAAAGAGAGAAAAGATCATCTTATTAAAACACACAGCTATCCAGCAGACTTCAGATTTGACAGAACAAAGAAGAGCGGAAGGTTTGAAATGAATGCTGAATTTTACTTATGCTAAAATGCACAATAAGGAAGTTGCTTTATTTATTTACTGAAGTCTATTTCTAAACGTTTTCTTTCATTTGTTTAAAAAGTAAATATTTTGTATGTGATACAACAGAATACGAGAAAAAAAGACTACACAACAAAACGATGCACATATGGAAGTTTGCAAAACATCAGCTAGTCAACCAGAGATGTCTGAATCAATGGATTTCTCCCTGACCCCAGAGACAGAAAGTATGAAGAGAGTTCAAACTGAGCCAATTATTACAACCAATCCAAAACCACTATATTCATACAGGTTTGTGGATTCATGATCATATAATAATTATATAATTAATTAATCTGTAGATTCTCAATCTATGTTGATCATTTTTTCCAGAGTTCCATCCACCATTTGCTTTGGTCAAGGCTCAGTCAGAGGGTTTAGAGGAAGAAGAGGGAAGAAGTAGGCCAAAGCTTTTATTTAAGGCATACAATAAATCTTATGTTCACATGCTTGCTAAAAAACTTTTTTGTTCAAAACAGTATTTTTGAAATAAAACTTTCCTAAAGCAATCTTTAAAAATAACCTGTCCCCTTTTATACATTGGTTGGGGGTATGAGATCCAAAACAATGCACAACAACAATCTGTTGTTATTGAAGTCTTACGGTAAGTACAATATCTTACTGAAATATATTTTCTAATCATAAAAAATACTTTAGATAGGACTGTATATCTTTTTTGTATGTATTAAAAAAGCCGTAAGGTTTTCTTGTGTAACATGGTAGAATGCTTCAAATGAAGGCGAAAGATTTCTCGTTCGCTATATGCAACTTTTAGACGTCTCTAACTCATTATAAGATCTAATAAAAATTACCAGATGCCTTAAAGTGCAGCGATGTAGAAGTAATGAGATGCAATGCAACGATGTAGCCTATATTCTCCAGTCAGTCTCATTTTATTACAATAAAGCGTATAAAGGTCCCATGCTGCACCCGCTGACACTGTTTTAGGATGAATTCGGTAGCAATAATGTTTAACTTGAAACCTATAAGGTATATTTACATTGTTTTATTTGTCTTTGATATTTCTAGGCCTATATACATTACATTTTGGGAAGTAGGCTATTTAAGCAGTAATCTTATAAACAATTAGGCTATAAAGTTTTTTTCCTACAAAATTTAACGTTTGCTATACTGTTGCATCTCCGAAATAATTTATGACCCCGCTCGCACTGGTAAGTAACTTGGAACATCAAAACAGTAGCCTACACTACATATAAAAGGTAAAAAAATACATGAACAAAAATAAAAAAATGAGAAAGAATAATATGGTTCAGCATTTTAGTAATGAAAGTGTACAGTATTAGTCTCTGTGAGATTTATTGTTTTTTAATGCAAAAGATTATTTTTCTAATTTGTATGTACATATAAAATATACAATAATTTACAGAAGATACATGTAAACAGTGTATAAATATCAGCAATCCTATTTGCAACTTATTCAAATGGGAAATGCAAAATCTGTAATATATACGTGTATTTACAATAATAACAAATCTAGAGGTTAATTTTACAGTCTAGCAAACTAGCATATATGTAGCCTACCAAAGAGACATGGCTAAACAGACGACAAATCAAACAAAGGCCAAAATGTTCCAACGGAACGTAAAAAGAAACTGGAGGTTCAGTAAAATCATGGGATAACGGGAGATGCTGTTTCTCTTCATAGCAAATAAAACAATGAAATAAACAACGCATTTCAAACTAAATTGGGTAGCCAGTCAAACTATTGACAAAAAAACCTAAATGGCCTAAATGAATGAAGATGATGATGTATACCCGACCTGTTGGCAGTGTACATCTAAAATTATAGGGAACATTTTTTGTACGACATAGGAATAGGAAATATTTGGTTTTGCTTAAAATACGAAAGTGGGCCTGTTCATTTGAATAATGTTCACACTGACTTTACATTTACACCCGAATTATCAGCCTAAAGCCATGAAAGGAAACTTTGAATAGTTGAGCTAAAGTCTGTTTTTATTTTAGTAGCCTATTAGATTCTGCACTTATTTTAGAACCGAATGGTGCTTTCGCGCACATCGCATCAACAAGTGATAGCCTACTGGTCTGGAAACTTTTTTTAATCCTCTAATATATGCCTTCAGTAGAAATAATCTCTTGGAAATTATTTTTTCCTACAAAAGAAAAAGTCACTTAGTTGTGTGTCTGCATTGTTTTATATTACAAAATAAAATATTCGGGGGAATATGCATTGCACTCTAAAAGGCTTTCTTTATTCTTTAAAGCCAATTTTGGGATTCATTTGTCATAAACTATAAAATGACATGGGTAATTTCTTTTCAAATTATATATCTGAAGTTCTGAAGAGAACAAATGGGATATTTCACTCGTCCTTGAGTGGCATGAAAACGCAGCAGCTCGAGACGGTGAATTAGGCTATATGAAGAATGTGCTTCGTTGGTTAAGACAAGTAATACATCCCGTAGGTCACTGGCCCGCCGAAAAGTCCTGGGACGGGTAACGCAGGTCTATGAAAGGAACTGGACGGTCCGTAGAGGGATGGAGAACCAACATGTGCTCCTAGAGGGAACGGAAAAGCAAACGCAGGTAATAACGGCTTGGTTGCGAGCTTCAATTTCTCTATCTCGGCCTCTTGAAGTCTTTTTGCCTTCGCCCGTCTGTTTTGAAACCAGATTTTAACTTGAGTCTCAGTGAGATTGAGTGAATTGGAAAATTCCGCTCTTTCTGCGATGGAAAGATACTGTTTTTGACGAAATTTTCTCTCCAAAGCGAGCAGCTGCGATGTGGTGAACGGGGTCCGCGGTTTTCGGTTGTTCTTGTGCTTTCTGAGGGTGCACGGGGGTGGACTTGAGTGTCCTGCAAAACAAAATTCCACAAATTAAGTTGAGAATAACTGTTGCATATATATTGCCTTGATTATGCATAATAATAGCTTCTTTTCATTTTTAGTCATTTTAACAGGATGAGATGCTGATAATTAGCGTATAGGCTACTTTAAATGTCTACATATAGGCCTAGGACCTGAAGATAATGAAAATAAAATGTATAAATTGTAAACTAATAATCTATTAAAGCTGCAATTCACTTCCCCAGAAGTAGTAACTTTAAGATTTTTCTTGCAGGCGCACTAGTGAGTTGTTATGCCACTGTTGACGCCAAAAAGCTCTGTCACTAAACAGTGTCCAACACCTAACATTAACTCTTAATTTTAATGCAAAATGCAAAACATACATTACATCTACATTAGCTTGATTTATTAACTTGCGTTTCTTTATAATAAGTGTCATGCGTCACTACATTAAAATGGCAAATGACTGACTACAGAGTCCTGAATGTTGAACACTTACTTGGCGGAGAGGCGTACGAGGGGGTCTGAAACCAGCTGGACTGTCCCTTGTTACTAAGTTCCTCCATATCTCCTCTCTTGCAGTCAGATAGGTTGGTGACACTTTCCACTGGGATTTTTCTATCCGCGTAAAGAGCCATGGGTGAAAGCCTCAGTCGCTCATCTCCACCCGATGTCGGAGATATAATACCCGATTCAGATGACGTGTATAAAGTCCTCGTGGTTGTTCTGTCTGATATTAAAGATTCCACACTGAACGGAAGACTCGACGCTTTGCTTTTACATCCTTTGACAGTCGCTTTATCGTTGTTCTGAGCCTCCTCTTTGTCCGCGCTTCTGCGTTCCTGTGGTTTTCCTTCTTGAGAAAGTGGCCCTTGAATAGAATTCATCATGGATGATAAAGGGGCCATACAATAAGTATATTTGAGTCGTCCTGAATTTACTCGTCCAGCACTGCCTTCCTCTCTGTCGTCGCGCTTTTGCGACGCTTGCCTCACTCTCCTAGCAGAGCACACTGCCTGCTATAAACTTCCAAAAGTTCTGTTTTTTTCCCAGCCGCCCTCCAATCCGCTTGACATTTCACCCACATGACTTTCCGCGTGCCCGCTTTGATTGGCCAGTCCAGTTTCTTTGAGACGTCACAATGATTTTGAAAGAAATGTTGCATGGTTAATCATACTTGTCTTGCCGAGGTGGTTTATTGATTGCTCTGGGGGCTCCAGTCTTGGAGGCAAGGAGCCATTTGAGAAGTTTTGTTGCAATTAACCAGAGGGGATGTCTGTATAGTGGGCCTCCGTACTCATTAACTGAACGTTTATTGAAAACATACAGCGAAACAAACCACTTCCTCGGTCCCTTCGTTCACGCAGTTTTTGCTACATTTTCTTTATAAAATAGAGAAAATATTTTAAACAGACTTTTTTGCTTTTATGCAGAAAAAATACGCAATTATGCTGGGCATCTCATAATTAGGCTATAATTTTTAATTCAATGATCCTTTTTTAATTTTGCAAAAGTCATAAACTGTAAATAGCAGTTAATTTTGTTTACATGATTATGTTTCGAATCACACCAGGTCTGCTCCCCTTTAAAAAATAAAACGACCCTCAACATTTTCCTTAAAACTCTGACGCGGCAGAATGATGTGACTGAATTGACGATGATTTTGTCACGCCGCATTAAAGCAATTTAAAGCTTGTCTTGGCCCTTTAAGACTGCAAAAAGCCTCCATTGAGGCGCAACTGGCAACCCCTCACCGTAAGTCAAAGCATTTCATAACGCAGACAAGCCCTGTTTTGGAAGGCGCCAGTCTCGGCGAGATCAAAAAGGAAGCTACCTCAGGGAGAATATGCAACAGTTAACTCCACTTAACCAATTGTCCTCGAAGAGTTTAATGTCAAGGCAATAGCCAGAGGGCAATCAGTTCCCACAGACAGCGTGCACTACTCTGTTAACTGTTGCCTCACTAAATGTCTCCTTTCAAAAAGATCATTCTTATTTTTTGCGCATGCCTTACTATGTAAATTTATAAAGGTTGAATAAAGATTGTATAATATACCACATTTTATTTTTTTCTGCTGCAATACTTTTTGCTAAATGTTACATTTATTTTGCAGTTAGTTATGAAAAAGCACATTTTATTAGTTATGACCTAGGAACGTTTAAGAATGATCTTTAAAGTAGTCAGCGACCTGTGGATCATGACATTGATTTG
Source organism: Oreonectes daqikongensis (assembly GCA_026939265.1). Taxonomy (NCBI): domain Eukaryota; kingdom Metazoa; phylum Chordata; class Actinopteri; order Cypriniformes; family Nemacheilidae; genus Oreonectes; species Oreonectes daqikongensis. The sequence goes on from JAOTQM010000049.1 coordinate 924,596, forward strand.
ATGCGTTTCAAGATCTGAAGAATCCAATTCCCCTGGTTAATTTTTTATTTAAATGGTTCTTAGCTGAAAACGCTTGTTACTGTGTTTCACCTCGACAGTTGACCCACTATATTAGGTTGACTGTTATAAGCCAGATGTGTATTTTATACGGATCCATTTCAGACCCATGATTCATAGGTCAAAGACTTAAGTTTGGCAGTTCGTCATATTAAAACCAGTAATGTAATGTTATTCTTGATATTTTCAAATTAATAAATGCAGTCACAAACTAATAAATTACATTATTTAGAAATATTTAAAAGTTTGTTAAGAATTAGTTTGGCATTTTATATATATATCCACCCAAATACGCAGTTAAAAGAAAAAGCTTTATCTGCTGATACACACTGTCTGCTTTTTGTAAGGCGGTATTTCAGCAAAATCCTTGGTGAATGTATAATTGCTGGGCCCATGTAACCTCCTCCCATGAGAATACCACTCCAAGTGTTTCTCAAAACCAATGCACATATTGAAACATTTACAAAGGAAGTGGTTCTCTGATATATTACAAAGCAAAATACTGTAAGTAGTGTATGTAGTGTGTCTATGTGCTACTCATTACCCCAAAATGGCAAAAGCTGACACAGTTAAGACGTGACGGTCGTATGATATAAACAGAACTTTAAAGAAGATTATTTACCTATAAATAAACTGATGTTTATTGATAGTTTTAAAAATGTGAGAATCTGATGGTAATCCTCAGAAACAATATATTTCTTTTAAAATCTTTATTACAACTTTGCTATTAAAACAGTAGAATCTGTCTGCAAAATTGTTGAGGATTCAGTAAGAATGAAATTGCCACAGGATAAATTAGCAATGTTACTATATGACATTCTGTAATTCTTTTTAAACATTATTCACGATACTGTTTTGGTTCTTTAAAATGGATTTAATTGTATACATTGCATTATGACACTATCAGAAGCTGGATTTAGTAGTTCACAGTGCGCAGTGTGCTACAACATCCTTATTATGTGTTGACAAACCATGATTTTTATTTTTACTAGCTAAGATCAAAGTTAATATGCTAAAGAGACCACATTAAGCTTTATATCTGAGAACATCACTGTTGCCTTTCCTTCTATATAGCTATTAAGTAATTTCCTTTGCCATCATCTTCGGACGTTATTTCATCTCTGGGGAATTCAATGTCATGCCTAACTTTCCTCTAGTCTCCCTCGACTCTCAACCTTTTTTATTGAATAATTAATTTTTCCTGTTTCTCTTCTTGAGGTTAGTATAATTGCTGGAAATGTAAACACACAATGTTATTTTTTGGGAATCCCTCATGACTTGACTATTGCTTTGCCAATGGAACAATTGCTCTTAAGAAGCACAATACTGTTTATGTTAGCTCTCTGTGCATGAGTTCAAAGTTTTGCAAAGATCTGATTCTTGATGGAATGTTTGTCTATGTCCAAGGGGGTTACATAGATTTCTCATGCATCCTTAGCTTTGATTCTCATGTTTAAAAAAATGAGAGCAAGCAGAATTGCATGTTGATGCTGAGAGACTCTTGTGGTTGGAAAATGCATCTTTTCAAGTAGGAAATTGTCGGCAGGAATTTTAAAGTTTAGTTTAGAGTGATTTATTTTATGTATAATTTTGTCATTTCTGATTTACTTGACTTTAGATGAGATTGGACGAAGAGGGCGTCTGTTTAATGCCTATAAATTCAGGCTAATATTTCAGAACCATGCACGCAGCTCACACATTTGACTGCCATTTACACTCAAATGTGCGAAACGTAGCTGAACTTCAAGTTTCATCGCCGTCGTCCTGGCCCAACTGACATTAATAGTTCAAGACATTTCATACCCTCTCCAGCTGTGCTGACATGCTCTACAATGAGCCAATCACAGATGTGTGGTTATGCCCCCCCAATTAATTCATAAGCGCATTATGGAGCGCATTAAGGTCACAGTGCTATCTCATCTCTGTGGTTTTTACTGCTCTATTTTGTGATCTCATCTAGCAAGTTGGTGTCTCGCTAATCTGTGCCTCATTTTGCTTTGGACCATGAAGACCTTTGAGAAAGCAATACTTCTAAACATATAACATATCTGACTGTCATCCTCACAGATTTCCATCTTCATAACCAAGTCTGTGCTTTTCTGTAGTCTAAAATGAACTGTCCGCAAACATTAAATGTTGTGGTGTATCCATACAGATTGTATTGGCATCATGTTATGAGAATCACAGGCTTTTAGACGATCAAAGAAGATCCTTGCCGAGGTTTCAAAGGACGTAAGTAACCATTTTAAATGAGATCAGTGCTTTTGAATACTCCAAGGCACAGAACTTGAACTTTTGGCTTCAAGGTTTTTTGTTTTTTAATCAGATCTTGTTCTGTGGATAATATTTTGGCTTGTCAAGATCAATTTACTTGTGCACATTACAGTAGTCCAATCTTGAGTATTTTCATCTCTAGATCAAGCTGTGCCTTAGTGGGGTGCAGTCTATCCATGGCTCTGCTTAAATTTGGCAACTCTTGAGTATATTGTGCAAATAAGCTTCTCGCCCAAGATTTAAGTTAAGATATTTTTTCTCCAAATGTCATTTAGTGGTATTAAGGTTATTGTTTGCAGAACATTTAATTCTGTCAAGTAAGCGCATTATGCTAGAAAGCATTTGAAACATGTGATATCTTTCCAATTAACTTTTACATTTTTATTCATATACCTTTTATGAAAAAATCCCGTTTGAAGTATAATCTCACAATGTTTGGCTTAAGGCTTCCAGAGTGGTGCCCTGTTTCAGATATTTCCGCTTTTGACTCCAGAAGACATTTCTGTCACAGCGTGGAGGCAAGTAAACTATGTCAAAAGTCATTACAGACCTTGAAAGCAGATCTGTCCTTTAAGGTCGCCACAGAGTATGATGGCCATTTCCACAATGAGGATTAAAGTTGGCCGATCCGGTGCTACGATTCAGAAGCGTGACTGAACTTAAGCTTGAAATGTGGGCAAGCCTTTAAACTTAATATAAAAAAGAACAAGATGTGTATATGCTAATTGTGCCTTTTTAAAACTGCAATAAGCCCTCTGTGTTAAGTCTTTAGTGTGTATGCATAATCGCTTAAACTTTCAGAGCTCACCTATTAAGAAGTCAACTCAAACTAAGATGAAGGTCATCACAGGCGTACATTAACTGACCACTCACTTGAAAGATCCAGTAAGTGGCATCAAGCCCCAACAGGATTACATCTGAGCATTGTTCCTGGGTTTTTAAGGACACAATTGGAACCTTAAACCCTTGGAGTAGCTTGTCAGTGGCACAATGGGACACACTTAAAGCCCTCTGTGAAATAGTGGCCGGGATGAAGTGTTGATGTGACAGAAGTAAGCAGAGCACGGCGACTGTATCCCACTGAGGGAAAATTAAAACTATCATTTACATCTCACGGTTGTGACTGTGCCAAGTCTGGAGGGAATTACCTCTTGGATAATGATTATTGCTGCATCGATGACAGCAAACAAGAACAGCAATTAAGTTCCAAGCCTCTAAAAAGCGCCGTGTTAATGTTAACAAAACCATATATCTCTCCTCCCGAGGTGTCTCTTTCTGTTTCAATTCATCCATTTGTATTAAAAGTGTGTTTTGTTGCTTGTTTAAGCGGAGTAGAAGTATTGCTTCGTAGGGTGCATGGGTGACTTTGAAAAATGTCTGCATCAAGGTATTTCCTTACTGTCTGACCAGCGTTATCCTGCAGTTCTTTTGAACCAGAACCTAATAGGTTGTTGCGAGTGAAACCGGCGGAGGTCAGGCCTCATAAATGCTTAACTACCCCGAAAGGGAAACTGCTTTGGCAAGTTGGTCTTGTGTTTACGTCCCTGCGCATAGGGTTTCCTTAAGATTTTTTACTCTGCCCAGAGGGGGCACTTAAAACAGAGGCCTCGGGTGACACGGATAAGTAGAAAGTATCTTGACCTTTTATTTAACTTAACAAGAGCTTGACCTGACCCAATCAGTTTAGGCTAACATCATGGCCTCAATCCGAAAGCCATTTGACGTCCCCACAGAAAAATCTTGCCTGCTTTAGCTCAACTGTCACACTCGTGTTTTTAAACAATTATAAGGGTAAGCCGTCCATGAACTGCCGAGAGTCCCAGCTGAGAGATTTAACCCACCCCAGAGTACCTTCATCTATTAATCCAGGTTGTTTTTTAGTCAAATGTTGAAACGTCATTTGGAATGACAGACAGATAAGAAAAAACGTGCAGAGACTGTGGTGTGCAAATGATCAAGTCCACAACAAGCATACAATAAAAATGTACTGCTTTTATTGCAAATAACTCAATCCCTTGCCCTAACCTGCACCTCTAAACATGATGTCTTTGAAAGGAGCAAAACCAAATGAATGACTCTCTTGAGGCAATAACCCAGCTAGTTTTCTGGTTTTGGTTAGCTGGCAAAAATTAACGGGTTTCTGGTTGTTGAACATAAGTACAAAAAGAAAACAAAAGAAGAGGAGATTTAAAAAAAATTGTACGTATGTGTGACCCTGCCTATGAAACCCCAGCTAATTATAAAGTAATTTTGGATATATATTTTAGTTTTTATTTAGATATGTTACATAACGTAAAGAACATTCTTTGAAAATATGGTCTTGATATCAAAAATTGAATGTAAAGTGAAATATACAAAAAATGCATAAAAGAAGTTTACAGGAAATAAGAATACATGACTACAATATGACTACAGTTTTTTCAGTTATTAATATTTTGTTGATTTCATTTTATTTGTTGACTATAGCAGCCATTCTTCTGGATCTTTACATATGTGTTTTGTGTAATTTTTTGCCAAATTTAGGAATTTTAAGAAATAATTTACACTCCAAAGACAGTTGTGCAATATGCATACAAACTTTTTAATACATGTTTAACAATATATTTAATGTATATATTAAAAGGGCAAATATGTCAATTGTTTTAGAATATAAGATGTTCATGGTTTTGAAATGTCATCTTTCATATCGGGGTCATTCATAAAGCAATTTTCTCTGAGAAAATTGCATGTTCACATTTATCATCCCTCTCTTTTCAGTTTAGAATCCATTACTGTAAAAAATAACACTTAAGGTATACCACAAAGATGACGCCAGACAATTGCAGCAATTTTTCTTGACTCTAGCTGTGGATTTGAGCCAAAGATTTTTGAGGGAAAGCTAAGGACAATGAGCGTGGTCACATGGTTTTGACTATAGGGATGAGAAACTAATTGTGGCCATTTTGTGGTTTAGCGAGGAACCAAAGAATGTGACCACACGTTGGAATTCTCCATCCGCTCTCTGTCTGCAGTGGCTATCCATACAATGAATGAGTTTTCACAAAGTGCTTGCCACTGTGTGAATTTTGGTTCTTTAGCCCAAGTTTGATTGAGGCCTATAGATAACGGCCATTTACTGTAATTTACTGTAAAGAATTTTCTTGTCTACAGTGACCTTACTCATCTGCCCCTTAAAAAACATTTGCTAATGTAAAAAAACGTTTTATTTGTTACTCCAATTGTTCTATTCTATTATTTTGTCATTTTACTGTTACAAATGCAATGCTTTTTTTAAGTACAATGGGTCAGTTAAGATGGTTCTGGTTTATGAGCTGAAGTGTAAAGCTCATAAGCTCTATAAGCTCACATAGTTAAATAAAACAGACGTTATAGCCAGTGCCCAGCGTATTGCAACTTTCCCCTAATTGTACGTACAAGGAAGCAAAGAGAGAAAAGTGTTGAAAACGGAACTGTACGCAAGCTAGATCAAGTTGTAAAAACAAATCTCAAAAGTGAACACAAGTCATCTATCAAGAGCACTTTTAGTAAGGTTGATTTAACTGTTAACACTTATTATGCACTTGAGAGTGAGAGAGCGTTTCAAGCAGAGAGATTTCAGATGCAGGAGAATGCAGGCACCTCACAGCGAGGCTCTTTAACAGGTACTCACATGATTTAAAGGGTTTACTGCGATTACGCGTTAGACAGGGGCTGAACAAATAAGTCAGCCTGATTGTCCTGAGATTACAATTTCCAAGTCCTCCCATGAAACCCAGAACAAAGAGGAGGGAGGAGAGCAGAGAGGCCCTCTGAATAAACAAGCCTTAAATTCTCACTGAATCTCAGCGGCTCCGTGTTTGTGAACGCTTCAAGCCGCGCTTTCTCTTTGCCTTACGCCTAGACAAATTCTTGGTGGCAACCATAAAAACATAGAAATGAAAGCAAAATGTTTATTTTACACTTAGTGGAGGTTTGTGTTTTCATGTTGCCTCTTTTGAAATGCAGACTGTGGGTTGGAGGGGTGGGAAGGGGGAGCTTGCGGGAGGATGAAAGCTTTGTTGTGCTTGGGTTTAATGAGCTGGAAAATACAATTGCACTTTTCTGACTGTGAAAATTGCTTTGAGGGCATCATAAATTAGCTGCTGGGAGATACTTCAATTGACAATGCTTTGTGTGATTCTTGCACACGGCTCTCTATGTGTCAGTCGGCGTCTTCAGAGGGATTCAGCCCATAGAACGCAATGGAATCCGGGACGGACAGTCAACTTCTTTTGATCCTTTTTCCTCTTTCAGGCGAGTTTTTCCAACCGGTATACAGTGGCGGTCTTGTTAAATCTAATTTTGTGTCAGTTTGAAATGTTTCAGTTTGGGAAATGGACTTGATTTACAAAGAGGCAAATTGCATTCTAATTTTAACATTCAACAAGTTGTGTGTTTTTAGCCGGAACTGTGAAGCAATTCTGCATCACGCAAGACATGTCTCCAAACTGCACAAAATGGACCCGTGCATAAAATCAAGACTTGTGGTCAAACTTTCCCAGTCATGGTCCATATTCCACACAGTACATTTTTGGGGCCTATGCTAGCCCAACCACAGCATCGGTCGCAGCCCCGCATATCTCTGCATTCTAATGCGTCGGCCCCGCTGGGTTTTTAACTTTTGCTCTGTGTAATTGATGGCTTCCACACTCCGGCGGAGTTCCTCATCCCTCTCCCTGGCGATTGTTGGTATATTTCTGCGGTTTGGGCTCTCAGGTCTGTTATTGTTCTCACAAATAGAAGTGCAAGAGGGGGTTGGGTGAGTTCGAAAAAGTGTCCCCCTGATATTTAGTCAACTCCGAAGGGCACTTTTCATTCGGCCTTTGCAAGCTTGGCACATGCCTTCTGTTACTAAGTGGCTTTGCATTGAAAGACTCCACAGCTTCTATTCTTCGGCCCACTAGGTGCCCAGACTTACAGCTCTGGCAGCTGCTGGGCCCTCCAAAAGGGTCTATAGAGCGCTCTCTGCAGGTGTGCTCTCCTGCCAGAGCAATTTCCAATCAAAGGCCCTTTTCAGCCCACTCAATGGGAAGCTGACTTCGTATGTGCCACTGCGCGAGAGGAGCATTCACAATGGACGCCTTCTCTAAACAACGTCGCTCATATGGAGCGCTGCCATTCGGTCTTTTTCTCTCCACTTTTTCTGTCTACGATCAGAGCCAACGGTTGGCGCAACTCGCTTTTTTCGGATAGAAGACGGGCAGCTTTTTCCCCCTGCAATTATCAAACGAGTTGTTACACATTACTCATAAGGTGTGGCTCTCTCCTCCTCTGTATCTCAAAGGCCTCCTCTGTTTTCTGAAGAAACTGCTGGCAAGCTGAGACATCTATTCATTTGGCTACTTGAGTGTAATTGCCCAGCTCTTTGAAGCCTGTGAGAGGCGAGTGATTTCGCCCCTGCCCTTGGGCAATGGTGGCGACATCTCCGGCGACCTCTGCGAGCCCCTGCGGTCAGTGGAACACCTCCGCCGGGGCGGCCACCATACAGAGCAGGAATAATGCTGCCCAGGCTGCTCAATTTCTACTCCTTTTCATCTCTCCCTTTGAAACTTTTATTAACAACAGCTTTCACACTCATATCAACAGGCTTAAGTGGGGAAGGAGCTGACTCCCTGATGCTGACGGCCGAAGTCACCGCCACACGGCTCTCCCTCAGCTCAGCGAAGTTTGAAGCGGAAGCCATTTTGAGAAAACACAGACCACTCGGTTCACACCAGTTTTCCTGCTCCCCCCTCTGCTTTCGTGTTTTGAGTGTCATCTGCAATATCAAAGAAAAAGTCCCTGTAGTTGTTTTTGACGTAAAGTATATCTTAATCATGTTCTCCGTCTGCCACATCAAATGAAGAGAACTAATTTCATAGATCCTCTGTTGGGCTATTTTCCTTTTTTTTTTTTTTTTAGATCAAAGACAGCTGAGTTATAAACAACAGAGAACGTTAAAATGTATTCCATTGTATTAGATGTAGGCCACAGCATGTCTTGGTATGACAAATAGTAGTGGTAAAAAATCAGTTAAGAGCCATCGCATGTGCCAAGAACAAAAAGCTATGATGGGACAGACGAGCATAGACAGCCTGGAATGCTTTGAATCATTTGAGTGCCTGAACTAATTAAGTTTGGTAAGTAGATGTTATCAGTTCTGGTCTAATTTCACTAAGTACTTTCGAAGGGTTTTCTTGAATCAACTTCACTTCTTGTTATTGCCTGCCCAGGGCTGTTTACTTTTCTCTTAATTACATTCACAATTCGATAGGGTGAATTACTACTCTATGTACTAGTTGTCTGGAATTTTAGGCACACAATTCAAGGTGATGAAACGTAAATGAAATTACATCTGCTTTACAACATAACAAAATCACCTAAATTAGCACAGCTGGCAAAAACACTATGAACTGTTAACCTTAAAAAGCATAAATAAGGCAATTAAAAATGTATTAAAACGAAATAAATCAAAAACACAGACATTTGTCAAATCCCAAATGGAAGAAATACAGATGAAATCTATTTAATATCTCAATTATTTCTCCTAGACATCAATGAGATTAAATTGAGAGCAAATGGAAACTTTTGCTTTAGTCTCCAGCATCTCAGACATTTCTCCTAAAATATATCTCTTTTAAAGTTTCAGATAAGATCTCGACAATGTCAGAAACTGGGTTCAGACTTGCCAGTCCAAGTTTATTATTGAAGATTAATTGTTTCTCATCAATTTTTACCCAAATTACGATTGTCTCATTTGTTTCTATTTTTATTTCTCCTGAACAGTGTTTTGGACAATCTTGGACTTAGATTATACATAAATGATACACAGCTGAGAACTGAGATCAAGTCTCCTGGGGATAAAAAGGGCATTTAAAAACATTTCATGATTAAAAACATTTCACCATTAACCTAATGTTTTTATTTTTTTATTTTATGAAATGTCAGCCTTAGTGACCCCTGCAGTTTCATAATCTATCTGTTGTTTTATTATTATAGGTACAAGCTGTTATAATAAAAAATCTTATGCATTTAGGTTTTTGAAGGGAATGTATCAGTGTCTGTAGTTCTCAAGAGTTTGGTACCGTGAGCCTTCAAAGATTAAGTCCTGTCTGATAAAAATGGAGACCAGGTAGATACCAGACATGCAGACCAGACTCTTTCCACTTGGTCTATGAATGCTTCAACATGTATGATGTCACCTTCTAAACATACTTTGTCTTTCTCAGCCTGTCTGAAAACGGAAACAAATGAAATCTCCCCCAGCCCAAAGTCAAGCATAATGTAAATTCAAAAAAATGTATCTGTCATGTGGTACACAGATCTGGCCATTTGCCTAATTTAGCATAGCTGTTAAAAACAAAGATTAGCTTTTTCTGTAAGAGTAAAATACCTTCTTAGCATGATATTTAAGATCTGACGTTGCTGGCAGGGTGTATTTTACACCATTGCCTAAAGACATTGAGTCCCGTCTCATGCAGAGAAAAAAGAACACAAGGCTATTATGGGTTTGATCTGGCTCCACAAGCCTCTGATGATAGTCTCAGAGGGTTAGAAGGTCAAAAGATGCTTTCATAGTAGCACGGATAAAACTAAGCCTCGGGAGACGACAGATTGATGAGACTAAATTATATCATAGACTTTGCGCAAAGTATTAAACAAAGATACATGTAATGAAATACTGAGGGGCAAGATCTACATGTCGCCATTGGATGGACAGCAATAAAACCAAACAGGGTTATGAATATTGCATGCTACTTGTATTATTTGCTTTGAGGTTTTTAAGAGAGACGCATTTCCTGTAGCCAAGTCAGCTGGTAACAATTTCAAGACATATTAAAGCAAGTCTTTGCCAAAGAACTTCCCTTTGGGATATTTCAGGGGCTACGTAAACCAATAATGTGATTATAATCCAGTTTAGTAAGAATCACTAAATTCTGCTTTATTTATATGAGACCCAGTTTAAAAAGAGTCCAAGCTTTCTTCGACATTTAGTAGCTTGTTTTATTTTAATGCAGCCCACTAAATTGTGCATTTTTTCATTGCCAGGCTTTGGAGTGCTAGACCTTCTTTTGAAAGTGATGTAAACTTCCATTTAATCTTAACCTGAAACTTTCACAATATTGTAGAGTAGATAACTACAGTGATAGACAAAACATGGATCAAGTAAGCACTATAAAAGTAAGCATATCACTGTTTACTCAAAACTATGTTGATATATTGTATTGTCTCATGCCAGCAGCATCAGTCTCTGCAATAGAGAGCTTAAAGAGACTCATATTAAATCATACTGATGATTTTGTTGTTCGTGTTTATGGACGGTGAAAAATACAGTTTAGTGCATTTGTCTGCTTTTTGGCTTCAGTTTCATGTGAGTGGGTATTTGAGAATAGTGTTCACATGGGGCATTCGTTATCTTAACAAGCACCATATTTGACCCTGGATGTATGTTTTTCTCTGTATGTCATGTCCTATTACTGACTTAAATAGCTTTAATGTTCTTTTGGTGCAGCCTTTGAAGAAACACCAGATAAGTGGTTATACAGTATATAGAGTCTTGTGTACTGTTTTTTACTATTTTATTTACATTGGTGGCCATGGACAACAAAAGCATCCATTTGGGTCCATTTTTCGAAATTGAGATTTTTACATCATCTGAAAGCTAAATAAATAAATGATCTGCCTATTGATATATGGTTTGTTAGGATAGGACAATATTTGGCTGAGATGTAACTATTTAAATCTGTGGAATCTGAGGGTGCAAAAAACATCAAAACATTGAGAAAATCTCCTTTAAAGTTGTTAATCAGAGACGCTGTAGCAGGCCGCTGCTAAGAAGAAACAAGTGTGGTTTTATGCTCTCTTTTGTCTTACTTAAGACTTGTGTTTTGTGATCCAGGATCACATTTATCCTTTTCGTTGGTTATCTTATTATTGATCATACTCCTCGTACATATTTGATTTAAAGACAATTATATCTTTCTTATCTATAAAATGTTTACTAAAGGACATGTGAATCTCCCGATCCCCCTGTTGTTTCTCCTTCACTTAAAGGTATAGTTCACTCAAAAATCAAATGTACTCTCATTCATTTACTCACCCTCTTGTCATTTCAAACCTATATGACTTTCTTTCTTCTGCAACACACAAAAGAAGACCATTTACCAACATTCTTCAAAATATCTTCTAAATGATGACAGTTTTAAGTGAACTATCCCTTTAACACTGTCTGTTAAACACTACACTTTTATTGAACTACTGAATCTTGGCAGTTTATTTACTTGTATTGTATACTGTATGTGCACCCTCTAATCCTTAGGAAACCATATCTATCTACATGACATTGTTTGCTTTATTTGTTACAGTAAAGTAAGCACACAATATGTTTCTTTTTACTTTACTCGCAACATAGAGCCAAGCAAACAATAGGGATGAAAGTTGTTCATGAAGAGTCTCAAGTGATAAGCTGTCTTGTTGGTCTGGTATTGTATGTGGTTTTGGCAGACATGTAATTATGGTTTCTGAGGTCTGGAGCCAGACAATCCTGAGGACAATGGCTCTGAACAATATGCAGGCTGGACATGTGAACCCTATCTCTCCCATCACACACAAGGATGTCCAGTGTAGTGTAATGATATACAATTAGAAAATGGATATTTTAGGTCAACCGCTTGTTTTGACCACTGGCTGTTTAACCTGTTATATTTGTATTTATCTTTAGAGAAGATCTGTGTTAATCAGCTCTGAATGAGCGGGACTGTTTTAAAAAACACTTATGGTTTTGTTTCTTTAATACTCGGGTTATAAGAGTGTTAGTGTGTTTGTTATTTGCATTGCAGATTGAATATGCGTATAAGCGGATTCTGAGTAATATGAGTGAGGTGATTCTGGTAAAAGTCATTGGGGGCATTTTGGATAGCACTTGAGAAGTTCTGCATGTTCTTTGAAGTCTCAGTGAAGACGAAAGGGTAGGTTTTGACATGAGGTGAGTTTTAACATGATCATCTTCCTATTTTAAAACGGTTTTGTGAAATCACTGTACATTTTGGAGGGTTCCCCCCACTGTATGTTGTATCTGTTTTACTGTCAGAAAAGAAGGTACAAAAGCTGTCACTTGCATAGTAGCCTACTGTTTTAAAAGTACACCTAAAAAGTGCATTTTAGTCTCAAAAGGAGCATATTGATACCAAATGTATAGATACATGTGCAAAAGGGTACCGCCTCAGTGACAGCTTTTGTACCGTTTTCAGACAAAATGTTTGATTTGAAATTTGTGTTTAAGGCTTTTATAGAACTGGATTTATCTAAATTATCAGCATTAAATGTCAATTATTGTGATAAAATTATTGCTGACTTTTTTGCCCTGTAGATTCTGTAACAAGCTCTAATCTGCATCAGTGTTTGTACAGTACAGTAAGATACATTATTTACAGTAGGCTATATAATGTGATACAAATGATAACTACTGTGCATTGTGTTTTACATGGTGTTTGTGCTTAAGTATGAAGGGAAAACAAATACCACACAGTTACCCATCCTATGGGGAAATAGGAGAAAATTGTACTCATTATTACATAATTATATTCTCATAATTACATAATTTCTCAAAATGTAATTTTTATTTAACATCACATTTATTTTAAAATGAGGTTTGTAACACTACTTTCTAAAATATTTGGTCCATAAAGATGATATATATTGTATATTGGCCTGGTTTGTGAAGTAACAAAAACTTTAGGTTATTAGTAGAAATATCATATTAAAGTTTGAGACACTAGAACTGCGTTACAGCCAAGACCGATCGTCTAATTCGCAAATGTTGTCGTAGTGTATATTGTTTGTCAGTCTTAGGTTATTTACACTTATTTTGCTTATTTGTACCAGATTTCATGATCCACATTGCACTCATGTACAGTTTTGCCAAGCTTTTTAAAATGACCTTTATTTTGTTATCATATCTCTGATCACGTTACATGCATCTATGAAACCGTTCCACGTTGCGAGTCGAAGCTTCCTTTGTTCATCCAGGTCTCTGTCAACATCTTTAAGAGCACCAAACTCATCTGACATAAGTGCAGAATTGGGCTGAATATTGTAATATCATACTCGGGTTCCTAAACTGGAAGGAATGCCTTCATCACTCTTGTGTTTTTGAAGTGAAGCTCTATTCCTGAATCCCTGCGGCATGTAAGCCCAAACTTCTCTCTAATCAGTAAAAGTAAAATACATATTCAAGAGACACCTACTCTGCCGTAAACAACGCTGCTTTGCATTAAGGGCTTGTTGGTAAAAATGTCATTTTTTGAGTAGTGTTTCTATTGCCTTTAAATCAATTGGTTTTGTCACGTCCTTCAGGGCTCAGATTTGGTGCGGAGCAGCCTGCTTCAATTAGAGTGATGGAACCCATGTGGCTGCTATCAGTGCTGCCATCTTCTCCCCACGGTCTCAGAGAAGACTGGCTCCTCTCCATAATAAGCAGAGAGCAAACACTCTCTCTCTCTTGGTCTGTAATATCACCCCACACCTCTGCACTACACCTCCAAGCTGACCCACATTAAAGCAAACCCAGAGGTTCAAAAGCAAACTGCTCAGGCACTTCCTATGCAGAGCGCTGTTGATATGAATTACTATCTCTTCTTCAAATGGAATCGAATGTGTGCGCCTTTTCCCTCCTGAAGAGGTGAACGCGTCCTCAGCGGAGCAATGTTTCTAGTGTTTACATATAAGGTGATATTAAATATTTGCTTGCTCCGGAGCTGGTCGGAATGCAGAGGGCTCGGTTTGATTGAAACGTTTTATTAGGTTGTAAGAGCTGATTTCCCAAGAGGGGCTGTGATGTTATCTTGATTTTTTAAATAAAGATTTAATAAAGCTTTGGGCTCAGATTAGTTGTAATGACTATTGAATGTGTGTAGAATGCAAGGTGTTTCTTACCATAGGTTAAAAGTAGTATGCCCCACTGGATCCCAAAGTAAGGTTACACTGTAAAAAAAAATGTATTTTACAGAATTTTCCTGTTATTGTTTACAGATTTTCCAAGTAAAATGTCAAATAAATTGGAATTTTACAGTTTTGTTTTACAGAATTTTCATGTATTTTTGAAATACTGTCTAAAACGTAAAAATTACAGAAAAAGACAACAAATTGACAAGAAAACAGGGAAAACATGTAATCATTTTTTACAGTTTATTTCTGCCGCCCCAGAACATTTCAGATTTAAGTTTTTTTTTAACAAGATTCTTTTACAGTTTAGTCCTTAATTGCGGTCAAAAACTGTAAAATTACAGACAAAGACCGCAAATTGCGATTTAGTTTAGTTAATCATGAAGACTAAAACATAACAAATCAAGCAGGTGCTTTACAAAATAGTAAAATATAAAAATAAGTAAATATGATACCATATAAATGAATGAGTTTTTCTATAACTTTCCTAACAGTGCATGAATTCTGGCAATGTCTTGGTTATGGGTTCAATAAAGAATTCTTATTCTGATAAAACATTCACCTTACAAACTATGTAATTGTACAAGTATTTGATGAAAAATGATACAGTACAGTACAATACAGTCACATTGCATTCCTAAAATCATGCAACATAGTATGATTGCAAATTAAACTAAACAACTAAACATATTCTATAAAGACCATGCAATAAAAGTACATTTAAAGAAGTTTTAGCCTGGACCCTTACTGACTCAAACTATGATGAATCTTGTTTGATTGACATGCCTGGATACACTGATACCATGTAGCCTGAGGCAGGAGAGTGAGAGGCAGATGCTCAGTGAGAGTCAGTCTGCATGGGTCACGGACGCTCCACTGGCCGTGCAGTCCATTGATCTCCAGCTCCTCTGCAGCCGTGGCACCAGTCCAATTAAAGTGTGAAGGCCCGAGGGCTCCAACAGGAGTGCTGGCATGCCATCGTATGTGAGTTAGGCTATCTGCCACTAGAAAATTGTCTTAAATGATAAATAACAAGAGCTGGCTTAAGGTTCATTTTTCTCTTTTGCATTTTCCTGCTATGTGCCTGATATATCTCAATTGAAATGTCAACAGAGTTCTTAGAGATTTATCTCAGATAAGGAACATTTTAGATTTCGAACTGCGGTGTTCATTTCACATTTCCTTGCCGCTCTGCAAATTGCCTCTTTAGTCGAGTTTGCATGTCATTTTTCTTGAATTTTGCACTTTCAATAAAACGGAATATAGTGCACATTGTAAGTAAACTTTAAAGCAGTGTGTTGCCGTTTCGGGATGGCGCACACATTTCTTTCATAAGGATGAAAGAGTAAAATTCATGAAATCTGATCTTTCTGTTGCAGGCACCATTTCATGCTGGAACAGCATGGTCTCCACTATAATTCAGAGCCATTGGAATGGATGGGGCTTTGACACGCAAACAAAAAAATTCTCTAAAGTAAATGTTTCTGCTCAAAGCCAACTGTGATTTGGAATCACATTATCAAAGCCAACTGTGCTCCGGAGTCTGGACAGCTTGGAGAGTCATGTTATGTACTCGAAGGACTTCTCCTCTACGCGGTCTTTACTCAACTGAGACGACGGCTGCTAATGTGCAGTCCAAAAAACTGGACAATGATTTATCCCACCTTATTCAGGCATCATTTGTTATCCAAACGCACAGTTGCACAGGACAAACAGTGTTTGGGATCAGCTGTAAAGATTTAGGCACGGTGAACTGGACAAGATCACATCCAACGTTCTTAAGCATTGTGAGCATTGTGAGTCCGACAGGTCTTAATCTCACTATGGTGCCTATAACTGGAGATTTTATGAAGACAATGGAAATTAGAATGTATGATAAATGAATCATGCAGTTCAGAAAAGAAAATTATTCATTTTTTCTTATTTTAATCAGAGTAAAAAAAAACTGTAAACAAAACTCAATTTATCACCCAAGTCCAACCACAGAATCTGTAAAACATTGGAACAAGATACACATGAACAAGAGCTTGACATGGTACAGTACTGTGTTGTTTTAGGGTAATAAACCCATTTCTGTCAGGGGAATGTCCACAGGGGTTATTTCATCTGCTCTGTTTAGAAAGTGCTATACAACGGGTGACCAATTTTGAAACGCATGACATTTTAACTGTTATATGATTAATGCAATAAATGATCATTCAAGCACTTTGTAGTAATAAATGAAAGTAAATAAATAAATGATTTATGAATAAATGATGAGAACACATTGAAATGATTCTGTCAGCCTTAGTAAAATCAAGCTCTTAAGCACCAATTTTACGAACAAAAGTTTCAGAACCGGGTTCTGTTAAATGTCGAATGTACCCACAGACGCACGATTCTGTATTCTGTAAAGACATGCATGGCTTTACATCAACGTGACAAATTGATTGAAACAATGTCCTGTACTCTGAAAAGCTTTTCTCCCATTTTTCCTCCCTCAAAAGTGTATTTACTCCCATGCAAAAAAAGCTACTGTAATACCGAGTAGGGTTATCTGTCACCCCCCCCCCCCCTCTCTCCATAAACGCAGCTCTGCGACCCGACTGTCTTTAACCCAGCTGATAACGCTTTAGCCTCCTCGTAAAGAATAGGTCTCTTTTAAGTGATCCATTAACATCCTGTCCCCAAGAGTCTGCCTGAATCTACTGAAACAAACCAGCAAACTTTGAAAGAAAACAGGATGACAGACAAGCTCCAAGATCAAAGACCCCCTTCGAGTCCCTCTACTCGTTCCCCAGACATCTCCAGGCCTCCTCCCTAATGTTTTCAATTAGGGCCTCTGAGAATGTTTCAAGTCGTAACGTTATCAATTAGTCAGCAATCCCTGTGTTTGCTTCTAATGGCTTCGAGTTAGCGGCAAAGATTTAGTGCCTAAGAGGGAGATATCAGTACAGGAAAGAAAGGTTTTCATGTAGGGGAATTTACGACTGTCTGCCTACAGGTCTGCTTTTCACAATTACATTCTCCACGGTGGATTTGGGTCTGCAGTATCCAGTCATTGTTGACTCCTTTGAAAAACTCGTAATGAAACTAAAAACAGCGCTGTAATTCTGTCACTGACAGCTTTGTTATCGTTGTTATAGACATTTTGTTTGTTTGTTTGTAGGTATAAATAACAACAATGAGAAAATGACTGAAATCATACAACTTGATTTGAATGTTATATCAGTTCATGATATAAGCCATATTCATTCATTTTTCTTTTACTATGATGCTAGTAAGCGTCCTGGTTTACCCCTTCATCCATCTATTTATATGGCCTGCTCAGTGGCTGTATTGGAGAGGTCAGGGGGCTCCAGCTGGCAGGCAGGGGCCACAGTGGGACCTGGAGACGGGCATTTCAGACACCAGCATGGGGGAGACACTTTCACCTGACTGAGCGCTGGCCATGTGTTCCACCCCACGCTGACTCTGTACACAACCTCCACAGCTCCACATCAGTGAAAAGAGTGGGTATTATTTCGGCATTATGGCTTTGTTTTGCTTCTCTTTGGCTTCATTCTCAACCTATTCATTACGATCAACTCTGGTCAAAGACTATTTAATGTTACATTGCAATGTAAAGTGTAATGTTAGAGGCCACAAGTTTGACAAAGTGCTCAATCATCATTTGTTTTAGATAATGACTTATTAATTCAATCTAATTTTAATTAGACCTATAATCTGTATGGAGGTTATTAATACAAACATCAATATCTGACAACGGTATGGCAATTCAAACCAACAAGTTTACCACTGATTTCTAAAGGAGTGTATAGCCAGGGGCCAAAAGAGAAAAGACATAAAACTGCCTTAATGTAAATGTCATTCGGGTTGTGAAAAACTAGTTAATTATCTGTCAGCAAAATGATGAAAAATTGATGCTCTCAATTGATGTTACACATTTTTTCCCATCCCAAAGGACATACAGTAGTTTGAAATAAGCATCGAGAGATTGTAGCCTCAGAGTAGAATTTACATTTATCTTTTCAATGACAAGATGCTAACCACAGATCAATTTTTGTACAGTTTTGTGCAGATGGGTCAGGAGCTAGAGTAAGGCATATAAAACAATATTTTAAGGCGTTACGATCTTGAGAAAGTATGGCACGATCCTTCATTTTTGCCATATTTTACTGCAATTTTAATTTAATGAATTATGGAACACCCTAACTTATATTTTAATACACCGTGGGGCAAACTAATAATGAAAGCATTCTCTATTCCTGCAGATGCAAGTGTGGTAAGTATGAAGCGTCTTTATTATCTGATTTCATTAGATTGGTTAGAACAGCAAAGTGTTTAACAAAGAGGTTTTTATTCCATATCAATTAAGTACATGTCAGTTCTGAATTGAGTAATTACCTTTAAAAACAAGCTCTTCCCTCTTTAACAGCCAAATGAGGAGTGCCCAGCCTGCCAGCTGTTCTTCTCCTGCCAAAGTACAAAACCCCAAATGCTTAATGGGCCATTTTAGGCCTCCTGAAGTATCAGTCATCCTCTGAAACAAAATATTATTTAAATAGCTCTTCGCGAAGTCTCGGTTGTTTGTTTTTCCATGCGTGTTATTATGTGCGTGGAGATTTTACAAATGAAGATGACGTTATTCACAGCGTCCAGTGGTTATACAGCCAGAAAGTATGCTAGTATGACAACAACACTTGTTGATGTTTTTTATTTCTTGCTTTTTATTTTATGTTATCATTTGAAGATTCACTGTCTCTTTGCTTGTGAAACAGCTGGTTGAATGTTATGGCACAGGCTTGCGTCCCATTAGTAGTTATAAAGCTCTATGACTGTGTAAAACCATAAAACAGGTCACAGCTGAATGTATGAGTGTCCATTTTCACATTAGACTAAGAGTGAACACATGTCCCGTTGTGCTGCCGCGGAGTCAGGTTTCATTTCTGAAGGCCTTCGGTACGCAGCGCTTCAGACTCGCTGTAGATGGCAGAACTACCGCTGACCTCAAAGCTTCAGCCTGGCCAGCTCTCATGACTGTTTATTAAAACTGCATGATTCACGCTCTGCCAAAAAAGCCTTTTTTTCTCATTGGGAGAGATGCGTTTATTATCAGGGCAGCCTGGTGTTGCTATGGAGAGCAGGGGCTGATAGCCTGACATCAGCTTCTTCCAGCCTGACGGAGGTAATTGTTGTTTGCCTTTTTCCAATACACAAGTGCATCACTTCACACGCAGATGTAACAGCTAATGTTCTAAGTGCTGGCACGATAGTAATGTAATTTAAAGGCGGTTTTATGAAAAAATAGCATTTGCAGAGTGGAAAATGTGTTTAAATAAGAAGTACAGATCACAGTAAATAGCTATTAAATGGATTTAAGTGTTACCATATGTTTATGCATGTGTTTGTGGCAGGGAAGGTGTGTTTGTGTGTGAGTGTGTGCGTCTGTTTGTGAACTACAATAAATGTATAATTAGGCGTTTTAAAAGAACCTAATTAAGGGGACTTTAAAACGCAGGGCAGCCCGTAGGCACGGCTGGATTTTATTGATGTTGCGAGTTTTCACAAGTTACTGTCCAGCTACGCTCAACCAGTTATTACATTATTGCCTTAAAATAGTTTTTTCTTGTGCTGTATGCTTGTCCGTTAGTCCCACTTATAAACTTAATAATACAGTTTGTACTAGGGTTGTCACTATACCATAAACATATCTCATACCAGCTGAAAGTATCACGATACCAAATAGTATCACAATGCTGTGCCATAATTCGAATCTACAAAATAAACCAACATTTTCTAAATACACAGATCTAGATGAATACATTTACCTAAGTAAACTGTAGTATACTGTAATATGTTATAGTATTTCCACACTACAATATTTTGTATTTTAAACTATAGTGTTTGGATCAGTTGTAGCAAAATACTATAGTGAACCTTAATATTTACTATGGTAAGACACAAAGTTAGTAAAGTTTAGTAAAGTAAATACTAAAGTACACTAGAACATATTTCACGTGGGAACTAATTGAAAACTATTTCATTTATACAGCAATGTTTAAAAAAGTGAAATGTTAGCTTTACTTTCAAATGTGAAACTAAAATGAATCATTCAACCGATTCGTTTAAAACGGCTGGTTTATTTAAGAACGATGAATGACTCACTGAATCATTTGCTGTTTCTCAATATGCGTACTTCATTGATCTTGTGTGCTCTACGTCATCATTAACCTGTCAAAGTGAGGTTCCAATACTCAAGAACAGAGAACGCATGGAAGTACCCGGATGTGTTCATGATATCAAGACATGAATGCAGACTGACATACCGAACCCGCTTGAAGTCCCAGAAGTCATTGTGGCGCATTCATCCGAGTTTGTTCTTCGCATCGTTGCAATTGAGAAATGGCTTTATCTCATCTGATTTGTTTGAAACACGGATTCATTTAGGAGAGATTTAAGTGTTCATATGAACGTTAATGCGCATATCCAACATTGCTTACAGTACCACGATACTACCGTTTAGGAAATAGAGTTGCATCGCCATATTTTGAAGCTTTAGCACCGCGTTGCTTGCTACCGTAGCACCGGTACGTCTGCAACCCTAGTGTACTAGTTACAATAAACCCAAAGTATGTTTGAAAAGTATGTTCAAGCCTCTTAACCAAGAGATCATGAAGTATCACATTTGATTCTGATGTAACCAATTCAATGCCATCTTTTACATGGCCCGAATATAGTGAGGAAGATGCTGAAAGCATATCATTAACTCACAGCTTTGGCAAAATATAAGCACTTTAAATACAGTCATCACGTCTGATGCCAGAACGACTTCCACGAGCGGTTTGTGTCACGTTAACATTTCCAATAAAAATCTGCAAAGCAATCGTAAATCAAGTATCTGTCAGCGCGTTGGCGGTCACATGGCGAATATGAGGGTTGATGTGCGGTTGAAAGTGCGCTGTCTGTGAGGGGGAAGCCACAAGTCTGCCCACGACTGTGCCAAGCTGCTCCAGACACACACACACATATTCACCCTCATATGGCTTGTATCTGCTCTGGTGTGAAGCTTTGGAGCAAAAATGGAAGCCAGTGCAGCCGTGTGGGGTCAATGAGATTGGGATGTTTTACGTGAAGTGTGAGGAACTCAGCCCTGTGAGAATGGGCCGTGAACTTGGTTCGGAACAATGGAAATAACCAGCTCCATATGAAATTTGAGGTTAAAGGTTGTGATCATTACCAAATTTTGAATGCCGAATGGAAATAAAGAACATTGCGATAGTTTTGCAATCCATTGAATTGGCTACAGGGCATTGTTGTCGAGTTACACAACATATTGACAGTATGACCAGTCTCACCGCTTAAAGTCATATCGTATTCTGTTCTTAAGCAGCTTAATGTCCATTCACAACACAAATGGGCACCAAGCTGTGTATTAGTGTTAGTGATGGCCCTCACACTAAATAGGACTTTTGTGTCGTGTCTTTGACCGCAGTTGAGCTGTTAAGTGACAAGAGAGATTATCTCCCTCCACAATAGGGCCAATCATTTTCCCCTAAGTATAGAGCCTAAACCGGCCTGAAAAGCGCCTCACATTTAAAGAGCCAGTGGAGGGACGATCCCATTCATGACTTAATAGCCAAATGAAAGTTCCTAATTCAGCAGTTAGGGTTGTGGCGAGAGCTCAGACTCGACATGTCAGTGCCGGGCTCCGGGACTGAGCTGGCTTTGTTGCAGTAACAGTAATGGGAAGGGGGGGCTCGTAATAACTTCCCGTCGTACAGCTGAAGGCTTTTCCCACGTATGAGAAAGCCGGGGGACAATGTTCTCCCCGGTTCCTCTCTCCCCCGAGAAGTACAGGCTCCGAGTTGCCCGCCACCCACTCACTGCTCTCTTCTGCCAGCGTGCTTCAAGGTCTTCTGTAGGGTCAGGAGATCGTTTAGTTCCATGATGATAGAGCGTATAACAAGGCTCCATACAGCAGTCAGCTGATGGCTGTCATCACTATCGGCTTGTGTGTGTCCCCGACTGTCCTCTCTTTTCTTAATTACCCATCCTCACTCTCACAGCGAGGTCCCCTCACAAATTACAGGCCATTGTTAGAGGATGATTGGCCTGTCATCACGGGAGAAGGGCAGCGTTTCAGCATCGCCGTAATGGCCCTGATGCCCGACAGCGGCTGTACACAGCACACCCGCATCACCCCGCCCCATCGCCATGGGCCTCGCCGGCCATTACCGCTGGTGCCAGGTGACTCTGTGACCCAGACAGCATTCTGCCATGTCAGCGATTCCAATGCACGGCGCCACAGTGTGGGACTGGGCCCTCCTCTCAGACAATGGCCAGATTCGGGCTCCACTAAAGATGAGTTAGGGCCTCTGATAATACAACTCCTCCACTTTTGCTTTTTTCCCACTACCCCTGCCGAGCTCAAAGCAAATGAGATCCCAAATTGCACGGGGGCCTCGTGTGTGTCTCTCAAACCAGTTTCAGTCCGGTCTAATCACTTGCCATTGCGCTGTTTTGCAATGTCTGTGAAAGACCAGTTGAGCCATAGTCTTAAACAATGGTATAAGGCAATGTTTTTTTTGTCCTGACTACTGTCACAGAAAGACCAATAATTCTGCATTGACAACAAAACAAAAATGTTGATGTTGTGTCGCAACAACAAATTTGATTTTAAACTGAAAGCACCAAAAACTGTGGGTAAGAAACTGAATCTTCACAATTGTGCACATCATCTGCTGTGTGTGTCATTTTTGATATCCACAGTATTTTAAAAAAAACGTAGTCAATCAAATTTGTTTCTACTGAAATCTGCTTAAAGGAATAGTTTATCCAAAAATTTTAATTGTCATTATTTATTCACCCTCATGTCATTAGTTATTGTGGAAAACAAAAGAAGATATTTGGATATATATTTTCGTAATTGTGTGTTATACAATGCAAGTCAATGGGTGCAATGTTGTTTGGTTACCAACATTCTTCAAAATATCTTTTTTTGTCTTTTGCAGAAGAAAGAAAGACATAAAGGTTTGGAATGACATGAGGGTGAGTAAATAATGACAGAATTTTCATTTTTGGGTGAACTTTAAGCAGCTCTTGGTGTACATATTGGTATAAAATATGGTTTATTCTGACCACACATTATGTGATGAAGGTTACATTGTTGGACATTGTGAACAGAGATGTTTGAAAGCTCAGGAAATCACAAGTTACCCTAACAGAGTAAATGTACGCTGTCGCAGGATGTGTTCTGCACAGACTTGCTAAAAAACAAACGATTGAAAAAAGCTATTCATTCATGACATGAGTGTCATTTTTATGGTCAGATGTTGTTCATTTATTTTATTCTGCTGTTTGGTCTTTGTGTTGTCAGTTAGACAATCATCTTACAAGTAGCCGGATACAGGGCAAAGTCTTTGCATGTTTGGGAATGAAAATCAAATGCGACTTTATAGCAGAGACACCGTGACCCATTCATCATAACAACATCTCTCATGGAGGTCTCATGGATGGCTTGCAATTCCTGCTAACTAAGATGTAGTTAAAATGATCTCATATGTATTTATTATATGCTGTCTGAGTTTCAAATGCTGCTAATTGCTGCTCATTGACTTAATTATAGAGGGTCTTTGAGTACTTTTTGCAATGTGGAAGTTAAATTTGAGAATAACACTGAAGAAAGTTAAAAGTATCATCAATTATAATCTCTGTGACATGTGGCTAATAAAGTGAACTGATAATTAGTCGAGATAACTAGTGACTGAGAGTCATAATTTAGGCTGGAATAAAGAGAATATGTTTAATGTTAACACATGCTAACAACATGTGACAACACAGTTGACAATGCCAGCTGTAAACACAAACTCCTGCTGCTATTTTTACTGATTTTGTTAAGTAAGTTTGTTAAGGTTTTCTTTCTTCTGCAGAACACAAAAGAAGATATTTTGTTAGGAATGTTAGAAAATGAAAATCGTTGGTTCCCATTGACTTGCATTGGTCAAGTCAATGGGGGCTAACGGTTTTTGGTTACCAACATTCTCTTATAACTTTAAAATGTCAAGAGGGTGAGTAAATGATTACAGATTTAGTTTTGGGGTAAATTAATTCTTATTTTTTTTTATTATATTATTCTAAACTAAATATGTACCAAATTGTCTGTTATATAATATGTGACCCTGTAAGTATATAATATATACTGTGTGTGTGTGTGTGTGTGTGTATATATAGTATTACATACTGCATATATTACATGTTCAGATCATGTTAAGACTACCTTTGCACAACTCTTTACTGTCATATATCTCCACGAGCCCATGGCAGTAAGAGGTTAAAAAGGTGTTGTTCTAATGAATCGAGATCTCCATCTCATGAGGCGTATCTCGCAAATGGCAGTTGAATATTAAAAACAAACACGTTGTAAATGGTAATTGCACGGCCCGAGGTCTGAGAGCCAAACATTACACCGATTTCCTCACTATTACCAGATAGTCTGCCAAAAGAGTTATTTGTAATTACTCACATATGCCTAACAAATGTGGAATTTTGCTGCAGCCTTGGCTGACACTGCGGACGAGACTTACATATTTACCCCAAAACAACACTTGCATATTTCCATCGCCTTCTTTTACTGGGTTATCTACAAAATATTCCATCCTTTTATTCATTTACTATATGTACATGACTGTAAGCTTTCAGCTTTTCTACTGCTGCATCTGCCATCCAGCCCTAAATGGAAGATTGGGTATAATAATGCATTTTGGTTGCATGAGGTCATCTACGCTACTTAAGATTCAATCTAAATATTTTGCAAGCAAAGACCACAACAAACATGTAGTATTGCATTAGGTGGATCAGCAGATCGGTACAGGATCTGTTATGCTATTGATGAAACGGATTTCACAGTACTTATAACGGAAAAATGAAGTCTCAGATCACATTTGGCATTTGTTACAATGAGAATTCAAAGGTGGAGACCACAAACTAAACAACCGATCCCACAGAAGGATTCGGGAACTTAAACATCTAAATTAGCTTGATGCATGTTTTCAGTCATTAGATTTTCAATCAACTGTTAAGAACATTCAGTAAATAAATTCTGATGCTATACCAAAGGCACATTTGTTACTTGTTACAAACTCACAGCGATCCTAATTTCTTTTTATGACCCCCACACGCCTGGCACTCATGACAGTTGTATTGCATTTATCAGTCATCAATGTGCATCAAATCAAGCTTTATTGCCATTAAATGCGTGAATAATCGATTTCAGAAATTTCAAAAAGAGCTTTATGTATAGGCCATGTGATTCAGTTGACGTCACATGATGCGCCGCAGTCAGTGGGTTTGCTCAACCTGACCCTTAGGGTGTCACGTCTGAAGCTCTCACAGGATTTGCAGTGTTAATTAAAGAAGCATAAGCCTAATAATGCTTTTGGAACAAATCAAAGCATTTTTCTCTGCTTCAGTTATGCTCTCCGTGGACCGTGAATTCCACATGCGTGGAATCTGTGAAATGTTTACTGTGAAAGGGCCTGCGAAAGACCGCGCGGCCCCTAAATAGATTCCAAAAATGTATAACTACTCCTTCGAGCCAAATTAATCCATATAAATATATCAATTTCAATACGGGACCACAGTCAAATAGTTGTTTTGGTGGTTTTTCCCCCATATAATTTAAATAGCTGCAGGCTGCAGCACTTAGAAAATGTTCGAGCCCACAATGCAGTTTTCTGAGCATAAATCACACCATAATACTGCCTTTAAATAGTTACAGACAGATCATTTATTCTTGGCACACGTGGCTACATACCTGTGTCAGTGTAAGTGTGTCACGCTTAGTTACCAGCAGTCATTATTTGCTGACAGCTTCAAGTCATTTTACTCTTTATTGTTCCTTTTCAAGGGTTTAAACACTAGTTTAAACACTAGTTTTACACCACTTTTAGGGTACTGACATTATTCTGAGGGGAAAAAGGCAGGTGAAGATCAGAATTAGCTTTATTCGCCAAGTGTGCGCACACACCAGGAATTAGTTCTGGTTACAGGAGCTCTTAAACACACAGTACACATAACATGAGAAATGGAAAAGAATATAGAATAAATATAAGGCTAAAGAAGATAAAAATATAATAATATACAAAGGTGCAGTTTAGTTATGTGCAAGTGTGCCTAGTAAGTACTATATATTTCAGGGTTTCAGGGTTTGAAAAAAAATCACACTGCTATATTACTTCAGCATATTACTTATTACAGCTTTCCTGTAGTTAGAGCGTGGTTTGATTCCAGGGATTGCATATACTCACAAATGTATAGTATAATGCAATGTAAGTTTGGATAAAAGCGTCTGCCAAATGCATAAATGTAAACGTACTTAATTTACAAATTCAACCATAATGTTTCTGTTGGACTATATGTATGTTTGGCAAACAAAATATTGATGCACACAAGACGGTATTCAAATAAATTATCTTCATTCCACTTTATAGCTCAATTTAAGTTTGTAAAGCAAGCTTTCGGTAAATATAAACACACAACACCTAATTCATCATAATGGCTTCATTGTGACAAACCGATTTTCCACTAATTGTGGCTATTTGTTTAATTTTCACCCTGTGTGGCTCATGGTAGTTTTATAATCACTCCAACATAACAGAAATCAAAATCCAACATCGATCCCCTGCCTGCGATTCACCAGAAATGGTCTTATCCAAACTGAGCTGGCACTCATTCTCTTCAGTTTAAATAAAAGCATGCATGGTTTAGATTAAAGCATTGTGCCCCAGCTATTCACTAAGAGCCTGACGCTAATGAAAACCAATGCTGCTCTTTTATAATTCATTTGTACCATTAGCATATTAGCTTCAGCGTAATGACAGGATGTCATTAAAGGATTTGGTCTATGACTAATGACAATATTTGTGCTCTGAAGTAGGTCAAACAAAGTAGCCAATTACTGTTCTTCCCATTACAATGATGAAAGCTTGAGATTAACCATGCTTAGATTGTTTACTAATAAACGTAAAGGTTTTCTGAACCTCTCTTCCAAACAATGAAATAAACAAACTTAGCTAATTTAATGGTTTTTAAAGCAATTTCAATGATGATATTGAGATTTTGAAAAGATGCAGAACTCACTCTTTCCACCTTAGGAAAAGCACTTTTATGCACACATTCTTTGTTAATGTATTTACAAGGCCAGTATGATTATTCAGAAATGTAAAAACAGTTTTTGCAGTTATTAAAATATTTGTTGTTAAGAATTTCAGTAGTCCAAAACAGTTTAGCTAGTTGGTTGAATAATATGTGTTATAAAATAACTTTTATAATATTTTTTATGCAGGGTTTTATATAGCCTATGAAAACTATGATCTATTTATTATTTAAACTACTACAACTGGGAGAGATGTGAGGCTTTATATTAAAAAAGAACATATAATATTGTAGCTTGACAAAATTTGTTTTAGAGTAATGTTATTCTGATATTCTATTTTGACTTGTTGATAATATATCTAAAGTTTCTCTAGCTCATCTTTTTTAAGACTTGCAGTAATACCATGTGTTACATAATATAATGTGTATATAGCCTATGTATGTATATATATAGATATGTGTATGTGTATGTATTTGACTTTCTCTATTTCATTTCATCTTTAAGGACATATCTTTATTTATTCAATGTGTATTTAAAATGTGGGGTTTTTTTACATTTTGTGTGGGTTTTACTTTAAAACTTTTACTTTGTGGGATTTAAATTATATAAAAGGCTCTATAAAAAAATTAAGTTGACTTGACTTGACAATTAATAGGTAAATATGTCATAAATTTATAGATAAAATAAGTATTTGTTCTCTTTTTGCAAATGTTATTCATTTTATTCATTTTTATATTATGAGTAATTATTCTTATATTTTTAAATGAGAAGTGCTTACATTTCTTCCCAGGTTTAAATGAACATCTTATTAGAAGTGGTGAGCACCCGCTTTTGCAGTACAAATAGATCCTCTGGGTGGCAGCATGAATAGAAAGTGGAGTCTTCACTGGAAACGCATGTCAAAACTGAAACACATGGATCCAATATAGGCGACCTTTCATACTGTAGATGTAGACGACATGGAGCCATCCTTCGTTCAGAGGAGGAAGTCAGTGGTGTTCTTGTCTGCTACTGTTTTTTATTTGCACTCACAAAACGTTTGAACAACTTCCAAACAACTTCCTCTTTCACCCACACAAAAGTGCATCTCCAGTCAGTGTGATTTGTGAAAGATTTTAAGATTGGTAACTTATGTCTGGTGATTCAAAGCTATTACTCAAATGTGAGCCATCAATTGCTTTGTCTAACTGCATTCCCAAAGTACAAATCAGCAAGTTTTGGCACAAATGTGGCTACAGTTGTATCCAGGTAAAAGTTATTGTCAAAATCTACAATCTGACCTCACCAAGCTTGTTTGGTCAAATAAAATGAAGATGTCAGTAATATGGTTACAAAGGATTATGAAGAAATATTCTCAGCAGCACATCGATCATCATGTTCAGATTCATAAGCATGTGCTGGACTGTAACTTTAAGGGTTCTGAATAAAAGAGTTTTGCCACTTAGCTTGTAATGTACCCACATATATTTGGTTTTGACAATTCAATGCAAGCTGTGGTTTCACAGATTTACGGTAATATGTCAAAATAGTCTGCCAATTTAGTTGTGAGGTTCTGAACGGGGGCAGAAAGAATCATTTGGGTGACGCGTTGGGTTTTAAAGTGAGGCGAGTCATTTTGCTAGAGTTACGTCCATGAAGAAATGTGGGTAAATGCTTGTCAAGAAAAAAGGCCACAGACTGCTCTTTGGCCACCTAAAACAAATAATGTTCAACTGCAAATGTGGAGTGAGAAAAGCAAATAAATCAGGTTAGATTCACTGTGTCTACTGCACAGATTCAGTAAAACAAATTGTTTGTGCACATACTTGGTGCCAGTCATGCTTAAAATTGCTTAAAAAATATAGAATTTTAAACACAAAGTAATTTAAAAATGAAAAGATATTAAGTCTTGTTAAAAACATGTTCAACATCTAAAGCAACAAGATGGATTGTTGTCATATTGATGTCATATTATCATAATGCTGCTCCATTTGAACTTTTTATAAACGTTGGTAAAAACAGCTGCAGTCAAAGCCGTGCATTCAGACCGTGTGATATATGTTTTAGAAAACATACATGTTAGCTGTATAGTTTAGGCACTCACTATATACCACAGAGTCTAGGCATGCGGCGAAGTGGCAGCAGTCAGCATGGGCCGAGTTTCACACAGAACTCGTGTTTCGCTGTTAGCCGCAGTGACTGAGCAGACTGTAGAGTTCTGGAACATTCCTGGAGAGACTCAAAGGGGAACATACACAGTGGAAGCTTGGACCCGACCCAAGAAAAATAAATCCAGGTTTACATTTTATGAGTAAATGAGATCATATCTAGTCAGCCCTTGAATGTTATGAGACAGAAATGCATGTCTGTGCCGCTGTTAACATAAGATATTTCATCTAGATTTGATAACTAATCATGTATACACAAGGCATATGGTTTGTGTGGGTGTTTGGGGCACTGCAGTATATGGTTGTGATGATGTTGCTGACATCTATGGTGAATGATATGTACACTTATGCCGATTAATAAATCAACAAGTCTTTAGTGCTGTATTGAGCACTTTTGAGCAGTCTTAGATGAGCGTAAACACATCGAAGCAGAAAGCATTATTTGTTTGACATTTTCTAAATATATATTTGTAGTCAGATGTGGGTCATTTAGCTACTGCTCCACTTTTAAGCAATAACCCGTTTAATCTCAAAATGGAATCCCAGACATGAAATTATCCAAATGAGATGTCTTTAGTAACCCTTTGAATTTTTGGGATAATTGGGATTATGTGTATACTAAATTAACATATTTCTGCAGTCATCACAATTGTTATATATTTCAGCTCAGCTATTTGAAACTTTTTTGTCACATTCTATGGTTACTATTATGCATAAAAAACCCTTATACAACAGTGGGACTACGAGATCAAAAACAATTTTTACTTTCTTCTAACTTATAACATAAAATAACATAAAATGGTTATATTATTGCTACCAGTAAAACATCAATATTGTAACAGATTTTTAACTTTTGCTTTAGTGCTATATTTTGTCATTGCAACATTTTAGTGCAACTTTCACTAACAAATGCAATTGAATGTTTACCTAAATTCACTGCGGTCACTATTTTTGCCATCAACATGTTTACTCATTCTGTGACCACACTCAACAAAACTGAATAATTGTGAGTTCACATATTAATACTTGACACCTTAAAGATAATGTGGACCAAAAATCTTTGTTATATCTTTATGTTTACATACTTATAGCTTTTTGTTTTTTTGATGCAGTCATCATCTTATGGTGCAAACAGGAAGTAAACTGCTGTGGTCATGTGACAATTTGCACATATTTAATTAAGATCCTCCTTTTTTACATATTTGTAAGAAATGCACTAAAACATCAGTCAGTAAGACTTTCAGAGCTTTATAAATAAAGATTTCTTTATGTTTGCTATTGTGACCGGTGGTATTAAATGTAATATGACTAGTATTTAATATGGGCTTGTGCAGCAGTGAATGCACACAAAAAGAAATTTGGTTTCACACTCACAGTAAGTCAAGCTAGCAAGTTATCATAGCAATAAGTCATCTGGAAAACAGTGATTCACATGTTCACATCACTGAAAAGACACGGCAAATTATTGTAAGGTTTTGTTTACAAAGTTTTCGCTTACTAAGTTTGTTCTTTGTTCTTAACACTCTACAGCCCATCTCCCCCAAATGTTTCTATATACAAAACCTGATTACCGATGTTTGATCAGACCCAAGGTCCATATATCTGGCCCTAATAAATACTTTGTAGCACTTAATTTAGTTCCATGCCGTGGGCAATTAGCTCCTACAGTCCATCACTCAGCAACTGTGTGTTTGATGGAGAGAAAAGGCACAGCAGTGTCAATTTAATTAAAGTCAGCTTGGTTATAGGTTTGCCTGTATATCAACAGTGTGTAGCACACTTCTGACAGAGCCAGAAATGGGTATTGATGCCCCTCTGTATGCATACTTATTTTTCAGGGTTCCCGAGTTGCTTCTGTTCTGATATAGATATATATATATCATTGTGCAAGAACGAAGTACAAACTTAAACAATATTATCGCAATGCCTTAAATATTTTAAAGAACCATACAATTAATATTATGTAATAAGAAAATTAGCCATCTTGAGGCCAAGAATTACTCTGCATTAGACGTTTCTGTTCACTATCAAATTTTAATTATTTACATGTAGTCATTTAGCAGACGCTTTTATCCAAAGCGACTTACAGAGAGAATATCAAATCAAACGAAATAAAACTGTCCTAATTTTCAGAACTAGACATGACACAATAAAAGACTAACAACATCACTTTGTACTTGACTTCAGAAGAAAGGAAACCAATTACAACAGCATTTACTGGAAAAAAGCATCTAACCAAAACATCACATGGAAATTATCTGAAGATAGTAAATGGCCTTAGAAAATGAGATTTTTAGTTGCTTAATCATACGAAACAGACTTACTGTTGTAACTCTAGAGGATATATTGTTTTCTTTTTATACAAGTACAAAGATATCTTCTAACTCTCATAACTCTGAAATAATAACCCTCATAACCTTAAAAAAAACAGCCACAGCAATGGCACCAAAACATTTAAATTCCGTATAAAAATATAAGAAAATATGACGAACCAATTTTGACATTTATTCAGAAATTTAAATAACATTTCGTATTTCAGACTGATGGCAAAACATGATTGTATATTGCACTGTAGTTTAGACAGACTCAAGTCAGCCTTCACACAAATGTGGTTGTTCCACCAAGCAGGAAATCATAGCATAGGGCTGTTTAGTATATTCCACACAGTTGTGTTTAGACCTGATACTGTAGCAGAATAAAAGAACAAAAACAACATTTGTGTTTACTTTGTCAACTATGTAAGTGTTTTCAGAATTTGAATGCTTTTACATATTAGCTTAAAAACACTGCTTCTCTAAGTCAATGTGATGGGTTTTGATGTTTGTTTGTTTTTTGTTGCTTTGTTTGTTTTATATGTGGACTGAATATTTGGAATGAAAATTCTCATGTCACCGCAGTCAATAGCCTTTTGTTTGAAACACAAAAAAACGTGACAGACATGTAACTGATTTGTGTTTGTTTTCTTTAATGTTAGTGATTTAGTTAAAAATATGCTTCAGTTATGTCCTAGTATGATTTTTTGTGGTTTGTACATATTGTCAGGTTTATCAAAATGAAGCAAATGACACACACAAAACATATTTTTATTTATTATAAAAATAAAATACATAAAACATTACAGTCTAAATATTATTGTGCAGCTCTATAATTGCCGTGTATTTGTAACCCAGGCAGATGTGATTGTGTCTCATGGAAGCTGTGAAACAAACATCAAAGGGCCATATGGGGTCCCGCAGACGTCGGCTGCATTAAAATCTCAACATGTCTAATTACAGGTATGCCACAGTCACAGTGGTTAAAAATGAAAATGTTTTTAACAAAGATGCCTCGCAGCCTTTGTTAATAATCTGACAATAATGACTCCCTCAACAAATCCCTCATGTGAGGTGCTGAGACGCTGTGAGACTGAAACAGTCGGCCAGGTGACTCTGACTCAGATTGTCTCCACTCAAGCCGTGAGTAAACATCATTTTGTTCTTGATCTAAATCATTTTGTTCTTGATCTCACCAAAGCCTAATAATGAGGCCAAACACTTGCCATGAAGATCACAGAGCGAGCGTCTGCCCACAGTCTCATACCACACAGCAAGAGACTGTTTGCAGCTCCACAGATCTTGACTCAGTTCTGCGGGAGATGAGAACGCCGGGTGCTGTTATTCACCGTGAGCTTACAATCTAAAAGACAAAAGAAGCTTTCTGAACAAACATGATGCTGTGCAGCTTATCACGCGGCAATTCTTCAAAACTCAATTTCATGTCTCGGAGCCCTTTCGTTGTGATGATACATCTTAATGTGTGCTAGCTGTGATTTATTGGTTGCAGTTGTTGGTTGTAGTTGTTGTACTGTTTATCACAACAACAGCATTC
The DNA here is from genome assembly GCA_026939265.1 of Oreonectes daqikongensis. Taxonomy (NCBI): domain Eukaryota; kingdom Metazoa; phylum Chordata; class Actinopteri; order Cypriniformes; family Nemacheilidae; genus Oreonectes; species Oreonectes daqikongensis. The sequence goes on from JAOTQM010000049.1 coordinate 958,016, forward strand.
ACATTGAGCTGTGGTCTTCGGCTTGCTTTATTTTGTTATTCTTGAAGCAAATTAGCAAATCAGCTGCATGCAATTTAGCTTACAAACAGAAGAAGCCCATCTTCCTCTGTAATAGCATGCACTCGGAAAAAAGTTACAGTACTTTTATACATAAGCTATTTAATATTACACAAATAATAACATACACCATTTGTCTGTCTGTTTACAATCAAGCAGATGACCTTTGTGTGATCTAATTCATTTATGGTTTGCTCTTGTTTAGAGTTTCTGCGTCTAGAGAAGACGCACCATGTAACCCGGTTACTACAGGGTTGTGTTTATATTTGATGCCTGGGAAAAGACCACCACTTGGGTGGTTGGAGCCCTGGCAGTATCCTGAAGTCTAAGACTAACCTTTAATCTTTAATCCGTAACCTAAACCTGACCCTACAGCATTTTGCTTTCAAATATATTTGTCGGACGTCTCTCGGTCTATCCATCCAAATCCAATTACACCCAAATAAACCTGGGTATTTGTTTGGCGTACAAACGCAAGCGCAATTAATCGCAAATTTTGTGTCAGAAAAACAACTGTATAGTCCGTGACAACTGTATAGTAGGCAGTTTGAATATCATTGAATAGATGAGACTATAGGTCTTTTCAGAACTTTTCTAGAGGTCTTTCTGTAGACATAACACTCCATAACACTAGGAATGTTGAGATAAGTTATTTGTTTTTAATTGTTGATGTTATAGTGTCTTTGATAAAGAAGCTTGTCTTCATTACAATAAAAGATAACATTATATAAATGAACTGAAGTTCAAAATTGCACATTTAAAACAGATTTGTCTGTTTAAGTAGTATTTGCATTAAAAAAAACAAATAATACAAATATGAATAATTCATACATTATACAATAATTTATTCTATTGTTCTGGCAAAGGGACAAAAAGGCAACATTTTATTAGTATATAATTCAGGTCCAAAGTCAGTTGCAGTTGAACTTTGGTCTTTTTATTATATTGTTTGTCCACCACAGCTTACTGGAAAAGTTCATAATTCATTGTGATACAGTATAAGGAATCACCATGATCAGGTACGTTTTGCGGGGCTTCGGGATTTTTCTCTCTCTCTTGTTCTTTCTTTTTAATATTGTTATGGTTACTGTTATAATTATCAAACACTATGGGTTTTAATTCTTATTTTTTCATATTAAAGATTTTCTTTTCTAATCTGCGTAGCAGTGCTGCTGTTCAGCACCTCGGCCAAGCCATACAGGCTCAGAGTATGTATAGTTTCTAGACACTTTAATTTACAGCATAATGTTTTGGCTGTCTTGTTTTACAAAAAAAAATATGAATTATAAATAAACAAAGCATATAGTAACTTTTAATGACATCTGTTAGAAAATGTGTCCTGACCCTTCTTGTCATTTTAAGTAAATGTGTCTTATGCTCTAAATTTTGGTTTGTTGCCATTACAGAAGAAAGTGTTGGGTGAAGCAGCTCAAGACACTATGGAGTGAGTATTCTTCCTAAAGATATAACAGGATGTGTTTTGCAGAAACACCTCTAAAATGTCTTTTTGCACATTTTATTTTAGGTCTGAGGATTTTAATGGAAAGATGATGCTGGTGGAGGTGGAGCCACCACAAGACATGGATATTACCGATTTTGACATTGACCCCAACATGTTGATATGGAAAGCTGTAAAAGATCAAATACAACAGAAATACTATAGACCTGAAGAGGATAAAGATGCTATTTACCACCCCTTTGACTTAAAGCTTCCTGCTGACTCCAAACATCCTGAACCCTTCATTCGCCTGCAGGGAAAAGATCAAGTACGAATGTATGACAAACCAGAAGAGGACAGGGATGATCTGTATCATGGCATGTTTAATGTAAACGATGATGCTCTTGAAGATTCAGTGGGAGAACATGATCAAGTAACTGGAGATAATGAAGAAGCCTTAAGCCCTGAAGAAGACAAAGATGACCTGTACCATGCAGAAGTCAGAGGACCACAGCCTGACCAGTCGGTTTACAGGCACACAGAGCCAGAAATAGATCTGGATGGCCTTTATCATCAGTAGGCATTGACAAAGACGTAACGTCTTAAAGACTACAATGTTGGTTGTTCTATTATCAATTATTTAATGAAGTCATTAGGAAATTGTGTCTATTGTTAAAATTCATAGAATAATTAAAGTAAAAAATAAATAAAAAGAATCAAAAGTATGCATGTTCACTTTATGGCTCTAACTCAACAATACTAAGAACATTTTAATTAATGAGCCATAACTGTTTTCATTTATTTTAAAATAAATTGGGATTCTAATGAAACCAAAATAAAAACGACAAATTTGTCTAGACCTATTTTTGACAAATGTCTTTACTAGTTTATTATTTATGCAAAGAATTTAGGAAAATTTCACCAAAGTAATTTTTTCGCAGCTGGTGTAAACTGCCAAAATAAAAGCAACAAAATGAAATGGTGCCAGATGGGTACTGAACTACACCTGTTACACAGAAAAACAGGTAGGCATGCCCTAGTATGTCTGATCTTTAAATTGGGAAATATGTTTGTATGTAGAAGTATAATAATGTATAATACCATAATAACTCATAACTCACAGTATTTTAGAATGATTCTTCTACTTTATAATCTGAATGCTTAAACAAAAATGTGTAATAATAATTTTAAATAACATTAAAAAAAATAGCTTTTTAAAATAATTTTTATTTTTTATACGCACAGTTTTGGTCTAATAACTTTTGGTACAGTTCAGTTCAGCATTGTTCAGCAGGTGAAATTACACCCTTCTTGATGATGAGGTTTCCATACAGTGCAGTCTCCCTGTCAGAAGAATTATTAGTATTATTTATAAATATATTATACAATATTATATATTCAAATATATTTATTTTTTTTCCATCAAAAATCACATCATAACATTTTTTATAAAATGCTCACCCAGTTGCCACTACAGCAAATGCATTTTTGGCACGCTCATAAAAAGCAAACCGCTCAACTAACTTGAAACTACCCTGAAAAGAAAAGCATGTTCAATTTTAACTAGAGCACAACTGGTTCTCTAAATAATAATTAAAGTACATGATTATTATTATTCAATTTATTGTAGCCTACATGTGCTATGCAATGTACTACACAAACAAAATGATGTCAGTAATATTAGCTAAATAGGCAAATTAATATCTATAAGCAATGAAGGCAAAATCTATGCCAACAAATTAAAAAACTTCCTAAAATGTTAGTGTAACATATTGCATATTTGTTTGAACCATATGAGTATTGATGAATAGTTTTGACATCTTATGTATATAAGAGCTTACGTCTGATCCTGCTTGTTTCAGAAGGACAGAGTACTGATCCCATACAGGCACTTTCAGACCTTTTAATCTGTCACTCTGCACAAGATCCATGACAGCTGCCTAACAAAATAATTCATTATACATTATTATACAAAAAAATCATTACACAATTAAGAACAACATTTATCTGTTTAGTTTAGGTATTTAAGAAAAACATGTTAATGTCAAATTATTAACACCCACCGAATCCTCATAGGTATCAAGAGGAAAAAGCTTCAATATTGCCTTCAAAAGGTCTGGTATACCTACACCTTAAGGAGAAAAGGGCATATTTAATTATTTTGGTTTAATGATGCAAAATGTTCACATAATGAATCCATCAAATATTATTTTTTTCTGGGTAAATTGATATATTTTTGGTGTTTAAAAAACTTCAAGTGAATGCACTCAGTTTGATTATTTTTCTATTGTAAATGTTTACTGAATTGTAAATCTTATTTGAACACTGTATATGATACAAAAGCAGTTTTATGGTAGAAAGAGTATACCTATAAGAAAGCTATTTTAAACTACTGTTATACCATTTTATTTTTTTATATAGCCTACTGTACCAGCTTGAAAAAACACATACCATCGGCTCTTATCTCCGCTGGACCACATTTACATATAGATGCGGTTGGAAAATTTGCGTCAGCAAGAACTGGAAATAAAAATATATACATAACATGCCATACACAAGTGTATTTTCGCTGCTGCATTGATTTTAATGCTGCTGCATTTATGTCTCGTCAATGCTGTTTAGGAGAAATACCAGAACCTTAAGTTAGCCGCGGAGCAGCTTCATTCTGCGCTTTTCAAGATCAGCGAAACTCAAAAGAAAGCATATAAGAAAATCAAATCTATATGACACAGTCTCCATTCAATTGAATGACAACGAAACAAAAGCGAAAGTTGAGTAGTAACGTTAGGCTAAGGAAGAAAAGCTGTTACAGCACTTTCCTCTTGGTGCAGGATTTATCAGGAACACACAGTTTATCCATTACATTATTAAGATTTATTTTACATTTCCAAATCCTATTTAACATATAAAGCAGTGATACATGTAGGCTATGATAAGGCATAATCATCAAGACAGATCGTCACATAGGCTATCAACCTAGAACTCGCGTTAGTGACACAACAGCTTTAAGATTCCGGATTTAGCTTGGAGTTCGTCAAAAGGGCTGATATCTCGGATCTGATCTATAAAACGACTTACCCAGTTCATCTCCATGACCCATTCGTGCCAAAACATACAATAATTCAGGTGTAAGTATGGATGGGATTCCCTTCAGTATAACCATTTTAAACCAGTGACATGGAAACGCGTGCGAGTTTGCAGCGAATCATGTGACCTGTTAAAGTTTTCCAATTGGATAGACGCGTTGAGAGCTACGTTTCTAACGCAACGGTGAGTTTCACGGACGTAATTTGCGTTGCGCTCAGCAAGCGTTTTATCACTCACTGATCGTGTGTTTTGTACGATAACAGTAATGCATGATAGTGATGCATTTTACTGCTTGTTTTTAAAAGGAGAGAAAAACTTGTTATTTTACTTTTTTCTTTTGTCTGCAAAATGTTTTGGTCGTAGCCTACATTACAATAATACCAGATGCCCATTAATATTCGGTAGGTTACTACAAAACTAATCTATATTAATATTCGATGCTAAGCTCCCACTATTAAAATAAACACATTGAAATAGTATATAGATTGTATAATGACATGTTTTTACAGCCAGTTTTTCATGAAATTCCTATGGGTTACTCTGACTAGCAAGTGTTTACTGCAAACTTCAGTGCGCCCCACATGTAGGCTACCAGTTAAATTATAGTGCGCTCGATGTAAAATTGGAAATGTTAATTAATTGAAAATACTTGCGTAATATTTCACGGCTGTAGAGGTCCACTGAAGTGTGACGAAGAAAACTTTCAACTCATTTTCAAAGATGTGAATGGGCATGTGGATGCCCATTTGGCGCTTTATATGTTATCTACACTATGCTCTCTATTAGGATCACATTGATTGTTTTTATATTAAATTCTCATAACATGCAACATTTTCTATTTATAATTTAAAAATAGAAATTAGATTTAAATTTGCCAGAAAGACCTGAACTGGATGCGCGCAGCTGTTGATGAGGTGGAACTTCTGGTGATGATGTGGTTGTAATTCGGGGAAATTTGCTGCAAAAGAGGTGTGTGTGGAAGCTTTGCAGCTGCGAAACGTAAGAGTGAAAGTGCAAAGATGGAAGACTGATGGAAGAAAAGAGATTCGGAGGAGCCAAGACTGTCTGATCAGTTCAAAGCTCTTTTCTTTTACCGAGGAACCATGCTGCTCGCTCTTTGGTTCTGCTTTTTTAAATGAGTTTATCACGCTATGAGGAGCTGCCTCTGCCAAAATGTAACGTTTTGCCTCTTTTGTCCGCGCTGAGCGCCTCAATTCGGTCTACATTTATTATTTTGACCTTTCGTTAGCAGGGGATAGACTTCAAAGTGGAACCTCTCTTTTGCTGTCTTTAAGGAGACCTTTGTGCCATTGCCGTGTGTGGAGAGAATTTTTTTCTCCTCTATTAAAAGTTTTGTTCCAAGGGCTGAGAAGAAAGCTGGACTCTGAGGGAATATTGAATGAAAATTAAAATCAATTAGGCTATGGACTTTTGAGAGTTTGGAAAGACGCCGTGCGAGGAAAAAAACCGCAGAGATTTTAGAAGTGTGAAAATACTCGCAGTGGATGTGCAAGGGGGATGAATGGGCTCGCAGCCTCGCCTTATAATTACATTTGCTGTGGTCCTTCTGCACGCTGTATTTCAAATAAAAATGGACAGTGTTTAATGCGTAAATGTGGGCTGTGGGTTCTCTGCTGAGCCTTAACCTAAACAATTACATACTTTACAGTTATTAATTATCAAAACAAAAGTTTATAAACTTAGATTAACATGTTTTGTAGATTATTTTTGAAAACACCCGAACAGCGAATGTTTAAAATAACTTTAAAAATATATTAGCCAAATATAATATTTGAAAAATGTATATATAGGCTAGTGTAATAGCCTATCTATAAATCTTTCTTAAAATACAATCAATTGAAGAACATGTGAATAAATTTCACTCTGTCACTGTAATGGTCTGTGACGAAAAGCTGGTTATTGTTCATTATTGGCTAAATTATTATTTCATTATTTAACAAGCCTTTCAGGTTAGTAAGTCTTTCATCAATAAATAAACTGTCAACCGCACGAAACGACAAATAAAGTATTTCGACTTTCAATAGCCAAACACTAAGATCATATTTTGACATAGGCTACATGCAATTTTATCACAATAACCAATATTTATATTGAGCATAAATATATTACAACAACAATATTTCAAAAAGGCTATAAATGCCAGTAGGCTACACCGACTAACTCAGGAAGGGTAAAAAGTATAACTATAGCACCACCTAGCGCGTACAATGTGTAATAGGGATTCTTTAAAAAAGTGCTTCTCTAAAATTACATATTAAACTTGCATTACCGAGACCTTTGCTTTGTGCCAAATGATGTGCTGTTATATATGAATTATAAACGATTTAGGAGGCTAAGTCCATTGCATATTGCAATTTCATGATCACAAAGTAGTCTGCCTTCTCTGAGAATTCATTTAATGCAGGGTTTAAAGCCAAAAACATGCTGTCATCAAAAATGAGTAATTACAGAAGACTTTATTTTGCATATGTATGAATCAAACTGAATTTATAATATGTGACAATGCATACAGACTATCTGTAAAAAGTAAGTGCAAGCCTACTAAACAAAGGCATGTAAGTCCCAGATATTTCATCTTTGAAACATTTGAATTTGTCACAAACACTTGATATAAAACCGTAAGGTTAAGGCAAAGTAGAGCATTTTAATATCAGCATTTGTTCACAACTTAACATCAAGGTTTTTTTTTTTTTAAATCATCATATTTTAGTTGTCTTGGAAAGCAGCCTTTCTCTTCTCAACAAAGGCAGTCATGCCTTCTTTTCTGTCCTCCTGAAAATTAGAATACAGCAAGTTCAGGAATTGAGTATTAACTTTCCTCAAGAAAAAAAATGAATAAAAGGAATTTATATGACGCACCGTGGCAAAGGTTGCATGAAACAATCTTTTCTCAAGCCGACTGCCCTCAGCTAAGTTCAGTTCGAATGCTGCGAGTCAAAGACATAGACTGTTTAGTTTCTCAATGAAAATTCCGAAATGTATGCCTACTTTTCAGAAGAATACCAAATACATACATGAACTTCAAAAATGATGTCATTCATTACACAAAAACATAGTTTGTAAAATCACTGTTTCCAACACTGTCACATTCAATGCATTCAATGCAAGTTTTATGAATTTTGTTTGAATTGAAGTTTCACAGTTTACACAAAAATGTATGTTGCTTGAGTTTACATTTTAACCATAATAAGTGTCTTGCATTATTTCATGAAACCTATACCTGCATTAACAGCTTCCTTTGCCATGGCTGAAACCAGTTTGGAATTCGCAGCTATTTTCTCTCCACATTTGATCGCTTCTGAAACCAGCTGCTCCGCAGGGAATACTTTACTAACCAGACCTATGAAGTTAATACATTTGTACATATATAAAATAAAGTGACTGAGTTTACTTCATACATAAATCAGTTTTAGCCTAACCACGTAATTGGCTGTACAGCGAGCCGACGATAAAAGTGTGAAAGACAAACCAGATTGTTTTGCCTCCAGAGCCGAGATTCGGTCTCCCGTCAGAACCATCTCCATTGCAAGAGATTTCCCCACTGCTCTTGTAAGCCTCTGAGAGCCTCCAGCACCTGAAGCATAAGAAATGAATGTGATGTCATCTGCCTTGTGTCACCTTTTGTTGAGCATTGCTATTTAAAATTAAGCATCAGCATTCAATGCTTTATTTTACCAGGGATGGTCCCCAGCAAGATTTCTGGCTGTCCAAACTGTGCCTTTTCTCCAGCATAGATTATGTCACACATCATGGCAAATTCACATCCTCCACCAAGCTGTCACACAGGGGAGAAGAAAGTTTGAGCACACTTTCTAGTTTTGGTGCACACACTGAAACATTTAATACTTACAGCAAATCCATTTACAGCAGCAATAACAGGCTTTTTGACTGTTGATACTCTGTTCCAATGAGCCAAGAAGTTGCCACCATAACACTCTTGAAAAGTTCTGTTCTGCATCTCTTTAATATCCGCTCCAGCTATTCAAGCAAACGCATCAATAAAGCATACGGCAATCATTTAAAGGAACCAAATCAGAAAGAATTAAGTAATAAACACTTTATTTTCTTCATAGTTTCACACCTGCAAAGGCTTTCTCGCTCCCTGTGATGACAATGGCTCCCACTTCCCCATCAGCTTCAAATGTATCGAGGGCTTTGCCCACCTCCACCATCAGACCATCACAGAGGGCATTCAGAGCCTTGGCTCTGTTCAACTGGATAAAACCAACATTCTGCTTTTCACCTTTTTTGTCAACCAGTATGTATTGATACTGGCCACCTGCAAAAGACACGGAATCAACCTTCATACAATAGCTTCATAAAAATATTATAAAAAAATAATATCACATTACAGATTACAAGGTGCTTTAATTATAAAAAATAATGATTCACAATATTATGTGAAAGGTAAGTTTACACAAACACTCAGCGTTGCAGGTATTGAAGTAGCTTTTACAAGTAACTTATTAGCATGTTAGCTTGCTATGCACCACACGTCTTCTGCGTGCCATTTTATCTTAATAAGCTGGCCAAAAAAGTAAACTGTGCATCGGGTTTGTTGTCAGAATTGACCTGCAGGTACAATACGACATTCAACACAGGCTGCAGTCACACAAGCGCACTTAAATGACGCACGTTTTCAACCTAGGTAAGATCGAATGTGACATTGACAAAGAAAGACGTCATTATTTTTAGGTAGAAATAGTTCCTGTTACCTGAACTGCATTGCCTTGCTGCTGCCAATGCAGATGGCACTAATTTACTATGTTTGAGAAGTAACCGAGTGTATCTGCAAAGCAGTGCCATGACTGAACTCCGACTCTAGCGTCACTGCGCAGCTCTGAAACCGTGCTGGTTGGCTCACGTTGGTGACGCAACAGCTAAGTTAGGATGCCAGATATGTTATAAGAAATTCCTTTCACGTAAAACGCTCTCTGTGATTACACTGTTAAACAATTCAAAATCAGACTAAAAGCGGGATATTTAATAGGAGTTTTTGTACGTATACATTTACTATTATTAAATTATTAAAAGTGAAATATACGTTGCCTTATTCTTATTGTAGCCTTATTCCAACACGTCAACATTTGGCAACAACGTTCGAGTCATTGCATTTATCAATATGGCGCCCTCAGCTGGTCACATTTTAAATGTCATTTTGTCTGTCAAGCGTTTACACAGAAGACATTAAATGAATTCCAAGTCTGTAAGGAATGATTTATTGGTCCATAAATCAGTAAAAAAAATTAATGAGTTACAAAATTCATTAAATAGCTAGTCTAAACATTGACTGTAAAAACATATGATTAATAATATGTGTTTGCATACCATGAACAGTTTAACCAGATAACAGTGTAAAAATTGCAGGCAATTATGCTTTTTCTCCCAGCCATTCATCTTCGGCAGCATATTTACAGAAGAATTTCATTTATTTGAACAAATAAAGCACTTGCTTGTACCATATGAGCAAAGATGCATTAAATTGCATCACATTACAAAAAATAAAAATACATTAAAGAGTGGTTTGCAAATTTTCGTCAACTAGAGTTCATAATTTTTTATCAATTGTAGACCCCAAACACTAAAGCCATATTTAAATAGGCACATGTCTGATAAATACCAAATACTAAAAGCACACAAAACCAATTCCTGTTCTGTTGGTCTTGATTTAACTCATGAAAATGATTGTACAACTACAATTATTAACCACCACACACTAGCTAAGTAATGGGCCACTTTATAAATACATGGATGCTTGTGAAATAGTGCTCAAATAAAAATAATAAACCAACATATAGGCCAGGTTTCACAGACAGGGCTTAGCTTAAGCCGCCTTAGTGAAATTAGAATATTTAAGTCACTTTTATAAAAATGCTTTAGTAAATCACATTACTGGTCAGGATCTCAATGGCATTGATATATTTTAAGATTCGTCAATGCAAGTTATAAGTAAAGACAACTCAGAGTTGTCTATGAAACCGGGCCATTAAGTTCTAAAGCAAATCTTTGAATATTTAATCAACAAACTAAACAATACCAAGCCATGAAATCAACTAGTTTTTTATGAAATTGAAACTAGTAACTCACTCCACACTCGGTCTAATCATTACATAAACTCAAACATCTTCTTTAGCGTTGAGGCATTATTGCAGTACCAAAAGATAAATAAAAAAGAAATGAAGCATACAGACGCCTTTAGTAGTAAACATCCAGAGTTCAAAGCTTTAAATATTTACAATTAAGAACCATGACATTCATTTTAAATCTTTATACTGTAAATCAGTAAACCAGTCTGAGAATTGCTGCAATTTATTTTGAGATACAAGACGATAAACAGCACCAGAAATGGAAGCATTAGAACTAGCTTCTGTTGTGTGGAAAATCAACAGGATCATAGGGAGAAATGCAAAGGCTCTGTCTGTTAAAAGCTCCAGGGCCAAAGCATGGCACTAACACTTCTGAGGTCAAGTTGATGCATTATATCTTATATGTATGCTCGGTCTCATCTGTTATATTTTTCTCCCTCCCCTTAATCTTAATCTCCCCTTAATTTCACCTTAATTATTAAAACAGTATTAGACAAAACAAAAAAGTACCAGTTAAAATAGCAATACTGTTTGGTGTACCCTATTGGTCCAAATGTCCAAATTGGTCCAAATGTAGTTATTAAACTAGTTCTACTTGAGACTAAACATGAGTTTGTGGTGCATAAACAGCTATAGAAACATCAGCGAAGATATTCTGAGTATGTAAATGGTCCACTTCAAGTTATTTAGCCGAGTTTTCCCAATAAGGATCGGGATCAAGAAGTGATGCTTTGAGTGCAATTCAAAACGTTCAAGAACCGGTAGGAAACTTTAGGAGCTATTCATTCTTAATAATCAATTGAAATCTATTCTTCACTCCCTCCTTGTACAAAAAAGGGTTACGTTTTAAAACATAATACAGACAAAATACTGATCAACAGTGCAATGAGCCCATGTATGAACACAAATGCTCTTGTGACTTTAGTATCATAAATAAATATGCCAGGGGTTACTGTATGTACAGATCTGTTAGCAGAGAGTATTGTGGGTACAGTGTATGTGGCAGATGTTAAGTGGGCAAAAGGCCAGAAATGACTGCAGATGCATGATGAGCCTCGACTCCACATTTGTATTAAAGGAGCAAAGCAAGAAGTGAATGATATAAATAAGGGAGCTGGAGGGAATAATAGGCTTTATCTTTGAAGACACCCGATTTACACCCTCACATAAGCTATTATGAAGCCCATGAGTGGATGATTGTACATTCAAATAACTATTTAGCCCTGTTTTTTGTGTAAGGATTCCACATAATACTTCTCAAATACTGTGTTGGCTTGGAAGAGAATGATAGGATGATCACGCCAGCAAAATTTTAGTGCTTCATTTCTAAAGATGACTCCAAACCCCAAGTCGAAGTATTTGCATGTGACATTCTTCTGCAGTGGAACACAATCTTTTAAGATATTAATGGTTGCAATGAACAGATATAGGACGAAAAAGGAAAACATTGGTTAACCATAAATCTTGCTACACAACCCGGGGGATCGAAGTTATTTCTTCCACCCTAAATATTTAGATTATTAAGGTATTTGAGACACCAAAGCAAAAGAGGGGTTGAGCATATAAATGCTCAATCTGAGAATCTCAACATTCTACTCTAGAAGTCAAACCTTCTCAAGCTTATTTTACACAATTCCTTTTGATGACAAATTCTTAGTCTAAATTATTAAGTAGACCAACTTTATCTCATTTCCTGAGTCTTAGATCATTTTTGAAACTACACTGCTAGACGACAAGCACGCATAGATGGCAGCGTCCATTCATAGCAGCGAATGCGAGTGGCGCTTGGTACTGCCACAGAGTGCATTTAAAATTGTGCAATCCCTGAAAAAACCTGAACTAAGCATAAAATTGCTACAATGTGATTAAAAGATCAAACCATTCGAGAAGGAACACACATCTCAAATAATTGCAACCATTTACCAACCTGTCACGAAACAATACACAGAAACAAATGGAGAAAGCAAAATGCAGATGATGCTGGGAGGCCTTCATTGCTTGTGGCAAATGCACAGGTGGGCATGATCACCTGTCAGAAGTCCTTTCTGGCGTAGGTTCAGCCCAGCTTAGTGATCTGAAGACTCCCAACTATCCGGATCATATTAATGGCCATCAAAGACTTAACTTTGTGATAAAAGTCAAACAGCTGGTGTCCATCCACAAAGATCCTAAAACGCTGGTGCTCACAATGGATCTCAATCTGCATAATCGGAAAAAGGGAGAGGGGAACAAAAAGGAGTGAAAATGAGATCAAATCAAAAGAATCCTTTGTCAGTCACTGAGATTCATTGTGGATAGCGTGTTGAAAGGAAGGACTTGTCTGACTTTGCATGCCTGCTTATCTGAAGCTGTGGATTGATCTGGTACTGAACTGACCTATTTTTGCTTCGCTTTAGCCGCATTTACAGCATCACAGCATCTCTATTTACTGTGATTCTACATTTACTGCCATACAGAGTAACTCTGTAATTAGCTACTATAAAGGAATACATTTTTAAAATTAAAGCATGTGGAAAGAGTTTCAGCTCTTTACCCTGAATGGCTGGTCCGGGATGAAAGGGAAGTAAGTGATGGATGCCGCCTCCTCACTCCATTTCCCAGAAACCCGTGCGTTTCTCAGGAACTGTCGTTCTGCAAATCGTACGCTGAGTTTAAGGGCCACGTCGGTGAGCTCCTTATCATCTTTTTCCTCTTTGTGGCCACAAGTCAAACTGATGTCAAAGCTGTACACAAACAGTAAATACTGTTAATATAGCTCTTCTCGTAGAGTGGACTTTCTACAGTTCTATCAGCCTTAAATTGTTTATTTATCATTACTAACATCCTGTTAACATGTCCTGTGGTGTTACATACTGTACTCTATTTATAACATGTATGTATGTATTTATTCACAAACCACATAAGAAATTAAGGCAGATGTTAGAAATAGCAAAGTCAAGTACATAAAATAAATAGTGACCTTTTACAGAAAATACCAAGTATAATTTTGTTTTAATCTAAATGTGTACTTTTCTTTAGTGATAAAACATCCAACACTAGACAGAAAAGGCAAATAGTAATTTTCTGTTGAATCAGCAGTTTGTTTAGAAAGGCTGTAAATTTCAGCTGCAATTATGTATTAGTACCACTTAGCTGTGGATATATCCGGACTTTATTCACGGATTAAAATAATAACGCAGCATACATAACAATGTATGACAATTTAAAGCTAAACCACCCAGATAACAAACAACATTACTATTGCTGTTTCTCTACTTTGATTTGTGAGCCCATTTCTTACTTAGTATAACGAATTGCATTCACCTCTTTACCTTTGAATCAAATGATTTATTACAGTTTTGCAGTTGTTGTATGAGTGTACAGAAACTCGAAGTCTCCAAAGACACACCCTATGCCGTCATTGTTTTGACATTTGTCTCTGTGACAGCTAATGCAAACGCCCAGCAACACTCAGCAGTTCTGACACCTGTGTAGTGCGTCTCAAGCTGAGCTCTAATGTCATAAATACTCACAGTGGTAATGTGGCAACAACATCCACTAGAACAGGTGCATTCAGAAACAAAACAGTTTCCGAACGCACCTGTTGTGCCCAAAAATGCTGTCTAATGCAATTTGCTAGGTTTGAATTCAGAGCTTCAGTTTGATTCATTCATTCATTCATTCACCAAACCACTGCAATCTGGCTACCTGTCTGGCTCTGGATCTATGATGCCCATGATAATGATTTTCTTCCCAGGCCTCATTCCACCTCTGATCCGTCCACTGAAAGGAACCGTCTGGAATATAACATTACGTTAAAACACAAAGAGAAATCCATCATACAAAACTAAAACGTTTTAAGCATCTTCTCTACCAGAATACGAGAGATGTCTTCTTTGTCGGGGGAGATGAGACCGGCATCTTCGTATGAATTATTAAGGTGATGATCATCTTCGGTATTCTTCCATACGGAGAAAAGAGTCGAGATTTACAGGGTGAAAATCATAAGAAAACGATATGATACAGATGCCGATTACAACAATAGCTACAACGGCACGCCTTCACCGCATCTTTAGGTACAGCGCACTACAGATAAAGCATAGCGCAATATGTTTATTCTGTAGATCAGAGCTAAAATAAGACTTAAAACATCCTCTATATCTCCTTACATTTGTATGCGGTTTAACAAAATCTTAAATGTCTTTAACTAATGGAATGAGAGATGAACAAGTTGGCTCTCCTGTGACGGATTTCCATCGCGCCGTGTTAGACAGACTCTTTTTATTAACTATAATTGTAAAGTTATACTATCTACACGTAAACAATGACATTCTGAGATATTGTATCATTTCTGTCAGATTTGTTACTTACTATCGCGTCCTTTTCCATGCTCGCCACCGCCATCTTGGAACAAAATGCCATAGGATGCTTACTAAGGCGGTCCAACCCGGAATGTGGCAGACAGGCAGACGGGGTTATAATAAGGTGTATGTTATATTCAAGAATAAAAATTAGGATGAAAGTAAAACAACAACTCTAACGTTACAGTAGCCTATTTATGCAGACGTGGATTATACGAATGGAGGTTAAATCACATAATCTGCTCAGATTTGCACAGAATTACCAACATTACAGAATAAGTGGCTACATTACAAGCACCATTAAAATCTGTTTACAAACTACATTAAAATCTGTTTGCCTCAAGGTAGTAATAAATGTGCATGTAATGTTTCGCTATAGCCTACTGTTTCAAATTTCGAATTCAATATGTGTTGACAGACACATTTTTAACATTACATTCTGTGTATTGTGCTTTTTATCATTATTTTAATGGACAGAATTTGCATTATTATATGTAACCTGTCAAATATTTGGACTCAATATGCAGGGAGAGAGCGACCTCTAGTGGCACGTGCAACCACAGACAACTGGTCTCGTATAAATTTAGGATATTTCATATGATGTAAATCAGCGGTTTGTTAAATCATTAAACCATGCTACTATACGACGGTGAAAGATTTTTTGTTAGTTTGAGTTAGACTTGCGATAATAATGCAATGTCAAATGTGTGAAATTGCCTTTTCTTGTTTTCTCAGTCCTAAAATAAAACCAAAGATTATACTATGTATGATATACGTCTGCCAAATGATGTATTCGTCTGCCAAATGAATAAATGTAAATGTACTAATAATGACACGTTATTCATCCTGTGAGTCTTGTTAATATTTTAGTCTAATCGATATATCGATATGGTGCAGAACTTCATTCTTTATTCTATTGATGTAAATAAAGCATCATGCTCAAAGCCAGAAACCAACTGTTCAACACTGCTTCATTATGTTATCTGTTGGAAAATGTCTGACCTCTTTAAATATTAATTGATATACTGGAGGCATGAGAAAGACCCACCTTTCTGTCTCTCTCTCTCTCTCTCTCTCTCTCTCTCTCTCTCACACACACACACACACACACACACACACACACACACACACACACACACACACACACACACACACACACACACACACACACACACACACACACACACACACTCACTTAGATCAAGCAGTTCATCAGCAATAAACTGTACAAGCTGTTACACTGGGGGAAGTCTTAAGTTTGGGGGTTGGCTCAGAGAGAAGTGCTGTGATGTCTTCACTCTTTATTCCTTTATTACTTTATTTCCTACCAAAACATAAAATTGAGCTCAAACTCATACCTTACTGTATTTGTTAGAGCATGGATATTCTTTATGTTAAAAGTTTTGAATATATTTCTATAACTTTGTGAACATGTAAATGCTGCATTGAACTATAACCTGCTCTGTTCATAAGTGTATTTGAGCATGCAAATTTAATAAGTGTTTATTTAGCAGCGTCAGCCTGTAATTAGGTTAATGCAGCGTCCGCAGTGCACTGCTCTCCCACAGGTCCATTCTCCTCACCTGCTCAGGCGGAAAGAACCACAGACGGACTTGGCACTGCCCGCTGCCCTCTGGTCGTGCCCACTTGGGCCTTTTAGACACCTTGCCCGTCTGGCTCACATGATGTCAATGTTCAGCCGTCTAACTGACACCAGCTGTCAGCTACTAATTTGGCTAAACAGTGCTGGCGAATGTCTCAAAGTGTTTAAAAGTTGTACTGAGAAGGGAAAGTTTTATGAAACATATTTTCAAAATAGGGGAGTGCAAAAAAATGCTAATTCTATCCTTATGTTTGGTCTACACCTGACTTTCATTTAACACAAAAAGAGAATTTTTGGGGGAATTTACTGGTCACACATTTTCAAGCAAATGTAACAAGGGACTGGAGATTTCAAGATTGAAGATTGAAGATCATTCAAATTTGTCCATATCACATACATTTCCAAACATAAAAGGGAGGGCATGAGGGTAAGTGAATGATGACAGATTTGTATTTTTTAGGGTCTTTAAATCACCAAATACTGTTGTCCATTGTCCTGTACAAGATACTCAGGCCAGTCTTTTCTAATGAATAAATTTTCTCTCTCCGTTTGCTTGCTTCATATCAATATAATGCTGTCTGTCTCTCTTTTCACAGTTTCTCTGTCCCTTACTGAATTTGGCTTTTTGTACGTTTTTGTGAATGTCAAGCTCCCACACACTTCCTCACACCCACTCCCTCCATGCAGCAGCTGTGTGTGGTCTGTTTCTTACTTCCTGTTCTGGCTCCTCACTCAGGGCCTTTCCCTTCAACACACACACACACACACACACACACACACACACACATACACAAACAAAGATACAAGACCACATAGTTTAAGAACACACCACTGCAAAAAATAAATAAAACCACTACATACACTGTTAGATTTGCGAATTCTCTATGTTATGCAACAGGTAACCCTGTAAGTGTGACACTTTTCAAGGACTCCATCAGCTTCATAATAATGAACTCCTAGTGACCTTTGATTCGGAGGTAAGCCGGCACGAGCCCAGTGTTATATGGATCAATCTTTCATCCTTGTGAAAAACCTTAGCTTCTGCAACAGGGTCAATACACCCTTAAATCTCACAATGACAAGCAAATGATGCAGTACAAAATGACTGTTGTTTTAATTCCATGTCCCTGTTTGCAAACACAATTTTGAATCTGTAATATATATATATATATATATATATATATATATATATAAACGCTTTTCATTATTTCATTATTCACTTTAATTACTTAATAATTGTATTAAATTCAATTCTGCATTTAGACATGACCCAAATTTCCCTATTTGTGGAATGTATACACAGTTTACATAGTGTGTGTGTGAAGGGGACAGTGCAGAAGCCACACTGTCAAATAAAGGGTTACCACATTATTCTACTTAGAGATGGGGTTGGGTTGCTGCCGTGTACGATTCAAATTCCAGCCAGCGGGAGCAGTCATGGGCTGGTGTGTGTGTGTGTGTGTGTGTGTGTGTGTGCGCGCTGAGCTAGGCTTGTGGTTGTTGGAGAGGTGTGGCTTCTTTCCCTCCATAGTCACAGTAGAACAAGATCATTCAGATATTTGCACAAAGCCAACCTGATAGAGAGTGAAGGGTGGGGGATATGCAGTCACTCTAATTTTTTATATTCTCTCTCTCTCTCTCTACCTATCTCGCTCTCTGCCTCTCCAGAAACCAGGAAGACTGTCTAGTGTATCTTATACCCTGTGAACTAAGCAGAATCAAATTATGAATGCAGCTGTATGGGCTCATTCATTTTAAATACAACAGATTGCTGTGTGCTATTCTGGCAAACCAGGTGGAGGGTCATTGATCAAATGCTCACAAAATTATTTTGACAGAGACACTGCAGTTGACAATGACTAGAAGCACGGGTGAGATCCTATAGGAGATGCCCAGTGAGAGTAGGAAATGGGGGAAGGGGAACATCCTGCTGGCCTCTTGGACAGGTGTGTCAACTGGGTCACGAATTAGAAAGAAGCAAAAATCACTGTGATGTATTTTTGTCCAGTGACTATCCTTGGCTTGTTACTATTGGCACAAAAGAACAGGCCCCCAGCAAATGAACATATCCTCTGATCTTATGACGTATGTTTGTAATCGGACATATTTTTGAGTTAAACAGGATATTCTGTATTAAAAATGTAGGATGGGACTTTATTACAGTTGATTAGATTGTAAAAAAAAATGTGGCATTACTCGATAGAATGAATTCCATGTCTCTTAGTTGGTTGGAGGGGAAGGATCAAAAAGTAAAGGAAGAAAGGATAGCTGTAGTGTCTTGTGATAAAATCGTGCTCAATAAGACCAGAAATAAAGAAGGTAAATACGTGGTTGAAGTTAGTAAAATTGCTTTAAACTTAACTTACTTATTACCCTAATACCATCTTAGATGGATATGACTTATTTACATTTACACATTTGGCAGATGCTTTTATCCAATGCGAATTACATTGCATTATACTATACATATTAAGTATGTGCAATCCCTCGGATCGGACACATGACCTTGGTGTAGCACCATGCTTTAACCACTGTGCTATAGGAAAGCTTACTTTCTCAGATAAACATTTTGTATAAATGTATGCATCACTTTATATACATATATAGATTCCAAAATGTAAAAGCTCTGAAAAGCCCTAGCATTCATTATAAAAATAATCCAGAGAACTTCAGTGGGTTACTAAATTGAAACAATAGGTTTGTCAGAGAAAACATTTTTTAAGATGATTTAGTTTAGTTAAATTCTCTAAAGCTAATTATAAAAACATTAAAATATAATTTTGTCCACTTTTATATATTTCCTCATGTGGACAGAACTTGGCAAAACTGAACATTTAAAGAAACACAAACTACAGAAACTATAGGTAACATTCAGCTGTATGAGACAACGCTTACTGGAAACAATAGTGTGAGACAAAAAAAGGTTTTTGGTATCTGCACAAGAAACATGAAACTTATTAATATAATTCCCTTCTGACTGCAGGACTAAAAAAAGAAAAGCTATTTACAAAAGAAAGACAAAGTTAGTAAGACAGCACACAACAAATACTGATTCTCTACTCTCATGTAGAACAACACGATCCACGGGGGGAAACCTTCTCACTGACCTGAGATCAGTTTGGCCATGCTTTGAGCTGGCCTCCCCCTTTCAGTTCACATCCACACTGCCACATGCTAAAGCTCTTCGTGCTACACAGCTGTGCGGGCCCAATACTGGAAATAGACTCTCGCTACCAGCCCATGAGTCATGGGTGCGAAATGGAGGCAACTGTTGATTCAAAGAAATGTCCGCTGTTTTATGTAGAGCAGCTGTGTGAGCTGAGAGAACCGGATGATTCTGCTTCACTTCTAAAACTCCCACTCAGGAATGACATATATTTACCTGTTTAACACACATTTTTTTAAACCATACAGCCATTTCTAAAGCATTTACACTTCATAGTTTTATACGTATTAACAATATCAAGACAACACACAATGTAATTCTTTCAAATCTGTTTATTGTATGATATAAAACTAGAAAAGTAAGACCGTTTCAAATTCATAGACACATGTCCATATTTTATATATATATATTCTACAGTCCATATCTTGATGCAAATACAGTGATCATCAGTTGATGGGTTATTTTTCTCAAAATGAATCTGTCGGTAATATTGCATAGAAAAAGGCACAGCTCCAAGGGCTGAAGATACAGCCTTTCTTAATGAGCAGAGAAAGGGTTCAGATCCCACCCACCACACGTTTTGTCTCTCTCACACGCACACGCACACGCACACGTACACGCACACACGCAAACAAATAATCCCAGGGGTCACTATCCTGAAACCACTTCACTTTGACTTCCCTAAATGTGTGGCTTGAACCATGGGATGAAGACTGACATACCGGATGAAGATACCGTTTAAAAAATAACCACCAACATCAGAACTCATGCTGCTTTCTTTTTACATTTGGCATTGAGGGCTTTCAAAAGATTTTCCCAGAAATAGGCTTTGGAAGATTGAAATTCTGAAGTTTGTAGCGAATAAAGTATTGCTTCACAAACCTTTCCCTTGCACACTCTCTGAAATACATAAAAACATTAAATACTCATAATTAAATAGGGGCAGGGAGTGTTGACCTAGAGACGAGCACAAACACCACCCCAAATTATAATACAAGAAAATAAACAAACACAAAAATAATGCATTATTAAAACAAGATGAAAAAATGGCTTCCACCCCAATTAATAAGCAGTGATACATTCCCGTAAGCATAATACATTCCTATCTCAAATTCTGTACAAATTACAATCAGCATGTTAGCTTAACATCAAAATAAATATATTTACACAGGAAACGGAAAATAAATAACTTAAAATAAAAACAATCACTCCAAATCCAAAAATTCCTATAAGTAATATTAATCATATTTTTGATTCCATAGTATTGTCCGCTCGGCTCGCGTATTCATGTTTAAAGTTCGCAGAAATTCTCTCTTTTGACTTTTGGGTTGTAACAAATCCAAACTGCTGCCTTTGGCAAAAAAAGCCTCTCTGACCCAAAGCTCAAATGTCAGATCTTGAATGGTCACACCTGAACACTTTTCTTAGACATTGCACATGGCAATGGTATTATGAATGAAACCCCACATAAATGTTTATTGTTTCGGTATGCAGTGCAGCTTTGTCAAACGAATAAAACAGATATGAAAACTGGTCCCTTTCCATTAGACATAGATGTGAAGTCAACAAAAAGTAATAAAAGATTGCAACCAATCTGAATTCAGTGGTTTAAACTCTTCTTGGCGACTATACAGTGCTTACTATTGCACACATGCACAATACTCTTCAGCAGTTAGGGACTGTCCGAACTCCAATGCTCCTGAAAAACTTCTAATAAAGAATTTCCAACACATCACTGGCAGACTGCTGAACCCTACTGGTGAACAAAGGCAAGAATTTGTGCATACTTAAACTCCACCTAAATGCGACCATTTCTACTGGCCAACCAACACTAAAACCCAGGAGGCAACAGAGAGAGAATGCGCTTTAAACATGAATAAATAGTATTAATTTAAACTTAAACAAACAATGGTATAAATAAGATAAAATAAGACCAAACCATACATACATCTGTACATTTATGAGCTATAATCCTGCATGCATTAGTATGTTAACAGAAATGTACCGTTGCACTGGTGAGAGACATACATTTGGCAAACAGAAGATGATGGAAATTGTGTTGAAAATGGACTCGCAAAATAGCAACCACCAACTTGCGTGTCTGTGGAGTTTTTCTTTTCAGCATGAACAGACATGCATAGACCCTCTTGCCGTGCATTAGTTTAGCACTTTTACAAAAAGCCACCATTTCAGAATGATGATATAATGCCTCAACTAAAGCAAAAAAAAAAAAGAGAAGTTATACTGATGTCTTGACATAGAAAACAAGAAAATGAGTGAGAGACGTAGACAGTTATTGAACAGAAAAAGCATCGATTGCATACATTTCTTATAGCATAAAGGGGTTTTAGCATTGGCTTGGTAACTTCCAGCTCAGGAAAACACATTGTATCAAAGAAATGTATCTGTAAAATGTGCACCAGAAAGAAAAATGTCACTTATTGCCAGCTGAGATGTAAACACGTGGAATCTGGGCCATTACGGCAGATCACAAGAAATTTGGTTGACTGTAAATATCCGACCACTCCACACATTCATGTACTGTATAAATAAACCGGTAAAGCGTGTTTTCCGTAAATGCATACATTTCATAAATGTATACGCTTCATGTAAGGATGGTAAAAGGACAGTGAAATAAAAGCAGACAAACAAACAAATGAACAGACAGATCATTTTAAATATCACTAAAATGAGATTCTTGCCAGCTCAGACAAACATGAACATAAAATTAGTTCCTCTTTTAAAATCATTGTGCTTAGTGAAAATGAAAGAACACAAAAATAGGGCTGCCGTTGCACATACTCGCACCTGTATTTTGAGGAGGGCAAATAAAAATGCTAGTCCTTCTCCAGCGATCTGTCTAATTTGATTAGAAATGATGAGAAAAAGGCGAACAGACGAATAGAGTTTACCAAGTGGTCATAAATGATGAAGGCACTAAGATCTGCCAGAAGCCAAAGTGTGTTCCATAGATTACTTCATGTTCAGTTTTGGAAAAGGCAAGCACAGTGCATGCACAGTGTTGAGAAATAGTACTGAGCAACATCACCTTTAAAAGTTCCTGGTCATTAAAAACAACAGAAACAAAACTGTACAAAAACACATGATTCTTCAGTTTCATTCTCAGTTTCTGTTTAAAAACTCTTTGATTGGTTTTTGCATCGCCTCCGAACCTGCTCATGATCCCACAAGCACCTCCATAATATGGTCCAGTTCGGTGAGGTCCATTTTGAAAGGCTGGTTTGAGGTGACAGCAGGAGAAGCACCGCTGTAGGGTGAAAGACTCTTGAGGAGTTCATCCGCCGTAACCATGGGCGCCAGTTTGGAGGGGACGGCACCCGAGGAAGAGGTGCAGGGGTCGAAGTCGTACATGGAGGTGTCGATATCTGCAAACAGAATGTCGTCCAGGGCCAGGTCTGTTAGAAAGCCTGAGGAAGAGGAGGACAGCGAGGTGCTCATGTCCAGGCTGTTAGGAGGAAGTGTGTCCACGGTTGCATTTGGGACCGCTGAGCGTTCCTCAGGCAGCTGGACCGGCCCTTCAAGCTTTGGGCTGCAAGGTTTACTGCAGTCTTTGGAGTCTAAGGCCCCTGAGTTTAAGGGTGCGGGCAACAATGGCATCTGAAGGGCCGCTGTGAGGGCGGATGGACTGGTAGCACCGGGCGGTGTCGTAGCTGAAGGTGGCGGACAGAGTTCCTCAATCTCATCCAGGGCAGAAGAGAAGCTGTCTCTGGCCACAGAAGAAGAAAGTCTGGGTAGTGGAGATGGCGATGTGCAAAGCGTCACGCTGTCCTCTTCCAAAAGCGATGCAGGGGTGAGACAGGCTTCGAGGGGGGCTGCGTTTGACAGTTCTGGCGAGGGGGGCGCAAGGATCGGAGAGGACGGTGCCAGCGACTGGGGGGGGGGCAACGCCACCATTGACAGGACGCTGAAAGCAGGTTGTACCTCGCGGAAACCCTCATCCACGGGGTCACTGGGAGGAGGAGAGGGGGGAAAGAAGAGCGGCCGCAGGTTGCCCTCCTGCTTGAGCTCGTCCTGGATGCGTCTCAGCATGTTGTTGATGAGCACACGTTTCTCCAAGCTGGGCTCGGTGAGCGCGCGGTGGTTGTACAGCTTCATGAGAGACATGTTGAAGATGGTCTGCCGCTGTAGGGTGTAGGAGACCTTGGAGAGACCACCTCCCGTTACTCCGACTCCTGCCGCCAACGCTTTGCCTTCCAGCCCCTCTTCATCCTCATCTAGTTTCCGCTTTGCCCCTTTACCCAACATATATCTGCTTCGAGAGACAGAGAAAGAGAGTGTTAGCCAGACAGCCACCTTCATGACTCACTTGATGATTCAACACCATTTCTAATCAATCATGTTCCACATAAAAACAATTTTAAAGTTTAGTTGTGTGTCAAACATATCAACATTAAGAAACTGAGACGTTAGATCTGATAACATCAACCAGCAAAACATCAAAACAAAACATTTTAATGATTCACAATATACGATTTCACAAGAACTCCTGTGGTGGAGTTGACGTGGTCATGTAAACCAATACATGAATAACAAATACATAAGGAACAGAACAGGCAGTCAACCCAAACAACAGTTGGTTTAACCCAATCAACAAGTTTGACTAAAAATAAAAGAAACCGCTTCAATTAACAGATTTGTGGCTTGTCGCTTGGTTGCCATGACATCATCCTGCAAGCTGTTGTCATATTAGCATTTTGTGCCGCCACTGGGGTGAGAGCTTGGTTGCCATGACATCATCCTGCAAGCTGTTGTCATATTAGCATTTTGTGCCGCCACTGGGGTGAGAGTCAGTCAGTATACTCTCTGTTTCACCGTCGGTGACAGGAATAAACCCACAATGCCTCACGTTACAACTGTGCTAATAGATAAGATAATCTTTAATTTTGAACATGAACATTTTAAACTGCTGTTGGAAACAAGTGAGCTTCTACCGCAGCAGCGTTTACAGTAACACTCTGACTAGTCCTTCCCGAGGCGCGCAGCAGAGCGGAGGGCGGCAATGTGTGTCAGACTTTCAGTAAGTACTAACGGCAAGAATGTGTCACACGAGCGCAAAGCCCTGATCGCTCCCTGCCTAAACACATGCTAGACGCGGGAAGACACGATCCAGCTGAGTGTTTGGTGGAAAAGAGGACGGAGAGGAAGAGTGTGTGTGTGTGTGTGTGTGTGTGTGTGTGCTAAGCTTCAATGTTAGCCAACAGTGCTCTCAGATACTGGCATACTTGGTTCAAGATACTAGAGATTAATAAGCAATCACATGGTCTGCCACAATATTATTGTACACTGAGTCACAGTAGCTGCTTAGAAAGGAGAATGAGAGAGAAATTAGGAATTTATAGAGAACAATCCCACCTATTACACACAGATTCAGGACAACTTTAGAAGTTGAACACTGACACATCTGAACGTGTTTGACCCACAAGCTTATGCGCTACTAATGCAATGCTCTAACAACCTTAGCCACACAACAACCACACAAAGACATGTATGTTGTATAGAACATATTTTTTGTATTCCTACCTGTAAAAACAATACTTTAGACATGCAACTTATCTGACTGTGTTCCCAAACTGGCGAAATAGCTAAAGCACAACATGCTAAAACATCACCACACATGCAATCTGATCCAGAAACTAGTTGACTTGACTAATCTATCTCAACCCTATCTCACTAGACACATCACTTATACTTTGCCACCATACATTTGCAAATTGGCTATACAAGCCATTTCAACAATACAACAAAAACAATTACAACTTTTATAAGTTACGCAACTTTATTGTAAAAAAATGTTTACAGTGCAAAATGATCAAGAACAGTCAGACAAGACATTTATTACATTTATGCATTTGGCAGATGCTTTATCCAAAGTGACTTTGGATACCTACTTGTACCTACCTACTTGTACTTGTGTGACTCACATGTATGACTTATTTTAGAAATAGCACCTTAAAAAAAGATTCTGTCACATATTTAGACATTTGCACATCGTTTACTCACTTTGTAGCTGATTTCCAAACTTACACCTTAAAGGGATTTCAGCCACAAATGAAAATTTTGTCATCATTTACTCACCTTCTTGTCATCTCAAACCTGTATGACTGCAGAACACAAAAGAAGATATTTTGAAGAATGTTGGTAATCAAACAACAATGGTATCATAGACTTGCAATGGGTTTTGTGTCCATACAATAGAAGTGAATGGGTACCACCGTTATTCAGTTAACAACATTCTTCAAAATATCTTCTTTTGTGTTCTGTAGAAGAAAGAAAGTCATAGAGGTTTGAAATGGCAAGAGGGAGAGTAAATGACAGAATTTTCATTTTTGGCAGAACTATCCCTTTAACATGTATACATTTTAATACAGTGTCTGTTCCCTGGCATGTGTAGCATCTTGCTCTACCAACTGAGCTACAGAAAAATATTTAATTCATCATGTGATTAAGTATGCCTTCATGAACTATCATTTTGCAATTTGATATATTCAAGGGACTTCCTTTCCTTTGAAAATTGATTGGAATTGAAACAATAAATAAAACATGCATGTAAAAGGATGCACCATTTTTTCTTTGTGGCCCACGAGCAAAAGACGGAGAGACAGGCAGACGAAGAGCGAGAGAGAGACAGAGAAACAGAAGCCAGTTCCTGAGCCCCCCTCCATTAGCATAAAGTGAAGCCCGGTAGCGTTAGGCAACGTTGCAGTGTGCTTGAACCTAATCCAGGCTGACAGCCTCACGCACCCCAGTCCTGTCTGCACACAAACTCAGAGTCTGCGCAGACGCAGATCTG
Source organism: Oreonectes daqikongensis (assembly GCA_026939265.1). Taxonomy (NCBI): domain Eukaryota; kingdom Metazoa; phylum Chordata; class Actinopteri; order Cypriniformes; family Nemacheilidae; genus Oreonectes; species Oreonectes daqikongensis. The sequence continues at coordinate 984,625 of JAOTQM010000049.1, forward strand.
TCAGTCAGCTTCACTCACTCAGGAAGTGCAAGCGGCTGGGCCTGTTGCCTTGCTGCCTGTTACCATGACAAACACAGTCAGCTGGGAATCCACCCAAAGAGTTGACAAAGAGGTAGTGGGGAGGGAGGGAGGGAGAGAGAGAGAGAGAGAGAGAGAGAGAGAGAGAGAGAGAGAGAGAGAGAGAGAGAGAGAGAGAGAGAGAGAGAGAGAGAGAGAGAGAGAGAGAGAGAGAGAGAGAGAGAGAGAGAAAAAGGGGGAGAGAGTTGGGGAAAAGGACTGAGGGAAGTTCGAAAGAAACGTTTTTTCTATCAGTGTTCTGCTCCTGAGCAGATGACTCTAAAACAACATGTGAAATGCAGGAGAGAAAAACAGGTTATGTCTGGTAGAGACGAATGTGCATTCCAAAGCAATGCTGTTTACATACTGAGAGCAAATTGTTCAGAAGATGGTGACTATATGAAACAGCAACTTCAGTATAAGGCTAGCTCATGTATTTTAAAGAAAGATTTTAATTGATTTAAAGTGAAATTTAATAATAATGTTATAAGTAGTGTTATAATATTATATCAAGCTTAATATAAGAAGAATTAAACGTTATCACATTTACATCACATTTGTAGACGGCACAACTGCTGATAACAGAACAAGACATTTACAATGTAACATCCACAACAACGTCCGAAAGGAATTTGCCAAAATGTTTTTGATAGAGGAAGCAGTGTGGGACTGTTTTTTGAGACTGAGGTTATTTTAAGCATTAGTACCACTGAAGGCAGAGGAGTATAAGTGACTCAAACTGAGTTGTAAAAACAGCCCTACGTCACACTACGCTTCATAGCATTGCAAATATGGGTTAGAGTATGAGTGCAGATGGCAAATGTGATAGAGTGAGAATTGTACCTCAAACTATTTTTATACAATATTTCTACAAACTCAGCCAGCATTGCCCTAGAACTACACTATACACCATTGTCTGGTGCTTTAAAGAAGTTTCAAGTACATAAAGTTTCCCACAGTAATCCAAACAGAGGAATGCCACGGCAGCTCGACGGGTCCCTGTGACTCACGCTGAGGAGTGGATCGGACTGTCTGCAGCACTCGAATGCCACTGCCGCCCCACCCAACACATTCTTTCTGATTGTGCTCGTGTCTCCTTCACTCTGTTTCATCCCTCAGCCTCCTTTATGTTTAGTGCGAAAGGTCAAAAAGAGGGTACGAGGCCCGTTCCCTGACCGCCCGATGCATACTGCTCACAATTCTCCCTTAATTTAGCAAGGACTATTCTGATTGGCTGATTATGTACAACATCAAATACTTCTATCAGGATTACTGATACTGACTATCGATTTCTTGTCATCATTAGCAGCTGATATTGATCTCGATCCTTTAGGTTTTATGTAAATCTAAACTTTCAGATGACTGTCATTGTTACCCTATTAACATCAGTACAACCGTCTACTCCTAAATGAACAAAATAGAGTAAACACGGAGTACTCAAAACTAAACTTATTCGGCCAAACTTACTGCAAGTCAGAGAATGCAATTATAGGCTGGCGATACTGATCTGCTGTCAATCAATTGGAGCATCCCTACCAGAAAAAAAAGTTGTGCACGGTCAGAAAAAATACAAAATTGTACTTTTTAGATTATTAAAGCCATCACCACCAAGTTTGTTTCTGTAACATTTAACTGGTGCTTTAAAAGGTATTAAAGGTCTTCAATGAAGCACCATAAATGTTATGTGTTGTAACTGTAAAGTGCCCTTAGAATATTTTGAAGAATGATGGTAACTGAACAACGGTTGCATTGGTTTTGTGTCTATAGAATAGAAGTGAATGTACTTTTTTCTGACATGTGTAGATAACTGGTTTGATACAATAATTGCTTTTCAATAAAGGTTATGCCTGTGAAATTGTTTGTAAAATCCGGTTTCATTAGATTACATTTTAAGTATAATCACAGTTTTTGGCAATAGTCCTATTCCTAGTGTTCCATTACTGTAGTATAATCTATTTTAGATAAACCCATCCCTAAACAACCAAATAAACTTTTACTGATGATCAGTTCTTGGCCAGAATAAGCTGAAAAGTGGATCAAACATTTTGCCATTTGGCTATGCAAGACTAGTGTCATGATATTAGTATACTAGACGAGCTTCTTGGTTTTCATCCTCCTCAATCAGTTGCAATTTCCCTGAATTATTTGACATTACCGTTTTTCGGTAGACAAAACTAGCCCGTGACTGGGCAACCTGTACTTTAACTTGGCTGCTGACCTGGATATACTAACCACAAAGAGACAACAGGAGGAGCTAGAGAGGAGAAAGAGGGGAATGCTGAATTCTCCTCAGTCAGAAGCGCACGAGCAGCACACTCTCACACATAGACATACATAAACACACAACCAGCTTTCCTGCTCCCTCATGCACCAACGCCGAGCGGTGACCCTGTGCGAAATCTCTCCAAGGAGAAGAAAAGACACAGTGTCAAAAAAACATCTGCGGTGCAAGAAAAGCTATAAAATGGCTGGCAAACTAGCTGGCAAACTGGCCCACAGCTTTAAAAGTGCAACTTGGTGGCTTCCTGGTTACGACTCCTGTCTGACACACGGCACCGGATAACGCCAGAATTAGCATAAAACTGCAGGGGGCTTTGGAGAGGAGGGCTGTGACTGAGTTGTCAGAGCAGAGGTTGGAACTACGTCAGGGCTGCACGTCCTGTTCTGATCCTACACACCACAGATATGTACACATATGGGACCGGGTGTGACAGCAGAGGTTTGGTACTGGGTGTACTGTACATGTGGAGTTGGAGCGAGAGAATGCAGCGGAAAGGATGGCGTGAGCAGGCGAACAAGTGCACTGGAGAGGATGGAGCGAGCGGAGAGTTTTTCACTGATATTATGATCCTGTAACAGGATCTGCACGTTTCCATGCCTGTGCTTCAAGAGCTCCCCTCCCCCCTCACCTCCACACAGCGCTATTTCAGATCTGGAGGGTACTGATTCTCACAAACACACACACACACACACACACACACACACACACACACACGCTGTCTGTGTAGCTTTCTGAAGCACCTGCAGATACAAACGCACAAATGCAGACGCAGTCACATGCATGTCGAGAAACACAGAGATTCACATTTTTAAAGGGATCACAAATGTCAGATTGGTGCATCAGGCAACAACTAGAAATACAGACCAAAATACAGACCTTGCACAGACAGAAAATGGACTTTAGTCTACCCCTGAAGCTCACACAAACCTGTTGACATTATTAAGCACATTTTGCAATATATTTTCCAATACAAAAATGAAGATATTTTAAAATATTGGGCCCATACAACTATAGCCATACCTGCACACACACATCCAGCAATACACAGATTTCTGACCCACCACTAAATAGCAAGTATCAAATCATGGTTCTGGCTGTGACGTAACTAATGCCTTTTAAACAATTTTTGGATATGTCTGACCCAAACGTCCTGTTGCAATAAGCAATATATGTCAACACGGGGAAGAAATCTGTGCTGTCCAAGTTATTTCACATGATCTTTACAACTGACCACAAATGTTAAACTTGTGCATCGGACGACCACTAACACAGACATACAGACAGAAACAGACACAAAGCTTTAAAGAATCATGCTTAACAGAGAAATGCTTGAGAGAGAGAGAGAGAGAGAGAGAGAGAGAGAGAGAGAGAGAGAGAGAGAGAGAGAGAGAGATATGTATAAGCCCCAGACATCACATTCTCATACAACAGCAAGCTAAAGCTGCAGGGAATACAGATGTCTGACATCTTTGAAACTATCAACATCACATATACTGAAACTGTCATATTCTTAACGTGTACTGTATTTCTGCTTTATTTATTATTAGACTTTATTAACTGGCTCACTCACCAGTGCCTGTTCTTAAGCTCCTAAATGTAATGTAAACTTTATTTGTATGTTTGACAAGTCTGCAAAGTCTTGGAGTATCAAATACAGATAAGAATTTGTTTCTCTACTAGTATTTATTTGAACGTTAACTCACGTGTATTGCCGAAAAGCGAGTCGTAATAAGGGGCTAACATCAATAAACAGCCGAATGAGGCCGCACCATGTGGCCGTATAAAACTTCAGAGGACTGTCTTTACTTTTTAAGTGTGTAAGAGAGTATTTTAACGTTTACCATAAAAAAATACTTTAGTTATTAGTCAGTACCAAATACTGTATTTTACAGTTTCTCAAAAATGATGAAGTGAGATGTTCAGATGAGGTTAACAACAGTCATGTCATGGGGTCTCATACCCAAAAATCAGCAAGAAGGTGACACAAACCCTGCAGACTAACACTAACAGGACAACCAACATAACAGATTTTCTCATTATATTGTTACGTCATACAGTGATATAAACTATTTTCAAGTGTTCATGGAGACCTGTGTTTAGAAAAAAATATAAAAGTGTTTGTACTTGCTTTAACATACAATAAGCTTATAGGAAAATAATAGAGGATTTTGAGTTACCCATCTTGTGTTGTAATAGAGTAAAAGATGTCAAACTCAAACAGTGAGCAAAACGCAGGTAGCAGTAAGCTCCCTTTAACTGCGCACGTACGTCAGACTTCTGTTAAAAAAACAGCTAAATGGTAGCAGAGAGAGGAACGCAATTCAAACCGGTTTGACAAGAGGGATAGAAAGCTTGGAGCACTACATGAAGGTGTTCAACAGGCACACACAACACAAATACACATACCATTAAAGAGAAAATAAAACTGAATAGGTAACACATGAATAAGGTCAAATAAATAAATAAAAATGAAATTAAGCTTATTGCTTCTTTGCATTTACCATCGCATTCTATTTAGAAACTGAAAGTGCAAAAACAATGAAAACTTCATATTGAAAAATATGAAAAAACGCAATGATATAATCTGTAGAATAGTGTACAATGCACTAATTCATGGGCCTTACAATTCAAGATACAGATGTTTTCCACAACCAATGGTACATACAATAAACAAAATAACTTTGTGATGTACATCTGCTGAGCAGGATGATATGTCACTCTGTGACATTTACTATTAATTAGGGGACAACCGCTCATTTTACTTCTGTGACTGTTGCAGGAAGGAAGTACTCATTTAAAGATGACAGAAAGTTCAGAATGTAAATGTCACAGTCTGTGTTTTTCTTTAAAGGAAATAAAACAGAAATATAACAAACAGCATGGCGAATGCTGGGGTTGTAATCTACTTTGCTAAACGGGACCCAAGCAATCACTAAAATCTAACTGGACCTTGATCCTCTGAATTTAGAGTGAGTGTGTGTGTGTGCGTGCGTGCGTGCGTGATATTCGGACTTTGAATGTCTAAGTCTGATATCACCTGCAAAACTGCTGCAGGAGTTCTTACGGATTTTACTTCATTTGAAAACAACACACAGTAAAGATTATGGATAATCTCAATATAAAGTTTGATCAATATTTCAGTGTTAATAAAAAAAGAAAGCCCAATGTGGACGTGAGACTTTGCTCACACACTGACATATAAAGACAGTGTCCCTCACAATCCTTCCATTGCCATTTTCCAGCATGTGCATGTGTTCCATGACGAGCTGTGCGAACAGATGTATTTATTTATTTGAGTCACCTGCCAAATCAAATCATCTGTAGCCTCGAAGCCATTCATTGTCATAGGCTATATAAAAACATTTTACAAAACAGTTTTAATGTAACAGTAAAGTGAAAACGCAACTTTGTAACCAATGCGCTGCCAACAGTCAACGCAAAAAGTCACGATCTCATCTTCGTTAGGGATCGTAGAAACACCACAAGACAACATGTATGCTGTCTCTGTGGACCGAGTCAAGCTCTTAAAACACTTGAATCGGTAGCCTATGTTTAATATTAGTACAAATCAACAGTACATGCAAATGTGTACAAATAATCAGTTTAAAAGGTTTGACTCAAGTAGCCTACAAAAGCTCTGGAGTCCCGGTTCGGCAGTACCCGTGAACCGAGCGGTTCCGAGCGCTGTTTGGGTTGCGACATGCCTGTGAACTTTCTGAAGATCGCACAGACCGCCAGACAACAATACACGAATATATGTATGACTGTTGCCTTCGCTATGTGCAACATCGGTGTTTCTACGCCAGTTACGAGATTTAAGTAATTTCTGAATAAGCTGTGCGCTTACCTCGTCTACTTCAAGTGGTACAAATTCAAGCATCGGGAAGGATCTTCTTTTATTGACGTCCGAATCGGTAGCGATAAAACCCTCGCGGCTCAGGGGGTTGATCGACAGTGAGTTTATGGCGACTATTCGCCAGCCCAGCGCTTTAAAACGCAGCCAGTCACTATAACCGACAAGATCGCCTTCGGAAGCGAATGACGTGAGACTACTGCTCGACTACACAGAGCTCGAGCTCGGAAAAGTCCAACCCCTACACACGCAAGCACACTCTCCACGCGTCCACCCACTAACTCTCGGGTTGTGTGTCAAACCTTAACACGCTATGTAGTAGATCGCATTTTGGGGCGTCAAAGGAGCGCGCAGTGTATTTGGACAGCATGTGTGTGTCTCCAGTGTACTGAGGTAGTTCTTACGAAGGTGAAGTTGTCACATAACGCATCTGCGATGCATGAAAATGCTGCCTACGTAGGCAGCTCAGTAGGTTTTGAAACAACTCCACACTCTTTTTCTCCAACATATTGTACAGGGTTTGGACTTGGTTATTGTATCCTACATGGCTACAACTGACTTACAACTTATTGGTTAGCTACAATTATAATGTTAGACTAGTAATGACAATGGGAAAAGGTACTGGCTGGTGCAAGGAACATAAGATGTTATTTAGGTCATACAAGGTATTTTAATAATAAAATAAAATCGTTTGTGAAGAATATTAAGAGAGTATTGTGCGTATTTAACACTAGTGTACAGCTACATTTGACCTTAGTGATGATGTTAATGACAAGTTATCAAACTGCCACCACATGGCAAGAATAAGCACTGCATACAGTATATGTAGTTCATGACTGGCTGATAGAGTAACAAACGTTACACAGTTTAATAGGATAATGACATTTCATGTTATTAACAGCTGAAGCAAGAAAACATTTAAACATTTTTGCTAGCATCCAGTCAGCAATAAACAATAATGCAGAACATCAATTCTACACTGCCTGAATGTTATTATGCAGATGCTGAGGTGTTCTAAGATGCTTTATTGTGTGAATGTACTGTTGCTGGGGTGTGCCGGATGGAAGGTCTATTGGCTTTTTTTCATCACAGGTGAAAATCGGGTTGCAGATATAAAAGCAGATAACAAGCTGATTGATTGGAGGGATCATTAATGTTTAAATCACAAATGAATTTTGTGATAATTGTGTAATAATTGAGATTAGGGGTTTAAACAGCCCTCTAACCTACATGAGCAATACTAACAGTGATGCAATCCAGTTACAGCAATGCCAAATCAAATATCTAATCCCAAAAAAATAGACGGCATTACAAGATCTAAGCTGCTTGAATGTTTACTTACTAAATAACAAATAACATAATTTTGATGGACTCATAATGACATGAGCTCACGCATTTCTTAGCAAAGCAATTTGCAAAAATGAAATGCTTTATTGTCTGTTCTTACTTTTAGACTTCACGCACAATTAAGCATTTCCAGAAAAAAAAAATTTTCAACACAAATACAAACCACATTACTGTTTCTTCATGAGAACTACCAGAGTCTGCACTTTTCAGAATGCAATGTGATATACTGCCACCACTGCAATGGTGGCACATGTTATCAATGTCATAGGGCGCATATGCATATAGTGTACTGTAAATGATACTGTCTGAATGCACAGAGAATTGTTGTGGCTTTAGAGTACCTATTGCCAGCAACGACTAATGTAACACTCCCCTATTTTAAGTCTACATTATGTTTAGATTTAGTGAATTCCACAGAGGACGCAAACTTCAGTCAATGACTGGAGCCATGTGCCTTTTTACTTCTCTCACTTCTCTCCAAACAACCCAGAAGACAAAAATCATTGGTGTTGATATGTTCCTATGTCTATCTCTGTTATAAATGAGGAGAAGAGTGCTGAGCAGAAGGGTGGTTCTAAATAAAGATTTCAGGTCAAAAACAGGAAATGGCTCAGTGAGCAGTCGAGGTAGGACGGAGAAGTCCTGGCCGCTGGGCGGCATCTACAACATCCCCTTTGTTCCCTCACGCTACAAGCAAGGGAGCACAGCCCGCCTCTTCTCTCTTCCCTCCCTTCCTCTGTCTCTGGTTCCCTCTCGCTCTGAGGTCTATCCTGTTCTCTCCCTTTACGAAGTCTTTTACACATTGTGACAGTGTATGATAATTTGCTGTAGAACCTCCCACCAACTGCCTCTTCAGTAGAAGGGCCAAGCATGGCACGAACAGTGTGGGCAGTCATTCAAAAAAACATGAGTCATTACAAAATAATAAGCAGCAACTTTATTTCCCAGACTGGTGTTTGCTGTTTTGTGTCTTGGGTACCCCCACATCTCAATCAGTAGGCACCTCTTCTCTGACATCAAACCTTTAGCATTAGCATCAGTATGACGCATTACAATAAAACTGATTAAAAAAATCAGGATCTGGTTAAAAAAATGACTCATCCAATCACCTCTCCTTTTAATGAGAGAGTGGCATTGTGATAAATGCACACATATTTGGGTGTTTGGAGTGTCACTTACGGTATAGTGTCAGAAAATAACAAACTCCAAAAAATACAATAAAATGTTAATATGATATCATATTATTATCAATATTAATACCCTTAACACATCAATTGCAAATGTAAAAAAAACATGGAACATGTTTAAGTAAATACTATGTATCTTGTTTTAATTTTGGTAAATGTTTAAAGAAACGATGCCCCCATGAAACAAAATGCCTCCCGCTCTGTATTTTCAGTCAATGGTTCCATGCGAAACCCATGGGATTATAAATTAATTTATAATTATTAATCACAATAGATTAATGTCATTAATATAGTTAATAATAATAATAACAACATTAATAATAACATTATTAGAACATTACTTATTGTGTCTTTAAAAATAACTGACATTTCCCACAAAATCCAACCTGGGCACTCAAATGATATATTATTACAAGATTACAGTTGTCAGTCTGGGTAAGGAGATTGTTTTCAACACTGATTGTTTACTTGTGCAATAAATACTTTTTTTTAAAGTTACAGATTGCAGCTTTAATCACAGCTGATAATATTTTTGATGCACCTCTAGTTATAGTTTTATATTTAGTTTTAATTTTAATATAATATTTTTAAAATGTATTTGATATATTTCTTTACATTTTTAGGATTATTATTTCATATATATATATATATACATATATATCTATATCTATATCATATAAAGATCAAATCAAGAGGTCAAGGCTGACTGTGAATTAAAACGTGCAAGTGTTCTACTCCATAAAATGATGACAGATATTTGGTGTGGATATCAGCAGAAGTGCTGTGAAACCACGCTGCTCTATTACACACAGTCACGCAAACAAAAGAGGCGCTTGATCGCAGTGATGTTAATTACAAGCCTCTGACACATACACATGGATTTCTAGTGCCAACAGAAACGGCGCTAACCAAACTCCTGCTAAACTCACCCCTCCTCTACACAACAGGCCACTCCACTCCTCCTCTAAAGTCCGTTGAGAGCCCTTGGCACGCCTGTCTCCCTCATTATCTAATTTGGCTCATTAGCCATGCAGACACACTTCAGCAGGGGGGCTTTTTCATTCGAACATCATAATTGATGATCACGGCCATTGATAAATAGCAGATTAGATAAGTGACCAGGCCTGGGACATATATCGAATATTCCCTATATCTATTAACAATGAATTTGTCGGCGATATAAAATTAAGTACAATATTATGAATGTTTTGCTTTCTATTGCTAAAACCTGTGTCATTAGAAGTGATTCAATTCTTGCTTTTGTTTTGATTTAAGTGGCCAGGGTAGGCAAAGAGTTAAAGCTTGTGTGAAATCTGATTCCCGTTTGTTCTTTCTTTCTTTATTATTTGCTCTGGTCGGCCGTGTCTGTGATGCACCACGTACCAGGCTGTCAGGCATGCGTGACATGATTCTCCCCCTTAATGTGAATGCAGCTTCCCACTTTCCCTATTGCCAAGTAACAAGTTAAAGAAATCCACCTCCATCATAATCACATCAGACACCCACCTCTTCCTATTGCATACATTTGCTGAGCAATGCTACAAATCTTGAGTCATGTATGACTGCAGCATTTCAGAAAGAGGAAAAAGTGGGCCGAACAGAGTGCTCATAAAGATATGAGAGATACAAGAGAGTGCCTTGCAAGTGGGCAGTTCTGCAAAGAAAGAACGGAGGCACAAAGAAAAATGATATTTAATTACAGGGGTCATCTTAACATGGTCAACAAGAGGAATTTAGAAGTACTATCATTTTGGTAATTACAGTTATTAAAAAAAAACCTTTATAACCAATTTTACAGGAAACATCAAATAAATGAAGGATTATTGTACGTCATCATCACAGCTGTCCCTAAGGTGCTGTGTATTAAATCAAAGAACAACATGCTGTGCTTCAAGTAAGTGAAAGCTGAACTTTGTCTACACATACTGGTGTTTCATCCCATTTCCATGGTGATTATGCAGAACAATATTGATATAACACAGGGTTTTTCGACCCTCCTCCAGACATTTGTAACACACACACACACACACACACACACACACACACACACACACACACACACACACACACACACACACACACACACACACACACACACACACACACACACACACACACACACACACACACACACACACACACACACACACACACACACCCCAGCTGGAGGAGAACCAATGCAGTGATGGTTGTGGTTTTGGAAGTAGACTCCATATATGACAGGACACCATACATCATGCTGTTTTTCTCATTCATTTCGTGACTTTTCTGGCTGCGACTGGAGATCTTCAAAAACTCAAAATGTGTTTAGGAGCAACAGTCCACTCGAAAGCCAGGAGGAGAGGAAAGGTCTTATAGTAAAAAACTATGAAAGAAGCAGGCATAAAAGATTGTCACAGATTATTTGGTAATAAAATGCTCTGTCAATTCAAGGCATTTTCAGCTGAAGGGGAAATATAAAGTAAAAATAAACTCATATTAATAGATATAAACCAGCTCTCCACTGGATTTAATACTAATAAATATAGTCATGTAATAGTCACGAAATTAAGACTTTTACATCATCTGAAAGCTGAATAAATAAGCTTTCTATTTATATATGGTTTGCAAGCATAGGACAATATTTGGCTGAGATATAACTATTTAAAACTCGGAATCTGAGGGTGCAAAAAAATCAAAACTGAGAAAATCGCCTTTAAAGTTGTTAATCAGAGGCGCTGTACCGCTGTAATGACATTGTGGAGAAGAGATGAACCTGAAAGCTGAAATTCTAAACTTTATATAGATACCAAACATGAGTGGGTTATTCACAAAGAGCGGCAGCAGCGAGTGAAGTTTGTATGCATGTTGTCGGCCATTTTTATTTGCGTTTTTGCTACATTCACTCACAAAAATAATGTTTTTATATACTTACGGTAGGAAATGTACAAAAACAAAATATCTTCATGGAACATGATCTTTACTTAATATCCTAATGATTTTTGCCATAAAAGAAAAAGCGATAATTTTGACCCATTCAATGTATTTTTGGTTATTACTACAAATGTTCTTGTGCCACTTAAAGAATGGTTTTGTGATCCAGCATCACATGTGAGCAATTTGAAAATAAATTGTCTGTATATAATGTATTTAAAAGCATAATTACATGGGTGAGCAGAGAAACCCAGGCAAGTCTTTCTGGTGTCTGTCTAGGCACTTAATGACAAATAGTTGCATTCCTATTGTGCTATTCATAGCACGCGACCGTACCAAACCCATGTTGGGAGAGACAGCGATAGTAAAATACAGGTAGTTTTTAACAGTGGTCACACTTGATGGCAAACACTCCCCTATCGTGACTTGCCTTTTCTTTCTCAACCTGACTAATTCAATAAACATTCCAGTGCGTGGACATTGCCCCGACTACAAACGTAGAAAACATTTTCTCTCTGAGCACTGAACACAGATATTCCTCACATTAGGAAGTTGTCAGATGGGATGCAGCTGACAATACACAACACTGTTTGTTAAAAAATGATGAAATACGAATAGAAGTACTTCAACAGCAGTCTTTGTCGTTTTCTGCTATAACTTCAACCTCCAAGAAAAACAGCAGGTTTCAAATGAAAAAGATCAAATGTCCTGATGAAAAACAACTCATACCAAAAGCAATCATTTTGGTATTTAAGGCTTCTGCAAGCCAGCACCTCCTTGTACAACATGCCTCATGTTTTAAAAATTGTGGGCTCCTAAAGAATGGCTTAAATACGATTTCCACAGTCCTATTTATTTTTGGAATTTTGTGGTCCACGATTTCAGCTATTTTAGGTGCTGTTTACTCTGTGAACACACTACAGCGTTTGTCTCCTCCAAGCGAATCGGTGCGTTTTGGAGAACGAAGCCACAGATGACAATAAGAACATCAGACACAGAGAAATGAAATGCACCAGAGTGCTTAGGATTGTGGGTAATGAAATGATTGTATGGCCCTGTAACAAAGCCACTGTTAAAATGTCAATTTAGTTACGAGCTACTGTAACATTAATATTAGCATTACGGAGTGCAGTGAAAATACTGTCATACGAGTATAAATACAAGCCAAATTCAAATTTCATGACCCCATTTATGCACTGTAAAACAGACTAAGTGACATGATAATTACATATCAGACCCCAGTTTTTAAACCTCCAGTCCCTCGAGTTCAACCATTATAGGCACATTTTAGGCACAGTTTGGCTGTGTCAGTGTGGTTGTTTGAGTGGCACATGGAAATGATCTGTGTGCTGGGGTGCAAATGTGAAGTCGGCCAATGAGCACAGTTTAAAGATGGAGGAAGACCCCTACAGAGACTTTAGACAGTTTGCTGCTGCAATAACAATGGACCAGATGCAACAAAAAGGTCACCAAGAACATCATACAGAAAGCATACTTTTGTGCATTAATGTCATTCAGACTCGGAGGTTACAATTACAATTTTGTGAGATCACTATATGATAAAACTATATAACTACATAAAGATATTAGTATGTTGAGCAGCAGTGTGAACTGAATGTCATGCAGCAGAAGTGTCCGATGAAACTGTCTATAAATTAAAAACACTTTGAAAGTTAATTTTGGGAGGCACGTGTTGCTCATTCATAAAAAAAAAGTTTGTGAAAGTGCTAATGGTGTGACTGAACCCTTTTACTTTGTTCTCTACATCTCATTCATGTTCTCTGTAACTACATGTCCCAGCATCCTCTTCAACACAAAGCCATCTAAACTAATATCCCTCAGAAGTCCCTTTATCTTTGTACTAATAGCACTCACTTACACAGCGATTACCTGACCTTCACAGAAGCACTAATGTCTCTTTCAGTTACTTTAAGTCTCCTTTTGCCTCTCTTACATCCACACTTTTGCCTCTCGCTCAACACACACACGCAAAGCTGCCGTATCTGTGTATATGCCTCGAGGCTTCTCCAGCAGAGTGAAAGAGAAAAGCTTTGGCCATCACAGCTGTTCCCAATGCTTCAGTCCCCATTGCTCAGCAACAGAGAACAAAACAAAAGCACATCCCTCCCCTCCAACCCTTTCCATCTCCTCCCATCCTCTACAGCGGCACCACCACATTACAAACCGTTCTCTCTGCCCCTGCACACACACACGCACACGCCCCTTCTGTCCTCGTACCCTCACCCCTCCCACCCACCCACCGTCCTTCCACACAAACACCAAGTCCTTTGTCCACATTCACTTGGCAAAATATATATTCTGCAGTTGAAGTGATTAGGAGTCAAGCCAGAACAGTAGTAGAAACAGTAGACAACCCTTGTTCGTCTGCGAGGGACAAATAACTACGCAGACGAAAGAGGGATGTGGCTTATCAGGTTATTTTCATACCAAGTTATGATGTTTTCGATGTGTCTCGCTTGGTGAGAAAGCGAATGTGGTAAACAACACATTGTCCCTGGTCTGAACTTTTCACTTATTTTTGTCATTGGGAAAAGCAAATTCAGGTAACTAAGTGAAGTGCCTCCATCCATCTATTCATTTACTGTTTTCACAAACTTAAAAGAAAAACAGGGAGAAGAAAATGACACAATATCATCTCATGTCTATCTGCTTCCATAAGTTTGAAAAAGAATGAATGAATATTTAATGTGAGACGATAATAAATACACACGATTTCATGGACTACGTCTAAAAGGGACAGTTCACCCAAAAATGAAAATGATTCACTCACCCTCGAGTTGTTCCAAATCTTTGTAAACACATAGAAAGATATTTGGAAGAATGCATGTAACCAATCAGTTCCTGGCCACCATTGACCACCATAGTAGGAACAATTACAATGGTAGTCAAAAGTGCCCCAGAACTGTTTGCTTTCCTACAATCTTACAAGTTATTTTCCTACTATGGTAGTCAATGGTGGCCAAGAACTGTTTGGTTACATGCATTCTCCCAAATATCTTTCTATGTGTTTAACAGAACAAAGATTTGGAACAACTCGAGGGTGAGTGAATGATGACAGAATGTTTTGGGTGAACTGTCCCTTTAATAAATCACATATATTCAGCAAATGCGCAGGCCAAAGCTAAGTGTAAACACAGAGAGCAGCGAGACTAGACATTATTTTAGCTGACATGGTAAATATAACATTGGGTCGAAACACTGAAAGCATTTCTAATGTTTGTTGCCCTGTCAGGGGCAGACGTACAGCTAGTCAAGATACAAGGACGGACAGGGCCAGACACAAATATACAGTAGGAGGAGAAAAAAGTAACAGACAGACATAAGAGGAGGAGGGGGGGGGGAAATCGCTGGCTCTTTCTCAATAGAGTGTATGTTGAACTTCAGCAGGACACTAGCTGTCTGACTTATTTATGTTGGCTAGCACAACCGGCATATAACGGGAATACAATACAAGTCTTTTAACAGAGATTTAAGGTGCTCGATTTCAAAACAGTAGGGAGGAGCTCTGTCTATCAAACATCAGCCCACAACACCGACAACCCACCCGATCGCCACATACGGGGCGTGAATCTCATATGGCAGCCATGATCCTGACCCTAAAACACTACACGAACAAGTGAGATTACATATCGAGCATCTGTCTGATGAAACAAGGAAGGCGTCTGAATGGCTCGTCTCGGAGACAGCTGCTATTAGTGCGAGACATCCCTGCTGGTTCACACCTCAACACTGACCACACACATTGACAGATAAAAATACGTTTCCCTCTCAGGGGTTTCTCGATAGACGTCAGTTTACGCTAGCAAACCTTGACCGTACTTTATCAAATAAAAAAACAGGCCGGTAATTCCGTCAAGACATGTTTGGAAAGACCACTGCTTACGAGAGGAAAAACTTGTTTCAACAAGTCCGCTTCATTGTTTCAGGGTTAACTTACAGCTCACAGAGATTATATACAGTTTCTGGCGCTGGGAGAAGAGAAGTTGGCTCAATGCGCCGTGATAATAGACAGTTTTATAATAAGAGTTGAGTCGACTTCACTGCACTTCACAGACATAATGAGGAGGCTGGTCGACAGTTCAGTTCATATGAGAATGAGTCCTTTATTCCTGCTGCTGTGCTCTTCTGAAGCCTCTGTTGTGCCACGGGGCACCAAACCAGCGCCGGTTCTGCATCTTCGACTGCAAGACGGGCTCAGATTTTAACACATGGCGCACACTGCGCAATGAGCCCACAGCGTTTCATCAGCTGGTAATGATCCTGCTGGTATAAACACAATCACTGACCACAGACACAGGTTTATTATTGTGCTAACCTGATAAGGTGCGAGCGTGAGATGTAATGACACCTTGAGAAACAATAAAATAAATTGTAACTTAAACAGCACATCCAAACATGACTGGTATTAGCTGCAGAGCTTAATAAACTGCAGTAATGCTTCCAGATTCAGACCCAGCGGTCCTGTGCGAGCCAGTGTGCAGATGTGTGTGGTCAGGGCTCTGATCTCTCGTACTGTACTCGACTGCTTCTCTGATAACATCCTGAGACAGACACACCCCCCAAATTCTCCTCATCTATTATTCAATACCAACAATTCACGGCACAATAAGGCTCGAGAAGAAGCACTTTGTATAAGAAAGAACAACGGCATACCTCTGATATGCAAAGAGATCAGGCAGCATACAGGACTGTAACGTCTATGAGTCTATTAACGGATTCATTTTGTAATGAAATGAAACAATAAAATGGATTAAAAATACAATAGTGTGAGAATGGTGGGGTAAGATGTGTTGCTTGTTTTATCTAGCAAACTATCTGTGCATAATTTATGTAATGTGACTATATATTCAGAAAGGGCACATCATACAAAGCCGACTGTGCTATGCCATGCAGTTACTATGCCATAACATAATCATGTGAAAATATGATTTACGAATTTAATTTTATGTATATTTGATTATGTGAATTGCAAATCCATGACATAGTTGCAAAGACTTAGCTAAAATGTGTCACATATTAACCCAAAAATAGTACCCACTTACCCACAGACTGACTAAATGCTTTAACATGTAACACACTTTTCTAGTCAGCGAAAAAGAGAGATGTATTATCACAATTGATCATCCAGTTTGAGTTGCCAAAATCCGTTTGCCAGGAACATTCAAACATCTACCGACAAACCAAGAATATTTTGTACAAGAGAAGAATGAAAGACTTTCTCATGTTCCACATTCGAGTGCTGCAAATGTTTCTTGTGCAAGTGGAAAGAAAGGCTGCATTGAGGATATGCCAGATAGACAGACAGAAAAACAGAGCGCACGAGAGAAAGAGAAGTTTTTCCTGCATTTCTCCCGAGAGAAATGTTGGGCCCACAAAGCACATTGAATAATTTTTTATGCAATTTCACCCCGTGATGTCCTCATCTCACCTTCAGCACATTAACAGAACCCCAACACGGCGTGTCACTTGTGTCACCCACCGGATAGCACGGTGAAGATCGCAAAACCTTCACAACCCATTTAAATAAAATAAATACATTTTCAGTGTGAAGAAAGTGAAACGTCTGGAATTCTAAACAGCAATGACAGAATTTTTCTAAAATCACAAAAATGTTTATGGAAACATCACATTTATACTCCTTTATTTAATCAATATGCACAGAATAGTTACGTTTGAGCATCATAAAGTGAAGAAAAGCTTAAGTTAAGCTTCAAAAAGTGTAAGAGGTGATGCGTTTTCGCAAGCAAACGCTGAGAATGGTTTGTTGAGCCATGGAGAATCCCCTCTGAGCTATGCTTTTCCAAGGCCCCTCTACGGCTCTGTCTCTCTGGCCTCCTCCTCCTTTAAAGGTGGGTGTATGAAATATTAATGCTGCAGTACAACTGGCTGTAGAAAGAGGCCTCTCTCTCTCTCTCTCTCTCTCTCAACGTGTGCGTGTTGGAGAGTCAGCCGGCATTGCCGCTGTTCCAGAGACACCCGATCTCTACAAAGCTCTCCGACCTGCTGGGGCCTCCACTGCCACTGCTTCTGCACATCATTTGAGTTAAACACTGATCCAATATCAGCTTTTTATTGTAATCTTACAAGCATGAACAGCTAAAATTACTTTCATATAAATAATTATGTTTACGGTAATAAAATAGATGACATCAGTATATGGCGGTGATACATTCTGTTATGTAATCAAAATCTCCTGTTTTCATGCTTCACATTATCAGGAGTAAGAAGAAAAATATGAAAAATATGTGGACTAACCTTTTGCAAACTGTTACTCCAGGATTTTAAAAAAAATCACGAAATTACACCTTAGCAACAGCAACATAACAAGTCTGTTAGGTGCAGGCCACAGGTTACATCTTAAGAGGAGTCTTGACACATCTCTCTGGAGGTTTAGCATTCAAAAACCCCAGGTTGTCAGTGTGCCTGATGCTTCAGAGTTCAATACAGTGAATGCGCTTCCTGAACATTATAATGAAAAGCAGGTCAGTGCCTGAGGCTCTGGCAGTTCATTTACACAGGATTCAATGCAAATGCATTTGAGCAATTCAGTAATATTGGTCTATAATTTACAGCACATTAAAACATTATAGCCTGGCAGAAGATGTAACAATGCCCATGCTATGGATTTAAGTATTGGGAAACTTTTTAAAGACCCATCTTGGGCCAAACTCAATGCTATAGTGTTTTACACATAGGCAACAGAATTACAGTCACACCCCTGAAAGACAGGGAAATTTTGCATAAAGACGGAATGCACTCATTCTCCATACACATTGCAATGGATGCTGGTCCTTTACTGAAGACCTAATCCTACACAAAGAGCAACTACCACATTCTACTTTCATTGCGCTTTCATTCATATGCATTCCCTTAAAATCCAATCCGTTTTTAATGGATGTTTTTATGTGTCTGGAGAGCATTTTAATTGGTCAACGGTGACCTTTAATGAAGTGACAAGACTGAACTCTGAGCTCTCTGACCCAACAGAGAACTGTACATGGCACACTCCCTAATCTGGATTATCATCTAAATTAGATGCGTCTCTAATCCACCACTGCCAAACTCTTGCCTTTAAACACTTGATTCAGGACCGGTGGGCAAGTGGACTTCAGTATATGTTGTTTCTGGTGCTGATGCCTGGATTTAACAACATTTTAATTTATTTGCCAATACTACTAGTTTGAAAATAAATTCAAACACGAGGCAATGGTCTGTGTCCACTGCTGCAACAAAAATAAAGAAAAGCAATTTATTTGTGCAATAATTTTTATTCTAACTGAAACGAAGTATAAAATAAAAAAAATGCGAGCTAAATGAAGAATTCAGAAATACTCATCCAGCAGGTATCAGTACACAAAACATAAACTTGAACTGTCTCACTAAAAACAGTTATATAATACCAAAGAAAATGTACAGGCAAATATCAACACAGCGATCATAAGTGCGTCATGTGGCTCTCCTCTATTTTTTTAAACCCATCCAGAGAAATTCAGTGCTTTCTATGCGTTTACAGTTATTACAACTTCTGCAGAAGGATGAAATACATGCGAACAGGTTAATAATGTGTCAATATATGCACGTCTGCAGGGATGACTATCTACTATCTGACCCACATCGCAATTCTGTTGATAATTCAACGGAGCGTCCACTCACCCTTCTTGAAGGACTCGTGCGATCCTGATCAAGTGTAAATCACTGACTGCTCGGTAGAACTCTAGCATGCGTTACACATTGTATCAGTGCATGTTGCACGCCACGGATTGTCGACATGATTTCACGTGGCACTTTTTCACCGTCCCGTGCCTCATGAGCCTGAGAAATAAAGTGAACAGTTGCACATGTGAGTCAGACTTTTAAGTGTCCCCAAAAGTACTAGTAGGCAGGTGGTCTTCGGTGACTGCGCGTCGCGAACGCAAGACATGAGTTTGAATGATAGCTTGTCCTGTGAATCGAGGCTGAATCTCTGCTGTGCGCCCCGCCCTCTTCTCGCAGAATCAACCAATAAAAATTTAGAACGGGCTGGTGTTCGACATGTTATTTAAAGAGCCTGACATCTCTCAAACAGTCTGGTTTTATTTTCCAAAGCTCAACACGAAGCGGAGCAGAAAGTGTGAGCTTACAATTCAGTCACACATTCTGCATAACACGAAATCACTTGCTTATTTGAAATATGTTGCAGGAAACACCGAATGCATCGTTGCAAATCTTGAAGTATCAGCAGTAATTTCTAGAGAAGGCAAAATGACTTGAAACCGTCCGATTTGAGTTCTCCAAGTGTCAGAACAGAGACACGACAGCATGCTCTGGCAAGATGCCCACCGACAGCTTGGCTCAATCCTTTTTGTTACTAGTTCAATCTCTACTGCATAACAGGAAATGGAGTGTTCAAAAAAGCCTGCCACTGCGGAAAATAGGCATTAACTAATAGGGAAAAAAACAGGTCTGGCCTTGCAGAGAGAGAAAGAGAAGTGTTTTTTGCAGTGTTTTCTCTCATTGGTTTGATTTTCAGTGAATTCACCAGCAAGGAAACATTGAGTGTTGACTCTAGTGTTTGTCTAAACGGGACAAAGGGCCAAGAAAGTCTGCCTACACTTTTGTGTTTGTGTGTGTGACTCAGCTGATGGAGCATGGTCTGATGGAATAAGTGCAAACAGTCATTAATCTTGGAGTCTGATATCTGATTTTAGGCTTTTGGGGTTAGGCTTGCTGTCCTGACAGACTGGTATCCATCTAAATCGTAAGCCGAATACGCGTTTATTATTGATGTATGTTTACAATCACACCCAGCGTTAACATAAAGACCTTTACAAGACGAAATAATGCCATCTTGTGGTAAGACAATGCGATTGCAGCCACGAGGAACTGTAGTTACAGTACAAAACAGTCACAGGCCATTAAAAAGAGAAATGATAGCTGTAGGTCCAAATCCAAAGGTGTGAGAAATAATAGATAGCCTACAGCAATAATTTGCATACTCATCTCTTTATAGTGACAGAAAGGCCTTTAATGGAGATATTAAGATACATAAGATATGTAAGATGGTTCTAAATAGACAGAGCTCATCTTTCTAAAGCAACAGCTGAGTTCAAGAATATGGTTTGATCTTACGCAGAGGGGAGTGATGTCCCCGGCTACACTTCTCTACGAACACTGGGCCCAGTGGAAGATGGACATTCATAAAAAATTGTCTTGGGCCTTGTGAATTATATTGGGACACCCAATATATAATTTACACTATCTTACAGTATACATTTTTCTATACAATACCTTTAAAGATTATCCTTTCAGTTTGCAAGAATATGCATGGTAATATTGGAACCATCATAGGGACTAAAATATTTATTTTGTCAAAGCATTCTCACAGGGGGGTTCAGTGTATTATAGTTGTGACTAGAGAGCACACTCAGCTTCCCGTGCTCCTGGTTTGGCAGCTGTGAAGTGTTATTTTTGGAACAGGGAAAGGGAAAAAAACACTGAAAAAACATGTAACATGTTTTAGCATGTGTAGAACATTTTGATACTTTTTTTTTCTTAAATTGCTGAAAACATAGACATGTACTAAATATTGTGTTTAAAAAAACAGACTGCAAGGTGTTTAAATTTAAAAACAAAAGTAGTAAAAAAGAATCCAAGTGTACAATTTACACGAATAATACCAAAAACACATTACTACTACAATTACTACTAAACATTTATATTATTAATTTAGATTTACTAATTTAGATTAGTAAAAAAATATAATTATATGTTGCACAGATTCTATGGATGCGGATATTGGCAACCCTTTCTCTTGTTGCATCATTTCATTCTGAACGGATAGTGCGCATGCCTTGCGGCTTCCCTTTCTTCATTGGTGGATCTTTGCCAGCTGGTTTTTACAAGCGCTCGTCAGTCCTCTTCATTGCCGCGCGCACGCTGTTGATGCGAGACCGGTTCCCGTTATAAACGGCTGGTGAGACGCGTTCGAGAGATCATGGAGGAAAAGAAGAGCGAAATCAACGGACACGCGGGACATAAAGACCCGTTACCCGCCACCATAATGAAGTCTGAAAAGAAAAGCTTTAAAGACAGGTTCGTGGTCTTTTTAAAGAGAAATCTTTTAGTGATCTTGACGGTGTCCGGGGTCCTGGTGGGCGTCGGACTCGGAATGATGGTCCGGAACATGAACCTAACACGAGCGCAAATGACATATTTCGCTTTCCCTGGAGAAATGTTGCTAAGGATGCTCAAGATGATCATCCTTCCTTTAGTGGTTTGCAGTTTAATCTCAGGCGCTGCGAGTCTAGACACACGCTCGCTGGGAAAGCTGGGAGGAATCGCCGTCGCTTACTTTTTGGTGACCACGCTGATCGCTTCATGCATCGGGGTCGCGCTCGCCTTCATCATCAAACCCGGCGTCGGAGCGGGAGCGCTCAACTCCAACAACCTGGGGCTTGAAAGCGTGAGCTCCAACAAAGAGACAACGGATTCGTTTTTAGACCTGGCAAGGTAGGCTATGATTTGAGCCCATTGAGTTCTTTATAACAGCCCACTTTATAAGTTAAAACGTGAGAAAGAAGTCCAATATGGCTCCACATACAGAAGTTTCTCGTGCAGCATATGCTACTGTATGTGTGTATTATGCGTTACATAAACGAATGCATATTCGCCATACGGATGAATAACTGACTATATTAAACTCGAAAATTAGAAATAGGTTTTTGCAGATCACGTGGCACTAAATACATACTTTTTAATGCAGATTGACCCAGTATTATTCATCATCACTAACACAAAAATGTTATAGATTGTCTAAAACCTGCTTAAATTCATGAACATTTTTCCGTGCTTTATTTTTGACGTGTACATTTTTTTAATGAAATTATGTAATGCAGTCCTAAACAATGACTATATAAGGTTTTTCTATACAAGGTTGAGGTTCACACTCGGGGTTACCGAGAATAATCCTCTGAAAAGCAGGTCATGTGATAGGGCCTATATTAGAACTAAACTGAACGTGTGCAATACATTGACTTGTTTATATATTGCTCGTTCGTGTTACAATTATATAAATTTTGGTTAAAAAATACAATAAGAGATAATCATTTAGACAACAGAAACTGTTACTCAAGATTTTGAGTCTATTTATTCTGTAGTTTATAAGTAAAGAAATACCTATTTGTACAGATACAGTAATTGATTTGTAAGCATACAGTAAATCCGTAACACGTTCCCCTTGCACATTTGCTAATTCTGTCCAGATCTTTCTCAAGTGGTGGGAATTTACCAAAGGAACATCAGCATTGACCATCTGTGATGATAAGACCTCATTTCTGTAACACCAGTTTATCTTGCTTACTTGTTTTTCCTTTAGAAACCTGTTTCCATCTAACCTGGTGGCCGCCGCTTTCCGCTCAGTAAGTTTTTTTTGTTGCCTATGTCCGTCTCTGTTGTTCAAACAACACACATATCGCACACGCACATACACAGCAGCAGTCATTCCAAGAATGAATATCCATGTTCTTTTCTCAGGTGAGAAAAGACCTCCACTTTACCAGCCTCTTTATCTCTTATTGAGAAAGTCTCAAAATGGAGTAGTCATTTTTGTCCCTGCTCAATAAATACCTCTCATCCTCTCTCACAACTCAGCAACCTGTTACCATAGCAAGCTGATTCCATTCCTCGATGCCTGGCAACCTGGCTTGCTTCACTGGGCTGTACCACACGGGCAACTGCTCAATAGTGAGCACGCTCTGTTGAATGGAAGGTCAGGGGGTTCGGCGGTTGGGTGGGAGATAACATCTCTGTGCCCAGACTGGAGCGTGTACGCAACCTCTCTGACACAAACTCAACAGGACAGTCAGGAATCAGTTTGGAAGAAGAAGAGAATTTCCCTATGGGCCGGAGTAGGTTAAAAGAAAGATAGTTGGGATCATTACGTGCAGATTTTCAATATCCTGTGGGAGAGTGTTTCTTTATCCAGTAGGATTTCTATTGACATTAACTGGGATTATGTCCAATAAAGACTTTTAAAGGGAGACAAGGGTTGGTCAGATTAATACAGAAATGCCTGAGAATGATTTGGAGAACTAATTGTTGCATATCTTTTCAAGGTTGAAATATACTCAAAGCTTCAATTTCTGGATCACTGGGTGATCCAACTCATATAATTGGAGTTTTTTGAGGAGCAGGGGTACTGAATAGATGGGTTGCGGGGGGATCTCTCTCATTGTTTCTGTATGTGCCAGTCTCAAAGTCCTCTTCAGCTAAAGTTTAAATGCTGCTTTTGTTAGTATTTTGGCACCAGACGTGCACAAAACAGACTCGATTCAAAGAAATAAGCGAATCACAGTTTAATGTAGAGTTCATGAAGCCTCGTTTCGTAGATACGATAAACACAGCTTATAACTCATGTCTCTCTCTCACTTTTCTCACAGTATGCCACCGATTACAAGATGGTTTTTGTTGGAAATGGAACCAACGGGACCCTCAACTACCAGAAGGTACATGATCTTTTACACATTGCACAAGCCATTACGTGTATTGATGTGGCATCATTGGCATTAGGTCATTCTGTTTCCCGTATCTGTAAGGTGGATGCTTAAATCCATTTGGGGCCACTTGGCAAAGATCACTGAATAGTGTTAGTCGTTTGGCAGCCTTGAATGAGCATGCTGTTTGTTTGCACAGGGCCAGGGTTGACACAGCCAGTTCAGCTGCTTCTAAACCACTGTGCACTCGAGCAGCTGGAGGTGGCAAGCCATTCCCAGACTACTGCTTTTCATGACACAGCAATAGGTTTTAAGAATGACTCAGGATGCGCAAATATCTAGTGTTCACATTACTATTTATACGTATATCCACAATACATTTACTCTTCCCATAAGTCATTGGGCCTCCCGGCCTCCAATACATCCTGGCTTAGCTAAAATGTCTCATATCTGCTGGTGCATGAGCAAATATTTGGGTAGGGCTTTCAGAAAGACCAGTGCTGTGTGCTAAGTGATGAGCCATGCTTGGATGTCTGATGAAGGCTGAACAACAGAGGGATTCAGTTAAACTCTAGCTCAGTCTCGTCTGATCTGCATCTTTCTGTGACCTCAGTGCCAGTGTCACGTTTACTCTTTTGAAAGTCACTTTTCCAGTCAAAATTTAATCAGGATCAGTGATGGGGAATATGGCGATGCACCAGCGCATGGAAACATTAGTTCTTACATACTGTAACTGTCCAGTTGTGTTTTGCAAGTCACTACTTTGTCGACTAACTATGATTTTGGTCGGTTGCAGGTTCCTTTTGGAACAGAATCAGAAGGAATGAATATTCTAGGACTCGTTCTCTTTGCGATGGTTTTTGGAGTTGCTTTGAAGAAGCTTGGAACAGAAGGAGAGGAGCTCATTCGGTTTTTCAATGCCTTCAATGAAGCCACCATGGTACTGGTGTCCTGGATCATGTGGTAAGTAAAGAATAAATGAAGTTATTGAATTTAGTTCAATTGATAGTTCACCCAAAAATGAAAAAATCTGTCATCATTAGCTTACCTTCTTCTGCAGAACACATAAGGAGGTATTTTGAAGAATGTTGGTAACCGAACAGCGACGGTACCCATTCTATTGTGTGGACACAAAACCAATGTGTCCAACTTCTGCAGAAAAAAGTCATACAAATTTTAAATGACATGAAGGTTGAGTAAATGATGACAGATTTTTTTGTTGTTGAGTGAACTATCCCTTTAAAACCTTGTCAAAAGAACTGATTTGTTACGGTGTTTAGTCCTACAATACACATACACCGTATGTTACATACTTTTTCAACATGCTGCTTTTTGTCCTTCAGGTATGTGCCTTTTGGCATTATGTTCCTAGTAGGCAGTAAGATTGTCGAGATGGAAGATGTGGTTCTGTTGGTCACAAGCTTGGGGAAATACATTTTTGCCTCTATCCTGGGTCACATCATCCACGGTGGCATTGTACTACCACTGATCTACTTTGGATTCACTCGTACGAATCCCTTCAGTTTCCTGTCTGGACTCATCACACCCTTTACGACAGCCTTTGCTACCTGCTCCAGGTACTGATCATATCTCTAAATGCTACATTTAAAAAAAGTATTTCTTTATAAATGTTTAGGTTTGTGTGGTTTTCAGAATTTGACAAGCACCAGTCTTGCTAAACCTCAGTGTTGTTTGAAATTCTGACCTCTGCTCTTTTCTTTACCCGCGCAGCTCGGCGACTCTTCCCACTATGATGAAGTGTGTAGAGGAGAACAACGGCGTCGACAAAAGAATCAGCCGCTTCATACTGCCCATCGGAGCCACTGTTAACATGGATGGAGCTGCCATTTTCCAGTGCGTCGCGGCTGTGTTTATTGCTCAGCTAAACAACGTGGAACTCAACGCAGGCCAGATCTTCACAATCCTGTGAGTTCATCTCAGCAGGAATATTCATAGTCACTGGGAACATTCTGTACACGTAATATGTACTCGGCATCTAAACAGGGCAGAGATATTAAGCTTGATCCAAATATACAAGCGATGCACACTCACTGTCTGGAGCGTGCTTCAGTGTGACAGGTCATGCTACTGGGGAGCGTGTAGAAAGCAATAGAGAATGATGAACTGGAAACTTGACAGATCAATTTTGGTTAAATGGGACATCCTCTAAAACTGTAATACTGTAATAAGTGCACGGTTAGTATCTAAAATAAATGTTAATGTTAAATGCTTAATTGTTTCTGCACAGGGTGACAGCCACTGCTTCCAGTGTGGGAGCGGCCGGCATTCCGGCAGGAGGGATCATAACCATCGCTATTATTTTGGAAGCCATTGGTCTGCCAACTCATGACCTGTCGCTCATGCTGGCTGTGGACTGGATTGTGTAAGAGAGCATCTTACATTTCGCTCAAAATAAATTAGTTCATGATAATCCTGGAGGCGAATATGCAACTCCACATACACTGCAATAATTTTGTGTTTAATAAGATTCCTTGTTCAGTACTTATAATAAACGATGACTAATTCTCGCATTATCATTCTGTATGTGATACTAGGGACCGCACCACCACTGTTGTGAATGTGGAGGGAGATGCTCTTGGTGCTGGCATCCTTCATCATATTAATGAGCAAGAGATGAAGAAACGGCAGCAGCAGCACAAGGAGGAGGAGCAGGAACTTGAAGAAGTAAAGGTGGATGTGGTGGCTAATGTCCAGGCAGAGGAGGAGACCTCCCCTCTCGTCACACACCAGAACCGAGGAGACAGCTCCTCTCGGGAAACACTCGATGACAAGGATGGTGTAGAGTCTGTGCTGTAAAGCGTTGACTGTGGTCTCGCTCTGCTTTGATATTTCTCTCTCACTCTTAAAAAGCCACTATGGGTTTGATGTCACCTCAGTGTAAAGTTTACTCCAATCTGTGAGATGGAACTGTAATGGTCAGTTTGCTGTCGTTGTATATACATAGTTTAAAGTATTTGAAACAAATCTTACCAATTGTGCCAAATGATTTGTTATCAGTTGTTTTGGGGAATGTGTCTTAGCTTACGTGCAAAGGGAATATTTTCCATCTTCAGTTTGTGTGGTGTAGAGATGGATAGTAAGGAAAATCATTCACAGACTGACCTCTTGCTCTGTTTGTTTGTTATATTTTAACCGACTCTGTGAAACATTAACTATTTGAAAGATGGACCGGAAAGTATTAGCTGTAAATATTTGTGACGCTAATAGCAAATTTTATGAAGCTGTGGTACGATTTGGTAACAGTGTGATTTATTGGAGACTGTATCACAGCTGTGCATGTGTGCTTGTGCAGATCCAGAGCCTGTGCTTTATGGATTTTATATGTTCATACTCACTGATTTGAAATCAGAGTCGTGGTCAGATATTGATAGACAACTCAGGGTCACAGGTAATAATTGAAAATGAAAAATATAAGTCAAATATTTCCTGGTAGATCTTCATTCTGTTTACAGATTCAAATTTGTCTACATAACAGCACTGTAGAGACGAATAAGTGGTTTCTAGTGACACCAAGTGGTTTGTGCGGTTTTACGCTTATAGTCTTTGCCTTGACATTTCTATGCCAGTAAAGTTTTACCATTTGTAAAAAGTAAACATTTTCTAAAGATTTAATTTGCTGTGCGTTCAGGCGTTATATAATAAGCCATAATTTAAATTAATTAAGTTATTAATTGTTTAGTTTTTGTATCGTATTTTATTTTTGTAATTTGTTGCTATCAAAAGGTTTAAAAGTGAGGACTTACATGAACTCTTAAAGCTCTAAGCTATTCCCGTAATGTATGTGTTTTTGATATGATATTTTAGTCCTTGTAACTTTTTCACTCTCATATTACAGTCTATGAGTTTTCTTCTTGTTACAGGTGTCTGTGAGATCATTAAATTAAAAAAGCATTTGCCTCTGATATACATTTTGGCTGGATATTTTCCTAATTTCTGTTTTCCTGAATGGGGTGCTAAGGGCTGAGCAAGCAACTTATTTAACTGAAGACATTTGCACACAGAAACGTACATAATAAACATTTAAATTGATTGAAATTAAATTGCTTTGACGATCATCAGACGATTTGGTGGTTGGTCTGAAAAATAAGGGATAAAGACAGCGCCATCTAGCTGCTATTCTGCAATAATTTACACCAAATTAATGGCGCAGGGACAGTTTAATAGAGATCGTGCTCTCGGCCAGGGGGCTTTTTTAAATAAAACAGCTAATGCAGAATAATTCTACGCATGCGTATTTTAATATGACACTTGAATCTGCACCTCTGAACTTTGCCCCGTGCAGTTTTAATGGCGTGAAATACGAATTCTTATTGGCTGGAGGGCGGCGACAGTCTGTGATCCGTCTTTGTGTTTATTACCGTTTCCTCAAGCTTGCGGATTTCTCAGCAATGGTATTTTGTATCATATTATATCTCTAAATCTTTTGTGCGCAGTTCATCCAGATGCTAGGACTTTACGTAAAAAAACAAAACGGTACGTAAATGTTTACGGTCGTGCATGCATGATGTTTAGCCATGAAAGCCATTTTTAAAGTGGGGTCGTCAGTGAGACTGTTGTATGAGAGATATTTTTATACAGACAACATTTCTAACATTGTGTGTTTCCTGTATACTGCTGTCCGAGTACATGTCATCTGTCTTTACAGAGGCGATGTATGCAACAGCTCCTTAGTTAGTTCCTCAAATGTATGATCACGATTTTACCAAATCAGTTATTGCTACCAATTTCAGTACAGTTATTGATATTTACTTGTTTAATATTATCGTTTTGAATATCAATGTAGTGCTAGTATTATTAGCTTTCCTTGCTTTATCAAATTCTAAGACTGTTAAATGGAGCGCTTATCATTTCCATAAGGACTAACTAATTCAACATTTGTTTGCATAGTGTTTTTACAGAAATCAAATAGAGGCTGTTTTAAAGTTCATGGGTGAACAAATTTTATATCTCAAAGCAAGCTTGTAGTTTGACATAATTTATATTATATTACAACGTAAAATTCTCAGTGTGATTGTTTAATGTATACACTGATCGCTCTGGTCATTTGTTTGGTGACCAGGTTGCCGTGGTAACTAGCCTATGTAGTTTTCTATAGAAGGGGTTTTCAAACTTTATGATGCCAAGGACTCCCAATAAAATATACCTTTTGTGAGGGACCCCCTTTCTAACATACATATCCGTTTATCATTGTTTTATGTGTAAAACATTATGTGATATCATATCATTAAGAAGTCAACTTAGTAGTAGTTTTCTGAACAAGTGAAACCAGAACAGCTTGGTTCCCTTTTCTGCATTACTCTACTGTACAAAGGCTTAAATGAAAACAAATTGCAAAACTGTCAGTAACCGTGTCCTTGAAACAGATGTTAATAGTCAGATTTACATTCAGTTTAAAGATCAGGCAACTGAGACTTTTTGACACTGTGAAGTCTACATGTTTTTAGGAAAACATCAACAAGAGACCATCAACAAGTATTACATTAAAGGTGAAAAGAGGCCCGAAAGGATTCTGTGAAATAAAGAGATACTTGTCTTTGTTTGCTAGTAGCAGGCTATGATTTCCCCATGTGATCCCATCTCATGACATTCCATTTTTTGTTGGTTGTCATGGAAACCAGAGGCATCAGCCAATCGAGCAGCAGTGGGTTCGGTCTGGTATTCCACAGAGAAATAAAAAAAATCGCTTTGTCCGCACACTCTTGTATTTAATCCAACACACAATACTAACGCATCATAACAACTGGAATAATTTCCTGAAGTTACATGTACATTTGGAAACGGGTCTAATGTTGTGCTTCCTTTTGTAGTTAGGGATGAACAAACAGGAATTTCAGACAAGCCTGAACATGTAACATTAATCAGATGACTTATTCCAATGAGAAGTAAGCTTATTACAGTGAATAAGTTCTGCTTTCAGCTCCACCATAAATCACACTCAACTTCCTTCTCTGAAGAGAAAATCATGCAGCATTTAACACAAAGTTTTCACCTTTTAGCTCTCACTCTGGACAAATGAGGCACCACAGAAATCGGGCATGTTGCCATGGCTCTCGGAGTTGACAAGGCCTTATCAGACACCTCCTCGCAGATGGAGAACAAGAGCTATGGGAGATGGAAGTCCAGGATCCCCGAGTTCATTCGCAGTGGTCACAGGGCAGATGAGGGGTCCGGGCCTGCGTGTGTCCAGAGGAACAAAGATGCAGACAAGGAGCAAGGTGGTCACAAAAAGACAGTCACTATGGCACCTGTTTCCAGGTATATGACAGATAAACGCATCTACACCATGAGAAAACCATTGGTTTTCTCCACACAATGCCAGATGCCCATCTTGAAGACTTCACCCACACAAGACTCGGAGAGGGTAAGGATCTAAAGCCACATTATGGCATTTAAGGGGCATTTACAATTTATGCAAACTAAAGTAGCTTGTCTTTTTCAGGAACCCCAAATCAGCCACAAAGCAGAATCTCCCAAAGAAAAAAGTTCAGTCAAACAGTCATTCAAAACTCACAAAGATGATTCTTTTACATTTTCCCCACCAATGTCCAGGGAAGACCTGGATACCTCCATGAGTATATCAGACCTCAGGCAGTGGTCATGTGATGAGGAACCTATTTTTAACACTTCAACCCACAAACGCAGCCTGTCCAGTCCCCCTTCTACTATTTTGAGCCTAACAGTACCTCCAGTGCCTAAGTTGATATCCACTCCTCTAAGTATGTCCCACACATCTTACACGAGAAGTGTTAAAACAAGGGCAGCTCAGATGGATGCAGGAAGAGATACTCTCCATAACACAGGATCTTCCCAGTGTTACACTAAGTACTCTCCACATGGACTCAAACACATGTCGCCGTATCAGGCTAACTACTGGGCATGTGCCATCCCGAATTCCATGCCACCCTCCCCAGACCGGAGATCCCCCAGCTGGGATCCTGATAAGGAATACGAGGCACTCCTGGACTATACATACCCTCTGAGCCCCAACATGGCTAACACATGGAGTTCACCAGAGTCTCTTTTACAAACTGATTCATGGTTGCAAGATTCGGGTGTTGAATTGGAGCACTTTTACAGCTCTTCCACCCTGTTCGGTTTGGACCAAACCCAGACCAGGACTCAACGGGGAAGGTCTAGCCAAGCAACAGGCCGAAGGTCAACTGAACTCCAGGATTTAAGCAAATTGTCACGTTCGAAGTCCTCAGATGGTGTGCTGTCCAGCAGCCTGTACTCATCCCTGGATCAAGCTGGTTTGTCAGGTGAGAGTCTAGACTGTGACAGGAAGCTCAGGGTTCACTATCGGAAATCTGGTGTGTTCTCTACCTTCAGGTCTGACCCCACAGTTATTAGTTCAACACGTATCCTACCCCGCCCTGGATCACAGGACGACTGGGATGAAGAGTTTCTTCGCCTTCCTGAACAGATCCAAGAATTGAATTTGCTTTCACAGCAGCTAAGGGACATTAGTGCCCAGATGAGCAAACCAGTCACCACCAGCTGGAAATCTTTGGGGAGTGAGGTTACTTCAGTCAGGTCACCAACTGTTCAAGCGGACAAGCAGGAACTAGTGGTAGAGGAAGTAGGTGTTGAAGATCATCTCAAGGCTGAGGATGATTTAGAGAAGTCAAAGGAGCCTACTGCCAGAACGCAGATGGTTAGCCGAGAGGTGAACAGGAGAAATCTGAAGGAGGTGGAAGCTATTATGGATCAGCTGAGAGGAATGTCAATGTCTGATCTTCATATAGACCTCCAGGATGAGAAGGAGCCCAAGGAGTCACTCATGCACCACATACAGGTGAGAAAAATGTTCATTTCTGTTCTGACCTTGAGAGCATCTGAGACTTATTTATGAGAATTGTTATATTTTTTCATTAGGCATTTTGCTCAAATTTAGAGAAGCTGATTCAGTGGCTGTACAAGGTGGTAGAGAAAGTAGAGTTTCTTTCCCCTCCCGCTATTGACTTAGAGAGTGTCAAAGCTTCCTTGGCTGACTACAAGGTTGGTAAAGTAAATGCACGTCTTATAACAATAAGAATTTAGTGGAACGTTTTACGTCATTAAATGTGTCACGGTCTTCCCACAGAGTTTTCAGGAAGAAGTCAACGCTCATAAGCCTCTTACGGTAGATGTTCTACAGACTGGAGAGATGCTTTTGCATTGCATGAACTCAGCATCTCCTTGTGAGTCATTATTAAATCCTTTCTGTATAATCCCCCAAAGTTATTTAGTATAATGGGGTGATGCGTTCACTGTTATGGTATCTGGAATAATGCTGTATCCAGAAATTCACACTCAGTATTTATGCTTGTTGTTTAGTTTTATATCAGAAAAACAACTGAAAGAATTTAGGAAAGTGTTTTACTTCTTTGTTGCATTGTGTTACTGAAACCACAGTAGGGACTTCGAGAGCTGCCGAGAGGTTAAATTCAATTTTTAATTGGATGAAACATATCTTTTCATTTTCTCACAAGCTTTATAATGTCCTCTTTGTTCCTTGATGTTTTTGGTTTTCTTCCACAAATGTCCACCGTGTTTTAGTTTTGGATGGTAAGTAGAGTAACACAATACTCGCAGTCGCATCTGAGAGAAACAGGAAACGCTCTGCTTGCAGAATGCGGCCATGCATACATGAGTTTGCTGTTACCCAGCATGTCGTATCCCATTCCCTTCCATGGAAAGTCTTTACAAATCTTGTCCTCATTTATATCTCTACTCAAGTTACGTTAAACACTCGCAGTTGTCAAATCGATTTTTGCCAACACATCACCAGTGTTGAAGAAAACATGTCTATTGATCTCAATATTTTGTTGATGATTTTTTCCCTCTCAGTTCTGGAGGAGACATTGGCGTATATAGAGAGACAGTCTTGCACACTGGAAACTCATTCGGAATATCTGTTTTCTTCTATTCTGTCAGCCATGGACAGCCTCACTGACCCCAGGACGCTGGAGGTCTCAGGTAAATCATCTACCAACAATTTTTTCATCTCTGCACTGACGTCAGTGGCATCAGTTGTTGACTTAATAGATGACTAGATGTAACTGACTTTCATGTTTTAGTGATAAATTTAGTGATTATAAATGTGACGTCTTTCTCACTCTTTCTCTACAGCGGGGATTTCCTGATGACTGCCCTGAGAAGGTGGTGTGAAAAACTCTCTTCGCTGACACATTCTTTTTGTGCACATTTTGAGTTCACATTAGGACGACAATAATCGCAAACCACTAAATACTTGATCAATATTTCACCATTATCTTCACCGTTTTTTACTCTTTTTAACTTGTTTACAATATCAAAGTGAGGTGTTGTTTGTGATTTGTTGGTATTGTAAGCCTTGAGTTTTCTGCAGATCTTTGAGCTGAAAGCAAAGTGCCTTATGTGGCTACAAACATACAGGTATCCTCCCTGTTGGTAGGCATAATATTGTGTTCTGGGGGTTGCTTTTCAACAAGAGAACCCAAATAAATAGGGCCAAATAACATTTTGGCTGTGCACAGCTATAGGGTGTAAATGAACACTATTAGAAATGTCAATATTTATAAAAAGATTTTGTTTGATGTGTTAAATTTGTGTTAAGAGAAACTTCTAGACATTTGTGCATGTCCAGTTTTTGTCAGTGGAACACAACAAAAACCCTGAATCAGAGGATTGAAGGAACTTCTGCAGAGACGTTTACGTAGCTTTGTTTCTGTTACATTGACACCTTACAAATAAAATTTTTTATAACAATAAACAGACCTTATTGCATATTTTAGCTATTTGACTTGCATTTAATTGTGTAACGTTCTATATTAGGCTATCTATTATTCTAGAAATGATGTGTTCCGTACTCAAAAAGAAACTTTATTGTTCTAAAAAATGTCCCCTCTGTGATCAGTAAAGTATTAATCAGAAACTCTGTAATCTGAAAGTAAAATGAACTGTTGTCAAGTTCATTAAACAAGAGATAATTCAAAATTGAATTCATTTGACTTTATTTTGAAAAAGAGAACATAGTGTTTGAGTCACATGAGATTGTGAAATTGTTGCTTTCAATGTATTCCGCAGGTAATGGCCAATATTGAGAGATCGTAGATTAATGGAACAATATTTGCATATAAATGTTGAATAAATAAAACAAAGGGTTTTTACATGTCCCACCAAGAATTGCGGTCGTACAATATTTATTTATATGTTTGTTAACTGTTACAACATCGCAACAAAACTACAAGAGTCTGCAGCAACAAATTAAATGTAAAAGAAGGTAAAACAACATAAATCATGTATTTAACTCTACAGAGCTTTTTAACTCTTTCAGATCTTACATATATATACATAGCGTATATGTACATATATTTTACTAAACTGATGTTGGACTGTAAACCACTCTCATCCAGTTGATCAAAACAAACCGGCAAAACATAATCCATGGGGACAGAAACCTACACATGCAAATATAAACAGTAAAATAATCAACATAAAAAAAAGAGAAAAGAAAAAGTTGCTGAATTTTGACCACAGACCAGCCCTGCAGTAGGAATGCAGTGAGATAAATACACACATTATTCTTAGAAACCTGCACACAGAGGATTTAAAATCAATGAGTGAAAATGAAATCCATCCATACTTGGTGTAGGGTTGGTTAAAAGCAGCCCCTGAGAGGAGGCAGGGGTGAAGGGGGCTGACCGTTACCAAATCTCTGACCTCTTATCAGTTTTCGTATTTGAAAAGACTAGGGGGCTGCGCGGATTTTTGACTGTTTTTTGGTAGTGCGGCTACATACAGTACAACTTGGGTAACTTAAATTGTTGCCTCACTCTTTAATTCGTTCTATTCTCCACATTCACTCTTTGCTCCATAACAAATGCTCTATTCCTCTCTCTTTCTCAAATTGTTGGGCTGCTCCATGATCCAGGAACCAAGATGATGAGGTTTGGGGGGGAGAGGAGGCCTCAGCAGCAGCCTCCAGATGCAGGTTTCACTGGAGTGCTCTGGATCTTCACGTTGGACTTCTCAGCACCTCCAGCTGTCGCTCCGGGGCCCATTCTCTTCTTGATCTCAGCAGCCATGGTCATGAAGGCCTGCTCTACATTGGTGGCATTCTTAGCACTTGTTTCCAAGAAAGGAATGGCAAGGGAATCAGCAAATTCCTGAAGAGAAAGTGGGAAAATGAACAATTTGATGTTTTACAAAATATAACCTTCATGTTGATATGAATATTACCTTTGCTGTCGTGTAGTCCACCACTTTTTTTGTTGTTAAGTCACACTTGTTGCCAACCAATAATTTGTTAACATTTTCACTGGCATAGCGATCGATCTCCTGTAGCCACTGTTTAACATTATTGAAGGACTCCTGAAGGGAGGGGAAAACATTTACAGATTAATAATGGGTTTAACTTATATTTCTACTTGTGTGCAAGGTAAACCTAAGAGACTTCAATGTTTGAATGAACTCACCTGATCTGTAACATCGTAGACTACTATAATGCCATGTGCTCCTCTGTAGTAGCTGGATGTGATTGTGCGAAACCTCTCCTGCCCTGCTGTATCCCACTAGAAGAAAGATGGAATGATGAACCCAAAGACAGACTTACTACTATTGCATATGAAGCAGCAGCAACAATGTAAACAACATAAACAAAGAACTAAGGGATAAGTGCACTTGAGGTAACCACAAAAAGGCTATTTTATCAAACAAAGGGGTTATAGCACCACCTACTTCCACTTACAATGTAAATTGTTTACATGACTATTCTTGGAATTAAATTGTTATTGCAGTTTCTGTATATATGCTCAATTGTTTTTTAAATACCATTTAAATGATTACTGTTTACAACAATTTCCATCAAAAATAAACCACATAGGAGACACAAACTTACAATTTGAAGTTTGATGGTCTTTCCATCTAATTCTATAGTTCTTATTTTAAAGTCCACACCAATAGTGCTAATGTAGCTTTCTGTGTATGTGTCATCCTGAAAAAAAATCAGTATGCAAATGAGATGTTTCAGTATTCAAGGTCAAACATATCTTCCTCTACACTGCTTTTGTCTGTCAATTCACTGTGTACACACAATTCACATATACACAATATAAAAAAGCAGATTCATTGTGAGCAGAACATCTGCTGCCATCTCTGGCCTCCACTACTAATACACAAAAGGCAAGCGATCAAATATAATACAGCATTTTACAGTGCAATATTCTACACTAGAGTTTACATAATACATGTTATATTTTTAAGGGTATGTCCAGTAAATAACTCTCTCACTTAAAAAAGAAATATTACATATACATTATATATTGCTTAAACTAGGTATTTTTTTTTATTTCTTGCATTTCTGTATGTACTGTATGTTATGTTTAAGTCCTCAGAGCTCCTGTAACCACAACAAGTGTGTGTGTGCTTATGCTTATGCTTATTCTGATATGAAGGCAGTTCCCCTATAGGGAAATGTTTACTTACAGCAAATCTGAGGAGGAGACAAGACTTTCCAACACCAGAATCACCAATCAAAAGCAGCTTGAATAAATAGTCACTGTAAAAAAAAACATCAGCAGTCAGATCTGGTTCATTTTTATGTTAAACAAGGCAATGTGTTTCCACCATTTTACATAATACATGTTGTTCATTTTCTAGAACGCATGCATGCCGAAGTCATTAAATCCCCCAGCAACGTGTGAAGTGAACTAGGTCAAACTCTTGCATCCTAGCACTGTAACACCACTGTCTGACCTAACATAGCGTAAGGGGTGAATCAGTCCCCTCTGCATGCAGAATATGCATGAAATGGCTGTTTATACACAGAAATGCACAATGTGCCGGAGGACATCTGAAGTAGGGAAACTTGAGTAAGCTGATTAAGCATTCCACAGCGGGATGTTTTGGCCGTCGCTCAACCCTTTGGCCCTACGCAACATGCTACAGCAAAGAAAAGTCCAAAGGAAGGACATTTTCATATGAATATCAGCATGGTCATGACCAGCTCATCCATAGAGTCAGATGGCTTTCTCACCATCCTGCTCATATAATCTCAACCGAATTCAAGTCATGCTCTCCTTGTTAGGCAGACTCCAGTTAACAAACAACGCTCCTGTGTACGAAACAGCTGCATGTGAAGGCCCTCTGTTTATACATTGCCAAGACTTTTAAGTCTCTCAAATGGAACAGGGTACATGCATCTAAAAGTCATGCATAAAATAAGATAATCCATATAAATAGCTAGTAAAATTGAGAATTATGGACATTTAGGATGAAATATCAATCACAATTTGTGTCATCTCATCAAGTCACAAAATGTTATAATGCAATATTTAACACAAATCATGTGAAGATCTAAAATGTAAACCACTAGCCTAATAAATGCACACTATAACATAAACAGATACTAAAGGAACATGCCCATTTTGTGACCATAAAAAAATGCTATTGCTGACATGACAACCAAGTAACTGAGTTGCTCAAACTAGTGATTGTAATACATGTAGCATGTGACCTACACATGACTGCCTCACAATAGAGGAAGGGATGGGCACTTCAGCAGAGACTTGAGACGTACGTGTGACATCTGCTCAGATATTTGAGTGCGCAACCTCACAATTCAATTCATTTAAAAATCAAGTACGTCGACGTGAATGACAAAACATTA
This sequence comes from Oreonectes daqikongensis, assembly GCA_026939265.1. NCBI lineage: Eukaryota > Metazoa > Chordata > Actinopteri > Cypriniformes > Nemacheilidae > Oreonectes > Oreonectes daqikongensis. The sequence goes on from JAOTQM010000049.1 coordinate 1,022,405, forward strand.
CGATCAAGATCAAAGTAACATTTAATGCTGATAAGGAAAATAGAGGAATGGCGATAGCAAACATCAGGATGGTGGTACGGAAATGTAGTTAATGTGCATTTAATCTTGATAAAGCTTATTTACTTTAAACAGATCCAATGACGTTGGTTATTATGTTTCTATTTTGTGTGTGAGAGTAAACAGTATACACCTGCGATGAAAAACAGGTGCACAAACCGATATTTCTGTATGCATACTTAAGGTGAGAAAAACATGATAATAAACTATACTTTTAATCTTCTAAGAAGTTGTTTTAGCAAATAAACGAATATAAGCGACTCTATCACTCATCAGTAATTTAAAGGTCCGCCTTCCTGACACTGACATCCTTTCTTTGAAACCAGCTAAGTTACCTAAACCACTGAAAAATAACAACTCTTTTTAAGCACATTTGAGATTGGCAACAGGTTACTAAGTATGCTAACGACACGTTTATTTTTCAACTTTGAAACCAGACGAAATGGAAAAAAGCTACCTGGAGGCGTTAGCCTACATCAGCTAACGTACATAAATTTTTGCTAAAGCTTGACAGCTAACATGTGATTTAGTTGCAGTAACAGAAACTACAAAAACAATTACAAGTTAAAGAGCTTTATTTGTTAAAAAATATAACGTTAACGTGAATAAATATTCACGTCGATTGGACAAACCGGTTGAGCTCGGCTACATAATATCCGCAGTTTAATGACAAAAGTTAGTTCTGACTTAGTCAGAGTTGCGCGGTGTTGTGGAACAGTATCGTTAATGTTTTTAAGAACATTAAGTTTTTGGTGTTTTCATTAACGTTACGTGCAATATAATACAGCGATATCGGCTGTTAGGAAAATTATGCACAGCTAGTCATCTATGCCGCTGCCTGTCAAAAGTAGCTAAGTTACAGGTAAATTTCGTGTTAAATAACTACAAACAAACCCTGTAACAACTTGTGTACTTACTATTCGGGATTCATCGTGGACTTGACAGTGTGAAAACAGCTGCTCTTCTAACAAACCAACTCCGCGGCGTGAAGATGAACTAGAAACAATAACCTTTCCTCCGATTAAAAAGTAACTAGCTGGCTAGCTACTGCCGCAAAGGCTAGTCGATTGAAACCCAAAATGGCTGACTCTTCAACCAGGAAGTAGGAACTCCTTAAACGGATTACGTAAGTGAATCGTCATCACGACCTTAGCGGAAGTTGTAGTTTAATTCAGAAAGACTCTGGAACACGCCAACTGAGGAGTTTGAGTAATGGACTACAATTCCCAAAACAAAATCTAAAAAAATGCTTGATGAGTTCATAGTGACTCGAATCGCTTACGCTGAGGATTGCCGCAATCCTGCCCCCTATCAAGAGGGGTAAAAATTACGTCATTTGTGAAACGTGGCATTGGCTAACGTGAGTATGAGTCACTGATCAATACGTGTCAGAAAAGAGACTGATTCACACTGACAGCTTTATTATGTAGAGTGCTTAAAAATAGTATTTTATAAATAACACTGAAAGGTGAAAATATCAAAGTAAAAAATATTATTTATTGATGTTTACTGATGAATTGATGACAACATTCACATGCTTAACGAGTAAAACGTTAATTTTTAGATTTATCAGAGGAAGTCTGGTTAAGGACTTCCTCCACTGAACCCATCCCTTGCTTCCAAAATGTGTATGGAAATTCCACAGAGGACGCAGCTCCAACCTCTCCCTGTAACAAGACCATAATTGAGTTAATTGAGTTCTGGGGTTTCTGCAAGTTTGGGTTGGCTAATCTATTAACAACATTTACAAATGTATATACATGTAACAACATTGTAGGCATTACATTGTGATCATGGTAATTTTAGATTATAAGATTATATCCCGACAACTAACAATATCTAATATTTATAGTAGCCTATACTAAAACAAACACAGATCTTGTTAAAAGCATTACCTTTATATTCAAAGCAATAAGCCCAATTTCAAAGCATGTATCTCCACTTATTCTTCTATGTATGTCTGCAAGGACAGCTTGACATGCTTTATTTGGAGATGACCCCTTGGCAGCAGACAAGAACAGATGACAGAAATGTGAGACAGATCTAATTTGCTGACAGCTAATGATTTAATTTCATTGACTTTCTTCACTTTCCATCTGTCAAAGACAACCGTCATGTAAATCTTGGACATATTTCAATAAACAATATACAAACATAAAATATATACATTTTTAATTCATATAAAGTATTCATCAGAGGCAATTGGGGGGGTGGGGGGTTGGTGATAGATACTTGTCTCATCAATTGCACAACATGAAAGCTCGGGCAGTAGCACATGATTTTGTCTCCGTCACCTGTAGCTGTGGACAGAAACAAATACATTTTAAAGCTCTCAATAGCTGAACACTCTATGTAAAATAATACAATCTAATTAATTTATCAAAGACACAACTGCCTTTCTAAGATAAAAACAGAATATTCTGAAAAGTCTTGGTCTATACAGCAGTAAGAGTGACTGAGTAATTCAAGTTTGTATTGTTTTAAAAAATATGTGTATTTGTGTATTTTTTCTCCTTACCCCATGTAAAGAGAATTTGTGAAACTACCAATAATAATATTGTAAGATATTGTAATAATATAAATAAAGTTTATTATTATTGCAATACATTTTTAAAAGCACTTAGTAAAAGCTTGTAAAAGCTATAAAAGGAATGTCAAACAAAAAGTGAGAAGCAACAAAATGTCTCACCTGCAGCTGCACCTACCTGAAAATAAAAAGTTTAAGTTGTAAAGAAAAACGCACATTTCTGATACTAATACAGTGCTGTTATAGCAAAATAATTAATAGTTGAATGGTGCAAAGCATACAGAATGATTAACCCCTAAGCAGAACAGAGTAGTAAAGTAGTTCTTACTGTATGGTCAGCATAGAGACCACAGCCTGGAAGTGGGGAATCTCCCACACGCCCTGGTGATTTAAAGGGTGCTCCTGATGAGGAAACTCCTATTCAATGTGTAAATTCATACACACACAAATGTTTGACATAGCAATACTCTAGCTCGGTAGAATTGATTGTGAAACGATATGTCCAAAAAGCCATTCTGAAAAAAAGACCTTACCTACAGTTATGTTACCACTTAGATCAAGAGCTATAAGGCCTAAAAGAGTATTAAAAATCATAGTATAAGACCAACATTTGACAACGATAGTATTTTTAGTTTTATGAAAACAGAACAATGTTCCTCAGGAACGTTAATCTCTTTAATTATATTTTTATTACATTAGGCTTTACGTGGCCAAGGTAAATGTTTTCTCTGCAACATGATTTACAGCTTAAGATTTCACATTACATATGTGGTCTCTTACCTAATGTATCATGCCCACTGTTAGCACATTTATTCTTTTCAAGAAATTCCTTTTGGAATATATAAAAAAACAGAATGTTTTTTAAAAGATTAGTCAACGTAGAGTATATCTGTTCTCTCTAGTGTACAGAAAAATGTTGAATATGCAACAACTTTCAAGTGTTATCAAAAATACCTGATATGCAGTTGCTGTATGGTCAGAAAGCATGTTTTCATTGGGTTCAGATATAAAGCCCATTTCCTGAGCAAAGGATTCTGCTCCCTCTCCAACAAGCAAGCTGTGAGGACTTCTGTCCATCACTTTGCGAGCTACGCGGCATGGCTGTGCTATACTAACAATGAAAAGACAAGTGTGCAGTCACGGTTTTAGGCAGAGATACTGTTCAACAAAGAAAAGAACCTGGACATTGTTTTTTATATTTGTTTGTTTGTTTTGTACCCTCGCAATGCAGCCACTGCCCCAAATCTTCCTGGTACCCCTTCCATAATTGCAGCATCACATTCAACCACTCCCTTGAAATTTGGATAACCTCCTCGGCCAACAATGTGTCGTCCTGTGTCTACATCATCTTCAACCTCTAAAAAAAAACATATATCTTATTCTCAAACATTATTTTATGTTGGGGTTAAAAGAAACATAATAACAGAAGCAGGAAGCATATTTAACCGCTGCATATGGCAAACTTACTGTACAACACCTCCCAAAAAAAAACATAATTAAATTGTTTAAATATACATAATATAAATAATAGGAATCCTCCAATGATAATTCATGAATCCAATTACATTCTAATTAGACACACAACCAATAAAAGGTCTTAAACCAAGCTCACATTTAAAACATGAATTCAGGTTTTTAATGAAATACAGTATTCACGTAATCTACCTGAAATTGCTGTTTCTATAACATCTGTTGCATTTTGTCCTGCCAGAAGCAAACACTTCATTCTCTCTACAGCAGAGTGAGAGAAAGACCATGTCCCCACAGCAGCCATTTGTCAAAACAAAGTATAATAAAATACACGTGATGTTTCTTTCATTTAAAAACTTGGTTATCTTTCTTCTAAAACTCAATTTCAAAATAAAAGTGTTCTTTTTCGACCGAGGTCACTGTGTATTGAAATTAAAGTAGTTTGTTTGTTGTGATTCCAAAAATAATATCAAGAAGTTCAAGCGATAACAATCATTTCGATACATATGACTTACATTATTTAGTAAAAAAAAAAGCAAATGGCAAAAGTAAATGTGCGAGCCCATAATGCACCGGAAGCGCATGTTGTTAAGAGGGAGGAAGTTGTTGTGAAGTTTCATGTTTTGCGCGCTCCCTGCGTTTCTTGAACTGTTTCGCTTGTAACGTGAAATAACTCGGGCAGACTGGTGAATCCTGGATATTATCGGTTTGTGTGACAATTTTTTTGCACAATTATTTTGAAAAGATAACTGTTACATATAAAGTATGACTTCGTGAAGTATGTTCATTTGACCACCACCGACAGACTAGCGGTACATATTTGTTAGCGAACTAGCCACGCTAACACGCGAGTTTACGGTAGTTATTACACTAACGTTAGTGTCTAATGATATTGAGATTCACAAGAACATGCGTTGACATAAATGCTTAATCTTGATTTAAAGCTTATAATTCACATGTAATGTATGTCTGTCTGTTTTCCTTTTTCCAAACCAGGTCTTTTTAACATTGCTGTTTGACACGCAATTGTAGTTCTGTCCTGAAATTACAGCTAGTTGTTTTGCTTCATAACCTGCCAATATGGAGCAGAACAACAGTCTACCCCCTTTCCCTCAAGGGATGGCATCTCCACAGGTGACTAATATAGACAAAATAATGTTTTTGCTCATTTGCAAATTAACTTAAAAAATTGGGTTTGCTTGGACATTTCGATCTTATAATACAGCACATGTCTATGAAATCATATGTGCATAAAGCTAACTGTCAGTGTGTCTGGTGTAAATTTAAAGGGAGGCATGACGCCCAGCATGCCTATTTTCAGTCCTATGATGCCATACGGCACAGGCCTCACACCACAACCAGTGCAGAACACCAACAGCTTGTCACTCCTGGAGGAGCAGCAAAGACAGCAGCAGCAACAACAGGCAGCCTCACAACAGCAGGGTGGGATGGTGGGAGGTTCAGGACAGACACCCCAGCTCTACCACTCACAGAATGTCTCGACGACAACGGCACTTCCAGGCAACACCCCTCTCTACGCTACCCCACTCACACCCATGACCCCAATTACTCCTGCCACACCGGCCTCAGAAAGTTCTGGCATCGTTCCCCAATTACAGTGAGTTTGCCTCTTGTATGGTTCACTCAAGTGTATCACTAAACTTAGCATAACAATTTTGACAGTATTAAGTAGTTTTTTATAATTCCCTTTTATGATTTAGGCTTACTTTAATTATTTTTTATCTTTAATCAAAAATCTTAAATTGCTGCATTTCCATTGTTTATAGGAATATCGTGTCCACCGTAAACTTGGGTTGCAAACTTGATTTGAAGACGATAGCACTTCGAGCCAGAAACGCTGAATATAATCCAAAGGTGAGGATAAATATTTGCTTTGTTTGCATATTTTCTGAATAAAACCATTTCATTTAGCACTAATTTGATTTTAATGCTAATGCATAAATATTCCAGCGTTTTGCTGCCGTCATCATGAGAATACGAGAACCCAGAACAACAGCTCTTATCTTTAGCTCAGGAAAGATGGTGTGCACAGGAGCTAAAAGGTATGAATACCATCTGTAGATTTTCAGCTATTTTTTTTGTTTTAGAACAAAAAACAGTGTGCGAGTTTGCCTTTCTCATGCATACTCTTTTTGCAGTGAGGAGCAGTCCCGATTGGCAGCCAGAAAGTATGCTAGAGTGGTGCAGAAGTTAGGTTTCCCTGCCAAATTCTTAGACTTTAAAATTCAGAACATGGTCGGCAGCTGCGACGTCAAGTTTCCCATCCGGTTAGAAGGTCTGGTGCTTACACACCAGCAGTTTAGCAGGTTTGTCCCGAATCTTTTCTGAGCATCATTCTCTTTATGACATAGATACAATGTAGCTATGATGAAAAATTAATGTTTCTGATATTGTTTTCCCCAGCTATGAGCCCGAGTTATTTCCAGGATTAATCTACAGAATGATCAAACCCAGAATTGTTCTTTTAATATTTGTTTCAGGCAAAGTCGTACTCACAGGTGAGTTGTGTTTGTAAATATTGCACAAAAAGTTCCTTGTAATACAAGTATGAGATTATGAGTGCATCTGCAAATTGCTTTATTTCCAGGTGCAAAGGTTAGAGGGGAAATCTATGAAGCATTTGAAAATATATACCCCATCTTGAAAGGATTCAGGAAGACGACGTAATCCCTGTGCAGTTTGCCATTCTGTTTTCATTGGTGAATTACTGAACTCACCAGAATGTCTGGGTTGGCCTACGCAGTTCAGTTTCATTTTGTAATTCTGTAAATATGAAGTACTTGCTCAGTGGACAGGTGTGAGGATAAATGCTTTTATTTGACCTTTTAAATGTTTTCCACCTGCTACTTGGTTCTCAGAATAATGTTTTAGCCATGTCTGAACATTTTAATAGTTTGAATTTAGTTTTTATGTTCAAATGTTCATTTATTCATACTTTTTACACATTCCTTTAACAAGGTTTTATGTACTATTTGTATTACTGACAGTCAGTGTTGACTTTGCTAGCAAGAGGGATTAGTCTGTGGCAAGTACTGCCCGTATTGACCAGTGCAGGAAGTTTTTTTTATTTTTATTTGGAGGCATGCATTTGTATTATTCTTCAAAGATTAACAAACAACAGTTCCTTCAGTTATTACAAGCATTTGACAGTTTTGTTCAAGTTTTATGTATGTAACAACTTTGGCAAATCCAATCATATAATTCCTATTTCATTGTATAATATACTGTAGGTCTTTTTCCCAGCCCCATGTAAAGCACTGCTAACTTAATCTTTCTTGCTGTGTCCAGTTTATTGCATTACATTGGATGCAAATAAATATTTCTTAACTGGTTTCAGTATATTTGTGTTGTAACATTTTTATACCTTAACACTGTCTACACCAGATGTGAGGGGTGTGACACGACAAACAACCGCATCCAGGGTGGACAGAATTTCGGAATATAATCTGTTCTACTGTCATGTATTGCATCACGTGGCTTGTGTCTGGGAAAAAGAAAAAGACCTATTTTTTGTCAGATATGGTGACCCATTCCCGAAATGTGACCTCTGCATTTAACCCAACCAGTGAATAGTGAACACACACACTTCAAGTCGTGAACACACATACACCGGGGCAGTGGGCAGCTAACACTGCAGCACCCGGGGAGCAAACGGGGGTAAGGTGCCTTGCTCAAGGACACGTCAGTTACCTGCCGGTACTGAGAATCGAACCGGCAACCTTCTGGTTACGAGTCCAACTCTCTAACCATTAGGCCACAACTGGTAGATGGTGTAAGGATGTCTTTGTGTAGTACTGATACAGGAAATGCAACAATTACTTAGTGGTTGAGATGAAAATAGCAATAATATAGATTTAATTTAACTACCAAAGAGAAATTAAAACTTGTTTCAATTGTGTGAAGAACAGGTATGATGTTCCATTTTTTCATATGTAAAAAAAAAAAAAAGGTCAAGAGTCATACAAACAGATTTATTGTTTTTGAGTAGACATGCCTACATGTTTTCATTTTCAGTTATGGCATATAACTGAGCCCCAAATGTATTTAATACATTTCGCTGACATTACACATGTTTTTTTTAAAATATGAATTAATACATTTTCCAAATAGAGTGCATAATTACATTATAATACAATTCTATACTGCAAGATCTGAAAAATCTTGTTTCCAAATAAATTCAGCAGAATAATTGGTGCCTTGGTCACAGCTCTCAGCACATGTGTAGATGGCCACTGTCCCCCAGTCTATGCTGACATCTGTCCTATCCACATTGAGGTGATTTAGTAACTGTGGCATAATCTATAAATTATGAAATAGAACACAAGGACAATGTAAACAGTTGCCTCATAAGGTTTAAGTAATGCTTTTAAGTACTTTAAATAATGTACCTGAAATTCAAAGACACGTTTTGCACCACATGGACATTTGGGAATGTCCTCTTCATGTAGCACATGTTCAGCTGACACCCAAAGAGGAGAGCCCCCTTTATAATACCGCAAAACCTTTAAAATACATAATTTGATCACAAAAACGTTTATCTATAAAAACCAACATAAGCTTTGAGAAGCAATTATTCTCTACATCTCCTGAATAATGTCTGAACAACTCACCTGTTCTGGTTCATTAGCAATGCGCTCCTTAAATATCTGAAATACTTTAGAGTCCTGTGTTTCATGAAGGGCCATGCTCTCTAGCTCACTGTCTTCCAAATCTGTGAAGGTAAATAAGCACTGTGAATGACCATTCTTTGGCAAGTTCCTAACACGCATCTTTTAAAAAGTTTACCATTATTTAAGGAGGCTGTGTGATCCTGGTCCAACTCTTGGGATTTATGGGCTTCCTCATCTTTGGCTGGAAGCTCCTCTGGCTCAGTAACCAGCTCCCACTCCGGAAACAGAAATGAATTGAGCTCCTTTGAGCTAGGAGAAACTGCCCATCAAAATATATCAAATACAAGTAGTATATGTTAAGTCCTATTTGTGTTTACCACAATAAAATAGACATTTGACAAACACTCCTGAAGATATGCAAAATCATATGATGCCCATCTTCGCCTCTATGTACACTCACTCACCCTTATTTGCGCATTCTTTCCTATGGCGGTTTTTCCAGTCTATTGTCTGGTGCTCTTTGCAGCAGTACGTGACTGAGTGACATCGAGAGCACGCTTTCTGTCCAAGACAACCACACAGTCTGCACAGTTTAAGCCCGGAGCCCAGAACCTGATGATCTTCCAATACGTGCTCTGGCATCTCGTCGGAAGGAGGGTCAAATGGGTAAAACTCATTTATCCTTGGCAGCTGACATCTAAACACTAAGCACAGTAACAAAATAAGAATAGTAATGCTAGCCTACTCGTAAGGTAATATATTAGTCCTTGGATTACCTTTAAAACACCTGCTGTCATTTCGAGTATAACAGGCTGGAGTCTTGCAACAGAACACAAACAATGTCCTATGAAAACATCGATCACTCCCCAAAATCGGTGCATACACTTGGAGAAGACACACTGTTGGGAGTTTGCATGTTTCACATAGTAAATCTGAAAGAGTTGGCAAGTCCACCTGGCTCAACCACGCAGGTCTCCCTCCGACTTTACTTGGAAACTGGTTACTAAGAAGCTGCCACGATTCCGCCTCCTCTAAGAAACCTAACGTGACATTACTATTTGATTCTGACTCTTTATTTACATTTGTAGCCATCTGTCTATTCAATTTGACGTACACAAAGCTGAAATTTTCAGAATCATGAGTTGCTTCGGCTAGCTGTGTGTCTGAGTGTAATGTTCCGGGGAAAACCGTAGAATACGACGAACGTTCCGCACAAGAATACAGAGAGCGCAATATTTAAAGGAAACAACTAAACATTTGTTAATATAAACCCACTCATATTTGCATCGAAAATATATGTAATTGGATTATATTTATTATGCGTTAGAATAAGGGTCTTTTTCGTGTTATTGAGAGAATTTCGAAATTTTGACGGTCGAGTTTACGTTTGTCCAATAGATGGCGTCAGTGTGGTAACATTTTATTAGATTGTGAACCGTATAAAAATGCGTTAGAATTTAAAATCTAAAGGCTTTTATTCCAGAGACAAGTTTGTCATTTATCGTATGACAGTTATCATAATGTAATGACAATGAGAAGACCCCACCATTTTTTTACTAATTTATTTACTTATTAACTTTCCTGTAGATCAGTTATACTATGTCGCTAGCAACGCCAATATCATGGGTTCGATCCCAGAGATTGCACATGCTCAGAAACAAATATATCGTATATCGTATCGTATCGTGCAATGTGTCGCTTTGGATAAATATGTGCATAAGTGTTGTATATTTATAATTTTACACTCTACAACCACTGTTTAACTTCTATATATTAAACGCTTACTTCTACTGTTACTATACAATGCATACTTTTTATTTTAAGTAAGCCTTCAAATTGTTTTAAAAAAATTAAAGTCGATAGACACGTTTTGCCAGTTGAGTTTATCAGTAATCTCTGAAAACAGGTCTGCTGAACTTCAGTTCATGGATGGATGAGCTCACAGCGGATGATGTCATTAGCAGCTGTCTCAAAACTTAGTGTGCTCCCTACCTAAACAGCAATATTTGAGCATCGTACTTGAAGACGGAAGCCGCTTATGATGACATCCCACACGCGCCTGATGCTCAAACCTTATGCACGCGCCTGTTACGTCCAAAGATTCTGCGCAGCGCGCATGACTATTATGTCCATAATGCTGTCTAGTTAGGCAGCTCACTCGACTTTTGAACACAAGTAGTGTTTGGGAGTAAAGTGTAAAGTGCTCAGATCAGTTTTAGAGAGGGCTCGCCTCATGAGAGCATAACGTCAGCGAACGTGTGAACTTCGTGGTTTTTTTTGTTTCAGGGTTAATTTTTTATATGCAGATAACACAAATACGATTTCCCCATTTAAAATGTAGCTCATTTACAGGATGTTTTTTTCTCTCTGTGAATGGAAACCTGAGACTGGTACTCCACTCTCTTTTTCAGAAATGAGAATTCAGATGGATCGCTGAGACTGGGGGTAAAACTCCTGGAAAGTGAGTATTTCCAGCGATGCCTCCGCAGGGAGGTGGAGAATATAAGGCCGTTCCAGGGACGGTTGTACCGCCGGTGCCCCCGAGAAGATTGCGGAGCAGAGATTTATCATCCGCGGTGAAGAGCCGCTTCGGGTCGGCAGCTGAGCGCAGGGTGAAGTGCGTGCTGGTTGGTGATGGTGCAGTGGGTAAAACTAGTCTCATTGTGAGCTATACCACCAATGGATATCCCACCGAGTATGTGCCAACAGCTTTTGATAACTTTGCAGGTAAATACAGCTCTAAAACAATGCAAAACTATTAAATAAGTAAATAAGCATGTTCTCAAACTTTTTACAAATTGTTACCCCCACTTTGGAATTGTTGCATAAAATTATTTTCTTTTGATTATATTATTATACTATATATTAGCCTACATATTTCAAAATTATTAAGCCTATATATTTTTTGTTATATATAGCACATCTCACAGTTTTAAAATATTGCAAAGCAGCTTTACAGAAAATACATTTTAGCTCAGTAGAGACATTAAAAAACAGTAGAGCAATAAGGAAAAGTAATGATATATAATCTGGAAAATGATACAATACATACAAATATATGTTCTTAAATATTATGTTAATTTATAATCATGGTAAGGAATGATACCCATGGAGGATTGATTGTAGTTTCACTGACCTAATTTAATACATCACATGGCCACATTATGTTCGCTGGCTGTTTTTGTTATAACTTTTAGGCCAGCAAGTTCAACCGACAAAGCCCATTTCATTTCACTAATTTCTCACTGTGTGTGTCCTAATAATGCATTTTGACTCAAGAGGGGAAAAATGTCAAATTGAATCTGTTCTCTTCTGCAGCGGTTGTAGCTGTAGATGGCAAGCCTGTAAAACTTCAACTCTGTGACACAGCCGGACAGGTCAGTCCAGCAAACCCTCCCAACATCACCAGACTCACACAAAAAAATAAAACACACATTTTGAAAACATTATCTGTTTTGTCACTGTATAGGGGTTGCATATTGTTTGCATAAACGTGTGCTGGTTGTGTCCCAACTCTTTTAACTGGAAACACCCGGCACATTTGTTTAATCTTAAGTTGAAAAGGAGTCCTGAGTAGTCTGTATAAGATAAGGGTGGGGGACAAGAGAGAAAGTGATTCAGAGTTGTTTTGCTCACTCATGATAAGGATTTCTGGTAAAGTTCATCCGAAGGTTGCTCTCCAGACATCATAAGAAAGTATATGCTTCATCCTATGGGAGCACATTATAGGACTGTAGATCAGTCAATGCAACTCATATGTCTTTGCTTTTGTGGGAGGGTTAAACCAGCTCTAGGGAGTAGCGAATGGGAAGCAGCCTAATTGTGATGAATTGGGAAAGGGAGACCTACTTTCTGTCGAGGTACAGCTGGGACTAGTCACTGGAAATGTGAGATCAGTGTGTTTTTGATGACTTTAGCAAGCTAAGGAGAGACTCTGAAGGCAGGCAAGGGAGATTTGGATCTGTCCTGTTTACGCCATTGGAAGCAGAGAAGCGGGACAGTAAGAGAGTCCGTTGACCGGAGACTTATGTCAGTGTAAGTTTATTTCATGCAGCAAATACGGAGTATTGAAGAGAATAACAAATCTGCATTAAAGATGCTCTAAAGCACTATATTGAAATTCCTGAGATGAGATTTCCATCAGCTGATTGAGAGAATATAAAACAGCAGACTTTTTAATCACATAAACCACAAAAAACTACTCATATATAAGCACACAGTAATATAAAATGTACTGTAGGGCAGAATTGTTTCTCATGGGTTGGGATGTGTTCAATTAACTAATATAAGAACAAAGGGGCTCTGGTGTATCAACAGGAACCGAGTTAGAGACCCTTAAGGAAGAGTAAAGCAGATGGAATGCAGCGGTAATATACAACAGATTTTACATTTGTGTTGTAGACTTTATCTCTTATGCCGCTGACATCACAGCAGGTCATGATAATGCAGAGATATGTAATCATAAACATGACTTCAAAGTCGTCAGAATGAAGTACATTACTTCGGACAAGCCTGCTGATGGTGTTTGGATCTGATCAGTCTTTTAAAAATCATAGAAACATTATTTTAGATGAGAAAAACTCACAATTTGCTTATGTTTTATGGTAAATCTATCATAACTATTAGCCAGAAACAGATCATCATTCCTTTATGTAAGACCAAATATAACATAAATCACTGTAAAAGAGCAAAAAACATAAAGCCTTGGGCTGGTCACACTTTATTTAATAATCCAAAACAAGTGTTTTTTCCCCTGACTTGCACACGTTTGATGTTTACCACTTTCTTTTCTCCGGGCAGGATGAGTTTGATAAGCTACGGCCTCTGTGTTACACCAACGCTGACGTCTTCCTGCTTTGCTTCAGCGTTGTAAGCCCCTCCTCCTTCCAAAATGTGAGGGAGAAGTGGGTGCCCGAGATCCGCCGGCACTGCCCGAAGGCGCCGATCCTTCTGGTCGGTACCCAAGCCGACCTCCGACAAGACGTCAAAGTGCTCATCCAGCTTGCCAAGTATAAAGAGCGCCCCGTGGACCCCCAAGAAGCCCTCTTGTGCGCTGAGGAAGTACAGGCCGTGTCGTACATGGAGTGTTCTGCGCTCACCCAGAAAAACCTAAAGGAGGTGTTTGATGCGACCATAGTGGTCAGCATCCAGTACTCTGACATCCAGCAGCAGAAAAAGATGAAGAAGCGTACGCCTGACAAAATGAGGAAGCTCTCCAAGTCCTGGTGGAAGAAATACTGCTGTCTGGCATAGAGGAGGGATTGTGTTTGTGGATGCGGTTTAACTGGAACTGGCGTTTTTGGAACGAAATCGGAGCAAAGCCGCCTGCTTCACGCTACATTGTTAGTGGATTAACTGGAGCAGAGATGGCAACGTTGAAGGGGACGGTGCGGAGAAGAGGACATCTTTTTGCCAGCAGACTTTAGGTTGTCAATTACAATTCAGGATTGAGCTCTGCTGTTCATGAAGGTCTGTTCTTCATTTGGAAAGTCCAAGTTTCACCTTGTCATGTAAACAATTCAAGGGCAAGAAGAGTCATCTGGCTTTCTTTACCTTATCGCCTGTTGAGGAGGGTTTCAAAGTGGACTAATGTGCTGTCTCACTAGCAAACATCTAGTTAGACTGCCAGTCACCATAGAATTCAACTCCTTTATTTAGCCAAGTTTGCCTACCAGTAAGAACCTATTGGTTAGTCCGAGTTTGTTGATGGTTTAACATAAATACATCCCAGTTACTTACACAAACATGTTAACAAAGGTTATCAAGACCTGGTTTAATCTGAGAGTGTTCCATCATGTATTTGTCAGAGCATTGAGTGTGATCTACAACACAAGCAGATGTTCGAGTACATTATCAACATCAATGACGTTTGCCTTGTTGTGATGTGAAAGTGAATGATTGTCCATTTCAGAGATACCAGGGCGCTGGCACATCTCAACAGACTCTATTGTTTACATTTGGAGAAGTCCAGACCCAAACATGCTGTGAGGTCAAGGCCTCTGTGAGTGTAGTACACCAGCTGGACTGTATATCTGGTCATTGAACCTGGGGCTTCATCAGTAACACAATGTTTTGCTGTCAGATCTTAGCTGTTCGTGGCTTTTGAAATAAAGGATAGGTTCTGGCCAACACAGATTGCTACACTAAGATTTTGAACTGGAAATTATACATCAGCAATCGTCATTGCGATATTATTCATGAATTTTTTACATCTAAAAAATGTGATCCCAGCCACGTAATGCTCTGATAAGCATTGTCTTATCATTAAAGAAAGTCAATGTGGATTTTTGTCCTTGTGCAAACTACACTTATTATCAAACTTCCACATCCTCATCATACTGTAAAAGTAAACTGCTGCTATGCAATACTGTACGTGAACTAGTGTACACATGACACGGCAAAGTGAATGACACGGTAAAGAAAAGTTAATGTGTAACCACGTAAGCTGGACTAGATGTTGAAGGATCACTAATGTCACCAACATTTTTTGTTCACGGGTGCAGAATAAACAGAATGAATTTAAGACGATTGCTTAGAGTTCTTCGTTCACCACGTCAGAACGTAGCGAGGCATTGAACGTGTTAAGAAAGTAAGTCGAAAGCTCTCAGCAAGTGTACAGTGAATCAAACAACAAGTGTTGAAGGGTTTGCATAGTGAAAGTTGTATCTCAAATTAAGCAATCATATTGGTTTAAGCTTTTGGCTCAAAAAACAATAGCTATGTGTGAATGTGATGTTGTTTCATACTGTAATTATTGTACATTATATTCAATCATTTATCATGAAATATATTTGTGGTGTTTCATATATAATGTAAATCTCAGAATTGAAACGACGGGCCTACGTTCGGACTGACCAAAGCACGAGCGCCACAACGCTGTGTCCTTTCACGGCTGCAAGATCACTTTCTTAGTCAGAGGTTTTTGACAAGTAGCCAAACTTTGAATTTAAACACATGCTGTGTGTTTATTCACTGCTTTGTTTTGCACGTGAGTTTCATTGCAGTGCTGTATATTTACTTTGTGAGTGAACTCATTGCTGTAGTGTCCCTCCAGACTGAACTCTTCAGGATCTGACATGTAATTACAGAGACCTTCTTGTAGATTGTTATCTTTCTCAGAATAAATATACTTTTTGTGTACTTTTGTTTGTCTGTGCATCTCTGTGCATTTTCTTGGAATAGTCATTTCAAGATGTCTTTGTGAAGGCTTTATGGAGATTAAAGGGATAGTTTCTTTCATCATTTACTCCTCTTAAAGTCCTTCCAAACCTGTTTGACTTAAGATGATATTTTGAAGAATGTTGGTAATCTTTGACCAATGAGTTCCATTCTATGGACACTGAGACATTTCTTAAAATATCATCTTTTGCGTTTCACAGAAGAAAGAGTCATATACAGGTTTTGTGTATAGTTTATTGTCTGAGCTTGAAATCGCTACCGTGAGCAGGAATTCAATGTGATTTGGGATATAAGAAGCTGTGAGTTGTTCGGTGAGGTCTTTGTCAGTTTGGGCTATTGTTGCATCACTGGCAAGGATTTGTTTTATCTGGCTTTGTATCACATTTCCACAAGCGCAGTTAAAGAGGTGCCTGGGTTCATTAGCTCCATTGAACTGCTGTCCTAAACAGCTGACATGCTTTATCTGAGCTTTAGACGCCTAAACTGCTAACAATGACATATCTGGGCCACGTTTTATATTGCATGTTTCTGAGGGGCAGACGAAGAAAGGAAAACATTAACTTGAAGATCTCATACTACAAATGGCTTTTAACATTTGGGCCAAAATGAGTCAAACATGATATACTGATGAACCTCTGCTAGTTCCACTGTATCTACATTAAACATCCAAGGCAGAAAGAACGAGAGTGGGCAAAGCTGGAACTTGATGTCTGTTGATGGACAAATTATTAAATCTCTTGCAAGCGCTATGATGGGGACATTTCACCTCAACTGTGATGACAGTATGTCAGTGAAATATGAATCTCTTTCAGAAAGAAAAGTATGCTGTCATCACACTATGTTTCCAAACCCTAAACTTTGCATCGATTTACTTCTGATACTGTCCTGAACAGACATTGGAGCATTTCTGAGTGTGTGTGAGAGAGAGAGGAATATTATGACACAGCAATGCATGATTCAAAGGGATTTGCCTCAGGGAATGCTGTCCAAGCAGGAAATGAGAGGTCAGTCATATTCTTCTGCTGACTTGAGAAGGAAAGAGCTGATCTGGTGATCACCGATGTCTTTATCAGACACGCACAGTGTTACTCAGTTCACAGTTATAAATAAATATCCCATAAGGGAAAAACAGCATGCAGTACAATCTCTGCACATCTTTCACATACAAAGACATCAGCAGAAACACAAGTGAACTATCCTGTGAGGTATATCAGTCCACTATTTCCCCTGGTATGTTTGCTTGAGACCTTGAGAAAATTCCAGCAATACTTCACTCAGTGACATCACCACACAAAGTAGCTCTGTGTAGTTATCAGGGTCCATGCACACATTCATGCCAAACACAATGAAATGAAATCGGCGCTGGCCTACATTGTGCTGCCACTGCTGACAATGCAGGTGAGGGATAATTCGATCAACCGGCTACCCGAAATCTCTGAATCTGATGACCGTTCCACTCGGCCTGATGCTTTGTGCGATTATGGGTCAGGGCTGAAGGAGTTATGTGCCAATGTTAGGACTCCCACAAAGAACTAATCGCACTCTGAAAGCTGGGCTTTTGATGGCTGCTGACAGACTGAGGAATTCCAGAGTACCTCAGTGTCTGAGAAAGCCATTGCCACATCATGTGAAGCCAAGAGAAACTATTTTCATCTACACCAAAAGAAGAAAAACAACAGAAAGCCTTTCTGTGACAGATCATTTCAGACCTTAACGTTTAGCTTTTGCTCTCATGGATAATGTGAGGTTAGTGGATTCAGAATCATATAAACAGAATAAAACTAAATGGAGGTTATCACGTCATCATATTGGTTACACACTGTGTGCCAGGCATAACAGAATGAGAGCGGGATGCAGATTTTAATAACCAATGTCTGATTTTAGATGAAACTATTAAACAAGATGATAGAAAGATTATGACAGAAATATAGAGCTGGATAAATGATTGTTGTATATATCAAAACAGGTCTATAGTTTTATGAGAGTAATTTCTATTTCAGTGAATTATTAAATAATAGGCCACTGATTTTGACTGAAGCCACTTAATGGAATTTGTTTTCAATGCTTTCTTCTACCACATAAAGTAGGCTTTAATATCTTTCAAATGTTGATTTATGTGATTCATTGATCACCATATTATGTAATTTATTAGATTGCATTTTTTATTTGATGGTTGTCTGCCCTAAACAACATGCATTGTAAGTAATGCTGGGTTATTTTCAACCCAGTGTTGAGTCATAAAGAGATGAACCCAGCTGTTGGGTTAAATTTACCCAGAAAATTGTAAAGAAAAATAATTTGACAGAATTTTTCTGTTATTTTCTTTTACAGATTTTCCATGTATAATGTAAAACAACTGGAGTTCTGTACTGTAATTTTTAAAAATAGGCAAAAACATAATTTTACAGGGAAACTGTTATTTTACGGTTTATTTCTGGCGGCCCAGCTCCCGGAAAATGTCGGGGGGTTTTGCAGGATTTTTTCTCGTTTATTTTTGAAAATTTGGTAAAAAACATAAAATTACAGAAAAAGGCTGCAAAACTATTATTTTACGGTTTAAATCTGACAGATAATTTCTGTTTTTTACAATAGTTTTTTTACAGTGTGGGTAAAACAACCCAGCAGGTTAATTTACAACCCAACAGTTGGGTTTGCTCCTTTTTGTCCCAAAGGTTTAAAATAACCCAGCATTTTTTCGAGTGTACTTTTTTCTAAAATTGATTTCCAGATTGGTTTTTGTTACATCCTGTGAGAAAGTAATTGCAAGAAATCCAAGATGCAGAGCAGAAGGGGTCAGAAAGAAGCATGGCTCCGGGTTACAATCCCTTCTTATTAAGTTGCATAACTACAAACTGTCACCCAAATTTTAACAGAAATTAGTCAAGGCGCTTAGTTGCTGAAAAGAGGGAGGAGAAAGCGAGAGGTACAATGAGAGTTACTTCATGACGACACCCATGAGAACATGTGCAAACTGAATGAAAACCCATGTGTTACTATGGTGCATTGTTTCTCAACAGTGTGAGGACGGTATAGAGGACAGCTGTGGGCCAGCCATGTCACTGTAAAGAAGTGAAATATACCCCAGTCTTATGTCTTATGTAAGCACTTTCCTTTGTCCTTTCTTGGTTGTTAACCAGGGGGCACTTGTGTTTGTGTGTTTGACTGCGTGTGAACAAAGGTCAGAAGAGACTATAGCAACAGATCATGTGTAACAGTTCTGGCTATTGGCCAGAGTTCTCTAAACCGTCGCATGTATAATTGGGTCCAGACCTTTCAGCTGTAGATGACTGTATCTGTTAGCAATTTCTGTTTGAGTTTTTACACAGTTAGTGTGGGCTATATACTAAAATTCTTTGTCTGGAAGTTTCTCTAGATTTTTTAAAATATACTCTGACTCATGTACACTTTTTCCTTTTAAAATGTTAAAGAGTAAGTCTCATAATATCCTTGAAATTACAGTTAATGCAGTGTGTAATGTTGCTGTGTATGAATGTAAGCAGTCTGACAAGTTGTAAAGCCGAAATTGAACGAATAACAAAGTTACTGGCTTGGAAAAAAAAAGTCGACTCTGATTCCCTTGAATGAGTCGTCGGTTCAAAAGCGTGGTTGTGTAGACAGGCATCAATTTGCTGGAAAATGTTCTTCTGCAGCAGGTGGGGATTAGTTAGTTATGTAACCCAAAATAGGAAGGTGCTCAAATAACATTTCTTCCTAAATTCAATTTAAACTAGACAAAGACTTTTTAATTTATTATTAAAACCTAAAGTCAATATTTACAAAAGTTCCATCTAGTGTCCATTTATTAAAACCCCAATGACGTCATCCACTGCTTAACTATAGTTTGCTGTCAGCGGGGCAACAATGCGCAACTTGGCCAAAGTGTCTATGGCCCAGTTTGAGCTCCATAAAATTGCTTTGGGGCTCTTTTAGCACTGATGTGATTGATAGGCAGCGTGTGAATGTTAGTGTGAATACTAAACAGTGAAAATGCTGAGAGCATGCTGAGAGAGAGAGAGAGCACTACACATAATGGAGTGAATAGTGTATGTGTCTGTGAGAGAGAGAGAGAGAGCTGTGTGCATGCTTACATGTGTATCTGAAGGTTTTGGGGGTGTTCTGGGTCTTGCAAACAGAATTGAGCTCTGACTTTCTGTCCTCACAGCCAATGAGTCACAACACAGCCTTGAAAAAAACATTAGCCACGCCTCCAAAGCCACAAATGAGTGCACACAGCTGTTTGCAAATACACCTTTATGTTGTGGTATAGAGCAATGATTCAGTGAATGCTCTTTGTTAAGCTTGTTGAGCCCTGCTGGCCTCTTAATCTGGTCTGTGGGGGGTCCTGTGAGTTTTTTTGTGCTACAAATCTACCACAGAATGTGTATATTAAGCATTATGAATGACCATTAGCTGCTGTTTATCAAGATTATCAGTGAAATGTTACAATAAGCGGTTCTTCCCAGTTCTAGATAAATGGAATCTCTCCAAAGTGCTTTGTGTTATTTTCAGATTTTTTTGCTGAGCCACAAAAAAGCAACAAATGTTTTACTGGAAGTGTGAATCATTTTTCCATTGAAGCAGATACCCAGACTACAGAGTTTGTCCCCTGAGTTAAGCAGTGAATAAATGATCAGCATAAATGCGATAACTGGGAACAGTTTAATCCTTCTTAAGAACAAGACGTTCAATTCAATGTGTGCAGTAAAATTTACAACGGGGAATGCAAGCCATCAAATAAACAAAAACACACCCAAATACATTCAAGCGTTATGTTGTGTCAGATTATTTTGTGGCCGTTGTGCTGTGGAAGTGTGTTGGTGATTAATGCAGTAAGGGTGGAGAGGTCAACAGAGCAAGGATGTGAGTGGGAGAGAAACCGTTGTGCTTCAACTCAGATGTGATCTCTCCATCCCATCTCCTCACTGACAGTTCAGCTGTGAAATCTAGCTTATTGTCATGACTCACATGGGAAAGGGAACGTTTTGGACGACTTTCTTGTTAAAGTCAAATGCTTTGGATGTGGTCCGTGATTTCGGTGATGCGGTGCAACGTCTGAAACTGGCTTGGCTGCGAGATGATAAGGCGTAATAGATTCAGGATGACTGATAAAATGAAGCATGGGTGCTCACTTATTACAACAACAATAAGGTAAAAGTCTATATATTTCCTTTACATGCAGATAAACACGTTTTATTCATGTTTTTATATGCTGTCCTCATTTCTTTTACTTTTGTATCTCTGTCTAGCAGGGATGCTGTGACTCCTGCTTGAACTCTGTGATCTCCTGTGGATAAAAGGAAGGATTTGGACAGAATAATGTCAGCAGATCTTCTGAACTCCCTCAGTTGGGGGTGGAATTATGAGGAAGACTCTTTTAATGTGATAAATGGTCTTTTGTTGTAGGTTAAATTAACTCAGAATTCCCAGTGAACATACAGTAACTTTACTGAACATTGCCTTTAGCACAAAACAAAAACAACAATATTTTATGTAACACTATAATACTGACGATTTAAGACATTCAATAAAACATTCAGGAAAGAACCCATGATTCCTAATTCTTAAAACAATGTTTGCTTTTAATGTTGTATTCTATTGCAGCTTTTATTTACTGTCACACGCAAACTATAATTGTGTTCAGTGGTGTAGCCTTGTCCAGATCCGGTATTTATTCAGCATGTCTGTGAACAGCAGCGTTATCTACAGTCATAATAACTGTGTGACATATAAGCGGAACTGTCGTGTGGGGCTGGATATGTTTTGGAGGAGACCAGAGGGAAAAACAGAAAAGATAATGCACTGCTTGCATGAGTGGATGCTGTGCAAAGGCAGATTCGCTATAAAAATCATTTCATTTTTATCAGTGTTCAGAATGATTAATGCCATAAATGAATAAGACATTTGTTTTAAAGGCATTTATGTATCTAAAGAGAGTTTTTCTCTTCCATTTGACTTTTAAAAACAACTTTGTTACTAGTTGTAACTTAAAGGAGATTTTAGCATCATCTAGCGATGAGGTTGTGAATTGCAACCAACGGCTCACTCCACTGCTCACCCCTCCCTTTTGAAGCACTGCGGTGGCAGACACAGGACAAAGATGTCATGTTTTTGCTTCTTTGCAGAAGAAGATAACATATTTACTAAATGCGCTCTTTAGAGTTTGTCTGTTTAGGGAGGACCCGCGGTGTATGTAGATAGAAAAACATAACAGTTCATTATGTGAGGTCTTATACACCTCTGAAGACATAGTTATGTGTATTATATTGCATTTCTGTTTTTTTTTTAAGTTTTGTTTTCTACATTAAAATATATGTGAAACATACATGAAATAATACATAAAATACACTCAATTTGCTTAGCAGTGAGATTATTAAATGAGTTAAAAAAAAAATTAATTATAATTTTTTATTTTGAAGCAAACCTTTTTGAAACTCACAGTGAAAGAATTTAGTACAATAGAAAAAGAACTTTCCCAGCAGTCAACTGTTTCTGGCAATAGAGGCTATAGTATATGGAATCAGTTATGTAATGGTTGGAGACAGCCTAAAATAATATGTCAGTGCATGGAAACCATATTCCTTCTGTGGTCAGTCTATTAAATTTCAATAGACAACATATGAATCTCACTTAATCTCACCTGCTGTTCCACGATCATATGGAACAAAGAAGATGAGAAAAATACAGAATGATATCAAGATGTGCACTCAAAATGGCTTAACGTTGGGAAAAAATACAGTATTTCATATTCATCCAAAATGTGCAACTCACAGGCTTCTAATGATGACTACAGATTATCGTGCATGGACTGCCTCCATCCTGCTCATTCTTTGAGTGTGCAATGGCTCACAACAGGGATCCAGGCACAGTCTCAATGAGATAAGTCTGCTATTTCATTTTCTGCTTATCTGCCTTATCTACTGGAGTGGCTGTGCCTCCTTCCAGCCCTTTCTTTGTCAAAACACTGCACAGTTTCAGCTCTTCAAAAGGTGAATCTTTTTATATTTTCACTCAGGACACTGTTTATAAACAATGTGTGGAAAACTCTGTAGCTTGAAATGTTGTGAGCATGGATTAAAAGAAAGTACCATATGGTATGCATTGTTTAATTCTCTATAATCCCTGTTGTCTTAAAGGCAACATTTCCATGTTCATTTGGCCATTCTGCTAGTCTCATCTATGCTCAGCTCAATAACTTCTAGTTGTCAATGATTGTTTTTGCCCCCCAATCTGAAAGTCTATAATGTTTAGGAAACTGTTTGTTTAAGGTGCATTTCACTGTTGGTCGAAGCTTTGTAGATGTTGTGAACTACAGACACATCTGTTTAAATAAAGTGTGCAAGCTTTTGACATGGGTGAACAGTCTGGTAGTAATTCTGTGAAAATATTTGTGTGATCTTTCCTTCAGAGTTGTTTATTGTTATTGATTGATTTTGAACAAACAATGTGCTGGAATTCCACAGAAGTGTTTTTTCTGCTCTTTCTAAAAACACCACCATAAGAGTTATGAGCCATATTAACTAAATTTAAGTTGTTTATTAAACTTCTTTCTCTTCAAGGGTGCTATCAGCTGATGATGGTGCTAACAATGCCAAGGTCGCAGGTTCAATTTCCAGAGAATTCACATATGAAATTCTATAGCTTTAATTCACTGTAAGTGTCTGCCAAATAAATGTAAGCGTATGACTTTGTACACTGGTATACAGCGAAAGCTGATCTTAGTCTTTGTATTTCTGGATTTAAGCTCTTCTTACAGATCTGTCACAGATAAAAGGTCCCCATGGAGACTCAAAAGGGTCATCAGAGACATCAATTCACTCGTGAGCCTTCACCATGACAGCTGGGCTCAGTCCATTAGTATTCAATTCAAGTTCTGATGAATACAACCACTTTCCTGGAGAGACATGCATTCTTATTGAACATATTGTCATAGATCAAGTCCATTTATCATGGAGTCCTTGGTCCTGACCATCCCCAGACCCTCCAACATTTACCAGTTAGTGCAGAAAGGCCTGTGATTTGCAAAGTGAAATGTGAAAGTGACAGACACAGGAGAGGGAGAGAGAGATGGGAATGTAGAGTTATGATACATATGTAGAGTTTGGCTGGTTGTGGGGTGTTTATTAAGGTTGGTGTCTATCTGGAATTTAAACACCTTGTTTTGTAAAAGATGGTGGGGTCTATAATGTCCGAATGCACTTGAATGCTGAAACAAACTCCACAGGTTTGTTTAAACCTAGATGACCCATGTTTTCATAGCATGATTTTAAAATGTTCTTGTGTGCTTCAATGAAAGATTTTGAGTTCATTTTCTCCATGTCATAAATTTGAAACTGAGATTTATACATCATCTGAAAGCTGAATATATAAGCTTTTGTTAGGATAGGACAATATTTGGCACAGGTTTGATACAGGTTTGAAATGACAAAATGGTGACTAAATGATGACAGAATTGTCATTTTTGGGTGAACTATACCTTTACTATCTTAATGATTTTTGGCATAAAAGAAAGATCGATAATTTTGACCCATATTATGCATTGTTGGCTATTGCTACAAATATACCCGTGCTACTTATGACTGGTTTTGTGGTCCAGAGTCACAGATGTCATAAATCTGCTAACATCTGACAAATTCAGAATCTAAAATATTTTTTCTTAATTTAACAACATCAATTTTTCCCTTATTTAGCACATTTTTATGATGTTGTGATTGCATTTATATTTTAATATTCCCTTGGGTAAAGATAAATATAAAAAAAATAAATGTTTATTTCATTCTGTTAGCCTATTTGAATAATATTATTTTATAAATATGAATTTTATATATATGAAAAAAACTGAAACACATCTTGCAAAAATCTTATGTTCTTTTAACAGTTTAATTCACTTCTAAATGTTCTGCTGGTAGTATTTTGTTTTAATGTTTGTTGTGTTAAAAAACTAAAACAGAAAGTGCTTATGAACCAGCGTTATGTCTTGTTTACATTTTATCCAAAGCAAATTCAAGGTGTACATTTATGTGTGTTCCCTGAGAATCAAGGATCTTTCTGCTGCTAACACAATTCTCTGCCAGCTGAACTAAAGGAACACTAAACAATTAAAAATGCTAATGGGATGCCATAATAAAGAACTGATTTATGATCTGGGTCTAAAAATTTGTGTTATCTTCAGAGTCACAGTGTTGTGATTTAGCAGTGCAGTGTTTCCATAGAACCCTTTAAAGACTCACAGTGACCCACAGAACACATGCCAAGTTATCCCAACTCTTCTTTTGTACCAGGTTAATGAATGCTGGAGTGATGAAAACAGTGCCAAATCCCACCTCTCATATCCCTCTATTTCAACCCACCATCTCTCTCTCTCTCTCTCTCTCTCTCTCTCTCTCTCTCTCTCTCTCTCTCTCTCTCTCTCTCTCTCTCTCTCTCTCCCTCTCTCTCTCTCTCTTGATTTTCTGTCTACTGCCTGACAGAGAGGGTGTCAGGTCCAATAGTGATGTGCTGGGAACAATGGTAAACTTTTTGAATCATGAAGTGCTCTAGAGGCAAGGCTGTGATAAAAGATTGTTTTCAGAAAAAGCCTTTCTAAAACATTTTTTTTCTCTGCTACAATATATCAGTTTTATTGTTAAAGGGCATGAAACCCCCAGTCTGTACAGTGTACAGTATGAACTTTCTATCTCATGTAACACAGGGGAAGTGGTATCTGATGGCAGAATTCTCAGCTGTCAGATAAAAACTGGCAAAAGTTTTGATGGACTTCACGTTTAAGCAAGCTCATTCAATAGGCCTACTGGTGTAGTGGTTATTGTTTTGGGTTTGTGATGGGCAGGTTATTGGTTTGAAGCCTGCTTCCTTTTCTTTTCTCTTATTGAACACAATGGAACCTTATCTGACAGCAACTTTCTAAGTTGTCAGAATACGTTCTCCTTCTTTGAAAGAAAAATTCTCAGCTGTTAGATAACGTTTACCCATGACACCACTTTCACCGATCAATAAATTGACTTTCTTTAGCCGTAGTTTAGTACTGGACTAATTTTGACTTCCAAGCGGTCTTTTAAAAAGTTAGATTATTTGGACTGGAACTCTGCTTGAGCAAAATGGCCAACAGTTTTACATATCCAACATGCATGCATCGCTCTCTGGAGACTCACTTAAGACGAATGTCTGGTGAAGTATTTCTTCTTATTCACTCTAATCTGTCGAGTCTCTGAGCAGCTCCTGCCTTTGCTGGACGCAGCACAACAGTATAATTCAGGCTGGTTGAGATTAAAACTTTTCAACTTGGTTCCAGAGTTAAATCTTTAGTCCGTCTCAGAAAGGACACTGTGCTATAGAATAAACAGCCATTTAGCAGCAAGCTGGGTTTGAAACACTGACACACTGATCCCCAAATGAAAGCAGATCCAGTCAAAGCTCTCACTGTTACTGCAATACACATCTCTCTGGTGTGTTTTCTCTCTCACTTTAAACTAACAAGCCATATGTTGTTTTGTGAATCACTGGGGGAAGAAACTGCATGAATCAGGCTGTGTCTATGAATTGAGTGGGTTGATTCCAAATAGACTGAAAGGATTTATATTCAAACAACCTGCAGGGTAACTGAAAATGTATTTTGGCAACAAAAAAAATGTTGCACAGAGAGAGCATACCTATTTGCAGTACATCAGCAAAATCGAATTGCTTACATAACCTAGTACTGTGTGTCTCATTAATTCAATTAAACATGTCAGCATGCCTTTATTGCAACATTCCAGAAAACTCTGCAAAACAGACCGAACAATGGTATTTCATATCGTGACAATATTTGTGTCACTGTTTTTGTGTTATCGCACATTCTCTGCCCCGAGGTTTAACCTGGCACAGATGCAAGCCCTTCTAATCGTTGCTTTGAGCTGACAGATCCTCCCACATTTTAAAATAACATCCTGGTGCAGACAGAGCAATGACAATTTTAGATTTCAAGGACAGTTAACTTCCCTTCTTCCTGGTTACCATTGTGCTCTGGTGATAGAAGAGATCCTCAGGAATGAATGCAACCTCCCTTCTTCCATACTATAAGCTCAATGGTCTAGGGAGAATGTAGAATGTATACACATACTGTACATAAAACATACAGATTATGGGTTGCCAGACATTATATGTTAATTATGTATTTCATAATGTTTTTCAGATATTTACAATTACTTTAAAGAGCATAAAATAATCTAGAACAGGTGGGTGTATCTTTTACATTTGAGAATGAATTTATAAATAACAGGACATGTTGAAAGTAAAAAGTAAAACCGCAACCCGTACACCTTAATGCATTATGCAATGATCACAGGACCATCTGGAGAAGATATGTGGTGGCTCTATAAGCAGCCTCATGTTCGGTGTTCACATGATTTTAAGTTTTCAAGAAGAGCCTCAGCTGGAATCAACAAAAACTCTCTGACCTTCTTTGTCTATTGATTTCTATTGAACTAATTTATAAATGACTGGGAAGCAGGAACTGATTATGCCATTAAGCACTGATGAATCAAAACTATTTTATGTAATACCCTTTTATAGTTTCATATGCTCCAAATTATGTTTGTGTGTAATAACATCCATCAGTCATTATGGGATGGTATGCAGTGTACAATTTATAGAGGACAAATTACATCTGTTCCAAAAAAACTGCTACCAGAGTTTCCATGACACATCCTTTCAAGTGCTGAATCTTGAGTTCATTTAAAAAGCTTTGATGTTTTTTTCAAATTATTTTCTTAGTTTTCCTGTTTTCCTGCGCAGCTCATTGTGTTAGATAAGGGTTAATACAAACGTTTTAAATACAATTTTACATGAAGTACATAATTTGTTATTAAATTATTAAAAAATAAACAAATAAAAATATTACAACCAGATTATCTCTCTGAAATCTGGAAGAGATTATCATGATTTTACAGAACAGATGCAATACAAAAGTAACTTACTACCACCCCCAAGTGGTTACTAGAAAGAGCTTAAAGGTTTGCAGATAAAAGATCAAATGTATATGTTGTCCGCAACTTTTATCAACGTTTATCAAAGACTATATGGCAGATTTGAAACAGACAAATGTTTAAACTAATATCAAACTAGTAGACATTTTAATTACTCCCGACGTTCCTTGACTTTTATTTTGAAAAGTTTAAAAGGAAGCAGCCTTTCCACAAACTTCCGTCAAGGATGCGCGAAACCCTCTAAGGGATTTCCCTTTATTTGATATCCTTGTTTATTGCCTTGACAGAAAAGAACATTAACAACAGACCAGAAACACAGCGCCAGTCATGTCAGAGACATACGGTAGGGTGACTAATGTTCCTCTTCACCTGCCATACTTACTCTAGACATCATAACATCAATTTTAGCAGGTGTCCCGAGCTCATTATTTGCTTACAGTGGCAGCTAGAAGGAAGCTCTCCCTGTCTGCCATATGTTTCATTTGTCGACGTTATTTCTCAGTGATCTATGTACTTATTTATTTTTGATCACTCAGTAAGAACAATATAAACATTAGCAACGAACAATACCTATCAAATGTATTTATTACGTTGTTTATTTGGGTACAGCAAAGGTCTAGATTAGATTACGCCAGGTTATTGATACCCTGAGTTTGACATTTACGAGACAGTCTGATGAATATTGTTATGGCATCACAGTAGATCTGCACCACCCACATGCACTTCGAATTTGAGTTAGGATGTGCCAATATTCATGCTCTAATGATTTGGGGGATTATTCTGCACATTACACACAGATCCTAATGTGTATTATGCATTTCATGAGAAAAAGAGATTGTTTTTCCTCTTTAGATTTCCTGTTTAAATTTCTTGTGATTGGGAATGCTGGAACTGGAAAATCATGTCTGCTGCACCAGTTCATAGAAAAAAGATGTAAGTCAGTTAACTTATTTTCTCAGTATCTCATTGCATATGTTTAAACAAATTAATTAAACACTGCACTATAATATATAGTTTTTTAAACAATGAAACAAATAGTAGTTTTGGAAAATAAGTTTACACCCATAGATGTTGTTGATAATGGCTTTTCACCTTTTCTTGTAGTCAAAGATGACTCGAATCACACTATTGGGGTTGAATTTGGCTCAAAGATTATCAGCGTGGTCAACAAATTTGTCAAACTCCAAATCTGGGACACAGCAGGACAGGAACGTTTCAGGTGTGTACTACAGTCATGCATTTGTGTTGTTTTTCTAGAAATGGGTTTCTGTCAGGTTTGGCACATTTATAATGATTACATGATAAACTCCAGTTTGAATGTAGGAGTTTATAGTACTTTGCAAGGATTCATTTTTGTGCGCTATCAACGCAGACTTAATTTACACGGAATATTTGCCAGCATCATCTGCTTACAGTCAAAATAGCCTCAAATGACAGACTGATGACATTTTTATTTTTATTACAATGGAAGCCATTATGTAATTAACAAGATTGAAAATATGTGTTGTTTGGTACAGTTACATAATAACAAACAAATCACAAGTATCAGACAAATCACAAGATTGCCTGAAGCGAGCCATTATGCGACTGGTCTCCTCCTCAGTCAGCAATGAGAAAAGCTTCTGGCACAGATGAGTCCTGCTGAGTTCTGTTTGCAGCTGCAACTCTGTTTATTATGCATTAAAGTGCTTCTTTGATTTGTGCTTTCAATTAAACTCAGTTTGTTGTTTGCGGTAAATATTGTCCAACATGTTCTTTTCAGAATTAAATATCCTGAGGCTGATAATATGATGTTGTCACTCATTTCAGTAAACAAATTCAAGAGAATAGAATGTGCCAATTCTGCAAATGCTAGTGTGAGCCATAGTAGTAACTGTCACTGTAACTGTTATTATTATTGAAACAATCCTGCTACTGTAAGCAGATTTGACTGTAGTATATTTGAGAGGTTTAAATCTTTACATTTTTTTTCTTAGGTCTGTAACTCGCAGCTACTACAGAGGGGCAGCAGGGGCTCTTCTTGTTTATGACATCACCAGGTAAAGTCACACTTATATGTGTCTTTGTTTAATATTTTGCAAATAGTTTCGCCCATCACATATTTCATTGCCCATCACGTGTGCCCTGGCTCGCCAACCCTTGGACTAGACCCTTGTGCACTTAGATCCATAAGTGCTTTCTGAACTGTATTGATTTCTCACACTTTGTCTCTTTGTCTGTCTCTGGATGTTAGTCGAGAAACATACAATGCCCTGACCAACTGGCTGACAGATGCCAGAATGCTGGCCAGCCAGAATATAGTGATCATACTATGTGGAAATAAGAAAGATCTGGATGCTGATCGTGAAGTCACCTTCCTGGAGGCCTCACGCTTTGCTCAAGAAAATGGTAAGTTGTTTGTTTACAGCTGATATTATTACAGCACATATATGAAGGCATTTTTATATATTTAAATTGTATTTGACAATTTATTTAAATGCCATAAGAGCAAAAAAATCATCTGAGGTCATACTGTAACTATGCCACAAGAGGTCGCTACAGGATAGCTGTATTAACACAGTAAAGCTGTGCTGCTGAGGGGCATCAGTAAGCTTGTAGACTTACATATTTAGGTTCAGCAGTGACTGATTATTAATGCATTAATAATGTGGTGCTACAGAATATATTTCATAATTTTGTATCCTTTTCATGATATTCAAAACATACCTAAATATTCAAGTTTGAATGTAAATGTAAGTAGGTAAGAAGTTTTAAAAGCATATCTAGATGTGATTAGTTATAATTGAATGTGTTATTAATTGTTGCTGTTAACTTTCCAGAGCTCATGTTTTTGGAGACCAGTGCACTAACAGGGGAGAATGTGGAAGAAGCTTTCGTCCAGTGTGCTCGGAAAATCCTAAACAAAATAGAGTCAGGTACAGTATCACCAGTGCATGTGCTTTTCCTCTTTACTCGTGCCTATGAAAACATTTTTAAACAAAGCTACTGTGTTTGTCATGTCGTGTAGGAGAGCTCGATCCAGAGCGTATGGGTTCGGGAATCCAGTATGGAGATGCAGCGTTGCGGCAGCTGCGTTCTCCCAGACGGGCTCAGGCAGAGAGCGTGCAGGAGTGCGGCTGTTAGCACACATCCCTAGACAGATGACCAGCCAGGTGAAGCTTCAGACACGTTCTGCTCTTAATCTCAACCTGAAAAATAGGGAAAATACCTTTATTGTGATGTGCAAAACTTCATATTCATTAAAAGGATAGGTCACCCAAAAAGAAGATATTTTGAAGAATGTATGTAGTCCTACTATGGTAGTAAATGATGACATAATTTTTATGGTACTATGGTAGTAAATGGTACTAAATAGTAGTATGGTAGTAAATGATGACATAATTTTTATTTTTGGGTGAACTGTCCCTTTAAAAAAATGTTCTCCATGTTGCAGTATTAAACAGGATGAAATGTGTACATATTCTTTCGTCTGAATGTGTGAGCATCGTCCAGTGTTGCTCTCTTTCTTTGGCACTAAAAATAGCAGAAGTGCATTCAGATTTAATTAGATACAGTTGTGCACTTTACTCGGGACGTTGTTCTCTGCATATTAGATTTAAGTCGCTTGTTAAGTCTACTTAGCAGTTGCTTGGTTTGCACTGTTTTTGTCCTTTATTTAATCATTTAATTGTATTTTAAACTTTTATTATTCAGTTTAGACAATAAAGTTGATTAACTTAATAAAATCAAGACATTTTCATGACTTTCATAAGTCATTTCTCTATGAAATCAAAATAGAATTTCTTTTTGGTTTTAAGTATGAATATGTTAGCCTTAAGGATATCTATAAACTAGCTTGAAAACATTGACAAAATGTGCAATTCAGAATCTAGTGCCCCGTATTGACTATCCTGCTTAAGCAGAAATCATGTCTCAATGCATTGAAACAAAGCTGGAGATTTAAAGCTCTTCAATGTGTCTTTTCATTTATTCTATAAAAGGCTTTTCTATAACCTGTTATAGTTCATTATAGTTCAGTGAATTGTAGATTTTAGCTTATCACGTTTTGTTCCTCTTCATTCATAAAACAATGTCGTAAAAGGATGTTGACAGGAGCTTCACAGCATCTGTACTGTATTTGGCATGCTGTAGCTCTCCTCAAGATGGCTGCTATATTTGTCATTGACCACCCCCCAAATGCTCCTCAGATTTTCTTCTGCATGCCTTCCGTAAGACTGACGATGACACAGCACCAGCGATCCACACAAAGTGCCCCTCCCACACGCGCACACACACCCAAATGGTTCACCTTCTTCCACCCCTCAAGAGGACGAACAACTGCTCCGAACCCTTGCACGCTCTGCCGAGGCTTATCAGTCAAATGCCACAGACCCACATGAGAAACAGCGTCAGGGGAATGGATATATTTAACTCATGATAGTTCATGACCCTCCCAGACTCTTAGCACATCAGGTTTCTTGGGTTCCATATTTGGAATGCGAGCTAGAAATAGAGATTCAAGGTGTCCGAGGAAGATTCCGGGTAATTGGGCAGCTACATGTTAAGTTTACAGGCATCAAGAAGGGGTTTGCTGATTGGTTAGTCATGTAAGACCTTGAGAATTGATGGGATCGCCTTGCTAGACTTCACCTAGGTGTGAAAAGTCACGCAAAAAGTCGACAACTTAACACATGCTCTCCATGTCTCAAAGCAATTTTATTTCTGTCTCAAGGCAGGTTTCATGAACACAAGGAAGATATTGAGGAGCGTGACTTAAGGCTCGTCGTGGTGGAGCGACTGTTTCCCTCAACTTACTTTTACTTCTGTTCAGACAAGCCGGGGGTCCCCCTGCACTTCAGAAGGCTCCGGAAAATGTTTACTGTCCCATCGGGCCCACGCAAAGACATCTTTGGTACCCCAAAACCTTGAGGGTAGTTAAAAGAACCCGGCCCTTGCCCTTGAAATTACTGCACTGAGACCCTGCCCCATTTTCCCCTCTTACCTCTATGTAGATCTTGTGTAGAGAAGAGATTATATTATCGCTATGGAGCATGTTTCCTGGCCACAGTACTACATTATCATAAATAACTATACACAGCATATATATATAAATATAGCTTAGGCATACCACATTACTGCTCTTTCAGCGTGCAGCTGTAAATCTTATCATTGAAATTGTATTATGTGCATAATTCTGCAACAACATATCTTTTGCTTTTCATTTTCACATTGTTTTATGAAAAAACAAAAGTGACTATTGATGTCTGTGTCAAGAAATCTTTGTTCTTGTATTATATATTTGTTTTGTGTTCAACAGAATTTGAAATGCGAAATGTAAGGGCCACCGCACACCAACCATCATATCACGCTGTAATAAATTGTTAGTATCAACTGCTTTAAAGTCACAGTGTTACAGTGCTAAGTATTTATTGTAAAGCATTTTTAGTGCTGCAGTCAAATTTTTAGGATGTTTGTTTGAATAACACTAATGTCGTGTTTAAAGCAATTCCTTCTTTTCAAAACTAGTTTGTGTTGTCATCTTTTTCCTTTGATAAAGAAAATGCACAGTATATTTTGTTCTTTTGAATTTCATTCTTTAGCCCTTCACAATTCATTTTAAAAATGTATAATTAAAACAATCTTCAAAAATATTAATTATGAATCATCAATATATGGACATAACTGGAGAATGCATGCCATTGTGTCTTTGTGTGAAGCATTTTTGGTTGTAAGAATTGGCCACATTAGACTGCATTCAATTGTTGTTGGTTCAGTTTTTTCCTGTTACTTTCTATTGACTCCCCCCCCCCAAACACACACACAAACAAATATCTGCACAACTGTGATTTTGATGATAAAGTTGTGTTTGACAGTTTGTAATCCACTCTCAAATTTACAAGCTGGTTATAGACAGTGTTTTTTACAAAATGTTTTAAGTATTTAATTATTAATCAAACTTTTACATCAATCTTTGTGTTAAATACAATTTCCAAAAAATTTTAATGAATAGAAATAATTTTGAAAGGCTGTGAGAATCTGATTTTTATCAGTGTTTTATGAGTTGATGTTTTTGTAATTTAGCTGTGTTGTGTTGACAGCGTATTAGTGAGTGTGTATATATATATATATATACAGGTGCTGATCATATAATTAGAATATCATCAAAAAGTTGATTTATTTCACTAATTCCATTCAAAAAGTGAAACTTATATATTATATTCATTCATTACACACAGATTTTGAGAGAATTTGGGATTTTCAGTAGTTGTAAGTTATAATCATCAAAATTAAAAGAAATAAACATTTGAAATATATCAGTCTGTGTGTGTAATGAATGAATATAATATACAAGTTTCACTTTTTGAATGGAATTAGTGAAATAAATCAACTTTTTGATGATATTCTAATTATATGACCAGCACTTGTGTATATATATATATATATATATATATATATATATATATTCTATGGCAAGTCCTTAAAAAACTTACTGAAGTGAACCATGTAAATCTGTCCCTAACTACAAACACAATAAGTTCTTACATTTACATTTTATCCAAAAGCAACTTCCATTGCATTACACATTTCATTACAGTATGTGCAATCCACTGGGATTGAACCCATGACCTTGCTCTAACCACTGAGCTACATCTAGAATTTTACATCTAGAATTTAAGTAACATACATAATTTTGTTGTTTGGTAAAAAAAACAGTTCACAACTAGTACACCAACCCTCTTCATTTAAACAAATTACTTTTTACATTTCTCATCTCAATGGTCTCAAGTGTTGTGCATTTTACAGGCAGACATGTAAACACTGTCAACCTTAACCACAGATTATAAATCAGACAATGAAATGTAAAACCATCAACTTAATTCATTAGTGTATTATGGCGTTATTACAGTGACCGTAAACTATTCCCAAAATACTCACAGAGCTATATGTACCAGAATTGACAATGAAGATGTATAGTACAAAATGGCAGAATTTGCTCACACAAACATGTATCCTTCAATTACAGATACTGAACCAAATACAACAGAATAATTGTCATTTTTATATTATCGTTCCTGAATACATTGAATACCTGAGTGCCAGCAAAAAACAATTCACATTAAATTACCATATGCTTAAAAATGAACACTATACAGATTAAACTGCTGGAAATGTATGAACTTATTTTCTGTGTTAAGTCAGCTTTTCTAGATATCTTCTACAGATATTTTGCTGTTGTTTTATGGTTAACATATCTTCATTATGTAATGAGACTAGTTTCTGTTTATCTACAATGTGTTCCATTAATGTAAATGTACAACAAACTAAATGTCAGCAAATATTAGTATAACTGCCTGGCTGCAAATGTGCAGCTCATTTAAATAAGTGGGACCTTATTTACACCTCACAAAGATTCACATTTGCAGAAAAGATTTCAGAAGAATACAAATGATTTATATTAACCCTAAATATTAATACAACAAAAACACTTTACATAATACATAACATCTTACACTTAAGTAACGCGAATTGTTCATAATTGATTAAACATTGTTAAAGAGTTTAAAGAGACAATGGCAAGTTTCATGGCCTGAAAATCTTAGTATAAAATATATTTATACAAAATCATGCAACAAGGCATGCGATTGTTTGAAAATCATTAGACTGTGATTTCAAGTTTAATATGTAACATCTCCATGTTGGAAATAAACCCCTTAAAAACCTAAAATTTGAGTTGAATTTATTGTGACCCATTTTGGAAGACGGCAAAGTGAGCTGGATGTGTTTTTCACCAGTCACATGGAATGTTTCTGGTTTTAAGCCTGAGTGGTTTAGATATTTACAGACATTCTTTCTGAAAGGTTTTCTGCAACCAATTCTACCGAGACCTAGCAGAGAAGCAGCGCATGTACTCTGTCATCCAGGGGTTGTAATCCGGGACAATCGAATTTCTGCTCTTTTCCAAGTCAGCGGATCTTGCTCTCTGCTTGTCAACTCTTCTCATCTGTTTCTCCACCTCCCGTCTGGTTTTTGCTCGCAAGGCTGACCCATGAATCTAAAAAGATTGAATGATATATGCATAAAGCCTTCTATTATTGCCATACAGTACAGTACTGCACTGAAAGGACACTCACCTCTGACGTTGAGGTTGCAGGACCAACATTATGGGTTTTTCTAGAGGCCATATCTGTCTGCTTCTCTCCTGCACCATACAGAGCAAAAGGATGACGGTTCTCTTTGTCAGTGTCTTTGGTGGCATGAGGCTTTACCTTTGATCTTGGGCTTTTATGTGAGGGGAGGCGTTTGGGCCTTGGTATGCTTTTGGTTTGTGTATCAGTTTCAGGGTTAAGAGCAGGAGAGCATTCTTTGCTTTTCTCTTCTTCCACAATCCTATGATTCAGCTCAGCATCTTGGGTAACTGGGTGATAAGAGATTTGCATGAATTTATATCTTTTAAAAAGTATTTTAAGAACAGTTAGACCAATGTACACCTTAATGCATTATCACACACAATATAGGCACGAGTTTAACAATACTGCATACGGTTTTAAAGTAACAACATAAACAAACATTACTGCGCATGCGCGCTTTGTAGCCCAAACTTAACTTCCGTATAACGTATGTCAAGACAAGGTTACCTGTAGAGGAACCGTTACTTGGCTAACCTTAAATACGACAAAGTTACACGACCCATTCAACA
This sequence comes from Oreonectes daqikongensis, assembly GCA_026939265.1. NCBI lineage: Eukaryota > Metazoa > Chordata > Actinopteri > Cypriniformes > Nemacheilidae > Oreonectes > Oreonectes daqikongensis. The sequence goes on from JAOTQM010000049.1 coordinate 1,058,906, forward strand.
AATTGTTAATTTAATAAAATTAATATATGGTAAAATTCAACAAATTGTTTATTTAATACAGTTATTATACAAAAGAATATTTATATAAATTCAATTCAATATAGACCGATCAACAAATCGAACCAGGCGCGTGCGTCCGATGAAACTATAAGCACGAGGCTGAATCCGTATTCTATACTCTTTGCTATAAGTAACACATGCATAAAATAATCCTAACGTCACAATTATCCTACAGCAAAATATGACTTTTCTGAACAATTCAACTATTATACCAACACGACGTTGAACTTACTAGTGTTTTGTACTTCTTCCTGGGCTTCTGGTTCAGCTGCCGGTTCTAGTGTCACATTTGCGGATCTTGCTGGTTTTTCATCCTGTGGCCTCTGAGGTTCAACTTTGTTACGATTAAGAGGTGTAGATTTACCACTGGACTCTGTTTCACTTCCCCATTCGCCCCAAAACCAAGGGTTGTGCGCCTGCTCCAACAATCGCCTTGACAATCTGTACTTCAGCAGATCATCATAACATTTTGCGTAAGTTTCCCATTTCGGGTCCTTAAACCTTTTCATGTATTCCGATCTAATTCGCTTTGTCACCATATTTCGGAACGGCTGCAAAGAAATACAGAAATGTGTTACAGCATCACCTGACACAAGTATCGCGCCAGACATTTAAACCAAAACACCATGGCAACAGAATTGTATAGCGCTGGAGAAAACCAATCACTGGCCAGCTGTGAGTATCGCTCATTCGACACGCCCACTTATGTTGACGCCCACTTAAACTATGGCGTCATCCCCGAGCTCTCTGAACCTCTTAACATATTTGCATTTGTTTGGTAGGGTAATGATACATTTATCTGATGTTTTCGATAATGCGTTTTATTGATCAAAAGCAAGACAAAGAGGTGAAATGCATATACATTTTCAGGCGTGTGTTGACATCGACAGAACACAGAAACGAAAGAGCTAATCTTGATATGCTTATACATTGTGCTCAACGATTTAAATATCAGCGTTTAGACCGCATGCACATAAATGACAGCTACAGGGAGCGTCGTCAAATTCATGAATTATTAGTCATTGTTCATCAGAACGTCGCCTTGTAAGTAAGTAAATGTTCATATGACAGCGGTCGGTGGATCTGTTAAAAACCTATTTAAATCATGTCTCTTGTTAGTTAACACTAACCTGAGCTATATGTGTTGACAAACGAGCTGATATTTACTTACCGTCTTTGTTACGCGAGGATGTGAAGGTAAACAGATGGCGCTTGTCGTTTGCAGACGTGAATCTTGCCTTGGAAAGCAGAACGCTTTCGTTTTAGCTCCGCCCTGTGGTGGCGAAGGCGCTGAATTCACTCGAATGTGTCAACAGGTGTTGTTGTCAATGGGCAAATTGTATATCACAATATACACTAGAAAATCTTACAATTATTTTTACTTTTAAAATGTTTAAGAATTAAAAAGCAAATGTTGTAGAATTAGCATTTTCAAGTGGGGGTCAAAAGGAGGTCAACTTCCATTATGTAACATTTTGTTTTGTTTTGGAGAGCATCTGGAACTCTGAAACTTAAAATATTGTATTACGTTGTCTTCCTTTCAAGGTGACTTTGTTATGACAAAGTCAGTTATATTATGTAATAATATATTATATTGTTAATAATTCAGTAAGCAAACTGCTGCGGATTGAAAAAAGAAAAAAAAAAACTAAATTAAAAACTAAATTTAATTCATTCATTCATTATGTGTAAGCCTCCTAAAAGATTTAGTTACTAAAACTGTTCTTATTCTTATTCTAGTGAACTGATTTCCTACTAAAACACACTAATGTTACGGCACAAGTCTTCACAAGTAAATTAAAATTAGATTTACACAGACACCAAAATACCAAATAATGGACTTTAATAAATTAATGACTATTTATGTACATATAACAGTTTCATGTTAGATAACATGGTACAATGGTCTTCTGGATCATGCGTTTATCCTCGCAACATGTTCATCGAGTAACACATGGGTACAACATACATTTGTACCAGCACTGTCCAGTCATGATGAATGTATTCTCCATTATTGCGTGATCCACAGCAAATAGATGCAGATGATGAATTTAGAAGCACTTGCGGTGGACGATGCTGGGGCCTGCCTCGTCATATTCCTGCTTGGTAATCCACATCTGCTGGAAGGTGGACAGGGAAGCCAAGATGGAGCCACCGATCCATACGGAGTATTTACGCTCAGGTGGGGCAATGATCTGGAAAAATGAAGAGAGAAATCTTTGAGTTGGGCATTTTGGGATCATTAAAGCAATTATATTCAGATTAATGGGATTATTGTAGAGAATGACATTAGATGCCTTACCTTGATCTTCATTGTGCTGGGGGCCAGGGCGGTGATCTCCTTCTGCATACGGTCAGCAATACCAGGGTACATGGTGGTACCACCGGACAAAACATTGTTGGCATACAGGTCCTTCCTGATGTCAATGTCGCACTTCATGATGCTGTTGTAGGCGGTCTCATGGATTCCAGCGGACTCCATACCTGTTCGCAAACAGATTCTTTATTACTAAAACGCAAACACTGGAAAACTACCTAATTTACGCACGCCTTTACGCACCAATGAATGAAGGCTGGAAGAGGGTCTCTGGGCAACGGAAACGCTCGTTTCCAATGGTGATGACCTGGCCGTCGGGCAACTCGTAGCTCTTCTCCAGGGAGGAGGAAGAGGCAGCAGTGGCCATCTCATTCTCAAAGTCAAGAGCCACGTAGCACAGCTTTTCCTTGATGTCACGGACAATCTCACGCTCAGCTGTAAAGAGAGATTTAGTAGGTCAACCATTTGTAAATAACAAAAAAAATGTAATCTTAACCAAATTTAAAGAGGAAAATGAATGATTTTCACACCAGTTGTGACGAAAGAATAGCCACGCTCAGTCAGGATCTTCATGAGGTAGTCGGTCAGATCGCGACCAGCCAGATCCAGACGCATGATGGCATGGGGCAGAGCATAACCCTCATAGACTGGAACATTGTGGGAGACACCATCACCAGCGTCCAGCACAATACCTTAAATATAATAAAACATGTTAAAATGGCTTCCATGTGTTGTCACATATTATGTGGACATATCAAATTAGTTATAAAAAGTTATGTTTAAAACATATAAACACCAATATAGACATTTTAACTTATGATTTCAAGAATGGGGAGTCTTGTGTAAAAATAAGTATATAAAGCCTTACCGGTGGTACGTCCAGAAGCGTACAGGGACAGCACAGCCTGAATGGCCACATACATGGCTGGGACATTGAAGGTCTCGAACATGATCTGGGTCATCTTCTCACGGTTAGCCTTGGGGTTAAGAGGGGCCTCAGTGAGCAGAGTTGGGTGCTCCTCGGGGGCAACACGCAGCTCATTGTAGAAAGTGTGGTGCCAGATCTTCTCCATATCGTCCCAGTTGGTAATGATACCGTGCTCAATGGGGTACTTCAGAGTGAGGATACCTCTCTTGCTCTGAGCTTCATCTCCTACGTAGGAGTCCTTCTGACCCATACCCACCATGACACCCTAGAGGAAGAAAAGTGTTTTCAGTGTTACAATAAATACACGTATATTTATGTGAAAAAAGATTTTACAGTGGTGAATTGCAAATGCTGCTGGGTGTACCTGGTGACGGGGGCGACCAACGATGGAGGGGAAGACAGCTCTGGGGGCATCATCACCGGCAAAGCCAGCCTTGACCAGGCCGGAACCGTTGTCGCACACGAGGGCGGTAGTCTCTTCGTCGTCGCACATCTTGGTGGTTTCTAAAGAAGGACATCGTGAGAAATATCGAACTGTGTATTCATGCACTGATTCAAAAGTGAATCTGCAACAATGAATTCATTTGCATAAACTGATCAGCATTTCATACAATGTTTACTTAACTTGGTAATATTTTATTTTACAGTCCTGCTCTACATGTTTATACTTATTGTACAGTGTTTTGTTAGGTAAGTATACTGTAAGTGCACACACTGTAAAATAAAAGTGCAACCCCTCTTCAAAATGCAATCTTCAGCAATCAAAAAATATAAAAAGTTTACACTTGTATGAATGAGTTATATACGAATTAAACTGAGTCATATTGTATGATTTAAAGAAGCATTCATGAATTATGCAAATATTGTCAAAATATCATAATGCTATAATATCAGTCCTCACTCCGAGGGCAACTTAACAACTTCATATAAAGTAAGTTGCATTTACGTTAATAACTTAACTTTGTAAAAAAAACACATTTCATGCAGATTATCTTACCTTTCTCTGACGAAGCTCAGTGTACACTAAACCACTGCTGTATACAGTAACGGAGTACAGACCCTCTGAAGCCCCAACACCTTATATACCATTCGCATTTCCCACACGCACACCATTTAACATATGTGTACGTTCGACTGGATTTTACCCCCAACCTTCAACCATATTAGGTTCTTGCGGGGAAGCGAGGGGGGACTTGATAGTAAAGGTACGTGTCTCCCCACTCTCCCCAAGTTCGTAGAGAGCGTGAGTGTCCTTACATGGATTGCTAGCCATCATTCCAGTGTGCTTGAGCCGTATATGGGCTGTGGGCGGTAACGATTGGACACCAGCAGTTTCCCACGTGCTGCTGTATATCGTAGTATGTTTCTGGCAATTGTAAGATAGCATTTTGATTCATTTGTGCATCGTGATTTTTTAATTTCGATATCCATATTTACTTAAAAAAAAACGTAGTCATTTAAAACAAATAGCATGTTACAGCCGTTTCAGGTAAGACGTTAAACATTTTCATCGTGTTAATATCCTTTTTAATTTACTGAAGCACTCCATGAAATAGTCGAAAGTAAAATGTTCAGTTATTATTTTTGACAATATAGCAATAATGTTGATGATAATAATGGCAACTGTATAATGCTAAATGATTCATTAATTCCTCGACTGGTGCTTAAAAAAGCCCCCCACCAAACACACACATGCATGCGCATTTGCGATTCTGTCAAAACAAGCCAAAAAAGTCAATTGTGTGTAGGCTGTCCTTTTATAGACTAGCATCTTCTATATTTGACACTTGAGGCCATTTGTGCCATCTGTTCACAACTCCACTCCACCGGTTTCCTGAGGAAATTAACTGGATGGTGTTCAAATCAGCCTACGGAATATTTCCATATTTTATCATTATAAACTGAATATGAAACGTTGTCCTGTTACTAGCATTTGTGAGGATGCATAAGCTTTACATTTAGCATGTGTAGGGAGACAACAAGACTTAGTGTCGTTTACAAAAAATGGTATAACAGAGTTATAGGAATAGTAGCCATTAAAGATGAGCAACATCAACAAATTCAAACAAACAAAATACGTTTACAGTATATCAGTGTACACTGTATATGTGTGCCTTTTACGTACGTATTGTACGTATGTTTTACAAATGATCGGTGACTATACAAATACATATATTCGTTAAGATATTGAGGCATGTACAGTTGGTCAGGAGGGTGTGTGGCTGCCCTTGTTCTGCATGTTTTACTCAACAAGACTCGCTGCCAAGTTGATATCAATACTTAGTCCTTAAGAGTTTACGTTAAAATGAGCCCTAGTCCAGAGAGTCAATGCAGCGGCCACAGTCACTGGGCTGGGGGGTAATCTGCTTAGTTTCTCGGCCAAACAAGGCAACAGTCTGAGCTAGAGATTTCATTGATTATAATCTACCTGCTTCAGTTTAACCAGACAGGGACACGATGTGGGTTACTATAGTAAATGTGCTTAGATCGGACGGGACTATTTGTTTTAGGAGATTAGCATGTACCAACAAAACTGACAATAGAATTACAGTTTAATTCAGTTTTATTTAACACCGCCTATGTTTATCATGTATAGTATATAATTTATAAATGCTAAAAATTTACCATTTACATTTAACAAGTACTCATTTGTCGAGTTTAAAGGATCAACAGCACCATCTATTGGTGACTGAACGTATTACGTTCTCATACAGACATGTAGACAGAACTGAGTTGAAGACTAATCATTGTCCCAATAAAATGTATTGTGTAGATAAAAAACATACACCAGATAAACATACTTTTTCACATACTGCAACCTAATAAGTTAGCACACTAAATATTAAAATTTCCTAAAATTCAGAATAGATTTTATTTGATCACATATAAATATATATTGGCTGTGACTACAAGTTACATTCAAATATTCATAGTGTTTGTTCTTAAAAACTCTGATAACAATATATATCTCCTTCTAAAACAATTTCCCAATTACTGACACTAGAACTCTTGACAACTTTCCAATGAATGTTTTGTTCATGATCCAGGCACAAGAAATCTAAAGGTGATAGAGATGATAAAAGCACCAATGTAGCTGTAATCCAAGAAAGAGTATGCTTCATCATCCGAGCATTGCACTGTTAATACCTACCATTGCTTCATAATGATTTGTGACAAAATTAGTATATTCCATTTTACGCATCAAGCAATACAGTACAGTACTTGATTTTTCTGCTTTATATTCTGAATCTGCATCAGGTTTTTTCAAGTTTTCCCAATCGCTTCACTTCATTTAGGAAATGTTCAGGGATCAGCTTTGTCCTTGCAAACATAAGTGTTTTTAACTCTGAATGAGTTTAAAGTTGTGCACAGCAAATATTGTCCAGCAACAATTTACACGTATGCTGTGACCATCTGCCGTTCGGTAAACAGCAGCACTTTGTAATGAACAATGATCAGCATACAGTACAACTGGTTTCCAGTTATTGAGCAGTTTGTGATACTGCAAAGGCTAAACACATACATTTTTTCACTCATTTAGGAGTGCTCAGACCAAAAAAGTATAATTCGCCTTTAAATATGTTGTCTTTAAATTACTGTATTCCTGCTATTTCAAGAGGGCCTGTTTCTGCTCGGCCTGCAGGAAGGCCTGTTTCTCCATTAGTTTGCGGAAGAGCCCCTGGTCGTTGGCGAGGAGCTGAGCGTGACTGCCGATTTCCACCACACGGTGTTGGTCGAGCACAGCCACGGCATCTGCGTTCTGGATGGTGGACAGACGGTGAGCAATGATCAAGACAGTGCGACCGTGCATCAGCCGCTCCAATGCCTCCTGGACCAGGAACTCATTCTCTGAATCCAGAGCACTAACAAAGACATCAGTAAAATTCTGTGTTATACACAAGACTGAAATGTTTTTTTTTTAAAGAAAGTATTAGTTGCTTTTCCAATATTCAGACTCACCTTGTGGCTTCATCCAGCAGGAGTATTTTAGGATTCTATAAAGAGCAAATAAAAATGTCACTTCTTTTATCCAGTATAATGAATAGCTTAAATCTTTATTCGTTTTTTTTACACACACAGTAAAAGCAAGAAGTTTTATTTTGAATGAACTATCCCCTGAGAACAAAATATTACCTTTAGCAGGGCTCGTGCTATAGCAACCCTCTGTTTTTGTCCACCTGTTTATTCATGAAATGTGAATCACAAACACAACACATGTTAAACGCAGAACAGAATGATGAATTTGTCAATACAAGCTTCTCTGTCTAAATGGGCAGCATTAGGTAAGTATGAGTCACCTGACAGCAGGACTCCTTTCTCTCCTACAACTGTATCATAGCCTTTGGGGAAGTCCTGAATGAAGTCATGTGCATTGGCTATCTGCGCTGCCCTGTAGATGTCCTGTGTCGTGACCTGACTCGGGTCTGTTGCTCCATAAGCAATGTTCTCAGCAATAGAGCAGGAGAAAAGAACCGGCTCCTACAACAAACACATTAACAGGGAAATTGGCAAAGATAAAGGTTCAAGAGACGTGTTTGCGCTAGCGGTCGTCCTTACCTGGCTTACGGTACCAATGTGATTCCTTAGCCAATAAGGATTTAGATCTCGTATATCATGGCCATCTACAGTCACCATACCTACAATGTTATTAATGCAAAATAAATATATACATTTGCATTGTCATGTTTAATTTGTTTGTCATGTTTAATTTGCCAAGTATTCAGTATATTCATATTTTAATTCTTACCCAAGTCAGGGTCATACAAGCGCAGCAACAGCGACACAAGAGTTGATTTGCCTGAGCCACTGGGTCCCACCACTGCCATTATTGACCCCGCTGGTACAGACAGACTTAGATTCTGGAAGATGGAGGAATCCTTTCTTGTTGGGTAAGCAAAGGACACATTCTGAAACTCCAGTTCTCCTTTAAACTGCTCCGGTCTTAATACAAGCCCCTCTGAAAAAGAGAAGAAAAAATCCAAAGCTTCTATTTATGCATAAAAAATAAAAAACCTTTTAAAAGACGTGATTTTTAAGCAAAGTTTAAAGGGAAATTATATTTACCATTGAGAGGGAATTCAGGTTTCCGGTCCATTAGTTCCCACAGACGGGTACCAGCACCGAGCCCCTTCATCAGCTCGGAATAAAATGAGCTGAAACCTGAACATTAACCCACAGAAAAATAAACAAAATTACTCGAGAAAACATTTGGTAACATGCATTAGCTAGCATGAACTAATAATGGCTAATATAGTTTATCAGCATGTCAATGTTAATTAATGTCAGTACAATTATTCATGTTAGTTCATGGTACATTAACTAATGTAAACAGTTACAACGTTTGATATAAATTGTATTAGTACATGCTGAAAATAACATGATCTAAGATTTATAAATGCTGCAGAAGTATTATTCATTACTAGTTCATGTTAGGTAATGTATTAACTAATGTTACCAAATACAACTGTATTGTAAAGTGTTTTCACATTAAAAATTCTTACATTAAACACTTATATACACCGAAAAAATACAGCTCAATACCGACATGAATTACTTATGAATACGACCCAGTGTGAGATGTTCAGCCCCCACATGTGAAGGTTTTGAAGGAAAACTATGGCGTTTATTCAGACCCAAAACTCACGCGCATGAAATCCGCGCGGGCGCGAGTAGCGCAGCGCGCAGAACAGATCCACGAGCAGAAACACACCCTCGCGAGCGCGCAGAACAGTATCCGCGCGCGGAAAATAATCTTTGCAAGAGCGCATTTCTGCTTCGCGTGCAAAAACGCAGTCTGCGAGCAGAGGCTGTGACGAGCGCGTGCGCAATTCTCTCTGTGCGCTCGCAACTGCTCAAAACTCGCTCGCTCGTTGAGTTGACTTTTGAGACTTTGGAGGCGGGACAATGGCAGATGATTCCGCTCATTTGATTGGTCACTTTTAACATGCAGTCACATACAGTCTACGACTTGTTTTACCTAATGATTACTGTATTACCTTGCCTTAGCTATGTGTTAGTATTGTAACAAGTGACATTTAGATTTTTTACAAAATGTCACTTGGTCACGCCTCAATGTTGCAGTTTCTAGCATTTCATTATTGTATTCTTATATTATATTTAATATTTTTTTTACTTTTCAGTGTATATTAAATGTCTTTTTGACTCATTATACTTGTAAAAGAAGTAGTGCCTAATAATTTTGCACATCTTTTGTTAACTATTAAATATCACTAATAAGTTATTATATACAACATTAATAGCAATTATTAAGATTGATGTGGTTAGGAATTGGTAAAATGTGCCTGGAAAAGAATGTTTAGAAAATCAACATAGGCTACCTAATAATTATGCACGCACTGTAAGTTTAACTATATTGTACAACATACATTTTGTTGACAGATGTATGAAATCAAAATGTCACTTGTTACAATACTAACACATAGCTAAGGGAAGGTATACACTAGAGGAGAACCGGGACGAAAGTAACAAAGCGATTTTCTCAACAATTGCATTCCTAGCTATGACAGCATGTTCAGAACACAACACTCGACGAAGCTGCTGAATATCATGTGATTTCATCATTGTTTCCCGCAGTTAGGTCCGAAAAGCAGTTTTAAAAAAAGCATGTTAAAAGTGACCAATCAAATGAGCGGAATCATCTGCTATTGTCCCTCCTCCAAAGTCTCAAGTCAACTCAACGAGCGAGCGAGTTTTGAGCAGTTGCGAGCGCACAGAGAGAATTGCGCAAATGCGCTCTTGCAAAGATTATTTTCCGCTCGCGGAGTATAAATGCGCTCTCGCAAGGGTGTGTTTCTGCTCGTTGATCTGTTCTGCGCGTTGCGCTACTCGCGCCCGCGCGGATTTCATGCGCGTAAGTTTTGGGTCTGAATAAACGCCATAGATAACCTCATTGTTAAGAGGTATAATGGCAACTATTGAAAGAATGCTTTGTCTGCCATCATGCTGTTCCTGTGCCACGCACGTATGAAAGACTGAGATCAGATGACTTGGATAAAGCGAATTCCATGCAAATCACCAAACCTGAAATTCAAGCTCCTAATCTTAATCTATGTCAGTCTTTTTAGTCTGGGCAGCTGAACTGAACTCAACAGTTCTTACATATTATATTCTTTTATATAGTATAATGCAATGTAAGTCGCTTTGGATTAAAGCGTCTGCCAAATGAATAAATCTAAATGTCTAGCAACATATATATGATATAGATATTCATATACAGTATGTTGAATAGTGCTCTAAGCATATGCCTTACCTGCAATGCTAATGCCCACCCAAAAGGCATACATAAGGAAAGAGGAGAGCTGACCAACGGTCATGGCCTCGCTGGCCATGAGCAGACCTCCCTTATACAACACAGTGAGGATGATAATGTTTCCACTCAGTCCTGTCTGCGCAATGACAAAGCAGAGGAGGATTAAGGTACAAAATGTAATGCAATATACGTAAGCATGAATGGACCACTTGAAATCTTTTTAATGGCCATTATTTTAAAAAATGAGCCTTATCTTACCACTCCATAAAATCCAGCGGATATCACAGCCTCTTTCTTAGCTATCTCAAAAACATGGTCAATTTTGTCTGCATACTTCTGCAACTCCATCAGCTCTTTTCCAAAAGCGCGAACTGTTCGCATGTTGCTGATCCTCTCTTCTGCCAACTAGGAGATGAATACAATGAATACAGCAAACTGCCAATGAACTATTTTCAAATACGCCAAGTTGAAGATTTCCTCTTAAAAAACATCCTCTTACAACAAATGGCCTCCTACCTGTGTGGCCGATGCCAATGCATCCTGTGTGCGTCTGGATATGGAGCGGAGAAATCGACCAAAAATGACAGCCAGGAAAGCAATGGGAGGCACAACCATCAGCACAAAGGCTGCCAGACTGGGCGATACGTATAACTTGAGAAAGAGAAAGTTCAAGAGTTAGACACTAAAGGGTCACGAGTTTGATGAGATATTTAAATACTTGGTTAAAGGAGGAACCAAAATAAGCATTCATGCAATTATAACAGAAACATTTTTAGGCTTTCCACTGCATCTACTGTTCTCAGAAACAGATGGGGAAGCAATGCCTGAACTCTGATATTTATAAGCAGAAAATGTGTTTCTAAATAGAATATGGTAGAAGAAAAAGGAATTAGCTGCTAAAATGTCAAACTATGACAAGAGTTAACATCTGGCTCACCATCATGCCAACTCCAGCTCCCGCCTGGGCGAGGGCCCTCAGCCCATCAGACAGGTTGTCAGTGAGGCAGCGTCCGACGATGGCAGTGTCTGCTGAAAGGCGGTTAATGAGCTCACCAGTTCTGGTCTTATCAAAGAATCCCACCTCCTGCCTCAAAATCGAGGAGAAAAGGGATTCACGCAAGTTTCGCACAATCGCTTGCCCTGTGAAAATGGTAGAATGTTATTAGAGAGCTGTTCAACTCAATAAATCAATCAGAATACTTTTAATGAACAATTATTTTTGTTGATGTAATCTATCTCGAGTCTTCACCTGAGATTTGCATGAGGTAGACGCGAGCAGCATTTGCAGCCCCCCCGCAGAGGAAGACCCCTGTCAGCATGATACACAGGGAGGTGAGGGAGGATGTGAAGTCCTCTGTGGGGCTGGTGTAAATGGTGTCAATCACTCTTCCCAGAAAAAACGGTGCAGACATGGTGACAGCGCTGGAGCTCACCAAAAATCCCACGGCAGCTATGAGGAGAAACGTTATCAGTGTATCAGATCATAGTACCCATTTATGAATCAGTCAAATTTAGCTATTACAGCAGACATCGTTTAAACAATTCAACATATGTTCATTTACAAAAATTTTAACTATTTATAAAGTCTGATTAGTTTATATTTACATTTCTAGCAAACACTTTTATCCGAAGTGACTTACAGTGCATTCAAGGTGTGCATTTTATCAGTTTGACTCTACCCTGGGATTTAAAGCATGACTTTTACACTGATAATGCAATGCTCTACCAATTGAGCTACGCTCTTAAAACAAGCTTTCAGAATCTATACGTCAAACTGATTGTGTTTTGTTTGTTTGAGTAATAACAGTTTTGTTGCAGACAGTAACAATAGCTGTAGTACAGCATTTGGATGTAAACTACACAAACAAAAATGAGTTATTTTCGCTTTAAATATTTCATCTGTAAATACCATGGTTTGTAAATATATCAATCATTAAGTATCGTGATGTGTGTCAGAGTACCACAACACTTTATTCAGACAATTTCAGCATTATGGATGTGACAATTTTAGTCCAACCTTAGAACATAAACTCACAGAGAATGTATACATTACAACAATATTAAACTATCTGTTTTTATTTTCCTAAACCCCTGTTGACAGTCTACACATCAGAAAAATATCAATCTTTGCACCAGTTTAATAGAGTAATAAACTTGCATTATAGAGGTGACAAAAATGACAAAACAAATTTTTGAGAGATGACATGCATTGTAGGATTTCTGTGAATTAAAATTCACAAACCAGAAGCAATAATAACCAACAAATGGAGAAGAGATGGCTCTTCATAAAACCAAATATAATAGTTATTTTAATTTCCGTGTGCCCATTTAGGAACATGGGCTGTTATGGATGTCACAATTCTGGAAGTGATACTTACCTGAGTATGAAAAATCCAAAAATGATTAAAAAAACTTTAAGGGACTTGACATGGGTATTCAAACCACAAAATATTGACATCTCAACTATCAATATTGTCCAAAGCCTTGGTAAAAACATTTTTTTAAGGTAAGGTTGACATTTGTATTTCTCAACAACATATCTTGCACAGGTTTTGAACAACATGAGACACTGACAGAAAAATAACTTATTTTAGGGTGAGTAAATCTGTATGCAGAAGAGTTAACTTGCCTGACAGTCTCAATCGCTGTGGATATGCAAGATTCAGCAACTTCTTGACATCTTCTGAGGGTTCACGCAATGGGTTTTTACTGTCCTGCTCATCCACAGGCGTTGAGGTTTGTTTGGAGTCAGTAGATGTGCTGTAGAAAGCAACATTGTGTCTGGAGTGTTTCCACACAAACCTGGGTACAAACAACCCTCCAGTCCTGAGACACGAGAGCTGAGACAAAGTCCTTCCTTTATACACCGGAAAAACAAGCACCTTTGGCGAAGCACCTTGTCTTTTCCATGATATCCGTGAATGGTAAAGTCCATTTGAACGACACTGTCGTAGTTTCCCTACAGTAAATCGCAACATTGTCCCATACATTAAAAAAACGCGAGACGAACAAAAAGTAAGTTTAGGAGCTTGGTCCTCACCTAATCTTCATCGGTCAACATTGACAATATAAAGTCAAACAGTTCATGAATCCAACACTTTTACCAACAGTGTTGCAAAATACTGGAGTTTGAGGAGTGACTGCATGACAGTGTAAAAGATGTTATCCCTTCAGTAAAACTAGCCTGTTGTAGGTCGGGCTCGACGGTTAGCGAAGATTATCTGTTCATGACAGTTTTTATATCCAGCCCTATCTTCACACACGCCCAGCGCAGTCCTCGGCAGCGCCCTGTCACAAAAACCTGACGCTTTCTGTTAAGAACAACGTGATTGAGTGTTTCAATAAAGTAAGAGGACCCGAAATACTCGAGAACTGAGTGTTTTTAAAAGTACAATTAAAAGGTGACCCGGTGATTCCGTGACTTTCGAGGAAGCAAAGCGTTATTGCATGATTACAAGAGTTCTCCCAGACGCGATAAGTCGAACATGTTTAATCGATACAAGAGCATCAGCTTCTGTTTACTACGTTTATAATTCAGTAGCCGTCCGATATTTAATTTCTCTGTTAATCTACCGGTGTTCGACACAGTGGTGTTATTATTTATATATCACGTCCAGTCTGCATTAATTTACACTTTAAATGGCTACCTTATTTATAAAATCTACGTGTTAGAGATTTAACATACCTACATGATTGTTTACATATCTCACATATCCATAAAAGTCTCTTTATAATAAAATGTGCAACAATGATTTCACATTACTTCCTCAAGATTCTGTTGTTGCTCTTTCTCGATTATTACTGTCTTGGGTGAAAGTGCGGAGGTTAGAGGGCTTTTTCCTGTGCAGCTACAACACGTGTGTAATGAGAATGTAAGTAACATGAAAGTTATTCTAATAAATATAAGATATGCTTATTAGCATTCGTATTATCATATTGTGCGTTTTATTTACTAAACTTATAAAGGCTTTCTGATATTTTTGGCCTGAGAGATTCGCTAGCGGATGTTAGGGTTGCTAGCTGGATTGTTTAAATAATCTCGAGTAGTGATATTATGGGGTCAACCAGTGTTGATAATCTGTTGGAACTATACTAAGCATCATAATAACTGTAGTTGTTGTGGTTGTAGTGTCAAGCTGCTTAGTTAATTTTTTTATGTGCTGCTTTGATACATTTAATTATAGCCCCTAATTTCTCTTTATTAAAACTTGACTGCAGTGTAAACTTTTTACACTTTTGTATTTACACTTTTTGTATGTTAGTTTGATTTTCGTGCGACGTACGGCATGACAAATTGTTTGTTTATGAACAGTGGCCATCTAGTGGCCAATTTCCATCTGTTCGGATTTTCACAATTTCACACATTTAGTCAAGACAGTGTCAATATTGATTTATGTTTTGTCCTTTAAGACACAGAAGTATTTAAATATGGCTGCCATTTATTCTGGCATTCATCTGAAGCTGAAAAACCCTCGCACACCCTGGCCAGACAAACTGAAACTTGCTCGGTTTGCATGGATTTCAAGCCAGTGCCTTCTTCCTAATAAAGAGCAGGTAAATTACTTGTTTGACTGCATATACAAATGTATTAAAAAACATTTATTTTTAATATGCATATTTTATTAACATTGCAATGTTTAAAATGTTATTGGTTTCTCTTATTAATGAGCAATTATTTATTTTCTCTGTTGAAGGTTCTGTTTGACTGGACAAGCCATGCACTCACTTGTTTTTACAATAAGAAAGTGGAGGTGCCTCTGGAGGTGGTGGAGGGTTTATGGACCTACCTAGATGATATCCTTCACAGCAAGAAACTTCGTAACATGCTGAGTCAAGGAAAGACCATTAACCTTCGTCCCACAATAGCGCAGGTACGAGTACTGCAGTTTGCAGAATTTCAAGGCATTCAGGTCTAAAGATAAGATTATTTTATTCTGGGGGTGATATTTAGGAGTTTCACTGGCCGGTCACAAATATTTTTACAATAAGGTTGTCTTTTGTTAACAGTTAGTTACATTACTAACTAACATGAACTAACAATGACCAATACTTTTACAGTATTTATTAATCTTATATCATTTTCAATTTCAACATATAAAACATTTTTAAATTTATTCTAACATTAGTTAATGCACCATGAGCTAACATGAATAATTGTATTGACAAGAACATGAACAATATAGTTTTCTGCATGCATTAATCCTTTTTTATGTTATTTAATGCATTTTGTATAACAACCTTATTGTAAAGTATTACATTTTTTTGAATAAAATATTAATGGCGGTAATAGTATATTACGTATTTCTGTAATTTTTCATAATGTTAAATCGACAGCAGAATTTACACCAATGTTTAGTTCATCACAGAGCACATTTTTTTAGTTTGCAAAACATTTATTACATACGTTTTATTATATACAAGAACTATTTAAATATTGCAGTTTGGTAATGGCTAACCTATCCCATTTGTTTTATTGTTGTAGATGTGCAATGAGAGGATTCTGGAATGTACTTCAGGGCTCACCTCTGTGAGTCTTCACACTGTTCTTAGCTGTTGCAGTGGTATCTTGACCTCTCCAGTTCTCTCTGTGACCTACACGGCTAACTACGAGCTGTTGGTGGAGCTCCTGGCCGGACTCTGTGGCTTGTCTAGCATGCAGCTGAAGCAACAAAAAAGTGAACAGCCACTTTCACTCAAAGTCTTTGAAGTTTTCCTTCTTGTTCTCAGCACCTACCTTACCGTTCAGAAACAGCAGGCGAACTCCAACCGAGTGTTTTCTCAAGTAACGGCAAACCTCCTTCAGCCTCTTTTGCTCATGAGACACTTACTGAACACTAGGGGTTGGACCGAGCAGGACGATATTAAGATTCGACAGAACCTGAGCAAGGAAATCCGCAGCAAGGTCGACACTGTTCTTCAGTCAGCTCTCTTCACCTCTGATCATTTACAGTCGTACCTAGAAGAAGTTTTGGTGTCAGAGGATGATGCTGGTGCCAAGAGGAGCAATGCAGGAAAGGGCTTGCTTGGGCCTGTTAAAAGAATTCTATCAAAACTGTGTGTTCAAGGAGACAGCGATGAGGAACAGGTGTTATTTTATGCAGTCAAGTCAAACTCTCTTCCTCTGCTTTTCAAACTTGCTTTAGATTCATATTGTAAAGGGGCAGAGAACAAGCTACTGTGCTTTCATCTCATGACTAAGCTTGTTGCTGCTTTGGGCTTCACAGATGAGCTGGATATCGAGCAGACGTTCAATACATCGAACTGGGGTCTCGCTTTGCTTGCCGTGGAAAACCTCCTCAACTCCTGTTTGGCCTCTGATATCTATAATGTAGCCGTAGACAAAATCCAACACAAAGAAGTGCAGTTTAATTTCTACAGGAAACTCGCTCGCCTTTTATTCAACAATACTCAGATGGGCACCCCAGCTTGGTACCGCTGTCTCAAATCTCTTCTTACTCTGAATCACCATATCCTGGAGCCAGATTTAGATGAACTTCTCTCAGCCGTGTGGGTTGATACGGATGACGCAGAACTACGTGTTAGGAAAGCCAGAGAAGCACTCGTGTCTTCCGTTTTGCAAACCTATGGCAAACTCCGACAGCTCCCTAAACTTTTTGAAGAGTTGCTTGACGTGATCTGTCGGCCATCGATGGAGGAATTGAGACCGGCGCTGTTGCCCGACACTATACAGAAGTCCCTGAGTCAGTGTCTGCTAGACACCCCTCCGAGCCAAAATCTTGAGATCTGTTGGCTCATTTTGAAAAGGATGCAACGTTATCTGCTTCCCCACATACAGAAGGAAATGGGAGATTTGGCACTGAAAACGCTTTCCGTGAGTTTGCTACTTAATGCTGTTCTGTTCAATTTTAAGACCCTGGACAACAGCACTCCGGTGCCGATCGTGAAACAAGCGCAGAATCTGTTGGAGGAGATGCTGATTGTTGTTAAGGACCTTTTGAAACAGTTTGAGGAGAATCTTGTCATAGAAGGTCCCTGGAGGGAACAAATCCAAAATGTGAGTCTTCTGCTTACTCACACTTGGGTGGAGGTGGATACCCTTTTCCAGATTCACTGTTTTAGATACACATCTCCAGGTGATTCACAAAGTGTCACCACTAGTTTAGTGGAGAGAGCGCTTGCACTGAAGGATGAGGTCATGAGTCCACTTGGTAAACTGCTACAGAAACTCCTTGCTCTCCACAAGCTGAAGATAAACTTGCTCAAATCATCTACGGAAAAAATGCTTCTTCAAGAAACGGCTCAGTTCATTGTAAGTAGGCAAGAACTTTCAATTTCAACCCTAAACACTGATCAGATTTGGGACATCCAGCTTTGCACTGTTAACGCCGACACTTATACCCCAGCCCACTGGTTTCTTATAGCCTCGAACCTTCCATTAATCACCCCTCATCTTGACCAGAAATACATTTTTGATTTAGCGGACTGTGTATTGACATCTTTGCTCTATAGCTTTCATGCCCCTGGAAACAATTTGGAGACCCCTGGGGTCTCGGTCTCTGTCATATCCAGAGAGGTACTTGAAACTCTTTGTGAACTTCCTGAAGTTTACTCAGCTCTGATAAAGTGCACCATCAAGGCTTTTATTGAACTTCTTGACCCTTCACACGTGCAGTCGATCAGTCATTCGTTTTTGAAACTTTGCACTGAAATAAGCATGGAAGAAGATGGAGAAACCTGCATGACGCCATCTCTCAAGCGCCTGAAAGCCATCGGACAGGAGATTTTAGACTCTGTCAAAATGAGATCTTCAATACCGATATCTAAAACGCAGATGGAGCATTTTCTATTGCTTCTCAAAGCCACACGTATCCTGAATGGTTTCGCGATGTCCTCTGAAGATTATTCCGAACTTTTTTTAAGCTTGTTCATGATGACCGTTTGCATTCAGTGCGATGAAAGTGTCCCTCCCTCAGATGCTACAGGATTGCTCGGAGAGCTGTTTGGCGTCATGGCTACACTCCTGATGGTTACAAACTCTACCGCCATCCTCAAAACCATTCACGGAAGCAGTCTTCTAGAGGCGATTATGACTTCCCTCTTTACCCGATGCAGTAAAGGCCTCTTTACAGGGGTGGACGGACCCACCTGGTTATCGTTTCTTCAGTCGGTTCAAAACTTCATTCAGGCCCTCATCCAGCTCATCATCGACAGGAAGAGAAACATGCGTCTCAATTTGGAGAAATTCACCTCTTTCATGGTCGAGAGTAACAGCGCTGCGGGGGTCCTGTGTGTGGATGCGGAGGAATCAAAGGGGGAGCGCTGCTCATTACAGCTTCATCTGGTAACGTTAAGCACGCTCTGCAAAGAAGTGATCGCCACTCTGGGGAAGAGCAAAGAGCTGGATGAGACTCTGACTCATTTGTTGGAAAAGGCAACATCTGTTATGGAGCCAGCCATTCAGGTCGGGTTGACGGGTCTCCTCAGGCAATCCTTCTCTGTTGAAGTGGTAACAGTAATGCTTAAGGGTGAACTAGCCAGGGTCTGTCACCTGGTTCAGAGGAGCTCGGAGGAGCACAGGCGGGTGAAAATATCCCGAATGTCATTCTACAAGAGCTTTTTCCAGCAGATCTTAAAGGAACTGTACCCCTCACCACGTCCAGTGGATTTTCTCATTTCCTCTGTCAACTATCTCACTGCGTTCTATACGGCTGCGAAAAAGACCAAGTTAGATGATCTCGATGAGCTCCATGTTGAGATTTTGCGGAGCATCCATGCGCTGCTGTCAGGTACATATTTAAAGATGTGAATAAATGAGAGATGTTGTGGGCCTCTGTTTGCTTGTTCTAAACCCAGCCTCTCTGTCATTTTATCAGGGTCTTGGATGTCTTTGTCAGAAGTAAAGGAGCTGGAGAGACCAGTAAAGGAGCTGCTTCATGAGCTAGTGTTTGACTGTTCTGAAGAGCAGTTTCATGTAATACTTCTGATGCTCAGAGAGAGTCTTGTGGTGTCAAAGGTTGAAGGAGGACACCACAATGTAAGCCCATTAGTATAATTTCTTATCACATTATATTTAGCAATCTAGGTCTGTATTACAGAAACGTGAGCTTAGAGTCCGTTAGGATCTTATTTAATCTGTCAGATCTTACCTGGTCATATTACATAGGTTATGCCCTCACAAGTTTAATGTTTAAAATGAGGTTAATACAGTACACCCAAAAATAAAAATTCATCATTTCATGTCATCATGTCATTTCAAACCTGTGTGACTTTCTTTGTTCTGCAGACCACAAAAGAAGGAATTTTAAAGAATGTTGGTAACTGAATCACTGCGGTACCCATTGACTTGCATTGGTTTTGTGTCCATGCGATAAAAGCCACTGCTATTCAGTTAGCAACATTTTTCAAAATATCTGCTTTTGTGTTTTGCAGAACACAGAAAGTCATATAGGGTGAGTAAATAATGACAAAAGTTTCATCTCTTTAAGGCTGCAAAAACTATTTCTAAGGTACTTTCACTGACATCTTTTTGTTTAACTTCTCATGTCTTTTACAGGAGATTCTGTCAGCTGTGACTCTTACAAAGCTGCTCGCTTGCTGTGTGTTTCCAGAGCATTGCTCAAAGGCATTTTGGCTCATCACTCCACAATTCATATCTACCCTCATTGTAAGTATTTCAGTACCTGTTTTCAATTTGTTTCTTGTTTATTTTTTAAGTGAGATTAATTACTCATGCATCTCTGTTGTGCAAGTTTCTTAATGCAATTCCTTTTCAGTCTTAAGTAAGATGGAAAAATTCATTGCCTGTGTAAAAACATCTGCATTAGCATTGTAATATGTTTGCCTCAAAGGACGCCTTTATACTAACATTTGTATGATCAGAATGACACTAGAGAGCCAATATTACAATCAATTTGTCTCCCTCGTCGCTAACCTTACAGGAATGTTCCATGACCACATGAAGTTAATAAACCCAGTACATTTGCACAATACATGCAATAATACAAAGTATGTTTTAAAACTTTTTAAGAGTCATTATGTTTGTCATTTCATTTGGTTAATTCTGTTCTAGGCAGTTTTGCCAGAAATTACATGCTTTACATTTTATAAAGATTTAATTGTGCTTTTACAAAAAACCTTGACATTCTTGACATTGTGCATATTGTAAACCATATCACGCTCAGTCACAAGCCTAATTCTCTCATGTGTTGGTTTGGCATTACAATGCATCTTCCTGTAAAAGCCAAGTTTCAAAGTCTCGTTTATGTTTGTCACGGAGTTCACAGCTTGCACGTGGCCTGTCAGGTTGCTTTTATCACCGCACCTTTTTTCCTCTGCGCCAGAGCCGCCGCTAGCAGAGTTTACATTGCCACTGCGACCACAAGCTGTGTTTACCTGGTGCTGCTTTCACACCTAAACTGTCTTTAGTGCACAGAAACACAAGCTTTGTCATCTTCACTTTTGACATTAATAATGTATAACACTGGTCTCAAGTTTCACTGTGCAGTTTGAAAAGTATTCTGTTTGAAAGTGATCTGTTGTGCTGTTTGAAGTTGCCTGAATGATTTATTTCTGTAAAACGTAAGCAAGGTTGGTAAAAGATGTGCAGTGCATATTGTATTGTGCATCATATATCATATTAATGTTTACTAATCTAGTCATATTTACTTTATCTCGGTAACCTAGCTATTATCAGACAATCTGACACAGCAGGAATATGAAGAAATAAATATTTAGTGAAATAAAATGCAGTAAGAGTATATACAAGTAACCATGATTATAGCCAAACAAATTTTTAAAGGGATAGTTCAAAATGATCACCCCAAAATGATTAATCATTTCTCACCCTCATGTAATTTTTTTAGTATGACTATTTCTCTTCTGCAAAACACATAAGAAGAATGTTGGTAACAGAAAACCGTTGGTCCCCATTGACTTGCATTGGTTTTGTGTTCGTACAATAGAAGTGAATGGGGACCAATGTTTTTTTTTTCACCAACATTTTTCAAAATATCATCTTATGTGTTTTGCAGAAAAAGAAAGTCATACAGGTAAATGACAGAATTTTCATTTTGGGGTAACTATTTCTTTAAGGTGCAGTTAGCAGTATCCATTTGAGAGTCATGATAAAAGAACATTCCACTTGAATATCACATATGTCTGTTTTCAGTTTGTGCTAAAGGAGTCCAGCAAGCTTTCTCCTCTGACCCGTATACTGACGATACCAACCCTGGAAACTCTGACCGTCCTGCTCCGTCAGGGGGAGAAACACCTCTCAAATCCACACCATGTGATCATGGTGCTCGGTACGCTGCAGTTTGTGCCTCTTGACAGCCATTCAATGGAAGAATACCACGCTGCTTTTGAAGCCATCCATGAAGTCTTGTTTGCAATTATCTTGTGCTACCCTCTGGTGAGTGTCCTGGGACACAAGTTCCAATAAATCCACTATACTTTTTCAAATGCAACATATTAAAAAAAATATATATATATTTATGATACATTGATAAAGGGTTTTTTTAAGTTACAAATGAAAATGCAATACACTGTTTTTTTTCCCTTACTGTCCATCATAATAACAGTGCTGGGTGTCACTGAATGAGTAATATTTTGCTAAATTAGTAAAGTGGTTCTCAGATATGCTTTTGTGTTTGATACACAACATACTTTTTTATGCAAATACACTATTACATGCTATATTAATGAATCTATATGTTCTGTGGTGGACAAGGCCCTGGAGAGGTGTTTAATTTACACTTAATAAGAGTGAAAATTAGCATGTACAAAAAATAGCTGCCTTCATGAGAGGTGAATGCTGGAAGGCAGATGACTTTAAAGCTGAGATTGTGCAGGGCTTCAGTTCTCTGTGCTTGTAGCATTGCTTGATCTTGGATAGACTTGAAAGGTCAAACCAGTGAATTTTACACTTAGCTCAGCTCTGCATTTTAAATTTTACATTTGACAAACTGTCGTTGAAATGTTTACAGACAATGCTGAAGGCTCTTCCTGTGTTCCTGAACTGCTTTTATCGCCTGGTTTCTTCAGTCATGTATGAAGGCAGACAGAAGGGAGAAACTGACAAAGGTAGGCATGCTTCTCTTGTTCAGAATTATATTTTAAGCCATTTCAGAAGAGTTTGAACTCTTGCAACACTTTTTCTTGCAAACTTTGGATAGATTTACTTAATGTTGACAGAGCTCTTAAAATTAAATTGTTTAAATCAGTATTTCATCTTTAACATTAATTTTCCCTATTATAATTATTATAGAGGGTTTCATCGGATGCACACACCTGGCCCAAAGTTAACTTATTTAATTTATATAAATAATAATTTATATTAATATGTATTAAATAATAATTGTATTAAATAAACAATTTGTTGAATTTTATTGTATATTAATTTTATTAAATACATTTGTATTTAAGTTTAGCCAAGTAACAGTTCTTCTACTGGTAACCCAAAATGATACTGGCTAGACATACTTGCTGCTAGCTAATATCATTTACTTATTTCTTTTGCTTGTTATCAGAAATAATCTGCAGCGACTTTATTCTTTGCGGATGTGTACCAGAAGTTCAATTTCAAAAGCTTTAAGGGCTTCAAAAGCGTGCGTGTGCTGTAACATTTGTTCATGTTGTTGCTTTAAAACGTCTAAACTGTCTGGGCGAAGTTTCTTCTTGCTGTTAAGCTTTTTATACATGACTCTGATGTAAAATCCTCCTCAAGCAAACTCTTTTGCAGACAAACAGATTTAATGTCAATGAATTCTAAAGCTTCTTTTGTCAGCTGCTGTTGTTGGCTCTGGAACTGTCAGAATAAGAGAGGAAAGGGCATGTTGTTGGAAAGCTGTTATGTTTGCTGTCTTAGTGACAAAATGTCTATTCTCAACCAGAGATTCATTAGAGCAATTTGCCTGCTGATACTTATGTACATGTTGCCTTGAATTCATCTCCTGTCTATAAAGAAAAATGTTATTCGAGGTATGATTCACCTGATGAGACTAGCAGCTTTCTGATCCTCATAGAGAGACGGTGGAGAGACATGGTCCTGTGGATTGAATTTCAAAAGCAGAGTTTCCAAAAAGCACAATGGTCGAGTTTGATCCTGGAGCTTAGGGCTCAGCGTGTTTTTTGCACTGAAGATACATCCCTTCTGAATTGAGATCTCTTTCTTAATCTTTCTTACCTTTTAACTGTAGCAGCAGTACATTTTGTCTAGTTTTTCTCAGATTTATATTTTTGACATCAAAACCGAGTCAAGCTCAAACGTAATCCGACTGAACATTACCCTTGAATGTTCTTATCCACATTAAAATTTTAATCTGATGGTTTTGATCATCTTACTGTATCTTATGTAAATGAGTTTAATGACATGAGCAATCCCTGTAGTTGTATTACCAGGATTCGTTTTCATAATATTTTAACATGCAGCACATTAGGCATGTGACATGTACCCAGACATTTTAGAGAACACATTTCAAAGCTGTAATTGCAATATGGTTAAAACTATTAAGGTTATCATACCGTCAAAATAAAACACAATGCTTTACATTTACTTGCTATTTTATCAGCTGGTGAGAAAGACAGAGAAAGTGTCCTGAAGTGTGCCATGCTGGTGGAGAGGATGTACACTCACATTGGCAGTGTTTCTGAAGATTTTACAGTCATGTCTTCATTCATGGTGGCACAGTATGTCAGTGCACTACAAAGGGTAAGATTATTTTTCATAAGTCCTTTATAGATTGTCTGTTTAGCACAGTTTGTTTGTTAGAATGAGACTACGGTAACTAAATCTGTTTAAATAATTTTTCCAAGGTTGTAAATCTGCAAGATTATAGTTTTTTGTGCCATGTCATGCACTTTTGGCCATAGCATCATCTTATTTGTTGAAAAATAAATAAATAAATCGTAGTGCGCATATTGTTCCAAAGAAAATGGGAGAACAACTTGCTCAAGGCAATTTAAGAGCGTGTTTGCAGTATGAAATGCGTTTGACCTTGAGATAACTGACCTGAGATTCGTGTTTCTGCACAGAACAGTTACATTTTTTACAGATTACTGAATAATTCCTGTCACTACAATATTCTGTCTTATTTCTTAGGTGACACTTCAGCCAGAAATCAAGGCACATCTGACAGAGGGTATATACTGTATTCTGGACCACTGTGCTGAGAAGGACATTAGATTTTTGAACACCACGCTTCAAATGGGTGTTAAAGAAGTCTTTAAAGAACTGTACAGTAGCTACACACACTATCATAAATCTCAAAGGCAGGGGGAAGAAAAGTATACAGTCTGATTGTACAATTCTCAGTATCCTCAGTCTGTATTCAGTTTTTTCACATAAATGTACTATGTGAAAATCCGATGTTTAGAAAATGTCAAGAAATTTTAAAAAAAATGTTAGGCTTCTGTCATTGTTATAAATTCGGAAAAATTAGATTTTTTTGGGTGGGATCATACACTTTGTTACTTGACAAATAAGTTAATCGTCAATATTTGTCATATTTATGGCAATATCAACTTTTTGCATTCAGTTTTCTTGTGTTAACAGTCAAATTTTGTCAGGTCTTTCTATTGAAAATGCTGTAAACCAGAGATGCCCAAACTAGTTGTCTCGTGGTAACTATTGATTTGGCCCACCTTTTCATTAATAAAAACTGGAAAAGGGAAAAAAAACATTTCGACCCACAGCCCTCATTCAAGTTTAAGTTTTGGCACTTAATAAAAAAACCTTTGGGCATCTCTGCTCTGAACCAAACCTATTTTGTAGGTTGTTGACTTGAAATAAAAAACATATATTACTTTAAATGTGGAGATTATAGCGGCATCTAGCGGTGAGGTTGTGAATTGCAACCAATGGCTTACACCACCGCTCACCCCTCCCTTTCAAAGCACTACGGTGGCTGACACAGGACAAAGATGCCACGTTTTCGCTGCTTTGCCAAATGAGATAACATTACGAAACACGTTCTGTAGAGCAGTTTGTCTGTTTAGGGCTACTGTAGAAACAACATGGTGAATTCTATGAATTCTAGGAGATCTGCGGTGTATGTGGATAGCAATAACTCATTCTAAGATAATACAAACAACGTTTCATTATGTAAGGTCTTTATTCACCTCTGAAGAAATAGTTATGTTTATTATATTACATTTCTGTCAATATAGCCTTTTTAATCTTACACAGTGCACTTTTATTGGAAGTCTAGAAAGTGTCTTGGAGTTATAATCCCTTCTCATGGTTGTGCAAACCAATTAACCTCAGGTTGCTCCAGGTGGACTCTATAATATTAGTCTACTGTAAAAGTGTCGCCTGGATGACAAATAACCAATTAAAAATGTACCCCAACAGACCTGTATTGTAAAACGGTGTTAAACATTTATAGAGCAGTCACTCAAACTGCTCTTCTGTGCAACAACCTATTTCGCTCTCCTAAATTTGACAACATCAAGATTCTGATCTTGAGGTTATCTACCAGGGGAGTTTAGATGCAAAACCCACAAATAGTTTTCAATGTATATATTACAAATGCAGATGCATTGCCGATAGGTCCTTGAGGGAGAATTGCAGTTGTCATCATTATTAAAGCAGGCATGTATTAGAGGAAGTTCCCAGTAGCACTTTGTAGAACATAATAAAGTAATAAACGGGTTGAGATGACAATTCCTACACATTCAAAATCACCCGAGGCTCCTCAAAAAGAAGAAGAGGAAAACTAAGTTTGGCTTCTTCGCAGCTGTGCCGCCTCTCCTGCCCAGTGTGAAACTTCCCAGGATGCTACATCTGCATATTCTCTTCTGGGCCGATGACAAGTCTCCTTCGTCTTCTAGATGTCCTGCTGCAGGTGGTTCAACCGCCGCTGTGTCCAAACATTGCTTATTACCATCTGAGATGCAGGATGTTGGAGTGGAGGCGTCCGCCTGCGGAGCTAAGAGGTGAGATGTTGTTAAAGGCAATAGAAAAACCAGAGAACAGGATCTTTGTGCCTTTTCAAGTGACACTGGGCTCTAGAGCTAGGCAAACTGGTGATAAAGCTGTTAGAGAAAGGAAAGGGAATTGGTCTGTAGTCATTCGGGGAACTAAAGTTGTCCGTTGGCACTTGGACGATGCAGGAAGTCTTCAAGAGCTGCACCACCCACTTCCAATTAGTGAAAAAAGGCCGGAAATTGGAAAAGCTTACAGCTTTTGTTGATGTATGCTTTCTGCACATTAGGATGGATTATGTCTCTGTATGGAGCTTCCCCAGCATTTCTCTGGTCTGCAGGGGGCATGCAGGATTGCAAAAAGGTAGAAAAGAACAGAGGAAGGAAGGTGTCAGAACGCATGTCAGCCGGCTCACGTGAGCTGGCAATGATGCTCAGACCAGTGGCTGAGAGCCAAGTGTGTAGAAAAACAGATTCAGATCATTAGCCCTAGTGAATGCTCAAATGAGGAGCCTGGGATACAGCCAACCGCCAAATTAGGCCAAACATGCACTTGCTCAAAGCTAAAATTGCTGAAACGTTCTGGTATTTATATGGACAGGTCATTTAAATTACTAATAAAAGCTGAAAGAGTCCTGTTTTTCTTCACTGCACAAGGACTGCTGTCTGATTTGTTTGGAAGACAATTAGAATAGTGCATTCTTCAAATGTTATAATAACACATGTCATGTGTGTTTATAATAGAGCTCCAATGTTATTTCTTCAAAACCGCTATATTTCAAGCATGACTTTAGTTGTTGTGAAAATATTCAGCTGGCTGCATATTCAAGGTTGACTTGCTGTTTAAAGGACAGTTCACCCAAAAACAAAATACTCACCCTCTTGTCAAAATCTTCAAATCTGTTGGTAACCGAACAGCAGCACCCCCCATTCTTGTACCCATGCAAGTAAATGGTTGCCAGTAACAACATTCTTCAAAATATCTTCTTTTGTATTCTGCAGAAGAAAGTCATACATGTTTGAAATAACAAGAGGGGGGGTACATGATGTCTGAATATTTATTTTGGGGTGAACTGTTCCTTTAAGAGTTGCCGTGTTGACATATTTCAAAACCTGCACCATTTAACAGTGTCAAGAAATGATTTGGAATCAAATTGTTTTTGTTATAAGACAAAATTCAATTGTTATTGTTTTTAATCAAGTTTAGGAGTCCCTGTTGACTTTGTGTTTTTAAAGGCATCATAGCCAGTTTTGAGAGTGCTGTTATTTCCCCGATGAAGCTTTCATAAAAACAAGTTGAGACAGCCAATAAGAGACATTTAGTTCCCATAAATTTCCTGTAAAGGTATTATCTTAGGCAAAATCCTCTTATTCTAAGCTTTTCATCATGTTCCTATATAATTTATAAGATAATCACACATTGTTTACTGGTACAAATCTTGAGGACAATTCCTAGCACATTTAGTCATGCAAACACTTTCCTGATCTCCATCCTACATTTCCCTCACATTAGTCAACATAACAGCTTCCAGAGTTTAAACAATTTTTGTGTCTACTGGGTTTTTTACACCTGGGTTTAGAATTATTGTCTGTATGAGCCTTCAGACCATGTAAAAAAAAAAAAGGGATTACAGTACTGTGCAGATGTACATTAGATGCTTCACGGTTTTTTAGTTTATCAGTAGGGAATATCAAAATTTCCAAACATTCTTTGGGGTTAACTGTAATAATAAAGTGAGATTACAGCAGGCCCACACTTACATCTGATCTCGCCATCATCAATTCAGTCTGAGACAACCTACATCCATAAGAACTGTAGCAACATGCTCCCTGCTTAAAAATGCCAGTTTAAAGACTTTGGCAGAGCTACAAACAGGCATTTCTCACCTCACCTTTTATTCTTGTTCTGCCAGCTGTATATTTTCACAGGGTAATGATGTTTAAAGGAACATTTATAGATTTACAGGACCAGGATGAGTTGAAAGGGTGTGGGAGCAATAAAGAATTACAGACCGTATACAATAAACAAGGAACATAAGGAAATGACATGCATTCTCCAATAGCAGGCAGAGCTAACACTGTAGGTCAACTGTTCCAATGGTGAAGATGTTTAAAATGTAAAGTTTATTAGCAGGTAGATAATAATGTGATGTGTAAGCAAATTCCTGAGGTCTTGGTCTTGTTTTCACATGCTATAGTACAGAGTGGGATGAAGTGTAACTCTGGAACAATTTCGTTGATATGAATATAAGTTTGATATTAATATTTCAGCCTCAGTCATTGGAGATTTTGTACAGCAAGGGCCAAAAGTAATGTCTGGAGGGCATGTTTGTACAATGTTTGCTTGTAATGCAACCTCAGGTTAGATTAAACCACCAAAATATGAAGGTGGGGAAATACAACTTGGTTATAATTTTGTTTTTGATAATATTACAAGCAAAAATAGGCAACAATTACATTTCATTTGAATATACAGCTAAAAGCATAGAAAAACTTAAAGCTCACAGGAAATAAAGCAAATAATAGACTACAAATGTATCAGTTATCAATATTTTATTGATCCGCTCTTGTTTCTGACCAGCAGTCATGCACCTGGGTCTTGACTCAGCTTAGTTTGCACATTGTTTGTCATTTTTAGCCAAGCCTCTTGAAACTCTTATCAAAGCTGAGCTTTAGTTTACACTCCAAGCACAACTACACACATACAAAATGTTTATACAATATTAATAAATATAATTGTTCAAAGTTGCACAACACTACTGCATGTTTATAGTATTTCTGACAGTTTTGGCTTTTCAGACAGCCCTAATCTCTGTACTTTTGAACATCAATTTTTATAGTGTTTTACAAGATTTTGTTTGCGTCTTGGCACACAATGACCAGCTCAAATCTTTAACACTGTATGTACATCAGTATCCTGTCTGCAGTGCTTGTCCCCATATGAAAAGTAGGTCATTTAAATGAATCCTTGGAAGTGCAGCGGCGTTTCCAAATGAACTCTTCTTTTATTTAAATTATCAGATGGCTTAAAACATTGCTGATTCCAAGTCAAATTTTAATGGGATCTTTAAAATCAAAGACGTTAAGTTATTCCAACTACGTCTTACATTAATCATGACTCCAATCTGCTGGTGATTTAAAGCATTTTTTTCATAACACAGCTATTTTTGACACTATTTTGATGAATAAATGAATGAGTGAATAAGCTATTGCTGGGACGACAGTTTACCTTGAAATCTCCCAATGTCTCAATTTAAACAAAACCAGGGTTCCAGCTGACATCAAACATCAGGGTGTTAAACTGCAAGCAGTGCACCTTTAACCATTGAACAGGCATGAATTGCCTTAACCACACTATGAAGAGCAATAAAAACATAAACAGATCATTGTTAAACAGGACATCAGGTTACATGCATGGCTACATCATCTGAACTAACTATAAAAAATACTAAATTAGTATTTAGGTGAAACACAAACACGTGTTACGTTTTTAAAAAGAATGCGCACTGCTTTGTAATGTGCAAAACTAATAATTCGTTTGCAGATTCCTCTTGGTTTAAAACACTGAAACTTGTTTTGAGTAGGGCATACCATTATTTTCATATGATCGTGCATAAGCATTAATAGCTTTCCCAAACATCTACAGTTACCCAAACAATGATCCCTCAGTGCATCTCGACTCGAGGTACAGGCTAAACGGCCCCACCCCCCCATCCCTCCTCCGCCCGCGTCTCTGCGGAGCGTGATTGGATTAACGTCGGTTACCCTTTCCCCTCTAACCCGGTGATGCTGGCTGTTTCCTGCTTCTTCTTCTGTCCAACCACCGCCGCTGCTGAAGCCGTTCGTCAGTAGAGCGCTGTGGGCACGGCGAGACGCTGAGCGTGGACGCGGCACGAATCCCGAGTCAGCCACTGTATTATCCCATTCGAAATCACAGCAATGCGCAGGAAATCTAGGATATTATTATGTTTCGCTGTGCTGTGGGTGCTAGGCATAGCGTATTATTTCTACTCGGGAACAACGCTAAGTCGAAAGGTAGGTTTCTGTGTTCGCTGGTTGATTCGTGTTGCGCGCTGGTACAGGAAAAATCTAAGTTGTTTAGCGCGACCGTTTTTCATCTTTCGGATGAATGAGTTCAAACGATCACTGTTGCGATATGTACAGCATGAGGGAGGACGAGAACAGACCAAATGTTTAATCGACACCAAACTGTTGTGTCCAGCGATGTATATAGACAGACACAAAGATAGCGTTATCGCTGCCTGCCGACTACGTGCTGTGATTTAGACTACCGTACAGCCACGTATGGTTTAGCTAAATTAACGCTCACGATTAACGCAGACGTGCTTTTTTCTTAAAGATTTTCTTGCAGTGTTTAAGCTTCCGTTCACGAGCCTGAAAGACGTTAACTGGTTAAAAACTAGCAGTTTTGCCGGCGTGTGTTACAATGTAGAGAGAGTGTAAAGTGTGCGCTTTTGTTACATTTAAAGACGCGATCTGTTGTCAGGTGTGCGGTCTGTATTTGCGTGGATTGAACCGGTTTAAATGTTTCCTCGTTCATTCCTCCACTGAATATAGGCTAGTGGACGTCTACATCGATGATACAGTAAAGCAAACCTTCTGACAGCATTTGTTAAAATTCTGCTTTCTGAATGCTTCTAAATTTGAGTTCATATATACCACAAAGTGGTTTAATGAGTAACTTTCGAATGGTCCGTTTTCGAGCTTCCGGAAAACGTACACATTTAACGTTTGATCTATATGCGGTGTATCTCTGACGTGTTAATAACCAGTTGACAGTGTGTAAATACTGGAAAACCCAATATTTGAAAGCAGGGTGGTGCAACGTTTAACCACACGTTTTACACTGTCTGCCTTTAGGAATGTTTATAGAAATGTATTAGTCACTATGCTTAGCACACACACTTCCCTTTTATTATAAAATGACAAAGGTTTGTTTTGTGTATTCTTTCCATAGATATCTATCAGCCAGACAGCTCAATTTTTATTGTGTGTGCATTTGATATGTGGTCAGGGCAAAATGAGAATAAATAGACTGCATATTTGAGAATTGCTCCCTTATGGCATTGTGGCAGTGTTCGAGTTTAAAACTTCCACTTTGACGAATTGTGTTATTCTTTTATTTCTGCTTTACCCATATAACATTGTAATGTATCGAGATGGCTTTTTGTGAATCTGTTCGAAAAGCTTCACCATGCTGCGTAGCATAAGCAAGTGGCACAGCAGCTGGCCGACACTATTTCAGATGGCTCACGGCATGTACACTGAATCCGTTTCTTTGGTACATTGGTGCCGCTTCCTTGCTTTGGAGCTTTAGGGAATTAAGTCCATATCTGTAAAATAACACTGCAAAATGTTTGTTTTTCGATCGGTTTACATAAATGAGATTGCATTGTCCTTTCTCGGTTTATTTCTGCCAAGAACGGTTAGTTACGCAATAGATTTTAAACAGATGTCAGAGATCGTGTCTCACTGAGGAAATGAATTCCCACATCTTTGTGCTCCATACGAATACGAACGCACGTTAGCCCCGGGACAGCAGCCGGCTTGATGCACAGGTTTGAGTACCTCGGTTACGCAAGTGTCGGAATATTCTCTCAGTGTTTGTAAATGTGTGAGATTGAGCCACGGCTGCCCTTGGATGCGGACAGGATAGGAAAACGGATGGCTTTTATCTCCACCGAGTAATGCGTTTGATCTGATATCCGCTCCACAACACAATTATTGACAGTCTGATTGTTCTGCCCCTGTTGGCAGGATTGTAGTGTGGCGGTGTGATGGGGCCGTATACTGCTGTACAGTCACTTGTTCAAATCAAAGCTTGTTAACATCAGGATAAAGAAAACTGGATGACAGATTTGTCCATTTCTCCCAAAGCTGTGTGTGCTTGGGTGATGTGCTTCTTATTCTCAGTTTTCCTTTTGATAACAGTGCCAAAAAGATGACATTTGGGTCTGATGACTGTCCTACAGATGAATTTATACCAAGCAATGAAAAAAAAGCACAGGCCCTCATTTTACGGTGACTGGAGACTGTGAATTTCTCATTTTCTGATATTGTTCTGCTAAATGTCTACAGGCTCAGATATAGTGTCTCCCAGTAAGTATTCTGAGGAAAAACTTCCCGGAAATTGATATATGAAGTTTTCATTTTACACGCCAAAGGGTGAACGGGCTTTAAATTTGAAGGGCAATATTTGTAGGGTTCTTTTGCTTTATCTCTTTCCTGTGGTGTTGGCTGCAAAAACTCTTTCAAGCCTTGTAAATATTATTTTGCCACGGGATGTTTTTTCTCTGCGTATCTACCTGCTGAGCTTAAAAAAAACTCTATATTTTTGCCTGCTTTTATGTTGGCAGTCGGATTCCAGAAGATTATGTTTCTCATCTTGTTGAATCAGCAGAGTTTAATTCCAGAGATTGAATCAATGCTGTGTTTTAAACTGAGCTAAATCGTAAACTTGCCACATTGTACATGCATTCCCATGCCCCTACACTACAATTCCTCACTTTGTTGTCCTTGATGTGAACAGGAAATCATATACGAGGCGCATGCTTTTTTATGGCCTGACCTTTGACAGGAATGAGGTTGTATATGTGTATATAAAGGGCTTTAAAGACAGTGTAGAAGAGAAGAACTTCCTCTGTTCTGCATTATAACTTTGGAAGCGGTGGATAACTGAGCGACCTCTGCGAGCAAAGGTCATTGAGCTCCGTTTATGATCGTGAAATTCCTCTTTCTCAGCCCTGTTTTTTGCAAGACGACAACAAAGATATGCTGCAGTAGCAAATGGGCAAGACTTTAGTGACATAAAAATGTTGATCTTGCACAAACCATCAGGGCCAGTTTTATAATCTCCTGATGAGTAAGACGGATGAGATTTGTAGTTTTCCTGCCTTTTTTTAGATGAGATCCATTATGCATTTATATAGCAGTAAATATAACTTTCAGTTTAACTTTCAAAAGATTGAATTAACATTTTGCTGAGACGAGACATCAATCCTATTTTAGTGTAACTTCTCATATGCTTAAGAAGTATTCCGTAAAACTCCTTTCAGACTGCTTATAAAAGTCTTGCTAATTGAATGTTTTATTCAAATGGAATCATTATTCCAGAATAAAAATGACATTATGAGAAATATGAGGCATATTTTTCACTGTAATTGTAGCAGTGATTCCTTTTGACTGGCAGTGATTGTGTTGTCATGTCATAACATCTTTATTGAAGTATTTGGCAATGGAGATGATGTTCAGTGATATGTGGTGAGATAAAAGTGAGGAATTTTGCAAATCCTGTCCAGTTCTCCCACAGCTCCTGTCTGTTCGGCAAGGGAGTGAGATTTGATAACGTTTTTAATGCATTCCTACATGCTGCTTTAGATTTTACTGTTATCAGAACTTATTTTTTGAAATCTCCCTTTTCATGATAATTCTCCCATTTATTATTGGTTTTGGAGTAGATTTAAACTGGAAAATGATGACTAATGGACTTAAATATTTGAATGAGGAAGAATGGGGACTCCAGTTTCTACTATTAAAATCTTGTTAGCACATAGGCTGTAGTAAATGGATGGAGTGAAATCTAAACATTCAATTGCTACTGTGTTATCGAAGTTTAAAAACACCTTTTAAAGAAGCTTTGGTTGTCAAAGCGGCTTAAGAAAGTGATTCATATAGAGGTAGAGAATGGCAAGCCTGTTTATCCAAAGCACCAGTGTTTTGGTGAATGTGATTTCTGCTAAACATGGGATTAGAATCCATTAGCTTTTGCTGCTAGTCATCTTTCTGGATTCTTAAGTTATGCATCTTTTTATGAAATATGTATGAGCCAATGTAAAATGTATATGAGTAATGCAGAGTGGTTTCTCTACAGCTTAGTTAATTGAAAGTTTCTGATAATAAATGAGCTTTTGATGTTAAGGGTCATTCATTCCTCGACAGGGTTCAGGCACTAGATATTCCCATTGTGACATCACTCTATGATGAATGTAGTTTTATGACACCGTCAGCTGCTTTATTAGGCCTAGATAAATACAGTGTGTTTGTGCACATTACTGGGTTTTATAGGGACCCAGAGCATAGTTGATAACCACAGTTGTAATGGATGTAGACTGTTGAAGACATTTTGTGCTGGTTGTTATTGACCAAAGTAATCTTGGTGACTGGAGACATATTGTTTTATCATCAATGTATGGGTCATGTTAATCTTGTATAGCCACACCTTTAGACTGATGGCAAAAGATCTGGGCAGTTTTCATGGGCCAATTCATTTATTGTATATGAGAGAGAGAGAGAGAGAGAGAGAGAGCGAGAGAGAGAGAGCGAGAGAGAGAGACCAAAATGAGTAAAAACATCCCTTTGTCTGTAAGATTCTGCTGGTACTTTTTCTGAAAAAGCGATAAGCAGGGGCAAGTGTAACAGTGCACTTGCATTAACAGCTAGTTGTTTAGTTTTGTCCACACTAGACAAATTTTGTGCAAAATCCATTTGAATTCGTGTTTGTGCAACATTCAAAGAATGAATTACGTTCACATTTAGCTGCAGTATTTATGTGGCCCAAGTGACCGTGCAGGCCAGTGTTAGAAAAACTAAATGGCTTCTGGATGTTTCATTTGTCATTTGATACATTTCTGTATTTTGCATTTTGGGTAATTTGCCGGTGAATCATTGCTTTGTCAATAACGCAAGCCACTGCTCTCCATCATTATACTTTTGTTTAATTGTTCTCATACTGTTTTCAGACTTAACATGCTTGTGCCTTGATAACACAAATCTGTCTTTATCAGCTTAGCTTTTAGTGTAATCGTTTCCCCTCCATCATCTCAAAGACAAAACAAAAACCGAGTGCATGTTGTTGATAAGCTCTCCTCAAGATATCTATAGAGAAAGTAGTTCAGGCTTGTCTTCTAGGATGGAAAGCAGAGGGTATGGAGCCTATGGATATCTATGTTCTGTGAAGGCAGATGTAAGCAATGCACATAATTCAGCTTTTCTTCAATTTCTTCAGAAAGTGTTTGAAAACTGTGTTGCATCATTGCATGGCTGTCGACTGTTATAGCCTATAGGAGGAGGTGAAAATTGTTATCTCAAATCATCTTGCTGTTGAAGTAAACGTGATGAAGGCAGAGTAACATCCTAAAATGTGGATCTATTTTTGGATCTGGATCTAATTGACTATTTGCAAGATTTGGCCACACAAGCAACATAATCCCCTTCCATCCTTTTAAAATAGAGATGAATATCGAATGCAGTCAAGTGTGTCTTATTGTTCCCAGTGTTAAAGCCTTGAGGTGGCTCTCCCAAAGCTACAATATGAAGACTTCAAAGGACCTGCATAAAAATGTGCAAAAACAATTAAATATTAATATCAGCGGAACGATTATTCCCTTATTTCATCGCTTGTATACAAAGCGGTACAGTGATGATATTTGTTAGCGTCTTTTAATTCATCCTAGCCCTAGTGTTTTGAGTCTGTGCCCAACATCTTGCTAACATCTTCATAGACGGTTTAATTCAGTGTCATTGCCAAATTTACAACCACACACCATAATACTGAACTGCTCTCGTAAACGAACGTTGTTCATATAAATCAGTTGCATCATGTACTAAGAATTAACATTCGCTTTGTGTCTACGCCAAACACATCTGTTGTGTCAGCTTGTGCTTGAAGTATTGTAACATGTTTCTTAGCTCACATGGATTAAACAAAGATCTTCGTATGAGGAGAGAGCAGTCAGTGTTGTTCAGAGGCTCAGTTTCTTGTGTATCGAGACGCATGCACACTAATGGGAAAACATGAGAAATTTGCCAGAGGGCTTGAATGTGTTGAAGATAGAGTCTGCTTGGCCAAGTGCTTCTAGGTGTTTGCCTCTCAGAGACGGACCAATCACATTGTGTAATGAGCTCGTGTTAGAAAAGCTTTCAGTTGTGGCTCATCATATCAACAAAATATTTGATATGTTAAAAAGCTACTTTTGTGCTGTTGATGCTCAAAAATTCACTCGGCTGCAAGAAAAATACAAAATTAAATGAACCAATTTTATAAAAAATGTATATAGTGTGTATGTAATAAAAATGTTTTGTTAATAAATGATCATTTTTTATTTGTAAAGTTTTTTGGGGGGCTTGTTAAATAGACACTTCTGGTCTGTTTGTTAAATGTTTTGGCTAGTGGCAAAGAAAATAACCATTTATTTTGTATTAAAATTTTACTATTATCAATTAATATAATGTTTTTATTGATAATACCTGTATTAAATAAACAATTTGTTGAATTACTGTATATTAATTTTATTAAATAAAAACATTTTGAATGGGTCGTGTAACTTTGTCGCATTGAAGTTTAGCGAAGTAACGGTTCTTTTACTAGTAACCCAAAATAATACTGACTAGACGTATTTTTAACTAGTTGGTAGCTAATGTCATTTACTTGTTATTTGTTTTGCTTGTTATCAGAAATAATCTGCAGGACTCTATTGTTTGTGGATGTGTACCGGAAGTTAAGTTTGGGCCACAAAAGCGTGCATGATCAGTAACGTTTGTTTATGTTGTTGCTTTAAAACCGTATATAACCTTTATCTGTGGAATGTGCCTGATAGAGTTTATTAGGGTTTTGGTGTATATAACAGTGTAACCATTCAGGTTCACTTCATTTGCCCACAGCTTTAGTCTCACTTCGGAGGATTTTGTAAAAGACATTGAGATTCCTTGAAGCTAACAACAGCAAAACCTAGAATCAGCCACAGGAAGGCCCTTCTTGTCACCATCCAGTCTGACTGACAGAAGTCGTTCGCTTTGGTGTTGAGTCTACACTTAAATCAGTGAAGTAGAACTAAATAAATGCTTGCAAGAATATTGTCAGGTTTTATGCGGCTCTGAAATGGCCCAGCTGTCTTCACAAATTGGATGTTTTTTTTATAAGAAATTGCTTTCCGTTTTTCCCATACTGCTCTGTCAACGAGATGGAGAGGTCGTGTGCTTGGCTACTTGGATGCGCAACATACTTGGTGTGAAACATTGAATAAATTGCCTCTACTGAAGCAGCAATGTATAATTTAACCTGTTCAATTCAGCATCAGATTCCTCTAGTTGTAAGCTAAATCAAGAATGCAACAGTGTCATTTTTCTCATGGCTTTGTAAAGCTCAAAAGCATCAATTATGTTCTAATTAACATGCAGTGGAAGGCAGACGGTGCTCGGGGAAATGCTGACTGCAGTCCCTTGTCTTTCGGTCTGATGTTACCTTTCATGCATATTCAACCACAGACGCTTAAGAGAATATTACCCCTGTCATTTCAAAGACAGATGATACTAAGACTTCCTAATATTTCAACACCCAGGGACATTTTAAGGGAGAGTTCACCCAAAAATTTAAATTTTGTCATTTACTCGCCCTCGAGTTATTTCAACATCTTGTTGTTCTACTGAAGACAAATATATTTGGAAATAGTTCTGGGGCACTATTGACTACTATAGTGGGAATAAAAGCTATTATGATCGTCTATGGTGGCCCGAAACCGATTGGCATCCCACATTCTTCAAAATGTTTTTATTTTTGGGTGGACTATCCCTTTAGTAACCTTTTGCTGTGAAGGTTTATTGTATAATTTTGACTAGGCTCCACTAGCTAAAACAGGACTGAACCATTGATGCCAATTTTAAAAAACCCAACACTGGTCATATGGGTCAAGTCACAGTTCTATGTGCTGCCCCACAGCACTCACATGATGGCCTCGGGCCAGCTGAATGTCCTTATTGTTGTAAAAGAGTTTGTAAATGAGGTCAGCTTGGTTAGACTTGTTTGCATGGACTTCTACTCATTTAAATGACCAAGCTCTTATTTGGATATTTGATTTCAGGCCAGCTTTGCTTTTAAGAGGCGTTGTGTCTAGAATACCTTTGTTGCTTATCTATTTCTTTAAGCAGGTTTTGAGCTTCTGCCAGGTCTGTGGCTTCCATAAGTGCTCGGCATACATCTTCATTGCCATTACAGGCCAACCGCTATATTCTTTGCCTTGTCTCTTTCCCCCCCCGAGAGATTTTGACTGTCCCTCACACCTTTCTTGCTTAGCCAATTTACATATCTTGAACTGAAGTGATTGCCCTATCATGGTCAAGTGAACATCTGTGTTGTGACTCATAGCACCTGTCCTAGATCAATGAGGACACAAAGTTAAGGAAATAAAGTTGTTCATTCGATTTAAGAGCTTCGATTTAAGCTTCTGTTTGGTGCTTATCACCAAAACGACGCTTTTAATGCAGACTTGATTTTGCATTCGATTTATTAGGGGTTTTATTGCTTTTGCTGGGTCATTTTGTAGCGATACAAGTGGTTTTATCTTTAAAAGCAGCTTTAGGTTTTAGATTACAGATACTCTTTTGGAAAGGGTATCTGTGCAAGCGGTGAAGCGTGGTATGTCTGTCAGCGGCTCTGTCACTCCATCTTGACTTCATCTGGTTGGTTTTCAAAGACAAAAATGTCAAGTGCATCTTTCACTGTCCCACAATCCTTTGCGTGTTTTAGTTTGGTGAAAAGCTAAAAAATGGATTAAGCAAATGTATTATTAGTTATTGTAGACATTTAAATATTTGCTTGGTTATGTCGAAAGCTCACTTGAATATGTTGTAGAGCATTAGAAGTGATTTTAAGATGTCTGAAAAAGTTTTTCTCATACATGGTATCAAGAAATCTGCCTTAGGTTTTAGATGCAACCTTTGCTGTAATTGTTATTTGGATATCTCCCCAGTTTCCATTAATGAAACCTTAGCATAGGACATGATGGGCGACTGAGGCAGATGGGTGAAGGACGACTTGAGCTGTGAACTCATCTCAGCTGATCTCTTCTAGATTGACACGCCGGGCCTGCGGGCAGCCAATTTGCACTTGTCTCCATATACAAAGTGACGGCCCTCTGGACGCCCGATGCTAATTTAGAGTTGACAGCTTCTCACCTTTTGCTGAAGCAGTTCGCTGGCATGTCGCTGAGTGCTAGTCTGATTCTGACAGGATGCCTGATTTTGTTTGGCATAATTTTTTACACTCTGCATAACGTTTCATTTTCTCTTGATGGAGGGGACACTGCTGAAAAACAGACCTGGTGTTTCACCAACCGTGAATTTGGCAACAGCTCCGGATTTGTCTTTTGCATTATTGAACGCTTCAAGATCTTTTAACCTGAGCCTTGATACAACCAGCCTGATAAAACGCAACAGATTCCATTGTATTGAAAGCCATTGCTGTTACTTTACTCTGCAAATACTCTGAATGTCATTACTACTGTAGTTATGTCAATAAAAGTGTGTTTGAATTCTTTGTTTAATGTTCATGAGATTGTAGGTGGCAGTTCGGGCAAACTGGAATAAAGTTCATGCAGTTATTCACACACTCGAATGCAGTTTTGTCAACATTTATTTTTGTTTGCATGCATTGCAACTTTAGTGATGTTCCTTGAATGCACAAGTAGGTGAAGCTTCCACAGAGTATTTGTCATGTCACTTCCCTGCTAAAATGAAACCTTTTGGGTGAAATACATAACATAACCTTGCTGTCAGAGCACTAACTGCCTTGCAGATTTGATCAAGCTGAAAGACAACATGAGTAGATTCTGAAAAAAAAATGTTTTGGGGTGAATTTGTTTTTAGTGCCACAGCGGTCAACTTCTGACCCACCAGGAACTATACTTTCAACTTTTTTTGTTCTACTTCAGGGACCTCTAATGGGCTTTCCTCCATAATGTCTTATTGGACTGATTTTATTTGTTTACCCATTATCTCCACTAAGGGACATTCCAAAATGCTTAACAGGAAAAACACTTAACGTGGCCAAATGTGCCAGAACAGCTCGCTTTAGAGAAACATGTCCCTCACAAACAGTATTTGTAAGCAAAAAGGATGATGTCATAATCGAAACGCACACCACCATATTTTTTATTTGAAGCAAGTTTAGAGAATTTCTTTTGTTTCCAATGTTAAGGCTTTTCTTTATAGCAGTTTTCTATAGCAGGTATAAGAATGCTCAACTTTGTGATTTGTGTGTAGATTATGGGCTCTTTAATTCATCTGTAGACAATATTTATGAGGAAATAAATTTGGTCTTTCAAAGCCACTATCCTGGTACATTAAGCAGCGTAAAACTGCTGTCTTACTCTGGGCTTGTATGCAGAAGAAAACGCTTAACATAAAAATATAGTCTCCTGGGATTATAGCATCATTTTGGCAGTAGATGGTGTTTATGACAAGGGAAGTGTGAGAGATATTTGTTTCTCCCTGGTTGTTGTTGTAATATATTAAGCTGCGTTAAGTGTTTCTCATTAAGTGTTTTGGAATGTCCCACCGGGACTTTATTTTTAACAACTCGACCTGCTTAATCTGAATAGCAAACAATTTTTCTTTAATTCACTCTGGAATTGTAGCTAGGCGGTTGGGTATCGGTTGAATTTTATAGATTCCGATTCTGCTTTTTGCTTACGATTATTATCGAATCCCTTTTTTGATTCTACAATGAAAGTAAAACACATATATACACATAGCAACCATGTTTTGTCTGATGTATTTGTCTAATTTTAAATACATATCTTAACTACATCACGGTTAAACTGTAGTTCATATAATGAAACCGATCAATTTGTGGTTCCAGTTTATCACAAGTTAACACATGCACATTTCTAAAAATGGGGAGACATTGTTAAGAGGAATTGAAATTTTAATTTCAAGTATCTAACTTCTATTCCTTCTGATCCCAACCCTGTAGGCGACACACTTAGTAGGTGTGACCAGATAGCCATGTGGGTATTATATTGTTAGTTGTGGGGTTATGGATTTTTGTGACCTTGTTTTATCTTTGACAATAAATGTTTGCCGTCAAAGTCCCTTCTGATGGAAGGCTGAAGCTGATTTAGTGAAATCTGATGTTTTGACCAATAATACCCTAAGATTTCGTTTCTGTTTAAAGGGAAATGAAATGCATCAGCAAGAAAATGTTACAAAAATAAGGCAGGTGAAACTTGAGTCATTTGTATTGGTTGAGCACTACCATTCTTTTATGTCAAATGTTTTTAAGAGATCACGTGACCCTAAACCGTGAACATACATAAATGCTCTTCCCTAGATCTGATCTTTTATAATGCATCATCATTTAGCATCTGCCTATTGAAATGTACTACATATTCATAGTTAGGCTTTTATATAACCCAACTGCTATGGTGCATGAACCCGTTTGTTTACCGACAGCATTGACAAGCAGCACCACCCGTCCATACTTTCCACATTTTATCTCATGTTTCAGCTTGTCCTTCAGTTTTTCCCACTTTGAGTCATAGATTTTAAATGTCTGTCCAGAAATGGTAAATGTTTAAGTATACTGAGCCTTTTATCACTGGTAGTGGGGGTTGTGGGTATTTTGGGCTTCTCCGGACATGCCAGCATGCTTTACAGGTTAAGTCTGCATTATTTTTAATTGCATTATCACAATAAGAACCAGTGCTTGTGTGTAATAGGAAACCAGAGGAGATATGTGTTGTTTTTCCAGGAAACTTGCAAAATACCTTTCAAATGTTTTTCCATGTATGGGAACAATGTATTTTTAGCCTTTTAGCTCCCCCATCCCAAAGGCTTGGAAAGTAGATGCCCTTTTCCTGGTAAGTGAGGTAATCGTGCTTTAATCTAAAAAGTGCGTTAACTAGAACAAGACAAAAGCAAGCAACATGTTTTATCCCTTTCTGCACTGGCGCCACAGCTCTCAAACATTACTCTGTTGGCAAGCATGAGGTCTGTTAAGCCCCAATCTAAAGTGGAGCATACAGCAGTTTATTACAAGGCTTTCTGAAATACTTCATTCTGATTGGTCAGTCGCGCGATCATGAGATCAGTTGTTTTGGTATAGATGCTTTCAGTACAACAACCAAAAAAAAATGTTACACAAACGTAACTTCCAGTACACATCCACAAACAATATAGTATTATTTTGGATTACCAGTAGAAGAACTGTTACTTGGCTAAACTTATATGCAACAAAGTTACATGTCCCTTTAAACAAATTGTTTATTTAATGCAATTATTATACAATAAAATATTCATATAAATGAATAGGAATATAAATCAAATAACGTATACATCATTCTATTATGAGCCACAAGCCAGACCATCAACAAACACGGGCCAGTCACGTGTATCCGATGAAACGTCCATGTTAATAAATAAATCAGAAATTTGTGAAAAGTAGATATTTATTAGTAGAAAATGCCATTGATCTAGAGAGATACTATTATTCAGTAATGTTGTTTTTCTGTCTGTTAGGCCCTTGCCCGCAGCATGACATGACATGAGACAAGTTTGAATGGTTGTGTGTGTCTGTGTTTTGTTCACTCTCTGTTCCTGGGACATGCATGGTTTAAAAACATTGGACTAATGTCTCTGTTTACTCTATTCCACCATCAACAGCTGCAGTCTCTTCTCCAGCCCTTATAAACTCCTTCACATCTTAGACTAGATACACTACTAGAGAAATGTTTCTAATGTCAGACTGCAGGCTTTTTGTCACGGGTGAGAAATCTGAGGTGCAACATTAAATTACAACACAGCCGACTTTCCTGCCTGAAGTGCATTCATGCTCTCTGACGTCTTTTTTTGCACAACTCATCACATGCTATCACGGCTGTCTGAAACCGTGGCGGGAGTTTCTTTTTACCCCAGGGACCTGTTTGCCATTCAAGGGAAAGAGACTAATTAAACATGACGGGCTTTTTATTGTGTGAGCGGGCATATCGTATCATGCTGCTTGAATGATCCAGTCAGAAGGAATCTAAACCGTCACATGGGGCTTTTGCACATTTCTGCTTCTGTACGCTTGAATGTCTAGTGTTCGGCAGCAACACTGATGTGACAAGCTAGTTGAATTTAAGGTGTACTTGGTTTTTTATTATTTTATGGTAATGTTTTGTACTGTGGGATACATTCTTTTTTAATAAATGTTTATAATCATGTGCACTCACATGAGTTGTATCATTATAAAATAATAAAACATTTTATAGTGAACCTTATGTGGGATGCTACATTGATTACATGAGTGACCAGCCACATACCATATCTAGGTTGCCCATGGAATAAATATAATTATGC
The DNA here is from genome assembly GCA_026939265.1 of Oreonectes daqikongensis. Taxonomy (NCBI): domain Eukaryota; kingdom Metazoa; phylum Chordata; class Actinopteri; order Cypriniformes; family Nemacheilidae; genus Oreonectes; species Oreonectes daqikongensis. Next base: position 1,102,496 of record JAOTQM010000049.1, read on the forward strand.
TCACATTTTTAGGATTGACAGTAGAACATAAAAAAAAACACTAAGTGCACTGTCATAAATTGCTTTTAATAATGTTTCATAATCATGATAGTGTTTGTTAAGACTCACCCAGTCAAGCCTGTTTTGTGCCAACTTATTTCTGTAAAAATGGTTGTTCAATCATCTATGCAATTAAAATGTTTAATAGGGTCTTTTGACCTTTTAGAAGCAATCAATGAGAACTAAGATCGGATGTACTGGCGACACGGCAAACCCATTGACCTTCATTCTCTTCACGATCTCATTACGATCTCATCTCCCTCACCAATCATTCTCTTTTTGTTCTATTCTTTTCTTCCCTTTTGTTGCCTCAATCGATGACTACACGTTGTTCAAAGTATTAAATAAAGAATATATTATTTTTGCATTAACGTAGCAATTGTTGAAACTGGGTGAAAGATTTTTAGTTCTCAGCATGCTTTGCATGTAAGTGGTGGGGAGTGAATGCATTAGTGTATTTTTATTGTTTTATATATAGTTTGGTTTGCTTTTTGAAAATGAAACTCTTTAATCGCCTTATTTTAACGATCTGAAGGTCTGAACTATGTGTCACAGGTGCGCTTAGGGCGCAAAAACGTGCGTCGTGCCAGGTGTATGGTAGGGGCTCTAAATGTTTTTTATTGACTACTTGATGCACTTGACTACTTGATGCACTATTTTTACATGATCTCACAGAAATTTGTAACTATATTACGAGGTGGCTAATTTGTATAAATTCGTGCGATGTTAATTGTATAAAAACGTACGATTATTAGAAAAAAGCAATATGAAAGCCCCACCCCTAAATCTAACGTTACTGGGGTGAAAGCAAATCGTTCTAAAACATACGGTAAAGATTGTACGAATTCGTATGAAGTAACCACCTCGTAAAATAGTTTGATTGCGTTGGCTATTTCTAGCTAGCTGTTAATTGTAATAGATTTAGTTTCATTTTTGCTACAGACGGCAATGAGTTTGAATTTTAGAAATGGGTTTGTTTTAACATTCTGTACCAATGTGTGAAGTTGTCTCGTCCCTAACTGAACATGACTAGTTCAGCCAAACAATAACTTTTTAAGTGTGTGTGTGTTGTGTGTTGTCACTTGTTTACAGCTTCCAATTTTCCATCAAAGATGCTTTTGTCAAACCCATCACGCTTATATTTTGTGACAGCTGCCTTCTCTTCACAGATGTTTTTCAGAGGAATGATTGTATATCCTAAACCATTAATGCGATTCTTGTGACTGAATGATTCAATGATTCTCTGACAGATCTGTCCGATTCTCTACCATAACAGCTCCTTAACGTGTCATAGTGTGATGTGTTTTTCTCCCAGTTAAATCTTTTCATTTGTAAAATTGTTTTGTGAGTATAAGGATACAGTAAGTGAGAATATTAAAAAAGGCGGTTGCCAGCAGTCACGCCAGACTCCGCAGCGCTATGAGAACTGAGGGTAGTTTGTGGCCCGGCCAGTCATTACACATCCTTGGGTTTCCTCTGAAGAACTGTAATTATGATCAGCTGGCCTGTGAGGTTTTAGTCAGCAGTCAAGGCTCGAGTTGCAGCCTGTTTTCATGAAATTTTTACCTAGCCCCTCAGTTTCCCCGAATTCTCCCTGGGACAAGAACGGGCTGCATGTAATTTTCTCTGTGTGCTTCGCTTTTTGCATGAATACAAAATGATGCCTGGCTGACATATGGACCAGAGACATCAGTGAAGGCACAAAGCTGTAATTTAACCAACAGACTAAAGCTTTTAACTAGGCGCACACACATCTGAAAGAGTCTTGGTTTAATGAGACGATCAGAGGGGTATTTTACCTAAAAATGACCTGTGGGACATCTTGCTTGAAACACAATAGGAATCTTTTAGAATCTCTAGGCTAAACATTAAACAAAGCTGTGCCTTGCCCCCATTCACTTTTTTTGTATAGAAAACATCGTTCTGCTTGATTCTTTTAGAAATTATTTCCTTCACACAAGAATGTCATGCAATTAATAAACAAATATTATAGTATTTTTATAGTGTTTTCATGAAAACTGATAACTCTGAATATGCATTTAGAAAGTATGAAGCCCACATCCAAGTCTTATGCATTTCTGGATGGTTTTTTTTCTTATCTCCACCTGTGACCTGATTGTGCCAGTGTGGAGCAGTGCATGTCAGACCTCTGCTTCCCCTCACACCTCAGAGACCTGAATTCAGGCAAACACACGGGAGAGCTCAAGTCTACGCAATTGTCTTATTGAATGTTTTTTGCAACTTCTCACGGTCTTGTTTAGCTCTACAAACCTTTAGCTCCCTTTTCCTGTTTGTCATCCTAAAGCATGTTCTTAACAATTCAAAACAAGCTCAGAGAATAAAAAGAATTGCACTGCAGAAAATTTGCGTTCTCCGTTTCTCAGTCGAAACTACAGTGGCATCTGATAGCCGCAGCTGCACTAGAACAACAGCTCTGTTCTTTCAGCGCTGAAGCAAATCGCATTCCTTTATACAGGCATAATATGAAAACATACCATTAAAGGATTTATCATCACAGCTTGGCATTTTACTCGCAGTGTAGCGGCATGTTTGTGAAAGATGACCCACCTGCACTGAACTGCAGGGGTGGTGTGGTGGAAAAAAATCAGCTGTGGTGATTTCACATAAAAACAAAAAACAAATAAAAAAAAACATTAAGCAGATGCATAAAATATTGTTACAGGTGACTACTAGTACCTGGAAGTTACAACAGCGTTTTGAACATTGTTCATTTTGAAAAGTCCTTAGTTTAGGTTGAGCGATACTGGATATGCCAAGGCTGTTATGTGGTCAGAATAACCATAAGAGATTAGTTTAGTGTTTTTAAGATAGATTGGTCTGTATATCCCATGAATGGATTTTCTTTTTTTGATAAATGCCTACTACTGCTATGTCAGACATTTATGATGTTTGATGTTAGTGCATCTTGTAAAGATACATTTTTTGTGTGTGTCTGTCCCCTTAAATTTAAGCAGTAGCCCTGTTGTGTGTGTTTGCTGTGGTTGTTTTAAGTGACCTATTTTTTTGTCAGATATGGTGACCCATACCCGAAATGTGACCTCTGCATTTAACCCAACCAGTGAATAGTGAACACACACACTTCAAGTCGTGAACACACATACACCGGGGCAGTGGGCAGCTAACACTGCAGCGCCCGGGGAGCAAACGGGGGTAAGGTGCCTTGCTCAAGGGCACGTCAGTTGTTACCTGCCGGTACTGAGAATCGAACCAGCAACCTTCTGGTTACGAGTCCGACTCTCTAACCATTAGGCCACAACTGCCCTTATCATGTGTAACTGAGATTATTAATGTAGGCTATAACTTGCATTGGAATTTTTGTTGGCTTTGAAACTCCTTCCCTGTCTTTCATCATCTTCCTCATCTATCAACATCATGTCATTCTAACTAAAAAGAAAAGAATTTGCAGAGTTCTCAAGTTTTTTGACATTTGTTTCCTCAGGGGTACTACTTTAAGACAACTGGAATGTTTTGTGTATTGTGTATTGTGCACTGTACACCGTCACCAAACGCTCGTGGTTTGACCGTTTTGCACGGATCCATTAGCCCGTAGTGATGAATGCCATAGCTACACATTGGCTCAAAATATCCTGCCTGCAGAACAGACTTTCCATGAGCAAAGATTTCTAATTGTGCACTTCCAGGACTCCTTTGCTAGCCAAGCACCTGCCATTGTCATTAAGATGAATAGATGTGCTAATGGATACGATTTTATAGACCTCTCTGTGCTATACATTATTATATCATTTTAGCACAGCCAGAACTCCGTCCAATCCTCATGCAGCACTAAAAAGATTCATTTGATCATTTTGATTTTAAGAATTCAGCATATTCGTATGCGTTTATCTAGTAGGCAGTACAGTATATCAGATGCACTCTAGTTCTCTTCTTACGTCCTTTTCTCTCCAGCCTCCCAAGGTCTCGTATTTCCTCACGGGCAGTTAAAGATGAGTGGGCTGCTCGAGTGATGGCCAGGTTGCCTGTTAATGCTCCTGCCACTCGGGCACCTCACTTGGACGTTTTATTGGAAAATTGGAAACAGTGGGTAGGCTGATAGAATAATGCTGTGTAGATGCCTTCATTGAGCATGTCTTTTAGTCCGGGCCTTGGTATCCATGGTTACAGGCTCCTCTGCTTGCAGAAGACCCTGAGGAGTCATGGCTGTTTGATTTACCCAGAGAAGAGCAGCCTGGAGCACAAATGCCTTGTAATAAATATCAGATTGGATTTGTGTACGCTGGAAATGTGTTTAAGGAATCAGCGAGGTTTATGTTGAGTTTGAGGCATTTAAAGAGACAGCCTAATATTCAGAGAGGTAATAATATTTTTGTCAACATTTAGGATGTAACTTCCTCAGCAGTTTGTGGAGCCTTTATTGTGAAATTGGATATACTTGCCTTAAAATACCTCGGGTACAGCAAAAAAAGTGAGTTAAATGAGTTTCAAAAGAGACGTATCATGTTGTCTTCACATTGTACTGTTTGCGGCAGTATCACATTTGTTTCTGTAAGCCTGTGTGAACTTTTAAACTTCCTCATAAATGTGAAGGATATGGCCAACAATTACTTTTTAATGATTCTAAATTAACTACAGTGAAATTTGACTATGACTTTATTGCTCTGCCACTTTGCCATCCAGCTAGATACTTGGAGACAAGGCTTTTTTCTTTATGGGTGGAAATCAGCAGGGACCTGGCAATGTGTTGTATTGATATGGGGGTCATGATATGTTGAAAATGATCATGTTTCTTAGCTCAAGGTCTTGCGTTCGATTTGCAGTGAACACGCAAATACATCATAATACATGGTGAAATTGGATTGGCTAAAAGTGTCCGCTAAGTGCATAGACGTTGAGCTCCAGTTTGGCTTGTTTTACATAATTCATCTGCCTATGAGATTGACAGTTACGTTGTCTTTGACTTCTGTACATTTTATCTTGCTTGATTCAGTTATTTATTCTATGTAAATGCTGGTTCCATTGCAAATCGATTTACATGCACATGTGTATTGTGTTTGAAAGCATGTTTGCAGGCTTTTCATGGAAAGGAGCTGCTGTCAGCTGGTTTCCAGCGAGCTCTGCCCAGTGCTGAGGCATCAGAAACGCATTCAGATTGACGTTCACTGGCAGCTTCATGTAGCATTTGTCTGTAATTTAAGCGTGGCAGAAGTAATAGCTCCTCTAATGATAAATGAAATGGAATTTGGCATTTTGGCATTTATATGCAGTTTGGCTTTAATAAGGTTTTTAAATTAATTTATCCCATTTAAAGCTGCTACAGACTAGAGATATGCACAGGGACATGTTTAGACAATTTGCATTTATGCATTACATTTACATTTATGCATTTGACAGATGCTTTTATCCAAACCTACTCACAATTATACATTTGTTTTAAATATGTGCAATCCCTGGGATCAATCCCTTGGCATTGCTAGCACCATGCTCTAACCACTGAGCTATGTATTAAGGTAAAAAAAATCACTTTTTTTGTCTTAAGACCCTACATTCATCCACATCCATTCAGCTGTTCGTAGAGAAAAAATATTGTGTCCTGTTGTGTTTTACATCTCTATTACAAATGCCGTGTAATGTAGGACTACAAAGTCATCTCAGTGTAACTTTATTTAGCTTTTTGGCTGCATGACTGCTTTCATTGCACAGATGCCCTTTAAAAAGCCGCTAAACAAACACTGCAAATGAGCTGGGTGTTACCATTTAGCACATGCTTTTCATCCAAATTGACTTACAGTGCTTCCTGGGGATGCCTTCCTTTAGAAACCTCAAGTCAGTTGCTTTGCTCAAGAACACAACTGAGATGGAAGCCGAACTGTTACTGAAATCACAATCCTGCATTGAGCCTGTGCTGCTTGAGGATCAAACGAAAAACCTTTTTTCCTTTTTTATTTATTGGCTTGCATCAGCGTTCGTGTAACATTTAATAATTCAGTCCTGGGAATCATGTAGAATTCCAACTTGAGTCAGTAGAAGTTCTGCAAGGACACTTGATTGTTCCACAGTGGAGACTTTCACTAACATTTTGTCGTACTTTCTGTTCCGAACTTTTAAGTGACTTCACAGTTGGCAAGAGAAGAGGTTTTGAATCCCAAGCAAGACAAGTTGTGCGAATCGCTCGGGATAGACCGACTTAACATACATCAGCACAGGGGTTTTAGATACTTAACTGGGGTCTTATGTTCTTGTAGGATTTGCGTGTGGAAAAATGAGGCACACTTGACAAGAGCTGGTCAAGTCTCGCTGCTCGGAGTGCAAACTGGGTGGTTGATCCCTCGGCAGGTAATTGCAGTAATTCTGTGATGGTGGGTTTGATTAGCTGTCTGTGGGTGGGTGAATGGACATTTTGACTCTTCAAAGCCTCTGTGTTCTGGCCAGGTGCTCTTTGTTAGTAAAACCAGCCCTGGGCAACATGCTAATGGTGTTCCCTCATTCCATCAGTGAGAAAACAAGGTCATTTAGCTGTGTTTGACTTTGTGCACCTATGCATAGTCATCCTGTTATTAACACTAAATGACTGTAAATAAATGCAATTTGCTCTACTAGCAGCCTTTTAGTTAAAAGTCAAATTTATTTTGCGAAACTGTAAAGTGCAATATTTTACTGCATTTGCTTGAGGGGTTAGACCTCCTCCTTGGGTTTTATTGTCTTTAGAGCCTCCACACCCAGTGTAATGTTGTAAATGCAGTACAATGTAATCATTACATCTCACAGCCAACTTTCAGGCAGTGTGCAGAGGGGCTGGATCGGTTTTGATAAACATTAAACCATGTCTTGTGCCAAGGATGCACTTTTTAGAAATAAGAGTTTCACATTCTGTTCCAATCTAACGTACAGGTAATAAAAACATAACACGCTTGGATGAAACACCCAGGCACTGACAAGAAGTGGATGATCTGTCAAAGGACTATAATTATAAAAATAAATATAGCCTAGTTTGGATTATGAGGTAATGTAGCTAATCTCAAAACCTCTCCAGTCTGTTTGAAAGTGTTTGGAGCGAGCTGGTTTTGATATTGACTGTCAACAATAGGCCTCTCTTAAAGCTTGCCTTCATGAAATTGACTTTTAAGGTTCAGTTACTTATAAACATTACATTTGACTTTCCATATTGATTGCCTTTTAATAAGTTATGCCAGCCTGTGGCTTGTATTCAGCATCCTTGCAATGCAGCCTTTTACTTTGCTATAGTAGGACAGTTTTTACAGAAACATGTACTGTAGTATTACTTTAAGAGATAGACAATACAAATTCTGTCATTTATTCAGCCTTATGTGGTTGTAAACCTGCACATGACTCTTTCTTCTGTGGAACACACAAAAAGATATTTTGAGAAATGTCTCAGTGGCTTTGTGTCCATACAATGGATGTCAATTAGGAGCCAACATCATCTTTCGTGTTTTGCAGAAGAAAGTCATACAGGTTTGGAATGGCATGACGGTGAATAATGATGAAAGAATTTTCATCTTTGAGTGTACTGTCTCTTTAAACTTGAAGCTCATGATAGGTCGGTCTTGAAGGTTTAGTTTTACATTCTAACCCCTACTGTCATCTTGGTTATGGATGTACTATATTTCCATAAAAAAGGTTTTTAGTAAACTGTGTATTTAATTAGTTGATTGTATTGCTATATTGTTTATGTAATAACATGGATTATGATAACTATAATAATTATTTTATATCCTGGAAATAATATTTAAACGATTGTTTTTTAAGGGTTATTTTGATAAAAAAATTTTCAAGTATTTATTTTATTTTTGCAGATACATCTATCAATAGACTGATCATTGGGTTGGTTTGTTATGAAATGTCCTGTTGCTAAACAGACACCCACTGCACTGTACTGCCATAAAGTAGGGGTAGTCTGTGGCCAACTATCAGTGTCATCAGTATGCTTTTAATTTCCTTAACATTTTCTCAAAACATGGAGAAAATATATGTAAAAAAAAAACCGTACTAAATCAAATTACATTCAGCTGTCACGTCTTCAGCGACAGATTCCCATCACTAATCTAACTGAATCTTTAATTAAGCTCCGTTTCACCTGCTTTGAGTCCGATTCAAGGCTGTGACTCATTTTATTCTCCAGTTCCCAGCATGACTCTGGGTTTCTTGTGTCTGGCTTGAATAATTGTCTCTGTAGACAGGTGAGGGGTTGAACCCTTCTTGAGTTATTCCATCTGTGGGGAGTTGAGAGCCATGCGATGTCAGCTGGTAACTGGCAGTCAGATCACGCTCAGTCACACACGCTCAGACACATGATGGAGCTGCACAGCTGGACAGAAGAAACCAGCGCAAATTCTTAGGCCTCAAAAACAACAGTTTATGTCTGGAGCTCAGACTTCGCAGGATTGCTCAAGCAGTCGAATGTGTTTTGGATTTGCCGATCTTACTGTTGCAAATATTTGCATTCTAATATTACATTCGTTTGTGTTGAAGTGTGCCTTGTTTGAAAGAAGAAATTTCTTTTGTTCCCTAAATTTAAAAGCACAAATATGAACGGGCTATGAAATGTGGCTACATGGTGCATATGGTGTGTGATTTTATGCCATCCTGTACAAACACAAAAGTCATACTGCAACAGATTTTTGTTTTCTGTGACAGTGTTATACTTATACCACCCAGTCCTAAAAGCACAATAAATTAGTTCACACTTGTGTTGTCAGTAAATTTCCCCTCCCAGTATTCAGCCACTGAAGTAATGCACAGATGTTAAATCTAGTATGTTATAATGTAAATTAAAGATGGCTGTTAATTGTTTCACTGTGTTCTCTACTTGGCAGCACATTGTAGCTTTAATGAGATTTTTTTCTAAAGGTGTCAGGCAGCGTTCATGGTCGAAGCGTTTTTTAACGCATCGAACGGTTAGCCCTTGCATATGGGCCTGTCAAAGTGACGTCGTGCATTGAGCTGTGATGAAAAATGTTTTTGATTTGTTTTGACACCCGGCCATAGATTGCAAGAGTCTGAGCGTCGCCTCTGTTGTAACACAACTCTGTGGAAACTCATTTGTTCCACTCTGTAGAACACAGTAATGAAGGGATTGCATAGTGCTTATATTTTGTGCCGAGGTGAATTGAATCTTGTTCACGTTCATGGCAGATGATGATGACGGCGGTCGCGAAAACATTACTAACAGAGTAGCCACCCTCTCCATCATTTCTGCCTACAGATTAGAACGCTCTTATATTTATGGTGTTTTGTCTCTTTCCTTCATTTATAAAATTGAAAGTACTTTAAAAGTGACCTTGTTTCAGCTTCTCTTAAGATGGTTTATTTAAACTTCAGTTTGAAGAGGGTGCAAGAAAACATGTTGTTTTTGGGCACACTCCAAATGCCATTTTTCAAAAATTGGACCAGAAATCGTGTAGCTTCTATCTGAAGAGAGTTTAATATAAAAAAAAAGTTGATTTGAGAACTTAATGTAATATTTGTATTTTTTATTTAAGCCAAGTGCACACTACACAAACCTGTAACCTTTTAATGTTTTGAGTTGGTGACTAGTCTGTAACTGTTGGTTACTGACCAAAAACCAAACATTGTATCAGCGAGAGGGCTCAAAAGAGCGACGCATTCGGACGCATGAGTAAAATAAATAAATAAACATAAAGCTGCTCCCTATGTTTCCTCAAACACAGTTGCATCTATATATTCTACTCATTTTTCTCTTCTTACTCCTGTTCTATGCAAATCGGTGCAGAAAGGAATGCAGGCTCTTCCTTGGAGCTGTTTTGTTATAGAAATACATTCCTGTTGCTGTGGTGTGAGATTTTGTGAGAACGGGTTCGGTTATCAGAGCTATGGTCGTTTGGTACACCTTTTTTTTTTGAAAACTAAGCTTTATTCTCTCCGTATATCATTGCCTGAAGCTCATAATAGGACATGGGCTGTAGAAGACCAGCTGCTGTGCGGGAGCTCCATAAAGATTGGCTGGACGTTCCTCTACGCTCAGCGTTCTCTCACACCTGCGCCCTCTCTCTCCACTGGCCTCAGATGCAGAATTCCAGAACAGCCAAAAATGCTAGCATTGGTCAAACTGTTGTTCCAAAATTGAATCAACTTATTGACTATATTCATTATTAAATACTGTTGTAAAAGTGTGGTTGTGATCCTTGGTCGTGTGTTGTACTAGTCTTGTCTTGCTAGCGGATTCTGCTTTTTCAGACTTCACATTTATTTACTGCTGACCTTGGCTCTGAGGGTCGGCTCTGAATTATTACTAGTACTATATGTTGTTCGTGCTTTAGTCAATGGTCAGTGGCGGTTTCATACTCTTGCTCCTGGCCTTGACGTGATTTTCAGAATACTCACATTTTCCAACACCTGTTGTCAAGGTAGATGCCTCCTGTAGATTGGCTAATCTTTACCAGTGTTCTGTTGGATCAGGGCTGTGGTATGCTCTTGTTTTGTGGGAATACGCTTTGCGCAATTTTTAGTATTGGCAACTATCAAAGTGCCAATATTTTAGTAGTCCATACCAACACCTTCACTGTTTGCAGTTCTTTTACTGTAAAGAGTTTGCTGAACAGACTCTGCTGTTTAACATGTAGTAGTATTTTAATTAATGGCATATAATAATAAAGATTCCATTAGATTAAATTGTTAATAATTCTTAAGTGTTCGCTATCTTGTTTTGTTAAAAATGTGTTTAACAAAACAAGTAATGTATTTAAAAATGCAAAAACAATGATTTACATGATTTGTGCAACAGAAATAATGAGTAACTTAACCATAAGAGGATGTTTTATTTGATATTTTTTGTTCGTCAACCTGGTCGCAAAGTACACTTCGATCTCTATAGATAGTCATAGCAACAACATAAACAAACGTTACTGTGCATACGCGCTTTTGTGGCCCAAATGTAGCTTCCTGTACATGTCCCTGCAGATTATTTCTGATACACAAATTTAATGAAATATAAATGATTATTTTATTAGCCATTAGCCAGACCGATCAACAAACACAGACTGTTAAGTTAACTTCGGGCCAGACGCGAGCGTCCGATGAAACCATCTATAGTAGACTAATCTTGATAATTAGTACTTGATAGATGTGGTCATAACAAAAACAATTGCTGTCATTTTGTTTTATTCAAAAGTCAATCATTTTATCCGTCATTGTCAGTCGTGTTCAGTTATCTAGCCTAAGTCCGTTCTCTGAAAGCAGATTATTGCTGTCATTTGTTTTTATAACGATTGCTGTGGAGAGAGATTTCTTTGTAGCACCTCGGTTGATTTAAGGTTCCCTGATATCTTCTGCTGGATTTGCTCTGAAAGCAAATGAATGGTTTTGATCAAACTCACAAGGCAGAAAGAGATCCAACAAAACATGAGTTCCTGCTCGTGAGGTCCATGGTTACTATAGCAACAAGGCCCCAAATGATGGGCTTTTTATATTCAAATTAAATTAAGAGTAAATTCGATTTTTTTTTTTAGGTATGATGGTACTTCTCTCCATTTTATTGGACCTAAAAATGTCCTCTGTCCTTTTAGTTTTTGCATTAAGTAAAAAAGATAACAGACTTGGTATGCATTTTTTGCTTTATGAATTGTACTATAGTACCAGACGCAGTATGATATTAGCACCACTGACTTACAGCATCTGCCATAACTGCTTTCTCAATACCGGTTACTATAGCAAATTGTGTGATTTGTTCATTCTCCCCTGATGCTGCTGCACACAATACACTTTAACATTCAGGATCTTTTTTCTCTTTTTTTTTGGCAGGATGACTGGAGTGGCATTAATTCAAACAGAATACAATCACATAGCAATGCAGATGACAAAGCTCACAGCCTAGAGACCCTTCCTCCAGGTAAGTGCCAAGCTGACACACTCCTCAGCTCAGATCAGGATTAACTTGCTCTAATAATTCACATGTTTTTTTGATCTCAGATGAATAATGGAGTGTTTTTTTATTCAAACCCCCAAAGAGAAATTTCAATGAACAATGTACTCAAAACAGGGCCTTGGATTTTCTTCTAAATAGTGTGTAGGGTTATATATTTACAGGGAAAATAGGTGTAGATATCACTCCTCAAGCATCTAAAGATGCGCTAGTGATTTGAGAGTGATTTCTTCAAATATTATGTCTTGTGTACACAGGGTAAAAACTGTATATGAGAGCAAGTCTGATAATCATGTTTCCACAATAAGTTTGCACTTATTTATTTAGGTAGTTTGTACACATTATACAATTTACTTATTAAAAAAAATAATGTGCAAGGCTGTACAGTGATCCAATTTAACTGGGCTGCTTATATATTAACCTATTATTTTAAAAACTTTTTGCATTTTAAAGCAGTATTGTTGTAGAGATGTTGTAGAATGCATTATTTATTATGCTGGTTAGTTTCTATGAGGTTTGATGTCCACTGAGAACTTTTCTCCTGGGCTCAGTTAGGGAATTAACAATAGTTGCTTGTCCCGCTGTTACTGTCACCAAGCAGATTTACACAAAACAAAAGAATTCTAGTCCTGAATGAAATTTAACTTGGCTGTTTCCTAAAAGATTTGATTTCTGTAGCTGATGGCGCTTGCACATTACGTTACATGTTTTCAATTCTATGCATAACAACTGTTCATAGACCATTTCATTTTTCCTGAATTTACTATTTCTAGTAAATGTATTTAGGTAAAATTATTATTCTTGTTTTATTCTGTAAAGTACTAACAACATTTTTCTCAAATCTCAAACAAAAATATTGTTTCTATTTGTATGTATTTGCAGAAAGAGAAAACTGGAGAAACGGGTCAAAATAACAGAAAAGATGCTTTGACCTCAAATACTGCAAAAAAATTTTTATCTCAGTTTTCTTGTATCTTGTCATGCTGTAAGTCTTTCACATTGCTGTTGGATGACTTTGTCACTCCTGAGGTTTGATTTTGTTGAAATTCAACAGACACTGGACTGGAATGGCCACAATGCATTTAGAAATGCATTTGGAAATGGTCTCTTAATTTTATCCACGGCTGTATTATCGTCATAATATATGGGTGCATTTCTAAGTTTGTTCATAATGAATAAGACATTATAATATGCTGAAAAAATAGCATACGAAAAGCATATTTCTGCATAACCAGAATTCGTTGGACATCTTAATTGCGTATGAGTCATCAACTCCACATTCGTTTCTCCAGATATGAAGGACCCTCAAATCATGATCGCACATATTTAATTAGAATAATCAAGTGCTTCTTGTTTGCTGCCGCAGTTCAGATTTTTTAGTAAAATGTGAATTAAATTTCACAACCAAGCACTACAGCATGCGCTCATTTAGCAGAAAATAAAGATATAGATCATGTCAGTGTGTAGTGCTTTGACCTGGGAAGCTACAACGTTAACATTTTAACGTGTGTGTGTGTGTGTGGCGTACACTTTGTCGAAAATCTAGCAGTGTCAAGTGAAGTGTGGAGGTCACCGCTGAGACGATCTGTTCTCCTATAAGCAGCTAATTAGTCTGATGACAGCCCCCTGCAGTCCTCTGCCACGGGTCGAGCTATCGACGTCGCAAGGAGAGATTGTGTTTTTGTGGGGTGCTCATAAGCTTTCAGCAAATGTTGGCCATTGTAATGGCAGATTTTGATGCGCCGAGGTTCTGTTTGACCCGAAGCACCAGAACTTTGAAATAAGCATGGAGGAGCAAGATGACCTTTTTCCTAATCGTTCTCTCACAGCTATTGCAGACAGAGAACTTTATTTCTGTTGCGTGACCGTAAGCAACGTGACTGACACATTTTGGTGGGTTGGTGCATTGCAGCTCAGTGTAATTAACCTCAGCTTTATTACATGTAGTTTCCTTATTTACATACAGCTTCCTGAAGGTCCACATTCACCTCATCTGGGAGAGAGAGAGAGGGACATGCAAGCACTGCTTCTGCTGAATTTACACTCTGAAAGATGTATTTTAAATACATCTTTCAGACTGTAAATTCAACCTGCCTGACAGTTATAGAGCTTAGGTATGAATTTAGGTATGAATTTAGGTAATTTAGCAAATATGAGTATATCTTGAATTTACACCAAAATACCAAAGGGAATGTTTTCAAATAGCATAATAAGAATACTTTACAATAAAAACAGTGCTTTTTTAAATAATCGATTATTTGTTTTTATGCATCCATGTAGTATTTATTCATTTTAGCATTGCGATGCTTTTTCAAAACAATCATATGCAACAATAATATAATAAATATATTCATATTTGATTTTAAGAGACTTTCAATCTGTATAACAAAAATATTTATTTATGAAAAACATTACCTTTCCTTGCTTTAACTCCTTAAAAGTATAGATACTGTGTATCTAGTATGTATGTAGTAATTTACAGTAAAAGTGAGTTTGATATTTGTGACGTTGTTTATAAGGGAAAACATGTCATTACATTTAAGATCAAATTCTGATTTGTCAATGTAATCTAGTTAATAAATAATTTTATTGTTGTTTAAGTGATTAAGATGAACATGTAGCTGTTCTTTGTTGTACCCATCCATTTTTAAAACATTGTCTCATGTTCATTACAGTGGCCTCTGCATCTCTGTTAGCGTTCTGCTGGATGGCTGACATCAGAGCTCTATAACTGTCATGCGAATTGTCCTAATTATAATGCAGAAGACGTCTGCCCGAGCCCCGCTAGATTAATTGCTTATAGTCTTTTGTAATGATAGATAACATAATCGAATTCTGCCACATGTTTCTGAGGTCTAAGTATCATCCCAACCATCTCTGCTGTTTAACTCAATGACAAGCGTCTGTTAGCTGCGACTGCCGCCGTGTCATTGTGAAGCGTGAGTGACATCGTAATAGAAAATAGTCATTTTCTTACAGAGAAGAGCTGAGCTTGTGGTTAGGGATTCTCAAGAAGTGCTTGATGCATTGACTCCATTTGGCATATATCCTCATATATTGTTGTTTGGCAAAGGTCCACTGTGTTAGATTCACCTAAAACGTTATGAACAGAAGATCTACAGTCAGCTACTTTCACATATTTTTGGGCAACTGGGCTTTTGTAAAATAGTGATCGACAGTGATGCATCTGAGGTTTTTATAGCTCAGAAACATTAGTCATTTAAAGAGCGCACTATGCCTTTATTATTAAAAATCTTTTTTGCAAATATGAGATGTTGAAAATACTGACTGCAGATTGACCGGAATTGTTAAGATGGAAGTTAGACTAACTACACTGTTCAGAATCCTTTATTTGATTGTTAAATAAGTTCAAATCAGACGTTTCCTAGTGAAAACACCAGCAGTTTATTCCATTTGAGAGAGATTTGAGATGCCCTCTGATGTCCTGTGTTTAAAGGTTTGTTTGTGATGTTTTACAGGAAAGGTTAGGTGGCAGGAATTTGATCAGGATCTGTACGTGGGAGCGACCGTTGTGAGGCCGGGGCAGGATCCCTACGCCCGCAACAAGTTCAACCAGGTTGAGAGTGACAAACTCCGAATGGACCGCAGTATCCCTGACACAAGACATGACCAGTAAGACCCTACTTTTTTGGCTTTCAGTGTCTCAACCTTCAGATTATGTCTGCGTTGTGCTGACATACTTCACACAAAACCTAATTATTTGATTAATTGGTTATTGAAGACTCGATTAATCAGTTGGTTCTTTAGACCATTTTGCAAGAGAACACTTTTCCAGAAGCACTTCCTGCTTCACTACACAAATTGTGGACCAAAATACATCCAACAGAACGTTTAGAAACCTGAAACAGCAAGCACTTCTGGACCAGTTTTGTTTATGTTTTGTTACGTCTGTTAAATTGCTACGGATTGCTCCACCTGTATAGTAAAAGCTTTTCTTTACATCTGAAGTTTGTAATGTCAAAACACTTTTTCTTATCTCGGCATAATATCAGAAGAAAACTAAGCATTTTGCAGCTTGATTCCCAAGAGAAGTGTAAACTCTGTGGCACTATCAAAACAGCTCTGAGCACAGTTCAGCTTTAAGGGTGAACGTTTTTTTCCATGTTACATAATGTTTGTCCTCGGTTTTAATGTTTTCTCCATTGCCTAATAGAATCTGATAAGTTGAAAAAACATGAGTTTCAGTGCTTTTACTGCTTCTTAAAAATCGGAAATGAATGTTAGTGATGCAGATGAATATTTGGTTGTTTTTATTACAAAGGGAGGCCTGTCATTTAATGGGAAATGCTTACCCGGAACAAAGATAAAGAAATGTGCAAACTTCCTCCCAAATCAGCAAAACTCATTTTCATTCATCTTTCTCATTGTTTTCTCAGGTTGGCACAGTAACATTTGTATTCAGGGCTTAAATGATGTCAAGCTAACATTCACAATACTGAACCATCAGATGCACAGTAATGTCTTTGAGCATGCAGGTTAATGTGTACAATCTATCAGAATACTTACTGCCTCATTGGTGCAATAAGTCGCGCTGTTAGCGTCATGTGCTGTATCAGTTACACATGTGTTGAAGTCAAGGGTAAAATCTTTTATTCCAGTTTGGACGTTTGATTGAACATCATATTTGCCGGTGACAATAATAGGAATCTGTCCTTACATAACTATGTCTTCAGAGGTGTATAAAGGTTTGTTATGTTTTTATTACCTTAGAATGAGATATTTCTGTCTACATACACCGCGGGTCACCTTACATGGAATTCGCCATCATGTTTCTACAGTAGCCCTAAATGGACAAACTCTCTTTTGTCAAAGAAGAGAAAACGTGACGCTATGTAAGTCCTGTGTCAGCCACCGTAGTGCTTCGAAAGGGAGGGGTGAGCAGTGAAGTGAGCCGTTTGTTGCAATTCGCAACCTCACTGCTGGATGATGCTAAATTTCATACACTGGACCTTTAATAATATGTAAAGTGATCTGAATATTTTTTCAAATTTATTCAAAAATTTGCGGATTATTAAACTGATCATATCATTAATGATAATTTTTTAAACATTTTTGTAATTGTTGGAAAATGATTGTACAAAAGAGCATCATTTAAATAGTGCTCAAATGTTTTTTTAAAGATCTGGTCAGTTCAATATTGAAATTATCAAGCATGTGTGTCTGGATATGGAAAGATATATATATGGATGTTTAATTGTTAGAATCAAATGAACTCTGAAGGGTGGAAATGGTCAAAAAAGCATGAAACAGCTTTTTCCTAAAGAAAAAGTGAAAAAATATTTAAAGGCAACATGTAGCCTTGCACCAGACATTTATTTACACAAGTCTATCTCTCTTGTGCAGTTTGAATCTGGCTTGATCCTTGAATTTCAAAATGCTTTAGAACCCTGAGAAATGTTATCTGGCCCCTGGACGTAACACCATTAGAGCTACACTTAGCCGACACGTATCATATTGACTGCATGAGAAAACGAGGTTTCCATCAAACACACGTGTTATGATGTCCTGAGATTATGATTCAGAGAGACATGATTTCACACAAACACTTGGAACTGCACAAGAAACACGTTTCATCAGTTGTACTCGTCTTGCAGGATTGATGTAAATCAATGATGTAAAAAAGAAACGAACCGAAATTGGTCCTGCAGCCGCAAAAAAAAAGGTTTACTTGTGAGAAAAATGTTTATTTTTTGTTTGTCAGATTGCCATTTTTAGTTTTAATTATATGTTCCAGGAGTAGCTTATATAACATTTGTGGGATTCATTGGTCTATTAAAGGATTTATGGTGAAACAGCATTGAAAAACTGTAATAATAAGTTAATCCATATACAAACCAAACACATTCTCGCCATTTTTTCAGGAGTTTAAATATTGTCAGGCATTTTAGAAATCTCATTGGTTTTTACTGTAAGTGATGACAGCATGTGAAATGTTGACTCTTTTATGATGGGGGACGCAATGACATTTTGTAGATGCCAAGTTGATCATCCAGATGTTTGCATATCTATGGTGTAAAGAGCCATAGTAGACATGCAGATGTTTTTGTCGTTTCCATTGCTAGGTCTTGCAATGCAGGGCTGGGCCCCAACAACTGATTTACTGTTGACATGCAGGAAGGCTTGTCAAGGAGCAGGGCAGCCCTGATGTCGCTTTTCCATCCGACATAAACAGGCTGCTTGGGAGATGCTCTCCTCTTAGGAAATCACCCTCCCATTGCAGAGGGATGAGCTTGGCCCCTGTTAAGAAAACATTTAAAAATAGTCTTTTTGATGAAAGCAGAAAAAGATGTGTAGTGATTTTGCAGTGACAGAAAGGAATGTTTATTGATGGCGTGACTGAAAGTCATTGCACATGCATGTAAACAACACAGTCATTTCAAAGTTCCTGACCTTAAGGCATCCATTTCCCACCTAGAGATGTGAAAGTACAGTTTGTGAACTGGATGTTTGTTTCTGTTAAAAAAAGCCAGGCCTGATTTCAGGAATTCACATACTGTGTGATCTTTGACCTGAACATTATGTCTTAAGCTGGTTTGCGACGTAAACAACTTCAGCAACGGACCAAAAATGTTGAGATTAATATTTAATTATTCTTCATTATATTTGTTTTATATTATATATTTTTCAGCTTTATTCTAAGGTGCTACACTCAATAGCCATTATTAGCAATAGTAATCCTGCAACAGGTTTTTTCTGTACATCTGTTCATCTTTTCTTTCATCGTCCTCTTGAACATGACCTTTTTAAGCCTGGCATTTTCAAAATCGCTCTAAAGCGTCTGCGCGCAGACCTTTTCTCGCAGAAGAACCTCTGTGTGCATGGGCCTGTGTCTGCTTGGCTTTTGGGAATATCACACAGTTCTGCCAAGCACTGCAACTGCCCGAATGATCATCAAGTCATCCACTCATAAGCAAACATTTACATACTCTTGTATGACCACTACCAAACAGACAGATGTGTGTACATATACAAATTAGTTAAAATGTCCATTATAATGGTGCATGTCATGATGAGTATAAACGTGATCTGTGTAGATAGCTATGTATATAGGCTGATAAAAATTCATAGTTCAATATGAATTTATGCTTTAAGTTAAACCAGTAGTTTACAATTTAGTTAGTATTTTATTTCAATCATCAAGCAACTAATTCTACAATATTGTTGTATTGTAAATTGTTACAATAATGTTTATAATATCTATATTTATTTAAGTTTTATGTTATAATGCATTGCTCTATGAAGAATAGCACCAGTATTACAGTGTAAATCATGTTTGTGTCACTTGTTACTACTCACCGTTGTCCAACTTTTATTAATAGCCCAGAACATTTATTGACACATTGGCTTCATGTCATAAAATCACGTCAGCTGGATATCTGTTTTAGTCATTTGGCAGGGGGTGTTTCTGGCACGGCTCTTAAATGTTGTTGACATCCCCTATAGGGTGGTTCATGTGATTTGTTTGGACAAAATTCAGATTATAAATGGATGTGTGTTTGGCATCGTAGCATGTGACTGAACTGCGCAAGAACAAGATGTTTAGATCATATCGCAAACTTTTCTTCTCATATCTGGCCTGAGGTGGATTATGGTTTAGCCGTTTCACGTTCATTATGAACACAATTGATTGTTTACAAATATTGTCTGTTATTAAAGGCAGTTGGACACAAAAGGAAACTCTGAGGTCCAAACTGGGGTTGTGGGATGAGCTAGGGCAGTTAAAAAACAAGCAGGAATACAGCTCAACGTTTTCCTTTTTTGGGACTGTCTGTTGGAGAATGGCACTTGCAAGGGCAAGGTTTCGAGTTTAATTCCCAGGATGAACCAAAATGTATACATTTAATGCAGTCTAAGTCCCTTTGGATATGTGTTTGCAAATGCATGCGTGTGAATGTAAAACCTGTCGTTTGATGAAGCAAACACGCTTGCATTGTGTTTTTCTCCATGTCCTTGTGACTCAGAATCAGTATATTCGATTTGAAATGTTCTTTGACACAGTATAAACACTCAGGCAGGCTCTAAACCTATATAGACGATGCCTCAGAAAGCCTTAGCCAGCCATTACGGAGGAGAGCAGACAGAAAAGGCTCATTGTATGACTAAATGGACCACCAAGAGGCATTCACTAAAGTACTAGGATGGAAACTGGGAAAAAATAGCCTATATTTAAGTCTTCTATCATATTAGATCGTTTAATGGATTTTGCAGTCTTACAGGCATTGAACACGGGATACGCAATAGCCTGTTCATCTCAATACATGTCCTGAAGTGAGTGCCTTGATATTGAGTTTCCAATATAATGTTAATGGCTAGTTTCTCTGTAGTGTGCCCAAAAACACGTCCAGTCATTCTGAAAGTCATGGGCGATGTTCCGGTCTCTGGGTTTGACATTGGTACACTGCTTTGGTTTGACTCCTCTGCTGTGTTTCATCTGACTATACAGTTGCATAATTTAGCTGTCAGTAAAATACAGCAGAAATCAGAGTGATTTGTAGTAGTCGTATGTTATTCCATCTGTATCATTGTAGAAGAATTCACAACAGAACCAGAAAGACCAAAGCTATCAGATTTTACCTTCAGGTCTGAACAAGTCCCACACGTCAGTTTTCTCCTGAAGATCATCATCTGTTGTAAGTCGTCTTATCTCTGCCCTTTTACCATCCTCTGGGTGAGCAGCATTCCCAATCCCATCCCGACGATCACGTTCAGCACACAAGGACAGGAGAAATCGTCCTTAAAACTGCCATGAGGTCTTTTTAAAGGTCAGAAGGTTGCGCGGCGTTTGTGTGTTTGAATTCCAACCTTTTGTGTTTTCTCACAAACGTGAATTTTTCTTTCGATTTGTGCACCATTAACTTCTGTTAAATATTTACACAAAGATTAAGGTATGGAGGTTAATTTTTGTCTGAAATCTTGTTGTATGAGATTTGCCCATGCTGGTAATAAGGAACACATGCTCTCTGTTTACTCTTGGGAGCCTCTGCTTCTGTTTTGTTGCCCCTGATGGCAGAAGGCCACGTGTCTTAATGGAAATGTTTTTGGCGAGGATGGTTGTCTCACTAAGACCGTCGCCCATGTCTGCTGTCCAGACCGCACCACTGCTTTCATTAAAACAGTAGACCTGCTTACTATTCACCTAATGAATAGCATCTTTATACACGTGTCTGTTTGCAGACTGTCAGCCGATTAAATGCAAAAATAGAATTATATTAGGCTTATATCAGCTTAAGATTAAGATTTTTTTATGCATCTTGCGTTAAAGAATATATTGTAGTAACATGTAGTCAGCACACACTAACATCAAACATTTCTTCAGCTTTAAGCCTTGCATATTTGATAATGTATCTGTGAGGTTGGGAGGCTAGCGAGGGGAAGTGTGATATGCTCTAAAATCACTTG
This sequence comes from Oreonectes daqikongensis, assembly GCA_026939265.1. Taxonomy (NCBI): domain Eukaryota; kingdom Metazoa; phylum Chordata; class Actinopteri; order Cypriniformes; family Nemacheilidae; genus Oreonectes; species Oreonectes daqikongensis. Next base: position 1,123,833 of record JAOTQM010000049.1, read on the forward strand.
TCTTCTAGTCAAAGCAGCTATTTTATCAATGACCTACTGCACAGTTACTACTCTCCAGACCTCCAGCAAATGTGTGCCGGCCCCTTAATATATTATTGAAATGTCCAAGCTCATCCAAAAATGCAGAATAATGATATAAAGAAATCCGGTTGGACCTGCTCAGATTGCTCATTTTCTTAATTTTTTTTCACAAAATAAAAAATAAGCAAGGAATTCTGTTTTATTTTTCAGTCTGACATCTATTAATTGTTATAAATTTACACACAGGAGGTTTAACCTTGTTTAATGTTGTCAGTTCTTTAAAAAAGACAGCTGGTATTGAAAAATGTTAATGCTTTAGGAATACTTCTGTTATTTGAAATTATGTTAAAAATATTGTGATACAATTATATTCGTGACCCCTAGAAAGCCCTGAGTGTCATGCTAAACATTTAGCACATACAGTAAAATCATTTTTTCGGTAAGTATCATATTTTTAAGTGGCATCATAAAACTTATGATTTTCTTATGTGTTTTCAATGATTATATATATATTTTTTAGTGACGCTGGTGACAGCATGTGGTGATAGTTGTTAGACAGTGTTAAAATTCATTCCTCACAAGCACTCATTGACTCATAATCCCTCACTACTGTAAACCTTGAATCAATGTTTTTTTGGCTGCATTAGAGGTTAACTTGTACAGATTAGCTAATCTCATCCCATTGCTGAAGTCAGTTTTCAGTCTGTGCTGGTGGGTCTTCATCCTAATCTGTAACGCACGACCATTGACCCTGATTTCCCTGTCTGATGTTCCAATGACCGCAAAATCAATGCCATCAGTGCAGACGAAGCTTTATGTGCTTTTATTCTCCATGAGAGGTGCTAGAAATCCAGCGGATTAGCCACACGGCTGTCAAATTAAAACCTTCAATATATAAACCTGTGTACGTGTGGTTTAAACCTTTTTAGGGTATAGCCGCGCGCGTGTTTGAACACAAACGTCCGGAGTGTTTAAGCATGCATGACCTCCTGTCCATCACAGTCCCAGAGAAGCATTAAATGAATGTGTGCTGAGCCGTTTTGAGCTCCTCCGAGAGCATGAGCCTTCATTCAGGTGTAGCAGTGCGAGAATGAGTTTTCACTGTGTTCCCTTTGACTGCATGCTGTTTGCAATATAAATGTATCAGACATCAAAAGAAATGTCACTTACATCCAGAGGTTTTCGTTTTATTGCGAATTGGCACCTTTTACGTTTTTTGGTCTATTTGGTGCCATGGTGGGAGGGTGATGGAAGGAAGATTTTTGGAGGACATTTGTTGCCGTGCAAATCTTTTTGGGTTTTGGGTGTGTGTTCTTGAAGTGAGTTTAAACACCCATGTCCTAAAGAATATCATTGGCTTCAATATTGTTTTATTGAATATTTTGTAATGTTTTTCTTATTTCTTTTAGCTGTCGTCACAAGCAGTGGAAAACAGATCTTCCTGCGTCCAGTGTGGTTATCACTTTCCATAATGAGGCCCGTTCAGCCCTGCTGCGCACTGTGGTCAGGTGGGACAGCTCACATCGCACAAAAATGAAGTCTAATTGGTGTTTAATGACTCCTCAATATTTACATCTATGTAATTTTCTCTCTTTTTCTTCCACCAGTGTTCTGAAGAAAAGCCCACCCAATCTGGTCAAAGAGATCATCTTGGTGGACGACTACAGTGACAACCGTAAGCCGGACAGCCTTAGTGTTAGGTCACTTTATCGGTTTTGCCATGCAAACATTCTTATCAGGCGACAGTTCAAATGGAATTTGATAAGGTGCTGTGTAAAGTGTGTCATCATTGGTTTCTGCATTTTATCGTCATGGTAACAGCTGTACTCCTGACTCCCTCATCCCCCTCCCTCGCTGTGTTCTTCAGATGCTAACATTGTAGTTTCACATCTTCAGGTTTCAACTCTGTATGAACCCGAGGCCTTGAGGCAGAGCTGCCCCGTCTCATAACGATCCACTGCAGGGAGCTACACTTAGTTCTAGTACAATTTATTCAGAGTTTTGTATTTTATATTTGACCACGATGTTCTTTCAGAACGTTTTTTTTTTTTTACATAATGTGCTACCTGTGTACATACACCTTCAGCGCATTATTGCAGTTCATTCGCTGTAAAAAATGATACTAAAATGTGACAAGAACTTTGTCAGAACAAATTCATCTTGATAATGTCAGATAACTTTGATAGAAAGGTATGAAACGGATTAGGTTCTATAGCTGTCAGCTGGTAAATTTTAAGGACTCAATTAGATAATACAAATTTAAGGCAACCATTTATTAAGCAATTCTTAATTTTGTTCAGTCTGTGGTGTAAAAACACACTTAAGCAAAACATGGACTGGTAAAAGTATTTATAAAATGTTTTGGTCCCAAATTTTTATCAATTTTACTGGTAAATTATTAGCTATAATATGTCACAATTTACTTTATTTTGCTATCATCACTTACATAAATGAACTACAGTGTCCTGCACCCACTAGTAAAAATAATATCAAAATCTTTTTTTCGGTTTGGCTGTATATGAACTGCATTGGATAAAATGTATCAAATATTTTGCCTGGTCCCTTGAGATGTTGTGATGTTGTGTCTGGACTTACAGCTGAAGATGGTGCCTTACTTGGGAAAATTGAGAAGATCCGAATTTTACGGAATGATCGGCGAGAAGGTGAGAATTTGTACATATTCTTATAACACAAAATAAATAGAAGAATTTGACTGAAAGCATTATGTTCATTAAAAAACAAATGTTGTGATAATATCGTTCCCATTTCACATTAATTATTTTCGCCACGATAACTGGATATTGTTACAGCCCTAATCCATAGGGTAGTTTGTAAAAAATAAATATTTTTGTTATATTTTAATACTTATATGGTAATTAAATATTAATGTATTTTATGATTTAAAGTCCATGCAGCGGATAATGTGAAGCAAACTATGTTTTTAGCCTTTTATTCATGCTTTACTATAGTAACTTACCTCATACTACATTATAAGTGAATTAAAAATACTAAGACTTAAGATACAGTCTGTAATGACGTTGTAATGAAGATTAAGATTTGACATTATTTAAAGCCATTGGTGACCTTCAGAATAAAGTACATTATTAGTCATACAGGTCATTTAATTTTGTTATGATGATATTGTAAAGAAGCAAATTGATCTATTAGATTCTTACCCTCTTCATGGTCCTCTATATATTTATTATAGCAGCTTTGGACATTCCTTTTCTTATTTGTCATCTACAGTTTAAAAAGGTTCATTCAGGTTTGAATTGTTTTGAAGATTACATCTGCGTTAGATCAGCGCTTTGGGCTCAGTCCTCTGTGTGTATTTGATCTCAGGCTTGATGCGATCCCGCGTCAGAGGGGCGGATGCGGCCACAGCCAGTGTACTGACCTTCCTTGACAGCCACTGCGAATGTAATGAGCATTGGCTGGAACCCCTGCTGGAAAGGGTTGCTGAGGTCAGCTCTGTTTTTCTCTTTGTTTCTCTCTCTGTCACACACACTCACACGCTCACAGGCACAAAAGCTCGGTTTACAGATTTGGCAAATTATCCTTTGGGTTTTGGAGGTTGTAATCAAGCATGCTCATTACAGCAGTGGGCATTTAACAGCTCAATGCGACTGGGAGCGTCAGGCCAAGAGGAGAAAACAGAAGCAGGGATAAAAGTGTTTTCTTTAACCAAAGCGCAAGCTTTACTGGCAGCGGCCCGTCTTCTCAAACAACAATTCCCAAACAAGGCATAATGAAAAGAACAGAGATGGAAACTAATAGAGTACAGTGGTGTGTGCTAGTAAAACAGCGCAGAGGCCTCAGAGTTTGTAGAATGCAAGCAAACACACACACACCATTGACAAACAGCAAGTCCGGTCACAAGTTCACAAATAGTGTGTACTAGTTCTTCATCACTGACCTTTGCTTTGTGAATATTTGCTTTGGTTCCTTCCTTAGGCACACATATTTGCTGTGTTTGATGTTCACTCAAGGCCTATAATTTAATATAAGATGATAGCAAGTAAAGGTGTAAGTAGCCAGGAGGAGAAATTGCAGGAATTAATGTAGGTCATGGTTTTATAACCTTATTTATATTGTGAGGTGTGTTCATTTCCCATTGGGTGACCCAGAAAAGATAATAATCAGATTGTTGAGTTCATGGTTCCGGAGTTTATCAGAGCAGTTTATAATGATGTGTATATCAAACATGCATTAAACATTGCTTTGCTTATGCAGAACTTCAGATGGGGTCCGGAACTGTGACTGCTAAAAGTAGATTCTACTCTTTTCAGTTTTCCTCAATGAATACAGATTTCTCTGTTACAAATGTTATTGTCAGCGTAACATTTTTAATGAAAAATATGCAAAACTTGATGATTTGATGATGTTCCAAAGAGCATCTTGTGTGTGCTTCAATGGAAGCAAGAAAATCTCATCTTTTATACAAATTGCAGCACCTTTTGGATGTATTTTTTATTTTCAGTGTTTTCAAACTTCATTTGCAGGTTTTCTTTATTTTGAATCCCTGATTTTCAATATGGTTCCAGAAAATCCTGCCGAAGTTTAGAGAAGATCTGAGCAATAGTCTGTCATTAATGCTTTAGACTGACACAAGCCACTTTTCCACTTGTTGAAACCACTTGGTTGTAATCAGCTTCATTATTTCCAGATTTATATTGTACCAAAGTTTGCCGTAACAAAAAACACATGCTGTGTCTATTGCTTCAAATATATGTTGAAACTTGGAAAATACTGTTTATTTCTTGGACCTACATACTTTGTTAAAAAGGGTGATGAAAAGATGTTTTGGCCTGAAGTACCTTAAGTTCATATGAGCTCATATGAAGTAAATTGGCCATTACAGTATGTCATCATGTCTTTTTCCTACTGATCCTTCAGTTTGTAGAACTGGATTTATATTCAAAGGTTTAAGGAATAGTTCACACCCCCAAATAAGGGTTTGTCATCATATCTCTGCTGTCCCTTTATTTTATAGTTGAACATATAGTTGATTTCATTTATTCATGTCATAGTGTTGTATAGATGTCACAATTAATATTGGAAAATTGGTAAAAAGCAATATAGATGTGTTTAGTGTTGTGATTTTTCTTGGGTGTGTCTAAAAGTGACATCTTTATAGTGTATTGTCTAGATAACTGTACAGAGCACATTTGTTGTACATGCGTGCGCTGTTATTATCATTAAACCATGTCACTGAGCCCAGCTTGAGATCATTTGGTCTACTTGTATGTTTTCCACAGGATAAGACTCGGGTTGTCTCGCCCATCATAGATGTCATTAACATGGACAATTTCCAGTATGTTGGAGCATCTGCAGATCTTAAAGGAGGTAAATCTTTTTTTAATCAGATAAAAGATTCTGACAACTTGTGTGTCTTGTTTTTCATTGACATGGAATATCTGTGTGTATGTGTGCATGTTATGTATATACAGTATGTGTTATAGATGGTATCATCGGGCGCACGTGCCTGGCCTGAAGTTAACTTCTGATCTGGCTAGAAATAATATAACTATTTATATTTTATTTATTTATATTATTACTTTTGTAGTTATTGTATTAAATAAACAATTTGTTCATTTTATTGTACAAGTAACGGTTCTTCTACTGGTAGCCCAAAATAATACTGGCTAGACATACTTTTAACTTAATGTCATTTACTTGTTATTTCTTTTGTTTGAAATAATCTGCAGGGACTTTATTCTTTGCAGTTGTGAACCGGAAGTTAAGTTTGGGCCTATCTGTCAGTTTTGCCTATGTCCTATGAAAATTAAAAAGCAACAATAAATTGACGTGTATTCTAAGTTGATACACTTTTTCATTTGTCTATTATCTGCCACTGTGTGTAAGCTATTAAAAGTGATCAGATTTCTGTCAGTGTAACATTTTATTGAACCCATAAATATAGATTTTAATGATTGACAGCCGTGGTTTAAATGCACATTTGTGTTTTGAGTGAATCAGAAAGAATCCATGAAGGCAGCAGTATGTGAGAAGAGCGAAAAGGAAATGGAAATCATTTGATTGATTTCTGTCTGGTGGTTTGGGTATAATGTCGCTCTATTTCTCAGTGGAATAGCTTTTAATGTATAAGCTCTCCGAGGCTCTGGGTGCAGTCTGAAGGAATGTGAAAATAGATATTTCCTCCTTGCTACCACTGTGTTTTATACAGCAGCACGGGTTATAAATATCATCTTATTTATATTGTCTCTTTTCCAGCACATACTGCTTGAATGAGAGCTTTGTCTGCTATTGAAGCAGCATTCAGTCACACTGCTAAAACCTATTACATGTCTCTGTGCTGTAATGGCCTTCATCTGGCATTTTCAACCCTCATATACCATGTTCAGAATATAATACAAGCAGTATATACTGTATACGATGTGTGATAAAAAGCATACAAAGCAATGCTCAGAGTATATTCAGCCTTGGTTACAGTGAAATATCACATCCCTATTCCCTTTCCAGATACATGATATTTATTTAACCTGGGTTTAAATGGGACTTGTTTCTTATCTTTATCCAGGTTTTGATTGGAATCTTGTTTTTAAATGGGACTACATGACCCTGGAGCAACGACGGGCACGGCAAGGAAACCCAATTGCTCCCATCAAGTAAGAACTGTCTCTCGGAATATCTGTTACAAATACTTTAGACCTTTAACCCGGTGAAAGATTGTTTTAGCTTAGGTGTGCTGTCTCTTTGGTTATTCTGTCTATTTTTATACTTTGTGAACATTGTTGATGCTGGGCGGAAACCTTGTATCTATATTTCATTTTTCCTATATACTTCATGTTTATCAGTGGGTTTTTCAAGTATTTAACCAATGTATTATTAAAAATACACCGGTTAAATGTAGTATTAAAAAAAGTTTGGCAGCTTTGACAACACAGTGTTTCATTCAAATTTTTTTTAAATCTTTTTTTCTTTCCTGATAAATGCAATCTTGCAATCTTTCATGACTTGCAGTGATAGAATGTTGTTGATCTTTTCATTGTTATATTTGCAAGAATTGTGATTAACTCATATAACATTAGATGTTGATATTGAACCATAGTTGTAATGGGTTATGGGTTAAGTAATATTTAGTAGTCTCAGTTTCATTTACTGTAACAAAACTTTAATACTTTGCTGCCTTACCAGCAATATAATATATGATAATATAATAATATAAATATAATATCATATAATTTTAAAGTTTTCTTCCTTTACTCTTTCAAGTAATGCACAGTAAACCGTTTCACACGCATAAGATTTCAGCTTTGTCAACATAGAAAAGAAATCTCCTAAAGTTCATGTTATAGCAAAAGAATAAACATAGTCTAAAAAACACATGTGCTCGCCTGTTTGCTTGTAAATGGTCCTGCCTCCAGAGAGACTCCATGTGTTTAATTAACTGCTGAAAGGAGGAGAAAGGAAGGAAGCAAATACAGCAAACCGAATGGGAGATTGAAATTTCACATTGCAGAATTGCCCTGTCCATGCAATCGGTGTGCTGCAAGTACATTAAAAGTACATTAAGATAATAAAGAATGCCGTTTCTCTTGGCAGTGCCATTCTGGGATGCGTGGTGCACAAGTCTTCATGACACAGCACTCTGTAGCTTCTTTTAATGACTCCGGTGTTGTTTAATGACTTTGTTTATGAGGCTGCGATCAGATCGCGGCATTACGGAGCACAATGAGCACAAGGGTTTATTAAGTGGCAAATGGCCACAGAAACAAAACACTTGATCAGCGTTGTGAACATAACAATGGTGAGGATTGGGCAATTTAAAACTTGAGTTTGTTTTATTGCGGGTGCTTTAATGTCGAATACTAACTTTTTTCCCTTTACCTCAACACTTAATATTGTATCAAAATGACTTCTAATCCATTTTATGTTTTGTATACCACAATTGTCCAGGACACCAATGATTGCTGGAGGTCTTTTTGTAATGGACAAGGACTACTTTGAAGAGCTTGGGAAGTACGACATGATGATGGATGTATGGGGCGGTGAGAATCTCGGTGAGTGGAGGCATTATTTCTCTCTATGCCAGGCTGTATTTCATCCCTAGCTTAGATTAGATTCAACTTTATTGTCATTGCACATGTACAAGGCAACAAAATGCAGTTAAAAGAATAGATCACCCAAATACACCCCATGTATCATCTTATATGGGATCTAAAATTGTGGAGCTCATACAACCGTCAATAAGTAATCCAAGTGACATATGTTTACTGTATGTTTACATGGATACTGGATATATCAATCAACAGTGGTGGATATATATAATATATCTAAATTATATATATATATTCAAATAAATGTAAAAATGCAAAAATATACATGAGTAATTATATATTTAATATGCTTTTTAGTTCATAGTTTTATGTTTGTATTACATCAGAATGAGCTATTTCTATCTATTTGCACTGCGGGTCCCCTTACATTAAATTCATCATGTTGTTTCTACAGTAGCCCTAAATGGACAAACTGCTCTACAGAACGTGTTTCTTAAATATGTTATCTCCTTTGTCAAAGAAGCAAAAACGTGACGTCATCTTTGTCCTGGGTCAGCCACCGTAGTGCTTTAAAAAAGGGGAAGAGGTGGAGTGTTGGTTGCATTTCACAAACTGAACCTTTAAAGGGCTTCACCCCTTTGTCAGACAGTCAAAAATCGAAATATTATTATTATTATTTGAATTATTAGTAAATGACTTCTGAATCATTTATGTAAATATTTTTTCTACAAAAATCACAATGTACATCATATTCTTAAGAACTTTCCAGAATGTTACAACAGCTACACCGCTTTATATATACACTAAATGTCAGCACCGCAGAACTATTGCTTTTTTTATACCATTATTGAAGAAACTGAAGTAGAATAGTGTTGAATCTGCAGACTGTGAGAGACGGAGTACGATTTTCAGATTATGTCATCAATGTCTGATTCATGATGGTTCCGATTCATTCCACAAACACAGCACTTTCTCAGCTGTGGTGCTGGTGGAAAACCTTATGGAGGTTCAAGAAATGATGCCTTTAGACTGGAAATGAGTTGAATTTTGCACATGTGTTTATTTGAGGTCTGAGAGAACTAGGCTGGCGCACCATCTGTTTATGACATGACTGTTGTTGTGTTTGTAGTGTCTTTGGAAGTCAGGCATGTGATGGAGTTTTGGCATTTTGGTGTATTTTCCAAACTTGTGTGTTTTGGCAGATGTTGATTTGTAGTGTGTATGTGTCCTAATAAATCTGGCTGTTGCTGTGCTTCACAGAGATCTCGTTCCGCGTCTGGCAGTGTGGAGGGAGTCTGGAGATCATTCCCTGCAGTCGAGTGGGTCATGTCTTTAGAAAACAGCATCCATACACTTTCCCAGGGGGCAGCGGGACTGTGTTTGCCAGGTATCCACTATAACAACTATTTTATGCTGGCAATGGAACAAACATGGTATTAAATAAATATAATCGATTTTTAATAGTATACAGACCATAGATCCAAAAAACGTTCTTAAATATGGTACAGTACAACATGCTCAAATCACTGTAACACATTTCTTGAAATTGCTTGCATTGCTTTTGCTACTATTTCATAAAAGCAATAACATGTTTTTTAATAAACGTCAATGACCAAAAAAGATCAAGATAGTACAGTAGCTAAAACGACATGAACATTTTGATTATTGCAGTACAAATGAAAGCTGTAGTTTGGTTCATGTGCTCCACCCAGTGGTTAAATGTTGAACTGCAGCAGTGGGCAGTAACCAATCACCCGTCATGTGTTACAGAAGGTCCATTAGTGCTGAAATTAGCCTCTGGCATAATGAAGTGCTGGTTGTTGTTTTGTCATTAGTATCTCCATATAGAATGTGTCATTTCCATTGCTCTCTGCAGAAACACTAGGCGAGCAGCAGAAGTATGGATGGACGACTTCAAGAACTTCTACTACGCTGCTGTACCATCAGCCCGTAATGTGCCCTATGGCAAGTAAGTGTGCATCCATCTTGATTTATGAATTAAGTGCACTAGCACAATACTCACCCACTATGTAAGTGGAGATTTAATTTGGTAAATGTTTACCACTTTAAAAAGAGTGTGATGTATTGTACATAACACATACATCATTTTTCATAAATGCCTTCCAGTATTCAGAGCAGAATGGAAATGAAGAAGCGGTTGGGCTGCAAACCGTTCAAGTGGTACCTGGACAACGTTTACCCTGAGCTACGGTGAGCTGTTAAATCAGTTTGGTCTGGTTTATATCTGTATTACTATTCCTGTTAAAAGGAATCTTCAAACACTGTCCTAATACAATCACTAAAGTTTTGTGCATTACTACAGTACTATTTAATAGAAAATAAGTCAGCTTTTATTGTTGTTTGAGATGCACACACTACAAATGTTATGATCATGCCTGGCCTTAAAATGGTCTTAAAACACCATATCTGATGCAGATGTTAATACTAGTTGTAAATCGGGCCTTTAGGTTATTAAACTCCTGCGTACTACTAGCATTTGCATTACATTTACCAATCGGTACGTGGCTTTATACTTACAGTATGTTTTTGTCTTGTTAAGGGTGCCGGATCATCAGGACATAGCCTTCGGAGCACTGCAGCAGGGCCAGAACTGTCTGGATACACTGGGACACTTTGCTGATGGTGTTGTGGGGGTGTATGAATGTCACAACGCTGGGGGAAATCAGGTATCATTCAGAGCTCAGGTACTGAACAGTATTATGTCTGATGTGACAGCACTGGTGATGGACACAGGGCAGAGAGTTTGGGTTCATTTAGAGGAACAGTTCACTCGCGGTGGGTCACACAGTGTGGGTGATAGATACACAGTAGTTTCTGGATCACAGGAAGTCGAAGGTTCACCACATAAATATTCGTTTTTACTTTTTTAAACCTTTTACTGGCATACATCTTGTTGCATAATGTGTCTATAGTCTGTTTTTGTAAAGTGTAAGTAAATGTTTTAGCTCTATGTATATCCTAACAAACCATATATCAATATATAGCTTATATATTCAGCTTTTAGCCTTATGGCTGCTTTTGTGGTCCAGGGTCACATATAAGCATCTATATTAGATCTATACCACTATTAACATTGCCATTTATAAAAACTAGTGCTGTCAAATCGATTCTAAAATAAATAAAGGTTTGTTAAATTTATATGATACATGCATGTATATAAATGTATAAATACACATATTTAAAAACCCTTTTACAATTCTTTTTACACAATAAGTTTCTCAAATTATGTTGTCGTTAAAGCTGCAGACATAAAATATTTCATGTTTATTGTTGTATATTATTATGACGTCCAGTCAAATTTGTGTGCTGTATTTTCTTTATTTCTCCATGTGATCATCCTTCTGTCCTGCACAGGAATGGGCTCTGACTAAAGACAAATCGGTTAAACACATGGACCTGTGTCTGACGGTGGTGGATCGCACGGCCGGCTCGCAGATCAAGCTGCAGGGTTGCAGGGAGAATGACAGCAGACAGGTAAGCACACTGAGCATTGGGTTGAAGGAGGCTGTTGATGCATTTTGAACATCATGTTTCTGTTGCAGAAATGGGAACAGATCGACAACAACTCTAAACTGCGACATGTGGGCAGCAACCTGTGCCTGGACAGCCGCAGCGCGCGGAACGGCGGCCTGACGGTGGAGGTGTGCAGCCCCTCGCTTACCCAACAGTGGAAGTTCACTCTCAATCTGCAACCCTAGCTCGACCCCACCAGTCCCAGCCCTTCCCTTCTCGCCCTCGCCCGCGCTGGGCACGCACTCGCCCCTCAGAGATATCGCTGTCCAGACTCGGGTCCGCCACAAGGCGGCCGCTCTGATCTACAAGGGCCACGGGGCACCGAAATCAGACAACATAACGTTGATGATGATGATTTCCATCGAACTATATACCTCACTGTTTCATCTTATGTCCAGGTCTTGGAAAGTGAATCTAAGTGTCTAAACTTGTTTGTTTTTTTCATCCCGTTTCCAATGCGAACGAAAAGGATCTTTCTTTCTTGTGTTTTTTTTTTCGCTCATGGATTTCAGCACATTTTTACGATGGAGTTGACGTCTTTTTATTTTTCTAGTCACATTACCAATATCGTTGAATGTAATTTACGTGTTTTATGGAGGCTCCCAACCTGCGCTGGATTTTTGAGTGAAGATCGTTTTGGTTTGGTTTGATTTGTGGGCTCGTGGTATTGGGGGAGGACTCTTGTTACACGCGCCGGCACGGACACGCTTTTACTTTGAAGGACTTCGACAGCCTCGTGTTTCAAATGGCAGTGCGTGCACAAAAAAAGAGCCGGAGACTTTTTTCTATCGTTTCTATTGAATTGTCAGTCTGTCTTTTCTGTTGAAGGTGCAATGTGTAAAGATTCAACCTGCTTTCTTTAAGAGGCCTGGTGTGTTCTAAAGGAGATCTGAGGCATTGTACAGAACATGACTGTTGGATTCACATACTGTAGCACTGGCTGCTAACAATTTAGTGTTTAAACACACCTTCAAATCTGCATTTTTGCTCTCTAATCATTTATTTCTTTGTAGCCTTTATCTATTCTTCTTTCTTAAATGTGTATTATGTGAAAATAATCATGTAACTCCAGGCAGATGTGTGCAGACTTTGCTCTTATTTTCTCTTTTTTTTTACCATCGCTCTGATACATGCACAGGCCGACTGCATTCTGCATCATTCGTGATCACGAACTGTCATTTTTTTCTTCCTAACAGTGGTTTTATTCTCAACATGAATCATGAAACTCTCAGTAACTCTGGCACACACTTGAGAATCTCTTCTTTTCACGGTTTAAGGTTACTGCCTTTTGTTATCCATGATACTGTAAAGAAAATTTGAGGTGGTTTTGTTGCTTAGCAGCTTTCAGATTTAATCTCAGAAAGGAGATAGGGCAGAATATTGTGTGTGTGTTTGTCTGTCCGGCTGTCTGTCTGTCTCCATTCTCTCTCATGTCTTCAAGCTTTATCGTGGTACTTCAGTTGTCACTGGTTAATCCTAACAGAACTAGTGTTACTGTAAATCCAATGAACGTGGAAGCCTGTGATATGTGAAGTCGAATCATTTAATCCATTTACCGGTGTTACATGTATACCTGAGCTGGGATAATGCTGTAGCATTCTGACTAACTTATTGTAGGGTAGGAAAACAAGACTAAGTGAGCCTTCTCATGTGTCAGCAGTTAATCTTAGACTTTGTACGAATCTTTCACACCATCCTGTATTTTTATAGATATTGCAGTTCTCCGTCTGGGATTTAGAAAGAGAAACACGTTGTCGACTTTTCAGTGAATCTGAGGGGAGGAAACAAAACCGTCAACCTGTACTTAGGATGTGTGTTTTTGTAGCATCTCCAGGTTTCCTGTAGTCACAGCGGAAAGAAACTTGGATATGTGGACTGCACATTGCTGTTTTCAATCACGCCATTTTTTCCCCAAATGTAAAAGCCGGCTAAATGGGATCGCCTTTGCTGCTCACGACAGTATTTGTGCAGTGCTATGAAGTGGGGAGACGAATGGCTTTCAACGCCGGGTGTTTTCGGAGAACGCAGCCAAATTAGGAGCAATACGTGATGGCTAATTGCATAATTTAATTGGATGAAATGTTTACATAGCACACTGTGCCAAAGCCATTTGCTGTTCGAGTGAAACATGGAAACACATCTCTATTCAAGACTAGGACGGTTTAATTTTCAGTAAATGAAGGACTTGTGACCCCCACCTGTTTTTGTCTATTTCAAAATCTCAATGTTGCATTCAACAGCAAAGGAAACGGCATGGGGTCAGCGGTTGTAATAGTGTATGTATGTGTGTGTATATACAGGATGTATGTCCATGCATGTACATTTACACTCATTCAGTTGCAGTTATAGTGATTTGGTCAACTGTACAGCGCTTGTATTTGTTCATTGTTTTATAGATATTGCAAAAGTTTGAATGACTGAAAATAATTAACTTAAATAAAATTTATATACATAACAAATGTCCATGATACTATATTTAAAAATGAATGTTAAACCAGGATATCGAGCTGAAAATGTTTCCTTTATGGTACTTGAAGGGATAGCTCAACCAAAAATTAAAATCTTTCATTATTTCCTCACGTCATACGGGTTTGAAATGACATGAGGTTGTTCTTTCTGCAGAACACAAAAGAAGATATTTTGAAGAAAGTCGGTATTTTGTTGAAATTCAAAAAATGTTCATGCCTCTAACACATCAACTTTAAGGACAAAATGTTCACTTCCTGCCTAATATATCCCACCCAATAATAGGTGCCGTGATGAAGAGATCATCAGTGTTATTCAGCTGTCAGTGGTCATAATGTTATGCCTGCTCGGTATATATTTGTAAATGTATGTTGTGAGTGACCAAGTAGTGCTGTGCAAAATGTGTAGAAACAACATTTATTCATGTGCAAATTGGTGTAAACTCACACAGAGGCAGGGAGCTCGAGTATACATCAGTTTGATGACCGGACATACAGCGAGAGTAAAAATGACAGATTACATCATCACACTGACAGACGGATATTCTTCCATACACCTTATTTTCAACATTGACAGTAAAAAGACAACAAGCATTACAACAAGCATTATACTGTACAGCAAGACACAGCACATTCACAACATTCATACATGAATAGATACACGTCCAACACTGGGTTCCGGTTAAGTTTAGCAGTTATTGAGGAATTTTGGTCCGTTAAATGAGTATTCACAGGCTATAGTTGCTGTTTTCTGTCATTAAAAAGTTACGTTTTGTTTACCTGCTATCATGCTGTACAAAGCTGGCCCTATACTGTATAATGTTAGCGGCCTGTAGCTTTGTCTTTTAGAAGGGTTATTTATTTTCTGCACCAGTAGGAACTTTATTAGTTTGCTGTTTTCACTGGCTCACGGATTCTTTTCTTGGCAGAGATGTTCATAGCACCCAAACCAGTCTCTTATATTGTCTATTGCACAACAGTAGACCTTGTAGTTCCAAAACCCTGAGGTCACCCAAGATAACATCATGTGAGAGTCATGCAGTTTAAACCAAATACCACCATCACGTCACTTCATCACCTACTTAAAGATGAAGTGTGGTACACTAATATATAACACAATATATAATCTGTTGTCTATTATTCTACTGCACATAAACACAGGTGGCAGTTATCGATTATTGACTAGTTTTGATTACATTAATGATGTGAAATCAAAGAGTTATGGTGACAATGTTTATAACATTCAACACAAAGCATATCTGTATGATTTATCTCTCAAAAACACATCTGGAAACAGAAAACATTGCTTTTGTCTTGATCAAAACCAAAACATACAGGTATAAAATATGGCATATATATCCTTTAAGCAGTTGTTGACCCTACAGAGTAGACATCGGTATGAAGTTTCTATGTGAACTTCAGTAAAATACAAGTGTTGTTCAGCATCCCCACAAAGAAAGCAGGTGAAAAC
This sequence comes from Oreonectes daqikongensis, assembly GCA_026939265.1. Lineage (NCBI taxonomy): Eukaryota > Metazoa > Chordata > Actinopteri > Cypriniformes > Nemacheilidae > Oreonectes > Oreonectes daqikongensis. The sequence continues at coordinate 1,139,345 of JAOTQM010000049.1, forward strand.
ACGGTTGACTTTAAACAACAGAGGAAGCAAAGAAAATGTATAATGAATGACATTTATCTAATGTATATTTGTCCCTTACAGTGGTTATCCAGTAGGAATACAGCACAGTGATAAAGAGGGGAGATTAAAGTTATTACCTGAGGGAAATGATCAAATTCATCCTGTTTCGGTTCTTCGAAAGGATAAATGATGCCGTGAATAAACAGATAGGTAACCTGCCATTACAGTTACAATAAAGCAACCTAAAAATCATTTATGACTGATCTGGCAAAATGAAAGACCTCATAAAATCCAACCTGTTAAAGGTAGAAAGACATTCTAGTTTAATCACTTCATTCGTGTTTTGAATCATTCTCCAAACATCCTCTTTGTAACGGGACAATTGAACTTCACAAATATCAAAATATATAAATGATTAGAAATCATATGTACATTCGTGTTAAGAATAATTTTAATATTTTTTCTTTTTATGCCTCCCATTGATTAATGAGGCAACAACAAAAAAGAACAGTTAATTTGGGCATGTTATGTCACACAATGTTCATCTAACTATGGACCAATGACATTTTTCTGTGAATAAATTTTAAATCTACAAATACCAGTTTTGAACAAATCCAGCAAATCTTAGCTACTTCCAAGTGCAAAAAGTGTAGGAAAAGCATAGTTATCATAATCTGTGTGGCTTTACTATATAACTTCTGCAGCAGTGTTTAAACCACTAATGTTGTAGCCTGGTTAAAAAAGTACTAATAAACAAATAAATATATATAACTAATAATATTAGGTGATATAAAATAGAAAAATGCCCAAATATTTTTGGAAATCTCCCTTCTAGCATTATGTGAATTGCATTACATTCTCATTTTGTTGATAAAATCCCTCAATCGCCAAATATATACAGTATATTTATCAGTGCCTAATGTTGGATATGGTGTCCACAAAGAGAGCGAAATCACAAAACATCGTACCTCAGGGTTCAAAACTACATCAACACTACTATTACTCTATAGAGAAAAATCATTGCACATCTACAATGGGCACGTTTCATGTTTCTCATGCAGCAAGTGTTACAGAGACTGTAGTGACTTATATACAGTACACTGATCTTTTACAATCCAGACAGACTTGTTATAGCCAATCGGTGTCTGAAATGTGAATTTGCAACATCCAACCAAACTTGGCACATGTATTTATTACATAGGGGTGTAGAGTAAACACAACCCTGAAGTGCACAACTCGAGTATATGTATGTCCGTGTTAGTATGAATGTGAGCGTGGGTTTTTATGAGACAGCATGTGGCCTCTTCACTGAGTGGGTGAGCAGTCGTCCATGTCCAGGAGCTCTTTGACCAGCCGTTCACCGAACTGTGCCCGGCTGTAGCGTTTGACGTGGTAGGCGTCTGACATCTTGTAAAGGATGTAAGCGTTGTTGATGGCGATGCTGATGGTCAGCCAAAACACCTGCTGCCATGTCTTATTGGGCTTGTGGAAAATGAAGTACCTAGATGGAAAAATCATTTGGTAAACCATCTTTACATCAATTCTGCTTACAGTATGTTTCACATCTAAAGCCCAATAAATGTAAACATCAGTCATAAAATCACAGCTTCTGTGCTCATGAGGTACATGTGTCATATAAAACAGATGTAATGCATAACTCACTTGCTGTATTTGTCATCATATTTGCAGATGTAACTCAGATGTGCAGCGAAAGCCTCGACAGCGAGAGGACAAGGGATTTCTCCACTTTTCCTCTTAATGATCACCCCTAAAGCACCAAAGCACAGCTGTCACTTACAGTAAACATACATTCAACATCCGACAAATATTCAGCAACTCTGGATGTTCAGTTATGTAACGTGGCTTTTTTTCCTTCTTTTCTCCAAATTCTATATTATTATTATTATTATTCTTGCTATTTATTTCTTATCTGTTTGTTTCAGCAGTGTGTTTTCTGTAATGCAAAATTGTGAAAAGCGCTTTAGAAGTAACCTTGACTTGATCTTAGCAACAGAGGAGAAAATAGACATTACCCGCTGCATTATTAGTAACATATCATCATTTACTCACCCTCAAGTTCTGTTGAACACAAAAGATGATATTTTAAAGAATGCAGGAAAGCATGATGATCTATACTATGATCCAAATATCTTTCTCTGTGTTCATCAGAGATATAAACCGATTTGGAACAACTTGAAAGTGAGTGAATCATTTTTGGGTAAACTGTCCCTTTAAATCTTGACAATCTGTTCGCACAAACACTCTCAGATTAGATTATAATTAAAAACAAGATGTCATTATAACATAATTAATAAGAGTTGAGTTAAGGGCCCTGCCATGGGATCTGGACCATTATTAACTCTCATATTCTCAGCCTACTTTACACATAAAGGAACAGTTCATCATTTATTCATCCTTCTGTCAGCCCAAATCTGTATGATTTTTTTTAAGCTGACAAAAGAAGAACATTTTGTAGTGTTGAGCATCGCTCTTGGTGCTTTTGCATCCATGTTAAAGGCTCTGTTCATATCACAGCAGAAGATAATGCAATAGAGGTTTGGAACAATATGTGTAAGGAAAGCATTCTTATTTTTTTTTAATTCAAGGATTTTGGGTGAACTATCCTATTTCATTTCCATTTGTTGCAGTCATGAATAATCTATTGCACATTACAGCATGATGGCACATAAACTGCATTGTTGGCAGAGACTGATATACATTTGAAATGAATATGTACTATTTTGAGTCTTGACATGCATTGCAAAAGCTATTTATAGGTCCTGGACTTACGTAGCGTCTAAAGTTTGACTCCGAATACCACTGGGATAAGTGTTTTAGTTCAGGTTATGTACAGAAAACTTGGCAGGACTTTAGCACAGCTATGTCAGCACTGAGTCTTAATGTAATTGTATAGCCCCCATTAATCAAAAGCTAAATCTGCTCTCAAATAGGAAAGTAAAAAAAATCTTTTTTCAGATTGCAAGGATTGAGATATACATTTTCATTTAATATCTCCGGTTATCATCAAAAAATATAGGATTCTGTACTATTTAGGTCAATGATTTAAGCAAATATGTGACATTGACAAAATGTTTAACAAAAGCCAGATTTTCTTGCTAAAGTTAAGTCTCTTTTTCAAACCATTCTGGGACAACACAAGGTTTTGCACAAACTTGTGGATATCGTGCAAGTTTAAGAGAATGCTATCAATAAAACAAAACAGGGTTTATGTTATAGGCTACTAAAACATTCTTCACTCTACTGTTAATTCAAATTTTAATAAAAACTACAACTAGATTTTAACTAGTGGTCTCATCCTCGGACTGAACCTCAAAACACACCGATCGGGCATAACATTATGACCACCTTCCTAAAATTGTGTCCCACTTTTGCAAACTGTGATTCCCTGTGTATTCTAACACCTTTCTATCAGAACCAGCATTAACTTCTTCAGGAGTTTGAGCTCCAGTAGCTTGTGTGTTGGATTGGACCACACAGGTCAGCATTCGCTCCCCACATGTATCAATGAGTCTTGGCCGCCCATGACCCTGTTGCTGGTTTACCACTGTTCCTTCCTTGGACCACTTTTGATAGATACTGACCACTGCACACTGGGAACATCCACAAGAGCTGCAGTTTAGGAGATGCTCCCAGTCTTCTAGCCATCACAATTTGGCCCTCTTCAAACTCGCCCTAATCCTTACACTTAGCAATTTTTTATGCTTGCTGCCTAATATATCCCACCCACTAATAGATGCTGTGATGAAGAGATCATCAGTGTTATTTACTTCACCTGTCAGTGGTCATAATATTATGCCTGAACGATGTATAGATCTAAATACTATACACAATTTGACAAGCATTGAAAACAAAAAATGTGCCTCCGTCCCAATACCCAGTACTTCTCACTGTATGTTTAGTTGGTGATAATAATAAGAATGCGAAAACAGATGATAATAAAGACGATTAAAGGGCAAGAACACAAATCTTTTTCCACCACACGGGCAAAACTAAAGATAAAGTATGATCGAATTGATGCTTCACTACACTTTACAACACAGCGTAATGAAAAAGCTGAGCGCTGATGCTTGTTATGTATAACTTCTGTCAAAGAAAAGTAAAGTGCAATACGATGACACTTTGCGTTTCATAATCCTGTGATGTGTCGGATATCTACTAAATCCATTAACATTAGCATAAAACCTATTTTATCATTCGGAATTTGCATTGTAAGGACCTTCCATGGTAACTTATTTTTCCTTCCGTTATAAACGGATCATACCATGAACTTTCGTCCTCAATGTGTTTTCCATCATACCTTCTTTGGTAGGAGAGTAGGCATTAGTGAGGAACCTGAAGTTGCCTTTGTTGTACCAGTTGATTATGGACACGTTTCCTCTCATCTTGATGCGAGACTGGCCGCGCTGCTGTGGGCTCTCTGTGTTCATCAGCATAGACTGAGGAAGACCTGTGCAATCACTCTTCCTGGTGCTCAGCAACCCGCAGCAGTAGATCCCTGCAGGACAGACACAGACAAAATCATTATTGTTATATAATCCTAGAGAAATAATGACTCCGTCTCTGAAGCAGGCTGAGCATGAATGTACAGCCTTGAGTATTCACTGTTCTGTATAGCACAGTACGTCACGACTGGAGATTGACTTTAACGTAAAGATTTTAGATACAGTACTAACATTTTGGTTGAATTTATGTGTATGTTTATGTGTTTATGGGGTGTTTTTAATATGCTTTAAGAAAAAAACATGTGCAAATTCATCAGTCAATACCATACCCCCGGTTTTCAACATCACAAACAAACGCTTTTGTGGCCCAAACTTAACTTCCGGTACACATCCACAAACAATAGAGTCCCTGCAGATTATTTCTGATAACAAGCTAAATAAATAACAAGTAAATAACATTAGCTAGCAAGTCTAGTCAGTATTATTTTGGGTTACCACCAGTAGAAGAACCGTTACTTGGCTAAACTCAAACTACAACTTTAATTACAAACAAAGTTACATGACTCATTCAACAAATTGTTTATTTAATAAAACTATTATACAAAAGTTCAACATAATATAAATAATTTTTATAATATAAAAATAATATAATATAATTTTATTCCATCAAGGTTGGACTGCATTTATGGTCTGCAAAGCTGTGAGCAAATGTCGTCTTGACAGCTCTGCCAGACGCTTTAGCCCGTCTGAATGAGATATGATTGCTCATATTCATCCTCTCAGCAGGCAGCAGGGCAGAGTTATGTGACTAATCTTTCCTCAAAGATTGTTGCAATTTCTCAGCATTTAGAGTAATTCAAGACTCGTAAATCAACTCGCTTCCCTAATGATGTGACTGCTGGGGAAAATATCAGAACATCATTTCACGGATAACCTAAATGAGTCAGAATAGCCTTTAACTTGATCCACTCTGTTAATCTGTGTCCATCTGTGTATTTCTGTCTTTCGTGGAATAAGACAGAACATTATAAGTCACCATTTAATTTCATCTGATCTTTTTTCCATATACTGTAATTATAATGAATGCTGAGAGTATGTTAATCTCTGTTTATGTTTTACCGAGGAAGAAGGTCCTACAAGTTTGAAACAACATGAGAGTAAATAAATGATACAGAATTGACATTTTTATGTGCACTGTCCCTTTAACTGTGTATTTACTTCTATCTGGCCAGCCGGAGGCATTCAAAGAGTCTATGAGAATCATAACTGTGAGGAATCAAGGTCAACTTCCTCTCACTCTCCCCATATATTGCTTGCCACAGGATGCTGTCAGTGTGTAATTAAAATCTACAGGGGATGAGGAACATCAAATGGGGAAAGAGAGAAGATTAGACAGAACCAGAGCAGATAAGAAACGCATGCAGAAGTACCTCACGTCGACTTCCATCACCTCAGTGTTTCCTACGAGATGCTGCTTTTACAATGTAAGTATTTATTACAATGCGAACGTGTCACTCTCACTTAGTATTTCACGGTTTTCCCACAATATACTCAATTCACACTCACAACATTATTTATTTCATAGAGAAGCACTGCAGTGCTGTAGCACCTACTGTACCTTGTTTCTCAAATTCCTGGAACAAGTTTAGACTTGTGATGCTTGGTCCAGTAAAGATGATTGAATTTCGGCCAGACAGGTTCTGACAGAGCTGCTTGGCCACCAGACTGTGAAGCTGAGGTTTATTCTTCAGTGTGTCCAACCCGTCTGGACCAGGACCCTCTTTGAGATGGACATAGATCTGGTAGGAAAGAAATTTAATAGCATTAATATTTTAGGATCTTATTGTTTGATAATTCAATTCGAATAGCCTAGCTTCTAACCAAACGGGATAAAATACAAGACAATAAAGCAACCAATGAAGTCGTATTGGTGCACACACCTGGCACACCACAGCTATTTCTTTCATAGGCACAAACCAAGAAAAGCAATTATGTTGAGTGGTCTGGGCTTTGGCTTTCTTGGTTGACTCCATAAATGATACTTCATTGATTCCATTTGGTTATGTGATTTGATTTATTACTTTATTAGTTTCAAAATGAGTAACTTTGTTAAATGATCAATGATCTTACGCCACCAAACTCAACATTACCATCACAGTTTTGTTGTCCCTTTCATTTGTGTACATGTGACCTAAAAAGCAGGACCAGTTAATGTATTTGGGAGCCATCAGCGAGCATCCTCCCCTGAAGCTGTGCGTGTGCAGTCACCTGACAGATGAAACCAGTGGAGCTGCACTGTCGCACCCACAGGCTGAACTTTCGCTTCTTCCTCTTGCGCAGCTCCCTCTCCGTACATGTGGTAATAAACACTGGGTCTTCATCGATCAAGGGCTCGTGGAGGACCTGAGAGAAAGCAGCAGTACTTAGAATTGATAACATCATTTTATGCTTGTTGCCTTCAGGAAAAGCATGCTGGAATGGACCCTGAGAGGAGGTGTGATGTATGATAGATCTGTTCTGTGCATAGGCCTAACCAGTTTTAAAATAGATAGTAATAAGATGCCTGGTGATAAAACGGGCCAAGAAATCTCAGCGATTAAAGAAGATGAGGATGTCAAGTATAGCTTAAAACACATAGAAACCACATAACAATGCCCTAGCAACCACAAGTTGTGCATGGTCAAGCTAAATTTTCTTTAGAATACTGTATATTATTATTTTAAAAGAGTACCACATCGCATAACATCTAATCTTAAAACAGTGCTCTCTTCTACTTGGTGCAGTTAAAAAGCATGTGTGGTGCTGCCGAATGCTTGATTGTTTACCAATGGGAGATAAGGGATCAAACACATGGTAGTCAAAGTGGGCTGGTTGGCACACTGTCAAGGTAATATCACCATGGTGCGCTGGAAAAGCTGAGAGACACAGATGGTGTTTAGTTTACTCATGGTAGGCGGGTAATTGTGGGTCTGTCTCTAAAATGAGCCAGACAAGAAACACAAGCAGGATAATGCAACACTTGATTTGTGCCATTTAATTTAAAACATTGGAAGAAAAGAAAAGAAAAGGGACAGTTCCCCCAAAAATGAAAATTCTGTCAGCATTTACTCATTTTAAACCTGTATGACTTGCATGCTTATGCAGAACACAAAAGAAGATATTTTGGTAACAGAATAACAGCAGTATCCATTCACTTCTATTCTATTTTATACACAAAACCAATGTAAGTCAGTGGGTACCGCCATTGTTTGGTTACCGACATTCTTCAAAATATCTTCTTTTGTGTTCTGAAGAAGAAAGAAAGTCACACAGGTTTGGAATGACAAGAGGATGAGTAACTGATGACAGAATATTCTTTTTTGGGTGACCTATACGTTGAAACTATGATTCGTGATAATAAATAAATAATAATATAAAATGTCTCAAAAGAGTAGTTCAACGAAAAATTATGAAGAGAGGTAATGTTTCAAACCTCATAATAAAGCATCAAAATCACTAAAAATAAACATAACTTAAATAGGTCATTAATACAATGGACAACATTATTGCCCCGTCTGGCAACTAAAAATGCGAAAATATTCCCAATGCAAGTTTCTCAGACGATTTGTTCAAACAATAAATGTGCTGAGATGCTTTATACTCTGTGAATTATTTATACTGATTGAAAAACAATGTCGTACATCAGAAAATGCTAATTCTTCATTCTAATTATATATCAGGACTTTAATTTAACTGAATGTAATAAGTGTTGAGTTATGGACTGCTCAAATTCAGGCCCTTTTTGTAAGATTACTTTTCACCACTCAATTCCAATTGTATGTCTCCTATCTAAAGGCAGAATCTCAGATTAAGGAGAAGATGATGGTAGAAGAAAACGGATTACTTGGCAGGCTGTGTTCTCTTGTTGAAGTATTCTTATCATTTAAACTTCCAGAAGTTAGCCTGACATTTTAATGTCTGACACAATGAGTGTGTAATTATTATTATTTTATAACATAAAAGGCTACACTAAGTAATATTTGGGTATTATATGAATAGAATAAATTACTATACAATCTATGAAATACTTTACAAAAAACTATTTTGCTCTTTTATAGTCTTTTTGACAGATATGCATTAAAACATATGTTTTACAAAGCAAAAAATAAATAAATTATTGAATAGAGCTCTCATGTAATCCATATAAAGCACACAGCCTGAGGACATGTGACCAGACTCCAAGTGCTACCAATTACAGCACAACATGCTCTGATTTAAATCCCTAAACCCACTTTCCACTGACACAGAAATGGAAAATGTCTGCTAGCACTAGTTTCTAAAAATGTTCATATTGAGATTTGGGTTTTTGTGTGTTTGTCATTTGTGCACCTTAATTTAAAGGTCTCATAAGATAAGCACTTTCAACAAGTTGGAATGTCTGTAACATATTTTGCTTAAAAACACTCAATGGCTGTGTAAACAACCCCCTTTAAGCCTTGTCAAAAACAGCTATGCTCACAGCAACCCGTTTTGGTGTATGTCTCTTTAAATGATAATGAGTTGTTGCGCACCCCAACCAACGGCTCTGACTCCACCCCTCTTTCGTCCGGCATGTCAACACAACACACATGTAGTGCTCACATGGCAATTCTTTAACTAAATGATATTTCCCCAACTCCTCCACTGTTAGTTTAGTTTAAAATTAAAACATATGACCCCTTAAAGAATTCCATGAATATGATAGCTTTTGTATTTTTGTATATAATGTGCTCTGTACCTGTGTCTGTGATGGCCGGAAGCTGGAGCTAAAGCTCTGCTGCAGTGAATCCAGGAAGGGTTGGATCTTATAGAGACCATGACTGCCACCTTGACTGGAGCGGAAGGCTACGACGTGGAAGTACTTAAGGATCTTCTCAAAGCGTGCCTGGCTCATCTTAAGTGCGATGCTGCGGTTACTGAAGAATCCGCTGCTCCAGATGCTCAGCACCGACTCACAGCGGTTCACACCAGTGGAGGTCACATAGCCCAGGAAGGCTTTTATCTCGGCCAGTGTCACGTTGGTCCATCCTTCTTCGCTTCCGAAACGCTCCTGGTACTTCTTGGCATACATGTTGGTCTGGTTCACCATGTTCTGGATGACGTTATCAGGAACAAACAGCTGGAAGAAATCTATTGCAGTGGCTGTAGCCGGCATTTTCTGCGTCGGACCTGCATAGAAATTTCAGTCAGTACTTTTATCCTGAATCTTTTCATCATCTTCTTAGCAGGGAAGATTCAGCAGATACTAATGAGCATATGGTACATTAACAATGTGATGTGAAAGCTGAACTTATCGACTCAAAATCTGTCGAAAGCATCTCACAGAAAACTGCTTAATTTGTTCTCTTGTTATAGTTTACTCTAAGGGTCATTTCGTCATTCACCCAATGATGCTCAGAGATGAAGCACACAGGAAGGAAAGAGGAAGTGACTCGATCTAACTTAAGCTCTAAAAGCCAATGATGATTCATCACAACATCAATAAAAAGCTCATAGATCTCAATTGTGCAGTGACAATGGAAGAACCATTTACCTTTAACAAATAGTGCAGTTAATATTTATCAGTGAATGTTTTGTATTGATCCTAACTTATCTTATACTTATAATGCATCTGATGCTTTGTAAACACCTATACAAGCAAAACACAACAAAACACCTTCATCAATGCTATAGTCAATGCTGTAATAGTACATGGTGGAGCATCTGATAGATATCATAACATTTTATCAGTGTCACCTTGACCCCACCACTCAGAAGCCAGAGAATGTGCAAAAGTTAACATTTGGTGGATCAAATAGCCATGTGAGGTTTATAAAGCATTTTTTCTATTTTTAGTGCATGATTTTTTTATAGTCTGGTAAGAGACATTTTGTCACATCCATAACGGTACACATTCCTCATAAATGAGCACATGAAACTTAAAATAAAGTAACTATTTTATGTTCTATAAAGAGGCGTCCTTTCTCCAATTGTTGGGTTTTATTTCTTCTGGTTTGTACATTTTAAATCACAGAAATCCTACAAAGCATGTAGATTCTCAAACACTGTGTCCTTCATTTTGTCAAATTCATAATACATGTTTATTTCCCTTTTTAAAATAGAAAACTTGTGCATAGACTGATATTTTTCTAATCTTTAGACTCTATCCACAAGGGTTTAGTAAAAATATAAAAGCTGATTCAGTATATTGGTAACAAATACTTTCTTTAAGCGTTTATATGTCACATCCATAACGCAGGAATTGCCCAGTTGTAAACTCTCCTGCATAAAAAGTAAAACATGTATCCATTCTTATAAAATATTTATTGTTGTTGCACATGTGATTATTTATTTTTATTTTGTGTAATTGTTATTTTGTTATTGTTCTTTTTCTATCTGCATGAAAGAAAGAAACTGCTATTATGCTGTCATTTTTTAGCCTATACTGGAGGGTACAGAGCATCGGCTTGCTAGAATAAACAGTTTTATGTACAGTATCGGTCTTAAAATCTGTTATGGTTTGGATTATAGTGTTATGTAATACACAGAATCCAGATCATGTCATTCACTTCCAATATGAGATTAAACACACCAATGCATTAACAGAATAACATACATTAAAATTAATCATATACATATATATATATAGGGTAGATAGATGGATGGATGACTCTTAGCTGTATTCAAATCTTCAGTCTACATCCAGACGTTCTTCTACTGAATATAACATCACATTTTATTTATCATCCTTTTATAGTTAATGTTGCTGAAGAACAGCTGCTCGTGTGCTACTTATTTTCCAATATTAATTATTGAAAAGACGACACCAGCAGCTCCTGTAGACCTTCTCTAAACCTCCTTTATACAAGCAAGCTTGCTGCTATAAATCGATCTTATCCTTTTAGATCTCGCAGCAGGTGCTGAAATACCATATGGCTCCATTTCAAAAATGATAGTCAAACTAAGTTAATGTGTCTCGGTTTTTAAACAAACGTCTGCTTTAAGAAACATGAAGGACACCTTTCATTTCTTTACTGTATGCAGATGCTTGTATGACATTTATGGTAGTTTATCTACATGAAAGTTGTTATAGAATGTAATGTAACTTTGGTTGAGAACACAATCATCATGTTGACCTAAACGATATTGACTTTATCTTTGACAAGCTTCGTTTAATGAAACCAAGTATTATGCCCGGGCTTAACCCAGAGTGACCTTTATTCTGTATAATACAGAATGATGCTGGACTGACTTTGTGCATTACTTTTAATGCATCATTTTTCAGCTCGTGACCAAGCAAAACCTGTTACCAGATGGACAATTCCCCCCCCCCAGAGTGACAGACAGAACCATCCGAGCAACAATGCCAGAAAGGTTTGTCATTTATCAATTGTAGTGTCTTCTTGTCTCAGGAAAACATGAATATGTGACATGAAGAATATGATATTTTATTGATATTTTATTCATGCTTGATGTCAACTAGCCTAGCATGTTGGCATATGGCATTTATTTCGAAATGTTTCCTGTTACCGTATTACAGTTCAAAGCATCATCCATCCATGAACGCTTTTCCATATGCAAAAAGATCTTTATATACACATGCATCCTTTAAACAGGTTGCTTGTATTTAAAACCCTTGGGGCACTTTGACTTGAGGAAAACAAGCCTAACATTTGTCCCAAAGTTTATTGATACCTTTTTGATAGTAAATAATGCACAGGTGCTACGATGGGACTCTTTATTTACACTACACCATCAAATGGCAATTCGAGTGCAAAAAACATGCTTTACTATTCTGACAGAAATTATTCTCTTATGTAAACCACTGGATTTGCAAATAACTGAAATTAAATGACAGCCATGATCGGTGTTCATGATATTTATCTCTGAGGAATTTTATTATGATTTCATTGATTGAGCTGTAATGTTCATATTTAACTCAAAACAGTCTGAAACCAACAAATTTTATTATTTTATGTTTTAATTTTTTTAATTTTATGTATTTTATTATTAGTATTAGTTATTTTTGTTGTAATGGTTTTATAATTAATTGTTAGCTATTTAGGTCGTGCCTCGCATAACTTCTCTCTAAAGTGTGTTTTTAAATAAAACCAAGAAATAAGTGATTTAACTCAAAATTCCTATTCACAGCTGGTATGAATGTGGCATAATAATTAGCTCAGGTATGATCTCAATGGATATTTAAGTTCTCATTTCTCATTCTCAGTCAATTGTGATTCCACCATTCTGATCCATATTTCAAGGAGTCGTGTCATCTGTTTGAGCCATCTGATGGGAGAGATCAAAGCAAACCAGTGTTGCTATCAAAGGGTCCCATCTGTGATCTTAATTGCTCGTCGTGCGACAAAGCTGCAAAGCTGCATTGCATCTATTGAGCTGATCATAGGACGTTCATTAAACTCACCATGTGTGTCCTGATAGTGAGGAAAGGTGATGTCCTGTAGTGCGTCGGTCCATCCTTCCTCCTGCGCTTGGCCGTTGGAGACAGACCCAGGGGGACCGCAGCTCTGACTACTCCTAGTTTCACGCGTTCTGGCATCGTCAGGATTCGTCTCCGTGTAGTTGTCCGAATTCGAGTCGCCCGTTGTACTGTAAAAGGGGTTTTCGCTGCTATCGTCTCCAGACTCCCCAAACACATCGTCGGAAATCTGCAGGCTCTCGTAGCGAGAACGCGCTTCCTCGAGGAGCGACAGTCCCTTCCTTCCACACTCCGCCATCGTTCGTCAGTCCCAGTGTGCGGTTACTACGCCGGCCGAGATTGGACATGCAAGTGACCCCCTTAAAACCGAAAAATCCAGCATGCAGTCTATTAAATCCAGTCCCTCTAGACGCAGATTCTGTGCGGGCGTATCACCGATGCACGCCTTTACAGCATCGGCAAAACGTGAATTTGCCGGGAGCTGTCCCTCCCCCAGTGGTGCTGAATGACCCCCAAAGCCTGCGAGCTGGACCTACAACAGACCCTCCACGAATGATCTGTGCATCCGGGTTGGGCGTAGCGGACTGAAGCTTCCTTAGAAATCACCTGACCCGTTCTCCCTACATTGTCCAATGGGATTAATCCATCAGCGAATCATAAATGTTAGAGGATTATATTACATTTGCCACAGAACATTGACAGTGTTCAAATACATCACATATGATCCAGTTTGAATATTCAATAGCACAAAATAAGGTTCAAATCGATTTAAAATTGAAAACATATTAAATTGGTGCTTTAATCCCATTGTGAAGGTATATTTATTTATTTATTTACTTATTTTTCATTTCAGTTTTACTGACTAGGGCTACTATAAACCGACCACTGTCACCGGTTTGTTTGCATGATACAGTTATATAGTCGTATTGAAGTACCGCTAGTGACCAGATAAAGCGCTGTTCATAAACTCTCTCCTTTAGAGACTGATGGTTGTACTGCTTTACTCAGTCGTTTGCGTGTGCCATGTTTGCGGAAGTTAAAACGATTTCTGTCATTTTAACGAAATGTAGACGATACTCTTTCCATTTTTCAAATTAAATGTTATAACAGATTATTTTGTAGCCCAACATAAAAGAATGATGACTTTACCAAAGGGACCGGATTCTTTGTGCTTTGACAAAGACGAATTTATGAAGGTAAGGATGCAATCTAACGTTATAAACTTAGAGTCCCGCATTAGCTTTTAGAACAACTAAGTTAACTTAACCAGACAGTTTTAGGTTTGTTTGTGTACAGTTTATGTATTTGCGTTTGGACTAAGCGTATAGCTCTTGTCGAAGTTAAAATACTTTGTCGTATCACGGGTAACGTTAGTTTTTTGATATTCACCATAGAAGTCTTACAGTTTCTTGTTGTGTCTTTGATATCTTTTTTCACCCGAGGACAATACGATATTAAACACTGCTATGTTTTTATGCAGGATGACTTCGACGTGGACAAATTTGTGGCTGACTGCAGAAAACGCGTCCAGCTGGAGGAGATGCGTGAAGATCTGGAGCAATATTACAGGCTCCTCAAAACAGCCATGGTCGAGCTCATCAATAAAGACTATGCAGATTTCGTTAACCTGTCCACCAATCTCGTGAGTTTAAGAACACGTGGGCTATATTGTTCTAGTGCATCACTGACACATGCAGTAGTATGTTATCCTTATTGCTTGATGTCATACCTGAATGATGGATAAGGTTGTACCTGTAATTTTAGGTGGGAATGGATAAAGCCCTCAATCAGCTCTCTGTACCTCTTGGCCAGTTACGTGAAGAGGTGCTGGTGAGTGCTTATCACAACATCAGTGCAAGGATTTTAATTGGCCATATTTCGTGAAATCATGCTTTAAATATTTTCTTCTCATGAGCAGAGTCTAAAATCATCTGTGAAGGAAGTTATTGATGCTATAGACACACAGTTATCCAAGCAGGAAGATATTCAAAAAAAGAAGGTATGTCATGATGCCTCACTAAAACTGGTGTCACGCTTGCGTGGTCCACGATTACATTTTTGCTCTGTGTGCACACATTTCTAGTAGATTGTGCATTTTAACAGTCTTATATTTGGGTCCTATGTAGATTTGTGTGTTAAGACTCATCCAAGTTGTGAGATCAGTGGAGAAGATTGAGAAAATTCTTCACCAAAACACCAAAGATGCCACATCCCTGGAGACCAGCAGGTATGATAAGATTGCTATTACAAGTGAAAGTATTGCGTTGCAAATTGAATACTTAATTTGAATTACACATGTCTGTATGACTCATGACTTCATAAAATGTTTTTATAGTAGGTTTTTAATACTTTTATCTGTTAGTTTGCGCTTTTCATTGCATTTTGCTAGTGATGTGCAGTCAAACGAAAACTAATCGTAATCGTCAATTTGCAATGTTTACAAGAACAAAATAATCGAGATAAAACAATTATTGTGCTGCATTCCATTTGGCAAGGATCCACTCTTTTCTTATGCTATAATCCATGGCACATACCTTTCCTTAACAACAGTGCAACTGTGTTATTACTTTACATTTAGTTTTCACTTTAATTCACAGTTTTAAAAGTTTTTTAAGTTATGTCAGTGAGTAATCATGTTAAATAATAATGGCAAAATAATTGTGATTATGTTTTTTGTCATAATCAAGCAGCCCTACACTTTGCATTGCAAGTGAACAATGTCCTATTTATTATTTTATTAGTCCTCTTCTGGCAGGTCAGATTTTAGAGCGAATTGCTACAGAGTTCAACCAGTTACAGTTTCATGCCGTCCAGAGCAAAGGAATGCCATTGCTTGATAAAGTGCGCCCGGTGAGTTACCTGTTTTAAAATAACCCATTGTGTGTATATATGTTGTAATAATTTGCAGCAAATATCTGAATTTCTGGGATGTGTAATTTTCTGTTTCAGAGAATAGCTGGAATCACAGCTATGCTTCAGCAGTCTCTAGAAGGCTTATTGATTCAAGGCCTGCAGGCGTCAAATGTAGACATTGTTCGGCATTGCCTAAGAACGTATGCTACCATAGATAAGACAAGGGATGCAGAGGCACTGGTCGGACAAGTCCTAGTCAAACCATACATGGATGAGGTACATTTTATAGATGATTTGTTAACAGCAACTTTTTTTGTAATCTGGCAGGCCTGTCCCATTTCCCTCTGTATTGGTTTCTTATCTATACCTTAACTTTCAGGTTATTGTTGAACAGTTTGTTAAGTCCAACACTAATGGTCTAAAGATGATGTATGCAAAGTTGTTGGAGTTTGTTCCTCACCATTGTAGACTGCTACGAGAGGTGACTGGTGGGGCTGTCTCTAGGTATGCCTGATGTTCTCAGTGATTTCCTACATTTTGCTGTAGTTATATACATACATTAACTTATATTACACCCTTCTGTGTACCCAGTGATAAAGCAGATATTGTCCCAGGATATGACTTCCTGGTAAACTCTGTCTGGCCTGACATCATCAGAGGTATTGAGGAAAGGCTCCCTTCTCTTTTCAATCCTGGAAACCCAGATGTGTTTTATGAGGTAAATAGAGGAAAAATATGTATTCATGCATAGACATTCTGTAGAATATATTAGGGCACACTTGACATTTGTTTTAAAATTCCATTGTACATCTTATATAGTGGTTCATTACGTATATGTGTTCTTGTTTTCAGAGATACATTGTCAGTATGGATTTTGTGCGCAAGTTTGAGAGGCAGTGTGGTTCCCAGGCCAGTGTGAAGAGACTGCGTGCACATGCTTCCTACCAGAGCTTCCACAACAAATGGAACCTGCCAGTGTACTTCCAGCTTCGGTATGATGACTTGTTTGGAGAGTCCAAATATGTTTTGGCCTCATGTCCTTATTTTGTTTAGGTAGTTAGTTAGGGGCTTACAGACTAAATGTAATTACTTGGCTGGAAATTACTCTTTATTAAATGATTGTAAATGTCCAAATCCTGTCACCTACTGGAAGTCATGTAGTAGTCAATGGAATTCATTGGATTAAAAGGAAGCTGTGAGCTTAGATTCGGTTCTTTGTGGAATGTATAGAAAGTGAGATAATTGCTCTGGAAGTGCATCGATCTGTGTGTGAGACTTGGAGTCTTTGCCCTATGATGTTTGGCTACCGGTCACTGGATATAAAGTCCAGTCTTATCTTAGTTTGTTTAGGCCAGTTAAGCCTTGTTAGTTGTGTTTGCCTTTTCTTGGAATTGAGCTCTTGTTGTGCACTTAAAATGATTGAACAGTTGCTCTTGTGTTTTTATTGTTCAACATTTTGAGTTCGATAATATGTCACTATTGACCCATGTTTATTTGGAATTAGATGACAATACTTACACTACTTGGTGAATTCTCTAAATGATCTCATTGAAATCGGTCTGAAAATGAGCGAGCAACACCTTGTTGTTCCATCACAACGAGGCACCAAATCGCTTTCACATTCGGTTCCTCTGTGGTGGAGTGATCTACCAACCTCCACCCGAACTGCAGCATCTTTCACAACCTTAAAAAAAAAAAAACTCAAAACATACCTGTTCTGCATCTATCTGACTGACCAATAACTGTATGTTTTGTCAACAAAAAACAAATTATTTCATGTTGTTCATTTTCTCCTTGCCTGCTTCAGCTTAATCCTCCTAGTAACACGGTCTTGTAAGCTATCGGTACTGCTTAGTGTGTTGACAAAATGTTTTATGCTCTACTACTTGTAAGTCCCTTTGGATAAAAGCGGCTGCCAAATGAATAAATGTAAATGTGAAATGACCCAAAGAAATTAGGAGTATGTAAAAATTCTAAAGCAATGGCCTTATATGGACATGACTATCTCCTGACATGCTGTGTTTTGTTTTAGGTTTAAGGAGATTGCTGGAAGTCTAGAAAATGCCATTGCAGATGGGCTGGTGACAGCTCCAGGTAAGTCACTGTGTTTGGGTTAGGACATAATAATCCAATGCACCATGGCTCCAGGTGGTGGTGTATACAGAACAGATTTTGTTGTAAGAGACATCTGTTGACAGGCTGAATACAGTGATACACACTGCCATACCTCATTTGTTTTCCTCTGATTGCTCGATTGCATAAGAGCACCACGAAATCTGCTCTTGTCATTGTGAATTTAGCTGGAGGCAGCTACCGCCTGCAGGTGACTGAGGTGTTGTGGAGTTGTGTCTGCAAGTGCTGGGCTGACCAGGTGTACCTGCCTCCACTTGCTCATCGATTTTGGAAGCTGACACTGCAGCTGCTGTCCAGATATGCCACATTCCTCACAGAGGTAAAGCATTCATGGTGCAGAGAAAAGGAATTATGATAGCATCGGTGCTCATTTGTACTCTTTTTGTCTCACAGGTCCTTACAAAAACCTCTCCTCCAGAGACTAGCAAAGATTTAGTAAGACCGCTCCCAAGCTCCGCCTCCTCCACATCCAGCCGAACATCACAGGATGCAGACAGCGAGAACTCCGGCCCCACTGCTCTGTCCACCAAGCACCTCGTCTTTATCGCAGCCGATGTTGATAAGTTACAAGAGCAGGTGATGCGCTTTATTTAAAGGAATATCTTTTTTGGACTTGGAAGAAAGTTTTTACTCTTGTTTCTAGATTCCAGACATCACTGAGATGATCAGGGTGAGATTGGAGGCTATTGGATTCCAGAACTTTGCCATTGTTTCAGGTTTGTTTTGTGAAGTTTGAAGCTATTCTTTATTAATGAACAGTGGTGCCACATGGGAATGTGTATTTGTATGACTATGCACTGAATATTTCTTGTGTTGTGCTTCAGAAGCCTTGCAGGACTCCAGGACAGCCTTGTCTAGCTGCATTCCCACACTGAGCAGCAGAATGACTCAGCATCTGACAGAGAGGAGCATTCGCTTCCTGAAAAATGCTTCTGAGGTTCCTCGACTCTATCGAAGGACCAACAAGGTCAACTGCACTTTTATTTGGACATATAATAATTAAATGTCTTATAAAAATAAGCAGTGAGGCTTGTTTAGACTCTTTTCACCCACATCCATTTCAACTCAAGTTGTTTACATTTCATGAGACCATATAAAAATAAAAATGTGGCTGTTTTTGGTCTCAATAGGAGGTGCCCACTAGAGCTTCAGCATATATGGACAATGCCCTTCGACCACTTCATCAGCTGGTCACTGACTCCAAAAATGTAGTGAAAGACTCCATCATCCAGGAGTGGCTCCGGGTCACACTGTCAGAGTGCACCCATAGGTAAAAAATGTTCTACATATATGCTTAAAGCTTAAACCATATATGCTTAAAGTGTATTATTCAAACACATGGACTTTGAAGTTGTTTTGTTCCTTAAAGGATGTTTGTGTTCAACAGATATTTTGAGACTATATCAGATGTGCTGAGCTCAGTACGAAAGATGGAGGAGTCTCTGAAGAGACTGAAGCAGGCTAGAAAAACAGCCACCACCAGCACTGTAGGTGTCAACGCTGGACCATCAGATGACAGTAAGATCCGTCTGCAGCTGGCTCTGGATGTGGAATATCTCGGAGAACAGGTATTGCATACAGTGATGGAGAAAATCAGATATACGTATTAGGCCTGCTTTATCATGCTTCTCATTTATTTTTTAAGATTCAGAAGATGGGTCTCCAGCCAAGCGAGATCACTATGTTCTCTTCTCTGCTGGAACTTGTACAGGAGGCACGAGATCTTGCCTCAGTGGAACAGACAGGGTCATAAACCAGGATGGACCAGATCAAATGTAGGCTTCAGTTTGTCTCATTTTAAGACAACACCTTTAGCAAGTGCACAGAAAGAATAAGAACAGATAAATGCTTCACTCAGCACCTGTTCAAGGAGAAGAATTATGGAGTTCTGTTGTGAAGGTTCTTAAATTTCTGAGCCAAACTCTCAACTGTTTAATATAACAAGATTATAGCAGGAAGATCTACCTGTTTAGCAACACACTAAATGAATGTGATTTACTTTCTGACAGGTTATTTATCATTATATGACTGGAAAAGTCATTTTATGCTTATTGGAGTTATGGGAGCTATTTTATATGCACCAGTCATACCAAGTGCACTGACACTAAGTCCTATAAGCTATTGTGTCTTGTCATATGTGGTTAGTTACATCAGATGATTTAAGATGACACTCGTGCTTCGACTTCAGTGTCTCGTCTGTCTAAAATTGCTCTCCTAGGAAATTTGGTGAACCCTGCCAAATAAACCGGTCAAACACTGAAGAGGTTACTCAAACTACATCTGATTTTACATAATATGGGTATTGGAGTTTATCTCACTGGGGAAGAATGGGACTGCTGGACTTTAAATGAGGATTTAAAAATAAACGTTGGGGTACTATTAAACATTTGTGTGTGCGTGAGGGTTAATATGTTACAAGAATGGCCTTGTAGAGCATGAAGGAATGTGCACCAAACTGAATGTGTGTGTGTGTGTGTCAAAGCTCTCTGCGTTTTACCAATAACTTGGTAAATTTTACGTCTTATAGTGGGTGTCCCATAATAAATGTTTTATGATCATGTGCATAATTTATCCTTCACTTCACTTGTATAATCAGTTTCATTACATATTTTACACAATTGCTTTTATTCACACAGGATTGCTGGTTTTGTTGAATAATTCTGTAACGTTTTTACAGAAATTGTTGTTTTTCATAAATATTAAAATGTAATTTGTTTAAGCAGTTCATACAGGAAGTCTTTCTACATATTTCACGTTAATACAAAAACAATGACAAAGTTGTCTAAAATGGGTGTGACTGGTTGACTTTAACCTAATGCTATCCATTATTTAAATGTTTAATTTACATCAAATGAGCACTCAAAATACTGTATTTCTCTACCACCACCAAAACTGAGATAATGTGTTTTAAGTTGTTGGATTGACAATTTTTCCCAGCATGAGTATGGCATTAGAGTTTCCCTCCACAAGTGCAAAGAAGAATGGCCGGTTAAATGTCAGTGTCTTTGCTTGGTCATCTCTCTGGAAAACCTCAGATCCTTCCTCTGTCACCTCAAGAACATCATTGTTGAATACCTGTGGGATATAGAGGTTTACATGAAACACTAAAAAAAAGTTATTTTGAACTTTAGTTTAAGTTAACTAGTGACTAGTTAAAATAACATAAAGGCAATTACAAACTCTTGATCCCAAAAATTACCTGATTAACAGTAAAGTTCCCTTTGCTACTAAGTCGACTGAAACTGGCATCAGAGCCCATGAGGTATTTCTCCACTGCCATTTCAGAAAGTACTGATCTCATGTCTGTCACAGCAGTCAGGGAAAATTTGGGCAAATACAGCACCAGATTACTGTAGATGAAGTCACGAAAACACAACATTTATTGTTTTATAGACAATGATTTTTGTTTTCTAATCAATAGAATAGAATAGAACTGTGCAACGAAATTATTACAGGATGTTTCAGAAGTTTTTTTAAACTGTTTTCCATTATAGCTAAAGACAGGATGTGGTTGTAATTCACATTAACTAATTTAACTAACAAATTTAAATACGTGACAAAAATGCAAATGTACTCACTTTTCTTTCATATGTTGGTTCCACTTAGATATGATATCCGATCGGAGTTGCTTCTCAGTGTCCTGCAGGCTAGTTCGTTCATGAGGCAGAACCAGCAATATGTAAGTCCTTTTACTGAGACCGAGTTTGACTATAAAGCACTTCCTGTGAGGGTCAGTAAAGTACCCAAAAACACCATGATACTTCATCAATGGGACTTTGACACTGGATTTCTCATCAGTCCAGAACTCCTGCTCAGTGGTTGCATTAGGGACAGATGCAAATTTCCAATTACCTGAAAAAGGAAATAAAGATTATTTTCACAAAATAAATCACATCCACTACATGTCTTTCTTAATGACGTTTTCTATTGAAAAAGGCATGTTTCAATTAAATAAAGTATTTTTTAATCATTGCAAATATTGGGCCAGGAAACTGGACAGAAATCTTTTGGACCGTCTCTAAAGGAACGACATGAAGCACTCACCTCTAAAATTCACGGAACTAGCAAACAGCAAGTTAGTTTGTGGAGTCACATCCGTGAACAGTTTGTTCACTTTGTTGTCTGATGTTTTCTGGATGAAATTGTTCACCTTCACCTCAGCTTCCTTAGGCTGTGCAAAGTCCACTGCACGAACAAAAGATTTATCTGAAAAGTCTTGTGTTCCTAGTACAAAATCTTTAGAAAGATCAGCATCGTTTTTAATGAAAGTCCACACAAGCGTCTTGAACTTATTTCGGGATTCATCTACATGTGAACTTATGGCCTGAAGTGTGCGTAACACTGTGTGTCCATCTATAAAGTATTGACAGTCTGGCTGATCAGACTCCTGGCTGAGTCCTAACAGCTGTTGGTAGGAAATGGCAGTCTTTTTGGATGCTCCAAGGAATAGTGTCACCAAAGTACCAAAGGCATTTATGGGCGATAGCAACGTGTTAGCATTCTTCTGCGTGCGACTGAGAGCCTGGTACATACGTAACCCAAGGGAGTTTTGTAGTTCTGCTAACACGGCAGTGCGCTGGGTGAGGTTTTTTAGGTCCTCTTTGGTGCCGCTGGGTCGTGGGTCAGACTCGCTACTGTCTTGAAGTGATAGTGGATGGATGGTTTCTAAGGGCTGGTGTTTGCTTTCTTTCTGGATGACCTCACAGCTAATGTTCTCAAAGCTAAAGAGGTTGAAAGGGTGGACATACACACGGTTGGCCATTCCCAAGGCAAAGCAGGAGATCAAAAAGAATGAGAGGAACATCTTGTTCATCTTTATTTATGTGAGATTAAGTACACAGGACCTGTAGAATTGGATATTGAAGATACCTGGTTAATTTCACAATCAGAAATGCTTTTGTTCCTAAAATGCACTGCACTTTATGTGGAAGTACAACAGATTGGCATCAGTTCACAAACAATGTTTTTCTATTCTACCTAAGCCTGCTTTGTATGATTGGATTTTGGTTTTCCACCCCTATTTTTTTCACAGAATGAAAAAGAGCACTGTGCTGATTTTGAGGGCAATAACCCTCATGAACCAAAGATCAGAGAACACAACTGAGATAACATTTGAGCTTTTCATGCAAATGAAATATTGTTTTACTTGTTTTTGATCATTTTATATCGTCATAATATATACAGTATATTAAAACACATATGAACTAAAATGAACAGGCCAACAATATACAGTATACTAAAAATCACTAGGTTCCATTGCGAAAAGATTACATTTTTAAATGTCTGGGTTGATCAATTATCAATTTATATTTAATGTATAAATCAATACATTTTATTTTCAAGCATTATTCAAGGGAGATCCACAAAAAAATCTTATTGGGATCCTTAAACTTAAAAGCCTTAAAATCCTTAAACATAAATAACTACAGTCAGAAAAAGAGAGAGAGTTTACCTTCAGATGGTTTCCTGAATCCACAGCTGGCTGATAGAGGACTGAAGGTTTACCCAGATTTTAAATAACATCCATTGCATGATGACTTAGTTACACATTGACACAGTATTGAGACATTTAGATTTCCCCAATGTTCTGTTTCAAAAGGTCTTCTGTGACTTTATGTTGATAAACAGTGGGAGTCAGCGAGACCATGTTAACATATTTACCTAAAACATGATGTAAGACTGCTATAGAGAGATATAGAGTTGACTTGACATTCACAAAACAAAATCCAGGAAATTGAGTGAGTCATATTTTCGAGCCTCTGTGAAATTGCTTCTAAACAATTCTAAAACAATTGATTCTATGACAATATTTAATTCCACAACTGCAAAACCTAGATCTTGTTTAACAAATAGGCTACACATAAGTTACAATTCTCTGAAGTGCCATTGTATACCAAGATCTTTTTACTAGGATAGCCTACTTAAAAGTTACACAACAGTCTATCACAACAAAGATGATGAGGTCGTGCAGTTCAGAAACACATTTTTAAAGGTAAATGTTACTAAAATTATTCAAACTTAAAGACATTTTATTTGTTTAACTAAAGAACTGAAAAAAATACTTCAGGGAAATATGACCCTCTTAAAAAACAATAGAAGCTGTCATAAAGTCACAAAATTGTAGTTGTAAACAGCTAATGGTTTGTATTTCTAATGGAAACTCTTTGTATTTTTTCAGCAGGGGCAAACACATAGACAACATTACAGCAAAACCCAAATACCAAAGGAAGCCAAAACCTCCCCACTATGGGTTTCCACAAACATTTCTTATGTCAAAACCTGTCACACTTTCAAATGTCGAAATGGAGGGATCGCTGACAGACTTGACGCACATGACGTTCTCGATGTGATTTCCGTCTCGTAACGCCACCCACAGGGATGTTTCAGAAGTGTCGTGGGCAGCTGTAGAGACCCGTGTGACCTCACTCTTCCTCCGGATTAAACACTTTGTAGATTATTATCTTTTTAATGAAGGTGTTTACGTTTGTTTCGCATTCGTTGATGTAAAGTACTATTTGCAGAGGAAAGACACACACAACATCTTAAGATGAACAGAGAGAGGTAGTCAACAGCGTTTAGGTGACATTATCTTAGATGACTGAATTCTCCTATTTAAAACTCGCGATTGTTTGACTCGAGTAAAAACGAGTTTACTTTCTGAAAAAGAAAACGTTAAGGAAAGCAGCATGATGACTGAAGATGACAGTTTTTCATATATAAGGACTTTTCCTCAAGTGTTTCCTGTATTTAGAGTTCGTTCTCAAAGTGACACTTCTGGTTTTAAATCAAGAATACTAACCAGACTCCGCGCAGCTTGTTCAGGTATGCTGCTCTTTGTTTGTTTGTTTGTTTGTTTGTTTGCTTTAAAGATTGTTGGCATTAAATTTCATGAAGTTTAAATGCTCCAGCTTTTGTTTGTAAAGTATGTCGACCCTCTTGAGAAATATCCTTATTGTCTTTAACTTCATTCATTCACCTGTTTTCATAAGTGATTTTTAAGACCCTTTATATGATTGCTGTTGTAATATTTGCATTAATCTATTAATATTTACTTATTTGGAATACCTTAAAATGAATTGTCAACCATGTGTAATGTTAACAATAAATATAGTCACCCCTTGACTAAAGATGATGAGAAAAATACTGCTCATGCATGTTTTTGCGGTTGGCCTAAATGCAAGAGCCTATAGTGTCCAAGCATTTTCTGTGCACCTGAACCCACACATATTGAAGCATTCATGTGGCCTTTGGGGTTTTCCTCTCTCAAAAACAACACAATGATGTATTTTTGACTTGTGAGCTATTATTCTCATTGTGTTAGTTGCATTTTAATAATTAAACCTAAAAAATAGGTTTGAATAATTAAAATGGTTACAAAACTGCAATGCCTCTGTGCAGCTGAGAATTTCTGAAAAAAAATCTTCTCTTTTTCTTTTCTAATGTTCTCTGTCCTCGTGAATATTGCTTTAGACAAATCGCTTGCTGTTTTCCTCAATGGATGCTTTGGATAAAAGCGTCTGCCAAAAGAATAAATGTAAATGTAAAGGTACATTTGTCTCTTCACTACTTGGTTAGAAGGTTTACAATTTGTGGATTAGGTTTAGTCAATTAATAGTGACTTAAATCTCCATCATTCAGTAGTTAATGTGATATAATTACATTTGACACTATAATTGTCAGCTTACATTGTGTTCATTTATTTTGTTTAATTTGTTCTGTGGTTTTTGGAGACGAAGTTTCATTTCAAGTCTTGCCACCCTGGAGAATAACAATTTGTAAACCAATTGTGTAATTAGTAGACACATTCAGAGAAGTTCTGGTTTAAAGTTATCACCCACATTGTAACCTTTAACACAACCTGTTAAACCAAGATGACAGGTGATCTCATGGGAAAATAACTTCTCATACATTTTACAGCATGAATTGAGTTCAGTGTAATAGTTTACTAAACATTCTTGAGGTTCCAGTAGATAAACATTGTAGAAATGCTTACATTTTAAGAGAGCACTTATACATTGCTACAATGGGTTTAACATGCATGTCAAAGGGCAAAATCATACATTTGCAGCTATATAATTCAACCATTTTATTTATGTAGTTTATATTATATTATATTTGAAAAAAGTCATGTTTTTGTATGATACAACGCACATCTTTATGGTTTCGCAATGAGATATCTATAGAACCTGCAGTTTAAACCACTTCCTGACTTACTTCAATTCATCAAACCTCTTTATTTCAATCAGGTCCTTTTTTTAGTTTAAGAACCCGTGGTCTCCGTATTCAAAGAAATACTGTTAAAAACTAAAGAACCTCTCAGAGGTATGTTGTTATATTCTAGAATTGAGTTAAAGCGCATCATCTGTCAGTGAAAAGTTAAGATTTTTTTTAAGATTTGGCCTTAACTCTTCTGTGCATTTGCCATTGAACATCCAGCATAGGGGTAAGTGGGTCAGATTGGCCCTTCATGACAAATTGCATCTCAAGGGTCACAGTTTGCTGTTTGTGTGCGAGGGACATGATGACAGTGATAAGATTTTAAATAGCCATGTTCAAATCACATCTGTGGTGGTGGTCACTAGGTTTCAGGCTGAAAAGTCGACATTTAGCTGCAGAAAATGACCCTCAACAGCACAGATGGGTTAAATATGTCACACTTACATAATTTGATTTGTCTGTTGTGCTTCTAGTCTGTGCAAATCTTTTGCACTGCAGTTTTAAAACACGTCCACAAGGGGGATGTGTGCATTCATATTTTAAACGCTTTCTTTCTCCATTTCTTTGAATCCGGTTTTAGGAATAATTTTCTGTTTTGTTTTAAGACCAGCTTTGAAACCACATGATTGGTTTTCAAAGCCTCACATCAATAATTCACATTGCCTTGTCATACCGCTGGTCAGGTTTGTGTTCCTGCTACCACTTAATGCTACTTAAGCATGTACACAACATTCTCGCTCTCATCACAACATGATCTATGCAATTTCTGCAAAGATGCAGTCATTGTGTTCTGAGAACCATGTGGAGAAAGGGACGTGTTAAAATATACATCCGACAGTGGCTTGCATTCAATGCAACTGCTACTTTATATTTCACACTGTGGTTTTTTTGGTGAAGATCTTCCAGATCTGGCATGGGGTGGAAGCTCTGTCTCACTCTGTGTTTGTTTGGATTAATTTGTTGGTTTTTCCTCCTTTGATGCTGTGTGCCGTTCCTCTATGCACATAATAAGTTATGTAATGACACCGAGATTTTCAGAGCGGCTGCCCTTTTCTAATAATGTGCATGAAAGAGCTCATTTAGCAAACCTTTTTCTTTTCTTTACCCTTTTAAAAGCTTGTTCCTCTCACCTTCTGAATGAATTGAAAAGGCTATAATGGCAGATAGAGTGTCAGAATGGCTGACTTTGTATTTTATACAGTTCTATACGGTTAGATGATATAGAACTGAAAACATTGTTTGCTTTTACTTGTGATAGTTGAATGATAGTTTTTAAGATGACTTTTTGACATGCAAACTTGATCTGGAATTGCTGAATTACAATTACAATATATACACACACACAGTGTTATTGTAGCTCGGATGGGAAGGGCATGGTGCATTTCTTTTATTCCCAGGAAAAAATGTGTACTGGATAAAAGCATCTGCTAAATGCATAAATGTAAACACAATAAATGCACATTTATTTGTATTCAACTGACGTCATTATAAGTATGAGAAATTGTTAGTTACAAATCAAACTGATGAGTCAGTTTTTCCTTTGCACAATAAAACCTAAACATTTAAAAATGTTATGCATGTAAACATCACACCAAAAGTGTCTTGTTCTGGATCTATAATAGTTTACCTATCTAATCTTAAAGGGACAGTTCACCCAAAAATAAAAATTCTGTCATCATTTATTCACCCTCGAGTTATTCACCCAGAGAAAGATATTTGGAGGAATGCTTGTAACCAAACAGTTCGTGGCCACCATTGACCACCTTAGTGTGAAAAATGACAATGGTAGGTAATAGTAGTCAATATCTTCTTTCGTGTTCAACAGAACAAAACATTTCAAAGCAATTTGTCCTACTATGAAGACAGAATTTTCATTTCTGGATGATCTCTTCCTGCATAATCTTTGTGCGCTTGCAAAGTACTTGTGCTATTCCTGGTACATCTGCAGTTCCTGTTTGTTTACTGGTCTGTCTGTGTCCCTCGCTCTCGAATTCTCGTTCTATTTTTTAGTGTGCAGTTTCATCTTAGGTAGGAGTGTTGAGCTGCTCTATGCGTCAGACAGTGTAGGCGTTCTCAGCAGACACACAAAGGGCACATGTGAAGATTGGCCATCATGCCTTTCATCTGTAATTGCTGTGCTGTGTTGTATTTTTAGAGCTAAGAGGATGGAATCTGCATTTATTCAGCTTTTTAACGATTGATTGAGCATTTGTAGCAAAGTTGCGCTATATTGTGCGCAGCGTATCCTATGAGTCAAACCATCAGCAGGGCAATATCTCCTATGCTTTTGTCACTGGGGCAGTACCCTCAAAGAGTAAACCTCCTGGAGCCTTTAACATTAGGCGCAGTACATTTTCATCTTTAGGCAATAAAGTGTACAGCAGATGTAGCTTTTTTGACGTTACTACACCAGCGACAAGCTAAAGGTACAAATTTTGCACATTTGTTCTGACAGTGTAATATCTAGTTTCTGTATATGTGGTGGTTTAAAGGTACACTCATTTTGCAGATTCGTCCCTGAGCTAGCATGTGTGGTAATGTAATCTGATGGTTTCTGTTATTTGCTGCTTTTGTAAAGTATAAGTTTTAGTAACTGGGTTACATGAAGCTGTTATCACACACCTTGCTTTTGTTTTAGGACTGGTTAATATAAACAGCAAAAAGTAACCAGCCTCGGTTAAACTATCACATTCTAACGTCACAATATCCCCAAGCACAAAGGACCATATCAGGATGATTCTATGATCTTGTAACAGCAATAACGCTGTTTCAACAACACAGGAACGCTAATGAATTGCTCTCGGATGTGCACAATGGACTTTGGCACCATTTTTAAATAAATATTGCCATTGATGTCTTTTATGCTTGGTGGACATTACTAATATTAACTGCTGCTTAGACCACCAAGCAGTGGATGAGACATTCACTGGATATTGTGACATTCAACAAGCAGAACATTTTTAAATTTTTGTGTTTTTCTATTGGTTTTAGGGTTTTTTTGTGTACTGTAAGGTTGTCAGGTGTGCATCTGTACTTTTAATCTGTTTACAACTGCCCTGGGTTAAATACAGGACTAATGATTTAACCATAGCAACAGTGTAAATATGTGTGACGACAGTAATGTAAGAACTGCCACTGATATTGTTGCATTTTTAGAGCTCATACGGTGTGTAAGGGAGAGTTATTAAGTGTAGAGCATTTTTACATTTAGTATTTTAAACTGGATAGTTTAAAAAATGAGTACATAAATAACTGTATGCAATAGCTAGCATGAAATTACTCATTCATCAGATTGTTTAAATATTGTGTGCCACAAATATTACCCATAAATTATCCATGTTAACATAAAATCACTTACTAACCGTGAGTACGTGTCACTCTGTTTACAACTTTACAGGGTTTATAGTTGACTGCACATTAAATTGGAAATGGAGCAGGGCAATTCCAGCATTATGAATGTGACATTTTCAATCAAAACTTCTCAGAGAATGTGTTTAATACCAATATATTGAATCATCATATTTTACTTAACCCCTGTTGATAGGGTCCAGACATCATAAAAATATCAGTCTATGCTATATTTAAAAGAGAGTAAAAATTAATGTGTTATGGATGTGACATAAGGACGAATGTATTTGAGAGACAGCATACTTCTGTGAATTAAAATGAACAAACCAAAAGCAATAATACCCAACAAGTTCATAGACCACAAAATAGTTTAATTGTCATGTGCCCATGTGGACCGAATATGGACCGTTATGGATGTGACATTTCAGTTATGAATGTGACAATTCACTATTCACTAGGCTTTAAACACAAAAGAAGTGTTTTACAAACTTTCAGAGACTTCACATATGTATTTAAACCACCAAATATTGACATCTAACTTAGTCTGGTAAAAACCTTTCGTAAATATTTGTTTTCATCTTACGGTTGACATTAGCATGAATTGCCCAGCAAGTATTTTAACATGGTACTTGAACGCTTGAAAAAGGCTAAGAGAATGATTCTAAAAATATCTCAAATATATGATAATTGTGTACCTGTATGCCAGGTGAAAAGACTTTCTGCATTTAGTTTGACCAACACTTTAGCTTTGAGAACTGTCTACCCATGCAGCTGAGAAGAATCTCAAGCAATGATTCATCCTTTCTAAACCGCAGCCAATTCTTAACGTCAAAATGCCACACCAAAATAGATTTGGAAGAAATTGTTCGAGATCTTCACCCACGAGTTATGCTCTCATCCTACCCTTCCCCTGCTTTGACCCCACACGGGTTACGTATGTCACTTTGCTTTACCTTTGGGATATAAATAGGTAAAGTGACGGCTCTCGTCTCTCAGCTGATGAATGTAAAAATCATCTGTTTCAGCTGAACGAGAATAATTGAATGAAGGTTAGATCTGTCTCTGGCCACACCAGCTCACCCCTCCCCAACCCCCGTAGCCAAAGGCGATAGCTGAAAGCCCCAGCGGACTGGGTGGTTCCGCCTGATGGACTCAGACTGGCTCCGTCAGCTTACTTTAATGGAGGTAATGGCTGTTTGTCATCCAGCAGCCCTAGCTACTCTTTCTGCTGTGCAGTACTGTGGAGGAGACGACAGCGAGAACACCACAGGAAGGACTGATGAGAAAGAGAGAGAGGTAGGGAGGGAGAGCGAGAGAGAGGATTCAGAGAGAAGGAGTGAGGAAGGAAATTGAGAATCATCTTACTGGAGCAATCTTTTTTTTCCTTCCAGTCATGGAACATCCGTGTAAGTGCTCATAACTCTTTGATACTGTGCATGCATGTATGCGGCTGCCTGTGGATGTGTATGTGTGCCCTGCGTAAATGAGTTATGAAAGTTTTGAATGCTGTATTTGATCAAGTGTTCATATTTCTGCTTTTGTGTAGTCTTAGGAGTATTAGTTTGCTCTCATGCACTGTTGAGTCTTGCGTGCTATTGGTGATCTGTTGACACATGCACTCTTGTGACTCGGTCTTTAACATGCCCCGATTCTATTGATGTTTATCGGCTTATGTTCTTGGAATCCAGCTAACGTGTCTAATCATAGAATAAACAGACACAAGCTTTGCATTGATTGTGTATTACAGTCAGGCTATATTTGGTTCATGTCATTTGATGTGTGTGATTGGATGTGCAATGCTTTTGTGTCAAATTGAGGAGCTGTTTTTGTACTGTATTTGAGAAAAACTTGTCTGGATTAGTTTAAATCCAGAAATAAATCATTGCTCATCTGTCTGTTTGTGACTCTGCTTGTAAATCTGACAGGAACTAAATGATTAGTTGCTTATGAGTCACTGGTTTGTAACATCCCAGGTGTCATAAAAACCAAAAAGAAATGTTTTTTTATCATAATGTGATGTCGTTTATTTCTTGTAATCCATTTGTGTGTCTGATATCGTGATAGTGCTTCTGACACAAACTAAAGTGGGGACCTACCCTTGAATATTTTGCCATGTAAATCCGTATTTGTTTGGGAGTGGTTTGCAAACTCTGTTAGGTTTCGAGTTTTTACATAGCCAAAAACATATACATAAGCTTGTATTTACATACAAGCTAGATCGTTCTTTCATGCCAGAAATGCTGATTTGGATCATTCAAGTTGCTAACTTTGTCAGTAGAAACGTACAGCAAATGTGGTTTAACATGTTGCTAAGAGGATCTGTTTAAAAAATGGTAGAATTAATCACTTCCTCTGACTTGCACTTCACAACTATCACAACAAAATTTGGTGAAAAATAATTCATACGGCTGTTTAGACTCTCTTGTCTACATAGAGATGCGAGCAGTTGCATTGAAGCTTTCCTGTATCTCAGAGGTTAGAGCATGGCGCTAGCAACGTCAAGGTCATGGGTTCGATCCCAGGGATTGCACATACTCCGAAACAAATGTATGGTATAATGCAATGTAAGTCGCCAAATGCGTAAATGTAAGGTGAATTCACTTTCTGTCTAATTCAAAATATTTGTTGTGCGGCCTCATTATTATGCACTTATGTTTTGAATATTTATTAAAAGAGCAAAAGATGAGCTTCTTGTAACGTACCTTGTTATGCCTTTTTGTGTATAGTCTGTTCCTGTCACATAAACCCTACGACATATTTTAACCTAAATGACATGGTATTCTACCCTTTTACAAGCTTAGTCCATTTTTATTTTCTTGTAAACTGAGCATCCACTAAACAAAAGGGGTGTGTCCTGGGCCTGGCATATCAACGTCCCATCCAGGGACAACATGGTTGATTCTCTCAATGTGTTTGCATCTGACCAGCATCATTAGCGTTTGTTTCTCTGCTTAGTGATACTTAATGCTTTCTACCCCCCTGCAATGTACTATTATTAAATGTCCCAGATTTTCAAATAAGAGTCATCATTACTGGGGAAAAACACTTACAGGCAGGATGTCAAGTATTGATCGACATGGTTTGCCATACCTTCTTGTGCTCCATCATTAGGTAAAAGGTCCAAAAGGAGCCACAGCCCTGTCAAAAGAAAAACAATGTCTAACATTCAAATGACATTATGGTCTTGTTGAACATGTTGGTCTTCACATGTCATGTCAAGTATCATTGTGTCAAGGTGATGCTCCAAGCGGCTCTTGTTCCTTAGATTGAAATAAACATGAGATTAATAAGTATCTTGATGTCAAATGTAAGCAGTTTGAATAGATTCCTGTGGTTTGCATATTGTGTTGTGTTGAGAAATCCTGTTTTTCTAAAACATTAGAAGTTTTGTCAAGTTAATAAATAAATCATCCGAGCAAAGGAAAGAACTAAATTGCATCACTTAAACAATAATTAGCTGCTATTTTGTGCTGAGATGGCAGTTAATAATTGATGAGGTTTTCCTGAGCCTTTTCCAGCGATGTTGCATTTACATTCAGCTGAAAGTCTAGTGGATTATGCACTTCCGAAACATTCATATCGGTCACTTTGATTGGCAGCGTCTCAAATCGCATGGATGGCGTACAATATAGTGTTCTAATCTCAACGTCCAGTAAACCGCGAGGGTCGAGGGTATTTGGCGGCGGCTCATCCTCTGATGAACAGCATATTATAGACTAATACATAGGCATTGTATAAGCATTTGAGGGTTGTGTTTGTTTTGATGGCTCGCAAATAGATCCGTTTTACGCTTCGCTGTCTGCCATTAATGTCTTCCCTATGCACTTAGGCTGCACTCTAAAGCAAATGGATAGATTTTTCTCTCTACAGTAAGTCCAGGCGTCTGTCTCTTGGGATATCTGACTACATTGGAATTCAGATTAAGGTCCTCAAAAGAGTCTAGATGGAGAATCTGTATAGCATGTGGACCAACAATCGTGCCAACGAGTGAATTCACTTCATGTGATTAGACAGATTTATTCATTTAGGGTGGTGATGAAAGTTTCAGACATTCCGGTTTTTCATGCTCCGAACCCACAAAATGATCAAATTTGGTGAGGGGTGCTGAAACGTTCACATACTGTACCAGACATCAACAGTAAATGGAGTTTAACAAATTCGATGTTTACTTTCAGAGTAGATGCATGTGGTCAATAGATGGCAGCGTTCTCCAGAATACTGTCAGGCAATGAGGCATATTGTGCTTTGGTGACTCACCATACATACGCCCCCTTCTGTTTTTAAACTTGAGACAGAGCCATAATCAATGCATGTCAGGAACTCATTATAGAACGCTATGACTCAGAGATCTAGTATGCAGTGTACATCTCAAATAGTATCCCAGAGATGTTCTCAAAGCCACGTTATTTTGCTTCAAACCAATTGTTATTTAAAGTTATGGACACTAATACAGACTAACTGTAAAGTATAACAATAATGTTTTGTAATAATGACATTAATGTTGTTGACTGTAATTGGCTTTTTGGTCTTTGTGTCTGTTTGTGTAATGTATGAGAGCGGTTCATCTCTGTCAGGCCCTGTCAGAGCGTGAACTGAACGGATGCAGATCGAGCATGATATCAGACAGACATGCAGCGTTTGCCACTCACTGGCCATTTAAAGCTTCTTACAACCCCAGCAGAGGGTCTCTATAGGACAGATCTTCAAAAGCACAATAATGTAATAAAACTGGAGACATTACAACACATTCTTACAGGTGTCTCTTAGGTTTCCATGTGGCATGTCCAGATTTTGCTGAGTGAGGCATGTTCTTTGTATAATATCTTTTTTTTGGTCCTAGAACAACATTCTTGTCAAAAACATTACGTTCTAACCCAATATCTAACACTTCCCGAGGGAGATAATATGTGAATTATAATTATGCAAAAGCTTTTAACCTAGTTGTAAGCTTCACTCTTATATTAGCACTAAACATACCAGATAGGAACCTGATAGGAATATGACCCAAAACATACATATATGCAAAATTCATTAGAATTAGAATTCATATATAATCTTGTAGTTTTGCATATGGCATTATCTGTATCACCCAAAAATAACAAAATTCTGTCATCATTTTTATTTATTTTCATTTTTGTGTGAACTATTCCTTTAACACGGTATGCTTGTTTTATAAACAGTGCATTCGGAGCAACACCTCTTGCTGTGGTGCTATAGGTTGGGTGGTGATAGGGCTCAGTTAGTGGCTCTCTAGTTATTTGTCGCCCCTTATTTGGGTTTGTGACCTTTACACAGCATTAAATCACTGTTACCAAACAAAAGAATATTTCTGAACATCTCCATTATCCTAATAACCTAAAATATCACTAATAAATCCAACAGCAATGCTTGTTTCAAACGATCACAGTGTTTACGGCTTGTTGCATTCATGTATGCGTAGCTCTGATCATAAGGAGGACCTTCAGGATGAAGGGAAGGGGTGGAGAACTCGTACTTGATGAGAACATTCAGCTACGGCAAAACAATGGCTCACATCTCTAGCGTTGGATTGTTTTCGTAAGCCTTCCTGCACTGAATCCCACCCAGCACTTCTGCTTTGGGAAAGAGGGCTGAGGTGGGAGGGGGACCAACGTATGGGGGACTTTTGGCCTCTTCTGCAGGATGCAAAGCACTGCTCTCACACACAGCAAACTTAAAGATTAAAGCATTTTTGGCACTCTTAATCTTGGCACATAGTAACGAGACGGCATATTTTGTTCTCATAAAACATTAAGGAAAACAAGAGACAAAGCCTAGATTATTATTGGATCATTTTCATTCCCTCTATCGATTCTGGCTGTTTCGAACTAGAATAAACCATTTTACCTCACGATATCTTAACAAACTGCGCTTTCTTTACATTTTGAAACAATGTAGCCAAAAATAGCACGGGGTTTGTCGACTGATGTCACGTTATTGCGAGCATACATTTCCATGCTTTAGCTGTAGCGAGGAGGGGCTTGAAACTTCCTCCTTATGACCTCTGACTGCTTACAATCTGCAAAAAGGAATGACAGGCATTTCAATCCGGAGATTAAGAGCACTACGGCGTATTGTAAGAGTTTGTAAAGTATGGAGGAGCTCATTTGACGAGCCGATCTGAGAGCTGAAGGAGTAAAATGACAGTCGTGTTATGTCGATCGAGTTGGCTTTGTCGCAGTTCTCGGAGCGTCGTATGATTTTTGCGTAGCGGCCCATTGAAGACAGACATGGGCCAGACATCTGTCTCCAGTTTGTCTCAGAGAGCGAGCGGTAAGTGTCTGAAGGGCTTGTCCAGTGACTTACTGTTTACTCACTTACTAGACCGCTATCTCAACAAAGCTCAGGGAGCAAGACGGGACTTCACAGCCGTCCGTATTCGCGCTGTGAATATGTCCTAAGTTTCATATAAAAGTTTATTTCAAGTTCGAGGTTCACATTTTAACACTAGCGACGAATCCAGCTAAAACGGCCCTATTTAACCATACAGCAAACTCTGGGGTTGTTGTCGTTTGTCCGGTCACTCGCTTGTGGAAACGATCAACAAGTGGGAGTTTATTATGATGATTATTATTGATTTAAAATCCGGGAATGTAAGTGTTTGTGTTTTAATTCTAACATTATTTTACAGACAACGAAGTAACATAAACACTGCCAGTGAATGCAGGAAATGATGTTTGCTCGCTTGTCGTTTGTCGTAATTGTATAAAAGCAATGTACTTTACATTGTGTCATCTGCAGAGTCATTTACTTCCCATTTACGGGAAAGTACGAGTGTTTCAACCTTTATTAAACCTTTAATATGTCTAAATTGCTTGGACCCTTATGGAAATTAACCATGGTTTAGTAACCATGTGTGTTTTGGTTTTGTTTGTGGCAAAACCATGTTAGCCACGATTTCCCTATGCTTTTGCTACAGTACCCATAGCTTAACCATGATATTTATAGTAAAACTATGGTAATTAAAATAGCAGTCAATCCACCAAAAACAGGTTGACTTTGACTATGTTAAACCCATTCACTTGTGTTTTATGACAATTTATGACCATTCTGATAGATAATCATTTCTCTGTGTTAAAAATAACTTAAAATCTAAGTACAGTAGGCAGTTTCAGTCAGGCTCTCCACCATACGTTGCAACTGTAATCTTGATCCGGTCTAACGCCTCTTTCCTGCAGCAATCCCAAGATCTGACACAACCTTCATTCCCTATTATTTCCATTATTGCCCAATAGCTGGGATTTAAAAGCTTTTGAAGCTATCAGTTTACCAGGTACTCAGAGGAAAATGGAACAGATATTGTGTGTTTTCATGAGCAGAATGCGCACAGTATCATGTTTTAAGTGAGGCTAAACTGTGGGTTTAATTTGATCCAATATGCTCATGCAGAAGGTTATAGAAAGTTTAATTTGAAGAAACTTAAAAATACACATTACGCAGTGTTTCTTGTGTAATATGACAAGGCAAAAAGGTGATGATTGATATCCAGAAATGAATTGATACTGTTTGTCTTTTAGGCCCTGTCTCTCTTTTATCTTCTAATCATTTTATAGGAAAGACCGTTGCATGCAGTTTCCTTTCTGTCAGTAGAACAAAGTATTTGCTGAAATTGGGCTATTGTTTTCCTGTGTATTATGAGGAACTGATGCTGTAGGATTAAAAGCATAAAATTCTTCCGTTAATGATTTTAGTGTGTGCTTTATAGTCTTAAAGGGATTGTTCACCCAAAACTAAAAATTCTGCCATCATTTACTCACCCTTGAGTTGATCCAAATCTGTATAAATTGCATTGTTCTGATGAACACAGAGAAAGATGTCTGGAAGAATGCTTGTAACCAAACAGTTCTTTGTCTTTATTGACTACCATAGTAGGAAAAATTACTTTATAATTTTTTGTACTGTTGAACACAAAATTAGGTATTTGGAAGAATGTAGGACAGTAAAAAGTTCTAGGGCATGTTTGACTACCATTGTAATTTTTTCTACTATGGTAGTCAGAACTGTTTGGTTACAAGCATTCATCCAAATATCTGTGTTTAACCAATCAAAGACATTTATACAGGTCTGGAACAACTAGAGAGTGACAGAATTTTCATTTTGGGTGAACTATCCCTTTGAAGGAACAGTGCACTCAAAAATGAAAAGTCTGTCATAATTTTATCGCCCTCATAACAGTTCTGTGTAATATTCTTTCTATAGCAGGTTTGGCAAGATGTTTTAAACAATGAATAATAATAATAGTGAACAAAATGACAGAAAACATTATGTAACATATGTGCTTTTCTACAAGTCTTTTAAAGCCATTCAGTAACTTCTTATGTGTCTTGTTGTGAGACAACAAATTTAAAATTGACTTACAGTAGTTTTGTGCATTCTTCATACAATAAAAAGGAACAGAAACATGCAGTCAAGAGTGTTGACATATGGCTACACTGAAACATTACTCTCACTCTAGTGTGCTCATGCCTCCTTTACATGATTTTATTTTCAGTTTCTCATGATTATCTGTTATGTTTCAGTTTCCTCCCTTATAATAGAGGAAGTCAATTCAGTGATCTATACAAACCTAAAAGTAATATAAAGTGTTAGGGGAAGTGGGGGCTTTGAATCACTATTTTCGTCATTTTTCTATATATTCAGGAAAGATCTGTTTTTGTGTCTTTCATTTAGCATGTAAAGTTTTATGTCAAAGCTGATTTATTCAGGTCTGAAATGACGTGCAAGGTTTAAGATGTGACAATGACTTAACCTAGTCATAGTATGCTTAGCCCATACATTCTGAATAGGTGTATTATCACATCTTGAATAGAGGTTGAATTAAAGGGATAGTTTACCCAAAAATGAAAAAATGTGTTGTCAGAATCATTTACTCATCATTTGTCATTTCAAACCTGTATGACTTTCTTCATATTGAAGAAATATTGAAGATATTCTTCATGTTGAAGAATGTTGGTAACTGGCACCCATTCACTTGCATTGGTTTTGTGTCCATACAATAGAAGTGAATGGGTGGCGCTGCTGTTTGGTTACCAACTTTTTTCAAAATATCTTCTTGTGTTTTGTGGATGTAAGAAAGTCATACAGGTTTGAAATGACAACAGGGTGAGTAAATGATTACAGACTTCTCATTTTTGGGTAAACTTTCACTATTGGTAAAAATAGTTGCTTTAAAATGATGTATTGCATTTACATCATGTAAAATACTTCAGTAACACGTCTCTAGTGTTGCACTGAAAGGCACAGATGCTCGGTTACACTAGCTCGGTTGTGAACCAGTGACCTCTTTGTTTTAAATGTGCTTGATCCTCAGAGGTTTGATCTCAGGGACAGACGCGGGTGTAACAGGTTCTGTTAATAATCCAATGAGAGGCCAGCTGCCTGTTGACAGGCCAATGAAATCTAGTGTCAGTGGCTCCTCGGGGAGAATTGATTTGTGTAGAAGCACTTACGCATGCTCATGATGGTGGTGAAATGACCATGGACGTGTTGTACTGTCGCATGTGGCCACTAATGAAAGCTCTCAGTGTTGTGTGAATGACAGCCTTCATGTTGACTCTCACGCAGGCCTGTATTGAGGTGTGTCCTGTTTGCTGGTCAGATTTTGGGTACCTGGAGGTTATGTGATTCAACACTTAAAGACATTTCTCAAAGACAAATAACTCTTTCCAAACTTTAACCATAATCTAATATTAATCATTCAAATAACCCCAGAACATTTTGTACCCTGAGAAAGGTGAAATGCTTTAAGCAACTCTTTTTATAATGTTTTATTGATTTTTTCCCCCAGTTTATTTAAGGCTTGTACATTTCACTACATGAGTGCTTTGGAATTTTTTGTGTGATTTGATATTTACAGTACCTCTAATATATTCAGTGACCACAGGTGGTTACATACTTTATATGTTTGTACACAAATCAGTGTTTGGCACTCTGTTTAGACGTGTCCCAAATTTTGGTATCATGGTTTAAGAGATGAATCAAATATAATGGCTGTCCGATATGCAATGTAATTTGACATCCTGACGTTAACAGATTAACTTTTCTTGGCTGTCACTGACCGTTTTACGAATTCGATTTTAGGTCTGCAAAGTGCCTTCTAAAATGTTCTTGAATGCTTTCATTTTTGATTTGAGAACTGAAAAATGTTTATTGAGGACTTCTTTATTTTTATATCTAGTTGCAATATCTTTTTTGTCACCTTCACAAGCATTGTGGCCAACTTTGAGATTAGATGGCAACCAGCCAGTTGAAACTAGCTTGTGTTTTGTGAGAAAAATCTCATAGTTAAGACTTCAGAGCCAGGAAGTCTAAGGTTCTTTCTTGTTTTTTATATGGTATGAATTAGTTGGCTAGGATTTTGATCCTAGGTCTGCAGTATGCTTTAAATCTGAACAGAGTGAGTGTACGGTATGCATTGGCTTGGAATGATAAGTTCTCTGACTGCTCTGGAGCCTAACCCTTTGTTTATTGTTTTCAGTCTTTTGATCCTGTTTAGGCATTTGGAAATGCTCTTGTGATCATTTTACACTTCATCTGGTGTGTATGTAACTATAGTCTGCTGTGCATGTCAGTGTTTTTGGTTATGCAGTAATGGATTTTTCTTTTTGGCTGACAAGTTTCATATCCCCTTGCGCGGGCTATGTGGAAGCCACAGCTCTCTGCCTGTCTGTCAGACTTGGTTTTTATGCAGGCAAACAAGAAATTATGTAGGTCTAGGGCTTGGCGATATTGATATCTCAGCATATTGATATCTAAGTGTTGTTGATACTTTGTATATTTTATAATTAATTATATCTCAATATTTTTTGCTTTTGCAATAGAATAATTAAAAACAAAGATTTTTTTAAAGCATGATTTGGATAGAACAATGAACATGTGTTAAGACCCAATAAAATGTAGAACTATTGAGTACTTAATACTTTTTATTGCACAAAAATATGTATTTTGCATATAATTAATTATATAATATTTTAACAGTATTTACATGATATTATGTAATTTTATATTTGCAACAATTATCTCAGTAAAAATAGTTTTATGTATTTTGATATTCAATTTCGTCCAGATATATTGCCATATAACAAGAGGAATAGACTGTAATTTAGGCCATTCAGTGATAATCTTTACTTCCACTTCAACTCATGTCTATCCCACACATTTCTGTTAAACTTTTTCTTCTGTGTTTTGGCAATAAAAGTTATTGTTTGATCCATGTGTTTTAACTATAGTCTTTTCTGGTATAAAGAAAACCCTGTTAACTATTTTCCATTGTTAAGGGGTCAGCACAGTGTTTTTAATTTATGTCATTCATTTGTCTTGCCTGTCTTTTAGTGGAAGGACTGGAAAAATCTTCTCTGGCCAAGTGTGATGTGGTGGGAAGCTCACAGGCTGCTCCGCTGAAAGGAAAGGGGAAACTCTCTTCTTTGGGAAAGATCTTCAAACCTTGGAAATGGAGGAAGAAGAGGACCAGTGATAAATTCCAGGACCTCTCCAAAGGTACTTCCTTATGTATTCATAGTTGTTTGCTAGCTCTTTAATGTTTGTGTAAAAACGGATTATAAAACGTATTACACTTAAAATATTATAGCTGGCAGCTGCTTGTGATATCTGTAAACTACAATAATCATATATAATAATATCTTGTAATAATATGCTTTCATACCTTTCATGTGTTTTTCACCTTTATAGTTTTGGAGAGAAAAATATCCACTCGGCAAACTCGAGAGGAGCTCATAAAGAAGGGTGTGCTCATTCCAGATCAAGGTGAGATTCATAAGAAATGAATTGGGAATATGATATGACACATCAGTATCTTTTATATATCTGTTACTTCGTCATAGCTAGCAACACTTGAGCTATTGGAATGTTTTGTATGAGCAATTTTGTTAAATGCCTGAAATCTAATAGCAAGCACAATTTGATCTGTTTGTTTGAATAACAATCCATGTTTTTTTTGTAATACCAAGACTCTTGTTGAGTATGTTCAGATCTCCTCTTTATTGAATCACAGACATGCAGTCTGCTTCAGATCAGGTGAAAAGATAACTCGGCCATGTTTGCCTATCTTTAGATGATCCTGTGAGCACAGAGACCTTGAATGGTCATGCGGGGTCCAGTGGAGTCACTGAGAAGGTCAAAGTGGACATTGAAACACCAGACAAAGTCCCTGAAGAGAAAGCAGATTTGGCGACAGTTTCAGAGGACACAGAAGGTAAAGCCATTTAAGCAGTTATAAAATAAAAGAAAGATGAATTTTCACTATGTGAATGTGTACATTATATTCTGCCCTGTTTTTGATCTTTTAATGTCAAGCCCCTCATGAGGAACATTACTTAAGTGGCAGATAGCCAAAGATTGAATGCCTGATGCTTTGTTCTAAACTGTGCTCGAGTCCTTTCATGGCTTTTGCAGCATGCTAATGACTTGAAAGTACTTAACTTAGTGCATGGACACAGCTGTGTGATTAATATTAAAATGACCATCAAAACATTTCATTCCATACCATTATATTGTGCCATACATGTATAATATCATGTTTGTGTTAATATTTTGGCCTTTAGACATCAGTTAAAGTCAAGTATGTGTTGTAATCAACCATCTTGGATGAAAATGCAGTCATATGGTTGAGCGTTAACGCACTATATTTGTAATATAAATATCTAACTTGTTTCCATAGGTTCTATTTTATTCATCAGCACTTTGAATATACACACAAAATACAAAGCTTTTTTTGATCCCTAATTTAATTGATAGTGTCAGGAATTACAACAATACATGTTGGCATGTT
The DNA here is from genome assembly GCA_026939265.1 of Oreonectes daqikongensis. Taxonomy (NCBI): domain Eukaryota; kingdom Metazoa; phylum Chordata; class Actinopteri; order Cypriniformes; family Nemacheilidae; genus Oreonectes; species Oreonectes daqikongensis. Next base: position 1,181,601 of record JAOTQM010000049.1, read on the forward strand.
ACTTAGGTTTTACTGTGAAATAAAGTCCAGGACAGGTTCCTACCTAAAATTAACATCAGCACTAGACAAAATATTTAGCACTGTCTTCCTTGCTTAACTTGAACAAGAGAAGAAATGTCATACAAAGCATTAAGGTAACTTTTTTTGACTCACTGTCCACACATTATTAAAAGACTAATTTGATGTTTTAAAACAAATGATAAGTAAACTGTGTTGCTTGATAATTATTGCTTCAATTAATGTTTTGCAAGAGAGAACCATATAATTCTAAGTAGAAAATTATGTTTTGGAAGTAGAAGGTTCTATCTGCATTTGACCTGTTCCAAAAATATGGGAGAATTTTCAAATCGTATAAAATATAAAAGAGATTTGTTCCCCATAACATTTTTGTTATATGGAATATAGCAATATCTCAGAAACTCAATACCTCAAAACTGCTAAGAATGCTGATAGAACCTTAAAATTCCAAGGTGACGATATGGCTGATGTTACTGTATATTAAAATTATTTTTTATAATCTCATGACTGTTCTAAAATTAACCATCTAGATGATGGGTAATATCCAGTAATGACATCATTTTGGTTTATTTCATGAAAGCTGTGGGCAGCTGGAGTCATGAGTTGCGAGAGAAACCTTTTTTTCTTATACTTTATTCTTTAGTAGGTCTTATCTGAAGGGACTGGAGGAGGGACTAGGTTTACTGAAGCAATAAAACCACTTGCGGCTATGAGTTACAGGGATTTTACTATGGGCGAGGGTTGTTTTTAGTCTAGAAACCTATGTTTGGTATCAAAAGTTAGAAGTGTAATGCGATTATTTCTATTTCCCAAAAATATTTCTCCTCAATACCTCACCAGAACTTGTCAGTTTGCTCTTGTGAGTCAGTAACAGTTGAGGCTCTGTGCTCCTGTAGAGAAGAAGAACAGCAATCCCAGTCCACAGGCCAGTGAGTCAGACGCTCACAAAACCCCTCCTAAAAAACAACAGGTCACGCCCCCCAAACCCCCAGGTGATTCCTCGGGCACAGGGGTGAAGAGAGGGGGCCAGGCAGGAGCCAAAAAGGTGACCAAGAGCACCACTAAGCAGGTGACCGCTCCTCCTCCTCCTCCTCCTCCTCCTACATCCAAACAAACCACTCGAAGTGCCACACGTGGCAACGGTGAGTAAATCTGTCAGTATGGAGCGTCATGTGCATGCTTGGTGGACGAGTTCTGCATGGAGGGGCCCTGTTTGTTATTTCTTTCTTCTCAACTGGCCTCACTGGGATCCAGTCTTCTTGAAGAGCGCAAACCGTTGACTCGTCACTTTTATTGTTTGACTAGTTTGGGTTTATTATGGTGTTAAAGGGGAAATCATGACTCATTCGTGACCCAGCATGCCTTTCTTTTATTGTTTTTCTGCCTGCATTATGTGTGTATGACTGTCTTGTGAAACATTATAATCATTTATTGATGAATGCTTTTGTCTGAATGTGAAACATGTGAATCATTTGCATGTTACTGGACTTTGTGGATGTGCGCTTTATTCATATCATTGTGTAACCGCAGGGGCTCACTATCACACACTGTGCTCTTCCTTTTATCTGTTTATCCGTTCATTGTTTGTTTCTGGTGCTGCCCAGCGTTGGTGGCTTGACTCCTTCAACTGAATATATATTTATGTCATTTTCTGTTTGTATATTTAATAATCTTATGAACATAAACTGCTTCCCATTTGTCAAAAAAAAATCCTATAATGTAGGGTTTTATGATGTGTCGCGAAATTACACTTCCTGTCTCTTGCGAATGTGAAACTGTGTGAGAGGAGAATCTCTGGTCACCTTTGCATGCATAAGATTTTTTTGGTAGAGAACATGCATGTGAACCTGCTAGATCTTGATCTTGAAGGTTTTTAAAAAAAAAATGTTTTACTTTTTTTCACAGCTAAACCTTCCAATGCTAAGAAAACCACTGGCACGTCCAAGGTTTTCACTCAGACTTCAGGACAATCATCTTCATCCACCTCCTCGAAGACCCCAAAGAACAACAGCTCGGAACTGAAGGTAACACAAGCCAAATCTGCCAAGAAAACCGAGCCCTCCAGGTCACCACGACCCCCTTCCAAAACGTCATCTGAGACTGGTAGCGTTCCTGAAGAAAGTGCCTCTAAAAAGGACCAAAAGAAAAGAGAGGTATCCTCCCATGTTAATAAATCAGTTGAGGAGAAATCTCAGAATGGGAAGAGTGCGAAGGGTCATGCTTCGGAATCTTCTTCAGAGAAGGACAAAATTAAGCCCCACGTTAATGAGGCGACGGAGGAAACGTCCTTTACTAGATTTTCTAATGAACATTCTTCAGACACTTCAGATAAACCTGTAAAGAGAGAGAGTGAGACAGAGAAGGAGAAGACAACGGACCAGACGCAACCGTGAGTTTAGCTTCATCATTTATTGGCAGAACGTGATGCTAGAAACAGCAAGATCACGTGTTTGATTTCCAGAGTACATTCTAGATTTGATTTTTTTTGTTTGTTTGTTGCTTGAGGTACAGTATAGGAGCATCTTTTCATATCCACAAATGTAAATAAGTAAAGCTAAAGACCATTTAAACACTGGCATTTATTTTATCTTATTTTTTTAAATATTAAATATATAATTCAATCTTAAAGATATTTGTTTCCATTAAACATGTTCTCAGGGTTTTATTCTGTTTAAACCTTTGTGTATTGCTAAAAAAAAAAAACAGAGACAGGAAGTTCTCTTGGACCAGTGTTTACGTTTTTTGAAGTATTTATCTTATATCTTTTATATCTCAGAGTTTCTAATTTTATTAAGGAATTACTTGATTTTTTCATCTTGAATTAAACTTAAAATGATTTTTTTGTAAATGGTTTATATTAAAAACTCTGTTGTTTATTTTTAAATATTGATAAAGATGTAAAATCTTAAAGATGCAGTAGCAAAAAATTCTAAAGGTTGGAGAGAGGGTGGAAAATATCTGTGAAAAAATGTAAAGTATTTCTGGTTTTGGGGGAAAAACATAGTAAGTGGACATCGAGGCAAGCAAACAATAAATGAAATTAGTACTTGATCTTATTAAAGCAATACATTGACCTCCTTCTCTGCCTTTTGTAGAACTGAAGAAGAAAAACCACAAGCTGTCAACGTGGAAAACCCAGAGGTGACCTTCATTCCTGACTCCATCACAGAAAACCACGCCAATGATTCTGATTCAGATGGACCTATACTCTACAAGGACGATGAAGAAGAGGATGAGGATGATGAATATACCTCTAGTATGTGTACTTGACTTCTTTGTGTTCATTGCTTCTCCTGTTTTATCTGTCTATCAAGAAAGGCATTTAAAAAGGGAGCCAAATAAATATTATGAAGTTTAATTAAAAAGTTTCTGACTACTTTCTGATTAGCAGCTCTTTCTGGATGTGTTCAGAGCATTCTACTACAGTCGTGTGTCATCAGCCTTATGTTTATGTGTAACCACACATTTCTAGCAGGCGTCTTTCCTAGTATTAACATTTTGGAAATTTCTCCACAAAAGGATTTTGGGCAAAGCAGCGGCATAAGCATGTATTTAGTCAAACAGGAAAAACATGCTGTCTTTTTGACACGCTGGTAACTGTGCAGGTTTCTTGCTGCCAGCGCACTATGCTCAACACATTCCTGCAAAGACTAATGGCTGTTTCTCATTTTCTGTTCTTTCCAAAGAAGACATCTGAAGATGTTTCACTTGTGTCAGAAAGCGAGTTCTTGAAAGCGTTTGCTGTATTTTTTATTTTCGTAGGCTCTCTTGCCAGCAAAATACGCCGCAGAGACACACTTGCCATTAAACTTGGAAACAGACCCAGCAAGAGGGAGCTGGAAGAGAAGAACATTCTCCCACGGACATCAGAGACTGAGCGTCAGGAACTCTGGCAGCAGATCGGCTGCAAACTAGTCAGGTATATTCTGCCCCATTCCAATTTGTATTATTTATCTCATTTATGATAGCACCATACAGTCACATTTTTTAATAATACTGACCTGTATTTGTTTCTACCATAGACGGCTGAGCCAAAGGCCCACCACAGAAGAGCTAGAGCAGCGAAATATCCTGAAACGTATGTTCTCTCTGTCACAATCTCATTTACATAGTCTGTTTGTGCTGTCTAATCCAACTGTCTACAAAGTTTGGATGCTTTAGATTGGTTTCTTGTTTGTTCTTGCTTATTGTTGCCTCTGGCATTGAAGAGATTCATTGAGTCACAGATGTCCTGCTATTGCTGTGATGTATCTTTTCTGCCGCCTTTATTTTAATGGGGTTTGACTGATTAGGACTAGGAATTGAATTGCGTTCTGCTGACAAACAAGTGGGTATAAACAGTTCTTCCATGAGTCAGAACTCACTGCTTACTCGGTTATATTTGCTCTTAGCAGCAGGTGTCACGTATACTATAGGGCCTGAATGTCCCGAATTGCAATCTATAATTTATTGTTTCCTAAAATGTAAAATTGAAAGACCAAATAAGTTATTATTAAAATATGAATTCCATTGTTAGTGGCAGGTACAGAACTTTTTATGTACCCATCATTGTTAATGGTGTATTCTTTTTGGGAGAGAATTTAAATACATATTACAGATGACAAAAACATTAAGCATATTAACAACTAGTACACCAGCGTATTAACAACTTTATAACCAATAGACAGATTAAAAACATACTCACTTTGAGTGATTGAATAGGATAAAAACCAATCAAATGAATCTTCCTTGTGTCACCTTAGAGAAAAATGTGGAAGAAGAACAAGAGGCCAAGCAGGAGATCAAAAGAAGACTTTCCAGAAAGGTATAAGCTGGTATAATATTGTAAACGCACTGTAATTCCAAACAATTTATAACCTGTTACATCAGCATACATGGAATACTGAATGAATGAGTTATGAATCATCAAGAATCAAAGTCATTGTGACATCATGAAGTGGAAAGCAGAGGATTGTGGGATATTCTGCCCTCTGCTGGCCAAACAATAATGTTAAACAAATTACAAGGAGCCTGTTTACTCAATACATTGTTTATAAGTGTGACTAAATAACAATGTGGTTGTACATGAATGAACAATTTTATTAAGTCATATTTTGTTATTACACTATTGTTAGTACCCTAATTCACTTTATCAAGGTGTTGTGAGGAATGAGTAGTTTTTTATTTAGTATTCTGGGATTGCACCATATTATTCAGAGAATCAGGGCAGATGATTTAAACAGGCAATAGACCAGATCTGTAAAACAGATGAATAGTGATTTCTATGATCTACATGTGAAAATCATATTTTTCATATTTTCTCTGGCAAGGGTGTTTTAGGGCCACCGACACTAGTAAACGACCCGCTTCAGTTCAGAACCCTTGAGCAAGAACATGTGAACCTGTTTTGAAGGTGACTGTAAATACATTAAAAGGTGACTAAAGGAATTGCTCTTTGTGTACAGTTAAGCGTCCGGCCCACAGTCGCAGAGTTGGTGGCTCGTAGAATTTTGCGGTTCAATGAATATGTGGAGGTCACAGATGCAAAAGACTATGATCGCCGGGCTGACAAACCCTGGACCAGGTTAACCCCTGCAGACAAAGTAGGCCATTTTTAATTTTGTTGTCTTTTTTTAAACATATTTTTAACAAAAAAAGATGTAAGCATGTTAAGCATTTTATTGTCAATCCTTTTCTAAATGAATATTGTAATTCTGTTTGTTTTGTTATGATAAAACACTATAAAATGTCATATTACCATACTCTATTGGTAGACCTCAATGAATATGTATTTGTTCAAATTAAAACACATTTTTATTCAATAAAAAATATGTTTTTATAGGGTTTTTATTTTGCATACATGTATTTGGAACATCATTTTTGCCTATTTTCACTCTTTTAACAGGCTGCTATACGCAAAGAACTGAATGAATTTAAAAGTAAAGAGATGGAAGTCCATGAAGAAAGCAGACAGTTTACCAGGTAAGTGTGTGTACTCTCCGAAGAGGCAGGGACAGAAAAATTAGGATGATAGTAGCATTAAAGAAAAAGAGGGGATTCATTCCTGGCCATCCTTTTGCCAGCCAGTCTGCATATCTACTTGGATCAAAGTGGTAAAAACGGACAGGCTAATTGCACATTTTATCTTTCATCTAGATTCTTCATTTAACAAGCACCCCGCTGATAGACTTGCTAATAATAAAAGGGTCCTATCACTTGGTCTCAGCTAGATGCCTTGTTTGCCATAAACATTGCTCAGATCTGTTCTTGTTCTGCTGGTGCTAAAATAGCGTCTGCTCCCTCTTTCTTGCCAGGTTCCATCGGCCCTGAGGCGGTGCCTGCTGGCGGGGGTGCTGGAAGCCTGCAAACTCAAAGCTCTCTCTTCCTGTTTCTTCGACCATGCTTCCTTCTGGGGGACTAACAGACTGGCTCCTTGCTGCAGCCGGCTATTCTCTGGCACAGGCTGCGCTCCCTGCTGGCCGTCTTGTCTTTGGTTATTGCTTTCAGCCACTGGGGGGCTGTAGCATAACTGAAGATGGGCCTGGAATGCCATTGCAAGCTGAAAACAGAGAGAGAGAGAGAGACCTTCAAAAATATAAAGCAATTCAAGGATTCTGACCATTTTTTTCAAACCTTTTATTGTACAAGAATTGCACTCTTTTCATTTCCCCAAGGTTCAGTGCAACAGTGTAAAACAGGCAGCGACTCATTCTTGCATTGTTGCTGCGTGTGGACAATATTTTTTCAGTTTTTTGTATATACTATATTTTCTCCTACAGTATTCTGACAGAGTCCAGTAACGTCAATGAATAGCCGTGCATGCGAAAACTGTTTATAAGACATATGTACCTGGTTCTTACCATCAGTGTACATTAAATGGATATTAAAGTCCAGGTTTATTACTGCCAATATTCATCTGTATCCTAAATATAAACACCCTCTATATGATAGACATTACGTAATCACATTTATGTTGTGCATTGACAGTGTTTTTTGTTTCCCCAAAGTTGGATTACTTGATATACACGGTTATGTTGTAACATACATGTAACTGCTGTACAAGAAAAACTATAATCCAATGTTTATGACGTATTCCATGTCTATTAACCTTTTCCATATCTCTTTTCATCTAAATGTTATCACAGTTTTTCAAAGTTCAAGTGAATGTGTCATTGATCTGGCTTTTAGGATTGTACATAAATTGGTGGGTTTTCTTAAGCACAGTGGTGCAGTGCCATGTAAAAGATGTGGCAAGAGAATTTATTAAAGAGTTTTAACTTTACAAATTGGAAAGGGCTTCTCCACACGTGAAAATGTGGCATTTAGTCCACAATGAAATGTGTCACTCATTTTGGTGCTCTATATTATATGATCATATGTCAAAAGTAGTTTTTGTTAATATAGTTTTTTTTGGGGGGGGGGGGAAGAAACGGTTTTAAATTATTTCAAATCAGTTGTACAGACTGTGTATGATATGTGAATACATCAAGTATATTGCACATTGGTTTGTTTTCTTTCACAGAGCAACATATTTGAAGGATTATGATAAACAGCCTAACTTGTATTAAGCTTCAAGAGAAATCATCAGAATATTATATATTTATATTTATAAGACATTAACATAATTATATTTAATCTTTATTTAAACATAAGGAGGTGTATTAAAGATGCCTTTTATCGGTATAACATGTATGTGTATGTCTTAAACAGTCTTTTGTACTATATTCAAATTTAATTGTAATTTCCATTTAAAAGAATCCAAGGAAACATAGTGTCATGTTTATAAGAGAATCTTCATTCGAGGACTTCAATTATTTTATAATAATGCCCTAATATATGAAAAATGCTGTTGTTCATTTTTATGTTGCAAAGCATTTCTGCATACTAAATTTAATGCTCAATGTATAAGAAATATTAGCTAAGATAGAAGCTACAAGACAGAATCACATGTGTTCAGAAGAAATTATTATAAATGCCAATAGCCTCTAATTTTCTTTAATATCTCAGATTTCCATCTGTTTCTCTTCCTAAGTTATTGTGCTTAATGAGGATAAAGGGCTGGGAATGCAAACAATACGAATGCACTCGCAGCGAGGACTTCCGTTTGGTTTCCTTTCACGGTGCGGTCAACTGTAAAAGTGATGAGCACTCTAGTAAAAAAATAATAATAATTTTCTACTGGAATAAACTGGTTTCATTGTGACCTTTGCCAATGATTTAATACAGTTATACATCATATAGTTAGTTAGTTAGAAAATAAATGACATTAGTATACCTTAAAGCTTTAAGATGTTATAGTCAATTTCAGCTCTACATTTATAAGGTTACATAAGCTTTCTGAATTTATATTGTATGATTTGTAGATGCTGTGTACACACTTGTAATATTTCATGCTGTAGATGCAAGAGCATGTTTTATTATACATAATCCCTCATGCCAAACGATTCTAGATATGTAAGTAATAATTTTTATGTGAATAATAATTGTAAAAGCTAGTTTTATTGTAGTTGTCAGTCATGGGTAAAATAAATGGTTACATAGTTTAGACAAATATCCTGCCTTGTTGTTAAATGATGAAGTTAAACTGATTGTAATAACACGCCACTATTGTAAATAATCAATCAAAAGCCTGTTATTATCGTAAAAACTGGATGTTATTCAGGAATCTTTGTGCGTAAGTGGGCAAAAATTTCACCAGCTGTGATAGTGAACTGTTTTCTCAGTGACGCACAGCAAATCAGTACTGTGTATAATTCTACCATTATCCTGATATTGACATATTTGTTTTAGGAATCTTATAGACTATTAAACACATATTAAATATATTAGAGTGAATGTTTTATATGAATAGTCTGACCTTTCTGGTAAAATTCTTGAATGAATCTTTCAGACATGACCAGTGCCGTCACAGGCGCCAAACGCATTTCATTTCTTCCTCTGCTCAGATGATACAGAATTATTGAACCATTACATTTAAACCTCTTTGATCTTGACAGCATGACAGAAAAGGTTCATTGTGAAATTGCATTTTTTAGTGCACAACGCATCCGCATATCTTACGCTTTTCTTTACATTTACAAACCTTATCTTTTAATGTATAAAATGTTTTGTAGTATGAGGGAATTAGCACAGATGAGCATTTCATTGAGTCCAAACTACAGCTATACGTGACTAAGACTGAGATGCAGGCGACAGCTTTATGATTGACTAAATATATGGCTTCAAGGTTAACCACTGAAGGACATTACGAGTGTTTTCATAAAAGTTAACGTCCTTTACGTGTGAACAGCCCAGGTGCTTATTTCACATAGTAATCAATGACAACCTGTTTGTAAAACTAGCCATTATTTTATCGAAAATTACATTTAGAAAACATTTTGGACTCATTAGCAGACTAGCACAATGTTATTCCTCATAAATGAATGAAAAGAACAGCTAGTCTTTAGCAGAACGTGATCTGCTTTGCCTGTGTGTTGTTCCTGACACAGCAGAAATGACTCTGTCGTGAGAAGAACTCAAACTGTGAGGCCAGCTGGTGAGGATTTACCCTGCGATGCTTGTCAATGCTGCCAACACACTACACTCACAAGACTCTTATCAGTGAAGTCATAGCAATGTGAAATTTCCTCCTGACTAATTCGGACAAACATTGGAAAAATACACTCTGTGTCTCATGCATTGATTTGATTTACTGTTAAATGAGCCATTAACATCAAAACAAACTTATCATACATGGTATCTGTTTCGTGGGAGTAAATGGTGTATGTAATGGACGAACATTCGAAGTAATATGGATCTGGATCATTTTGCTAATTATTTGCATTACCAATAATTCAAATGCACAAATGTGACCCTCATAAATGTTTTTCCATTAAATGATCTTTACAGACCATAAGGGGTTCATAGTTAAAGCGATAATTATCCCCCAAAAAATATATATGCCTTTCAGCTTTTAACTAAATGTTCAACTTTTATTTTCTTCAGACATACATGTAGTTCAACAACATACAAAATACCAAAATTTGTCCTCAAAAAAGAGGATTTTAAAAAACACCTCAATCAAACTGTAGTCAATGAGGCTCTAACTTTAAGCATCTTCAGGTTTGTCAGCTGGAGGCCCGCACGGCTGCAGCATCTTCTCCATCAGGTTAAAGCGAACACGAGCCTTGCTCTCGTTCTCAGCAACGGCGAAGTAGGTAAGAAGGTCAAAATGTCCCATGTAGGAGCAGTAAGAGTCTCTGTGCTGGTTAACCAGCCACTCCCATTTGCTGGTGTCTGCGTGACCCGTGCCGATGTACTTGGACTGAAGATGCTCCAGCTGGCTGTGGATGTTGTAACGGTCCGTCATCTTCAGACACAAAATCTATGTTTCAGAGACAGAGGAATCAAAAGTAACTCAAATTCAAGGCAATAAATGGATTATAGTTGGTAGTAATGCAAGTTATCTGTAGCAAGAAACCAACAACTATTCAGAAAGAGACTCAGTCTTATCAGAGGCATATAAAAAAAACTAGATTTGGGGTATTTTGGTTATCCTATTAACTCATTGGCATACACAGTAGATAAGATCACTCACTGTCACTTTATAGTAGGTGGCCTTAACTATCATGTACTTGACCATCTTATATTTTAATTTATTTATTATGTACTTACATATTGTGTATATTGTAATTACATACACCCAACCATACTTCCAGAACAGCACGTACACAGTAAACCTAATATTGCAAAATAATTATCATTTAGACCACCTATATATTGCTATAAGAATAAAAAAGTTTAAAAAAAAACATTCAGTAGAAGTTTCCATCCAGATGTGTGAAGATATCTTACAACATTTAAAATTATGCACATTTTAGAAGTTTAAAGAAAGTTGTAAATTTAAAGAATAAAAAGAAGTAGCAGACAGAATGGCTGATCCAGTAAAACGTTTTAACATGTTATTATAGAAGTTGATAATGCTGTTACTGTTTATTGTTAATGGTTAGCCTACTGCCATTGACTAGCGTTACGGCCCGGCATGCATGGTGTTCGAGCCACTGATGAAACATAAACATATCTTAAAAACTATTACTTTGAAAGTGGGGTTTGGAATGTCTATATAATTCATTTGAAGTAAAAAAACAAAACAAAAACCAGTACAACATGCACTGCGTTACTAACTTCGCATATCAGAAAGAAAAGATTTGGAGCTGCTTGTTGAGCTAACGTTACTGTAGCTAAACACAACGGGCCGGTGGCTTTATTTTCTTTAATTTATACCACATCAATACATCTCCTGATATTTTACAAAAACATAATTGCACTTACCTACAATACACACAGAAAAGTATGAACACACTGTCGTTTAGTCTCGGTTCTTTTACTAGCTCGAACGCCGTAAGCAGTGCGCTAACAGGAGCGGGAGATGTTACACAGAATCGGTCCGTGTATGGAAACTTTGCTACAGAGACAGTTCCGATCCGAGACATTAATACAGATGACTAACATTGACATTATTGATTACACCGGAAAGCTACGGGAAATTTTATGAAATTATTTTATTGTATCCTTCTCACATTTGTAATATTTTGGTCGGTTAATAAGAATACTTTATGTCGTTTTATATTATTTATTTGAACGAATTAAAAGAGCCGTTTCGTGTCTATATGCGTCTACTGTAAAAGCACTTGAGTTCTGTGATGTATTAATGGAACTTAAATACTTAAAAAAAGGGAATTTGGGATACTTTGAGAAAGGAGAGAGTGATCTTATGGTTATTTAGTTAAACATGCAAAGCAATTTTCAATTAGATAACTAAACCCTAACTGTGAAATTCTAAGTTATTCTAAGTAATAAGTTTATAAGGTCTTTCACCATTAAAGCCATTTTAGAAATAATTATATCGGATTCACAAGTCAATTACTTTAGCCCAAAGTCTTGATTACATCAAGTTCAATTGATTCTTTACTGCACTTTCTAGGAGTATTTAAGAGGTTTCTAAGAGGTCTGAATCCATTTCCAACTTGAATTATGTTGTGTTCGGCAAAGTAGTGGGAGGTATAAAAAGAGGGTGATGACACTATATCTAAAAACTTTAAGAATCCCATCCTTCACATGGATTTAAGCAAAATGTTTATCTTCTTAATGTTTGACACCTTGTTTACTAAGAAAACAGTTTTGTAATTGTTGCCACTTCAGGACTGTTAAAATGCACACTACGATGATAAAATGAAAGACTGACTGTGTCTCTTCTGCTCTCTGCCTTCATTTTCGCCTTAGGTTATGTGCTAAGCTGTCCTGAACATACTAGCTCTGCTCCTTAATTTCCCCTGGGTATTGCATCAAGACTGCATGTGGGGGAAACTGGAACAAAATGACTGGAATGGCAGCTCAAAGGCCATGATTATTTGATTCCAAAGTATTACAGAAGAAATTATTGGCCCTTTACAGCTGGCAAGGGTCTCAAACTAGATGATACAGACTTTGGTAATAACTGAAAACAGCTGGAAGAGTCTTACAGTTTGTGTAGTCACATTAGTCTTGCGTTCAAGCATCTAGAAGAGATAGTGTCCCAGTGAGTAAGAAATGTTCATCCAAAGATTTAGATTTTATAATAAACCCTCTGTACTTAAAATAAATATTCCAGACCAAGTAATGTTTAAAGGTGCAATGTGTAATATTTAGGAGGATCTATTGACAGAAATGCAATATCATACACATAACTATGTCTTCAGAGGCGTATAAAGATTAAAACCGTTACGTTTATATTACCTTAGAATGAGCTATTTCTATCTACATGGAATTCGTCATGTTGTTTCTACAGTAGCCCTAAACAGACAAACTGTTTTATAGAGCGTGTTTCATAAATATGTTATCTCCTTCGGCAAAGAAGCAAAAACGTAATTACATCTTTGTCCTGTATCAGCCACCATAGTGCTTCAAAAGGAAGGGGTGAGCAGTAAAGTAAATACCAACTATAGCCTACAAGTCCCCAGCTTAAGACTTGACACATATCACATAATTTTAATATAACTAACACTTCTAAATGAAATCTAATATTTGTATTATAACATTGCATCACCAAAAGCACATATTGAAGGTAATGCTTTATTTAAGATGCAGCATATATAAAAACATACAGAAACACCTGCACACACACCTTAGCGCATAAAAGTCATAAAAGACACAGCGTCTTAATCTGAGTGCCATTCAGACAATTACATTGGACATTTACATTGGTACAAGAACTTTGCATCAAAGTACAAGCACAAAACACTTGTCACCACTGAAGCGATAAGATGATCTTTTGTCGCACAAGGCGGTTCTTACTGGCTTTTATATAAAGCTCACAGTAAATCGGAGAAACAGTCATTTGATGATTAATAGTCACTCCAAAGAAACACGACTGAATGACAGCTTTATCAAACTGCAAAGGCCATGAAAGCAAACCCCAATCGAAAAACATTTTAATACAGTGAATGCTGAAAATGTGAAATAAATGACACGTTCTTTGTTTGAGCAATCTACAAAGCTTCCACTTATAAAATGATCATTCATATAGTATATTACTTTTACATAACATTTACAAAAGGGACCTTTGCAGCTATCGCTGAGTGAATATACAGTATATCATACAGTTCTTCAATGATCCTCAAATGCTTATTTATAACTTAAGGGTCCCATGTGATGCATCACTGTGAACATTCCAGCTCCGCCTGTCATTTAGGGTGTATCATAATATATAACACGTCATACGTCACACTTCAGTCTAGTTTGAGGTGAGGTTCTCTCTCATGTACACCAACAGTCTCTCTCCATACCAAAATTGTGAAACAACTCTTTGGGGGAGGGCTAGCGAGATGCTCAGAGGTTCAGGAAAACCTACGTTGACTCATTGGTTGGTATCTCAAGGTGTCAGACACCTGTGGTGACTTGTGTGACCTCTGAGCTCATGTCAACACTGGGCTGGCAGCGGGACTCCAGTGATGACATCTCCAGGACTAGTCATACCTGCTGATTCGTCCTGTCTACCGTGTGGCCGCTGGACTGCCCCTCGCGCTGGGGGTTCCTGGTGCGCGTGGAGTTCTGCAGATCGAGCACGGAAGGACTCGGAATGCAGAACTCCCGGAAACACCGCTTGAAGTTCTCATCCAGAAAGGCGTAGAGGACTGGGTTGAGACAGCTGTTGGTGTAGCCGAGGGCGATGCAGAAATGCCAGGTGACAGTCTGCAGGAGCGAGCTGGGAATGGTCACCAATGCTTTGATGATGACAAAGATGTGGATGGGGGTCCAGCAGACGATGAAAACCGCCACCACCACCAGGACCATTCGGGTGATGCGGCGCAGATTGCGATCCTTCTCCTTAGAGCCAGACAGCATGCGGACGCTCTTCAGGCGCAGAATCATCAAGCCGTAACAGACGGTGATGATGAGCACAGGCATGATGAAGGCAAAGATAAAGACGCAGATCTTCAGGAGGTTCTCCCAGTACCAGGAAGGATGAGGAAAGAGCAAAGTACAGTCGATGATGGCGAATGCTGTAAGAGAACAAATAAGTCACACACACGTGAAATTCGATTTGTTTTTGCAAAGCATATTGCATAGTTGTACAACAAGTAATTATTTCTTCTGGGCATTGTTTTGGTTGCCATAGAGACTCAGGCTGTTCTGCTACCGCTATTAGACGTCCTCATGATATTCTTCCCAAATGACTGAAACTGGCATCAATCTGAATTTGCTCAATAACAATTTTCTGGCTCAATGCTTCTGACTCTCATGATGGCAATTTCGGTCACCACAGTAACAAAACTAGATGTTTCCAGTCCTAAAAAATATGTCGAAAATGGACTTATTCTACTTAAAGGAAATAAAGCTAGAAATTAGATGGGTGTCTTCTAGTGTTATGGCTTTCAATAGGGGCGCAAACAGAAAAAAACGACTCTAAATGTAAATGAGTAAAGGGATAGTTCACCCCCCAAAAAATAATCTGTCATTATTCACCCTCAAGTATTCAACCTGTATAAGACTTTCTTCTGTTTTAAAAAGAAAAGGTCAATACAATAGATGTCAATGTTGTTTGGTTACCAACATTCTTCAAAATATCTTCTTTTGTGTTCTGCAGAAGCCACACAGGTTTTCAATGACATGAGGATGAATAAATGATAATTGTTTTTAAATGTAGTAATATCTGAATTAAACATACAGCTGCTCTGGTACTCATACGTAGTGGAGGCCATGACCATGACAGGAAGCCCGATGGCAGACGAAAGGATCCAGTTACACACGTTGACAATCTTGGCATTCCGGGGGGTTCTGAAGTCCAAAGCTTTAACCGGATGGCAGACAGCTATGTATCGGTCGACGCTCATCGTGGTGAGGGTAAAGATGCTGGTGAACATGTTGTAGTAATCAATGGACATCACAATCTTGCACAGCACATCTCCAAAAGGCCATGTACCCATCAGGTAGTTCACACTCTGGAATGGCAGAGTACTTGTTGCCAGGGCATCAGCTAAAGCAAGGTTGAAGATGTAGATGTTGGTCGCAGTTTTCATTTTGGTGTATCTGGTGGAAAACAGATTGAAATCATATTAGTAAAATTACATCATCTGGAATGAATTGTGGAAATTTGAAATGGGAAAAATCAAAGCCAGCAATAGATCAGGGAAGGATAATAAAGAAATAATGCTCAGAAAAATACTGAAACAAACTAAATAGCTTTTAGTAAAACACAAGGGTGCACATTTCTTGGTAAAAGGTGTAGTGTATAAAGTCTTAAAGGTGCTGTGTGTGATATTTAGGAGGATCTATTGACAGAAATGCAATATAATATACATAACAGATGTGTAAAAAGATCTTACATAATGAAGCGTTATGTTTTTGTTACCTTTGAATGAGTTATTTCTATCTACATATACCGCTGATCCCCTTACATGGAATTCATCATGTTGTTTCTACAGTAGCCCTAAATGGACAAACTGCTTTAAAGATCTTCTTCGGCAAAGAATGCTTTGAAAGGGAGGGGGTGAGCGGTGGTGTGAGCCGTTGGCTGCAATCTCACCGCTAGATGCCGCTATAATCTCCACATTGCTCCTTTAATGTTTAACAAGTTTGACTACAAGATTTTTATTTTCAACTGGAACTTAGATGGATCGTAACAAACACCTAATAACACCACTGTTAGATCAGCATGACAAGATGGTTTGCACATGCACATCAAGATAATTTACATCAAGCACTTTGTCTTTTAGTGAGTGGCACATGCTGTGATGAAAGAAAAAGATACCTCTGATGTGAAAACAATTCAAACCATAGCCTGCTAGAAAAATCTATGAATAGTAAGAACCACAGAAGTAATTTCTGTCACTCATGAAAGAATGAGATATAGATTTAGTCTCATTTAAAGAATATACTTTCATGTGAATGATCCATAATTCATGAAGAAATTCCATGTAAAACTAACACTAGCCAGCTTTCCTTTGCATCTTTTGGCTTCTCTTTAATGGAGAGTTTACCAGCGGTATATCAATTCACTTCACGTTCACATTCAAGCAATTGCAGATCTAACTTTCTTCAGCTGTGGAGGAAAGTACACTTTTAAGGCATTTCTTAAGATTGCTTAATACCGCTCCCAAAAAGCAGTAGATACTGGATATGACTGGTGTTTGTTGCAAACACTCCGCTGAGATAAAAGAAATACTTTAAAGTCTGTGCTGTATCCATTATTTCTGACATTACGCTAAACAAAACCATAAGCCAATCTGGATTAAAAAGATCCAAGACCATGATGTATTGCAATAGCAGTGGAGATGATATATTGAGAGCATTTATGTAAACCACCAGCCCGCTAAAAAGACTATAGTTTATCAAAGGCCCACTGTTTGACTTTCACAGAAATATACATGAACATCCGGATATACACTCTACAAACACAGATGTATTTAACGTGTGCTTTTAGTAAAAACATCTGTAAGAATAAGCGGTTTACATTTGATAAATGTGGCATGACAGAGAAAATGCAGAAGCACATGCAGAAGTCAGAGATTTAAAGGTCACAGAACTACTACAGTATGAACTGCCTACGCTTCTAAATCCAATACTGCTTGCTTGTTATTGGTTTGGGATTGGTATCTATATGTCATTTGAGGAATAATGAAGAATAATAACCTCATTAAAAAAACAAAATGTACTCAATTGAGTATGTTATTATATTTTTGCCTATTTTAATTGTAAAACACTTGGAGCAATATATTTGAATTTAAAAACTTTGACATTTTTGGAACCCGAAAAAAATCATTATATATAAAGACTGACAGCCATTGCTAATAATACCACACATTCATTCCCACATCACCGGCTCATTCATGAGTATTCATGAGTATTTCACTGCTCTCTGTACAACACATTAAGTTTCTTTTGTGGTATAAAAGTAGATCTTGCAATCCAGTCAATGAATACAGAAGCTGTTACTTCTTGATGTCAACACCACTTACTGGAAACACATTTAAAATGTATTTCTCTCCAACCATCTTTCCTACTAAAAAAAACATCATAGCTGGTCAACAGCATTTTGTTTCGAATGCTAGCATGCTGGTGTCTCCATCAGACTTTACAAATATTGTAGCTTAACCATCAGGCCATCCTTGGTCAACTAGTATGTGTTATACATACATGGATTGGTCCATGAAACTACATGTGACACATCTGAACTGTTGTAAAGCGGCCACCTCCGGCAAGAGCTTTCAGAGTGTAATGAGAACAAATGCATTTCTGCACAACATGCCTGGCAACCGAGACCTTTTATTAACCTAGAGGAAGGTGTGCAGTGTTTCTTATGAAGAGAATTAGGTGTGACATCAGACAGGAGAGTCCATGGGATAAAACAAGTTTTATGGACATTCACACCTGTCAACTTTAAAATGAAGATGGACGTTTTGAAAGGGATGGATACATAGCAATACGACGCATCACATTTAACACCTGTAATGTAAAAGTTGGTCGTCATCCGTGTCAATTTGCTTCAGATGTTCAGTGATGCAGAACTGATCTAAGATGTCCGAGTATGATTATTATCTCTGGCACATAGGAACAAATAATGCTTATGAAACGTAACAAGTAACAAAGAGTGCAGAAAGAGGGATTTTAATACCCTGCTCATGGACCTTCAGGTCTTCACGGTGAAAGTACTGCAATTGTTGAGAGACATTTTCTGACTCAGTCTGTGAAAACCCAGCTAGAGTCATTTTTTTGTGATTTACTCACAGTCATTTTTAATGATTTTAATGGTTTTTTTAATAGTGACTGAGGCCATATCAAAGATTAAAATGATTTTAAACCATGATGCTTGTTTTCTCAGAATTTGATTCTTTAGCCTGGATTTCACATTTTTATTCTTTATTGTATTTTCATTATGATTTCCATACATTTGAAATGAAATCAACTGTTTACAATTCTCTGCCATAATGCTAAACTATAAGTCAAATTGTAAAAGGAAAATACATAAACTAAATGTATTTGATTTGTATTATTAATTGTTTTAATCCATTGAATAATGTGATTAAAGACATCAAATTTGGAAAGTAGATCAAGGAAATGCAGGCAAATCAGATTTTGTTGTGATCTGATCATAAAACCAAGGACTTGCTTGTTGCTAGGGAACACCAGAACATGTGCAGATTTCTTCTACCATCCACCTAAATCATCTGTTTATGGATGTAGACATATTGCTTTGTTATGAGTTCTTAAAAATGTCCCATATTGTCACACACTGTAATACAGAATTTCAAATGATGTCTTTAAATAACCGATGACTATCAAAACTGGAGTACGTGAATCTGCGATCAAAGTTTGATCGTGCTGTACTGTCTGTATAATTAACAATTATCTAATTATAAGCCTTTAAAGAAGAGCTGTCAATCTAAATGACACGTTTCTTAAAAAAACTTTTCATCTTCAAAAACAAAAAAGGAAGAAAAGAGGACTGAATAAATCAAAAGACTCTTTTCGTCATTATGCGCTGCTCACATCTGAAAGCTCTCAAAATGGCAGAAGAAATAAATGATAATGCAGTCGAAGTGAATCAAGACAAGCTAATCTATGTGATTCATGCATGAGTTTTTTTTCTGATTTACGACTAATAAAAGATGACATTTTCATTTAGAATGTCACAAACAGTCTAAGACACAGGTGCTAGAATCGAGTCCAGTCCCAGCACCTGGAGTCCCAGCACCAACCAGCCAGACTTTGTTTTTATGTCAATGAGGTGGCTGTCAGGTTGGGTCTTTTTATCTGTCAGGCTCGGGAGAGAAAGGTTTTCAAACTGATATGAACCTAGAAATCAAACTTTTCACCAGTTTAGACCAGAAGAAACAGATAACTCTTCAATAACTATTCTTAAATAAAATGACATTAATAACTTTTCAGTAATCATTATCTGGCTAGTGGCTAATAATATAACTATTTATATTTAATTTAATTTATATTAATATTCTGTTGTATATTAATTTTATTAAATAAACAATTTATTGAATTGGCCATGTAACTTTGTCGCATTAAAGTTAAGCCAAGTAACGGTTCTTCTACTGGTAACCCAAAATAATACTGACTAGACATACATTTACCTTGCTAGCTAATGTCATTTCCTTTGCTTGTTATCAGAAATAATCTGCAGGGACTAGATTCTTTGCAGATGTGTACCAGAGGTTTGTTTATGTTGTTGCTTTTGAAACGTCTATATTTAATCTAAATGATAAAGACAAAATATAACAGATAAAGATGACAATAATCCTGCAGAAATGGCGCTATAATTATATTAGGAGTCAAATGAACAGTGCCGCACTAATCATACTGTTATTATTCCATCAGCCAGGGCAAACTGTGGGTTTATCTGACATTGAATAATGATTTTATAATGATTCCGCACCCCTACAAATCCCTATTTTCATTTAGTTGACTC
Organism: Oreonectes daqikongensis; assembly: GCA_026939265.1. NCBI lineage: Eukaryota > Metazoa > Chordata > Actinopteri > Cypriniformes > Nemacheilidae > Oreonectes > Oreonectes daqikongensis. The sequence continues at coordinate 1,201,534 of JAOTQM010000049.1, forward strand.
TTACAGTACAGAAGCCCCAGCATGACTGCCCAACGGAGCTCGACATCTTCCTCTGAATGTCTGTTCCACACCATTATGCCATGTCACATCTCTGACTTAAAAAAACATCTTTGCACATTACCAAAATTGTGCATATTTATTTTGCTGTAAAAACAAGGTTTTAGTGTTTTAAACACAACATATCATTTTTTCATGTAATAGAAAAACAGATTTTTAGTATTGCGTTGCTTCTTACACATTATAGACAAAAACATTACTTGGAGGCATAAAACCTCTTGATAGAACGTCCTTCCTGCAAGTGGCCCTATTTACACATTTTATAATGGATCATAGGAACCATTAAGCTTGCACAAGGATCAATAAACAGTTGTGGGCACCGTCCCTTTTGTTAGCTCAGTATACATCATGGGTACATTTACCTAGAAATTCAAAATGCTGTAAATGGAAAGAGGTGTAAAGAGTCAAACTGAGTATAGCTTTTAAAAACCAGAGGCCTGGGGATATTTATCAGGTTGAAGCACATTATAAACTGAGCAACCCCTTGTATGGTACCAAAAGTGACAGTCCTGATTTGACATTTCTCTGATAATTAAATGTTGAGCTTCAGTTGGCACAAATCAAGGAGAAAATGTGCAGAGATAAGAGAGAAATATCTGGAAACTTTTGATTAATAAAGCAATTACATAAATTGTGTGCAGTATTGATTTTTTTGGGCTCCTTTTCTCTTGTGTACGTTTCTTGGTAATGGTAATAAAACATGAACAGCACTTAACCTTTCATCGTGGTGCTTTTAGATCCTGTAAGGAACTTTAATCGAAAATTCACTCATATGTACACAGCTGTTCAATTCTAGCATTCTTATGCCTGGAGAAATAGCACTGATAAATGTTTTCCATTTGTTTTTACTTCTGCTGCAGGACACATGCGGTGGACGCAATTATTGCACGAGGCGAATATGAGAAACAAACACACACGCTTCTCCATGACAACAAGAGACGTACAGATCATTTACATTCACAGCATTTACCATCTCTTTCCACTTTGGATAAAAGCATCTGCTAAATGACTAAATGTAAATGTACATGTATTTTCCATTCTGTTTCTCACATCCTTGAACACTGGACACTACAGGTTAAAACAAAACTACTGCTGTGATCGGCACCTACAGGCATTAAAATGGATTCAATGACATGGTGTCAAGCTGTGAAGATGTGAGGTAAAAAACCCCCACAAAAGACAAAAACTAGATGTTTTAAAGCATTACACAGCAGCAATTATTGCATTTACATTACATTTCATGTTTACAAAGATGATTTTTAAAGTTTTCATGATAAAACCAAAAGAAAAACATTTTAAAGCTGAAGAAAAAGTCACTAATACACTTCTAGACTTTGCAACAAGGGAATTTCTATTTAAAAAACTCTATAAATTCTTAATAGTGTTTACATTTTTGTTGCTTTTTTCTTTAAAATGTGGTACAGAGTGTTTTGGTGCAAGTATGACACTAATGTAGAAGCACTTTCAAGTGTCTATAATCTTGACTTTAAAGAAACACCTCAGGTCCAGTGAGTTTTAGATGTTTTAGACAGTCAATTAAAATAGACATTAAAAATATTCACAATATGAGTGTACATGCTCAAAATATTAAGAATAAAAAAGAAATGATATCTTTGCTAATTGTTGCATTTAGTCCTGCTAAAAAGCACTTCTTTTCTCTTCACAGACAAAAATGAAGTGATATTAGATAACTGTTCGAGACAAAATGGTAATGTACTTGGAATTGCAAAGTGTCTCTTTAAATAGACTCACTTATTTCTCTTGTGACTGATCTTAACACCGCATGATAGGGTCAATAAATCAATTTTACACTGCAATCTCTTCATTAATCACAGAAGTACACTACACCTACTTCAAGGTGCTGTTCAAGTTCTGCTTGTCAATGTTCTGCTCCTACATTCTCAGAAAACTCTTCACAAAAAAAATCTTGAAATTAAAATGATATTCTCGATTCTCAAAAATGTATCTCTGGTGTGGATATAAAAGTTGCACTTAGTATTCAACATCTCAATGACAGCATCTCAGTGCGACAATAACAATTCATGTAAAAATCCATGCAAATAAACCCCCACCTCTATTTACTCATTATAATGCATTCATTTCCGTTTGAGAACAAATAGCTGTATTGATTGCATCATTCCCCTGAGCCTATCGACATAGGTTTGATTCTCATTGATATATAGGGTCAAGTCAGGTGTTTACTGTGTGTAGGTAGACGAGACAGTCATACAAATCACGGAATCCCCTAAGCAATTGACAGCTGAATCGTTGGTGAAGCCTACATGATAGATCTATCTATCTATCTATCTATCTATCTATCTATCTATCTATCTATGTATCTATCTATCTATCTATCTATCTATCTTGGTTCATATCCCTGCCTGCAAGTCTTTTAATTCCTAATATTTATTCATGTTTCTTAGTTAAAATTCCGTATTGAACAATACGTCAATATGTTGCTTTATTTATGTAAATACTTCGCACTTCATTATGTGTATCACATTATGGAGTAAAATATCAATGTGTATGAAACATACAATGTTTTAGACTGCTGTGTTGCTTTCTCTATATATGGTGTTTAATACACCAACAAGAAAAGAAGTGATAACTTTAAGCATTATACAATATTATAGCCTATTAAATAATATTGCACGGATCCGCATTTACTGTACGCACTTATGAAATATAGGCTATATGACATACAGTCAAAGATGTTTGATTTCAATATTAGAGGTTATTATTGATGCATTATTGGATACATACTGAAAACTACGCGAAACTGAGTTTTGCAGCGTACAGTAGCCTACGTGTACGTGTAGACGTGTACGACCCTCGATCTTCACGGTTGACTAAAAAACACATAATCATCAATTCTCTCCATATCTTTCAACAGGTTTCTTACACGTAAAGGAGCAACTCTTGTAGGCTACCTATGTTAGGGGGTTATATAGGGGGAGCCAATGCGTTGATGGATAAGCATCTACCAGAGTGGAGGTAAAGCAATACGTGTCATCTCTTACCTGATAATAACATACATGACGAGCACGTTGCCCACCAGTCCCACCACACACACTATAGAGTATAAAGCTGTGATGATGATCGCGACTATGACAGGAGTCGAGCTCTTGTCCAGCTCAGGCGTCCTGTCACATCTGGAGCTGGTCAGGTTCGTGACACTCGAGCTGTTGCTGAAGTTTCGGCAAAACACGCTGCTGTTCGACATCACCGGATTGGTAAGCGGATAAAGAAAGTCCGAAATGTTGCCACCGGTTTCCATGGCAAGTGCCGTTTATCAATCGCGTTCTTCGATGTCGATACCTGTCCGAGTTCAAAACGCACGGTGCCGGAGTCCAAACCCTTGTAACGAGACTATCTGGTGTGCTGCACGCTTATACGCGACACGATAAATCTACACTGTGTTTGTCACTGTGATAAATCTATGACCGGTGGTCTTACGTTACCCTCGCTGTATTGGATCGAGCGTTGCTCTTAGCGCGTATTCGCATTTTATTCGACAAAATGACGTCACGTCGATATACACATGACTAGAGGCTTCTCAAAAGCTCCTGACGGCTTTCCAGAGATTTCAACTCCTGACTTTCTCATCGACGAAGCTGTATGAACTCACAGTAGGCTAACTCATCTACATCTCCAACTTCCGATAATAAGATCAACAATTCATAATAAGCTTTAACAAACAAATGTCCAAATAAAAAACAATAATTTAATATTTCTGCCTATGTTTTGTATTATCATTTGAAAAACTCAAAACATGTCTATAGCCTACAGAAATAAACCCATCATATTAAATTTACCATGGTCTCCTATGTGTAAATTCTATCAAAAATAAATTCTATCTGTAATACAACTAAGATTCCTAAAAAATGAAACAGCGTCCATCCATTTAAACCAACTGTCTCCACAAAACACACAGATCACTGAGACTGAGTGACATATTAATAGGCCAGTAATCTTAAATAGTATAATGGTGCAACAGGCCGCTGAATCAAAAGAAAGCTAGAAATTAAACAAAAATACATTTTTTGTTTCCCTATTTGATAAGAACAGTCTCGTAGTACTTCAATGTTTTATGTTATAATGCAATTATTATTAGTTATTAGTATGATGTCAGGTAGCTTCAAAATCTCACCCAATCCAATAGTAATAGATTTTAATTGTGCTAATGTAAGCAAGCGCCTTTGACAGTACTTTCCTTTAAAAATGTTAAATGAAAAATATATATATATTCGGAGAACTTGTTAGGTGAGAATTATTCTGCATTACTTGAAAGTTATTTAAGTGAAGAATGATCTTGCAGAAACCTTGTGCGAAAAGTTGCAATGTTACATTTTGAAATGTAATTTGTGAATTACAGGAATCCAATTATCTTCTGGCTCTGTTGCTATTTGCACTAATGGTGTTTAACAGAAGTGCACACTGCTGTCTGTCAACAAGTCTTTTGATTTTAGTCATGTACTTTCTAAGAGCCCTGAAGTCCATATTATTTACTTCATATAGAGCAAATTGATCATTTAATACTATACATTCCAGATCTATTTTAACTCCAGATTCTTTAACACTAATATACTGTGCAAGGGTGTTGTCCGCATTGGCCTTAAGGTTATGTGGCACTCCAGCTGCAAATTTTTCTTCCATCTCCTTAAAGAAAAAGCTCTTGAAACTGTAAATGTTTAGTCCGTCAGACAAAAACTTCTTAAACTGTGCTTTATGTCTGAAAATAAAATATTGATATAAATGATGTTTTGCAGAACAGATGAATGATGCACCATCACTCGGGATCCTTAGTTTTTATTTCCAGACATTGGTATGTGAAACAATTAAATTGTTAAATATGTTTAAATATTGATTTGTTTAAAAGACCTTTCTTTCAAAGTAGTGATGTTAGGCTGTGAACAGTGTCTTTACTGAATTAACGAATGTTTTTACTTAGCTACTATTCGTTTCTAGTGGTATTATACTGTACATATATATATATGTATACATTGCAATATATACTGCCTTTAAAACACTATGTACACATGTAAACATGTATATTTCCACTGATACTTTAAAAAAATGGCAGCGCCTTGGTAGTGTTTTAATAATATGTCAAATATATGTCATGTACATGCAGATGTATGTGTCAAACAGTAATGAAATAGCTTTGATATACATGTAGCTGGCAGTGTTTTGGTTCTGTTGTGTGCACGGCACTGTATAGTGAATGGTGCTCTGAACATGAGCAGAAATGTTCTGCTGTCAAGAGTAGCAGAGAAGTATCACTGTTGCCATGGAGACATGAACATCCTCGCAGCATTTGCAAGGTGCATCCAAGCAAAGCTTACGAGCCTGTCAATTAGAGATAATTTGTTAAAATGTCCATAAAACATAGAAAAAAAGATTACTCACACAAGCTTCCAAAGCCATTTCTCTCTCTCTGACAACATTAATTATTAAAGACTCTGTTATGAGATTGGATACTTGAAGTATGCCTTAGGAACCCTATATAATTTATTATTAATACATTCACAGTTGCAGAGAGTCGTAAATCTCATTCTTTTCTTCAATCATATATTTAAATAGTTTATCGTTTTAAATTAGGCATTCAAGAAATATGAAAACAAAAATATATCCAGCAATATTCTTTCTACTGACATCATAGTTGGTGTCATCTTGGTAATTTGTCTTTATGTAATAGAGCTAGTTTGTTAAGGATTTGCTATGTTTTTTAGCAAATCACTTTTCCTCAAAGAAAAATAAAAAATATTATGCCACGCAGATTGTTATTTAAGCATTTGTTGTATTTCTGTACTGCTGACAACCAAATAAAACCATAATTCTACATAAAAATTAAAGTAAACATGCCCACATTAAAGGGATTGTTCACCCAAAAATAAAAATTCTGTCATCATTTACTCACCCGGCTTTGAGTTGTTTCAAATCTATATACATTTCCTTGTTCTGATGAACACAGAGACAGATATTTGAAAGAATGCTTGTAACCAAACAGTCCTTGGCCACCATTGATTACCATAGTATGAAAAAAACTTTATAATTAGTTTTTTTCCTGTTGAACACAAAATGAGATATTTTGAAGAATGTAGGACAGCAAAAATTTTGTAATATTACCATTGTAATATTTCCCACTATGGTAGTCAATAGGGGCAAAGAACTGTTTAGTTACAAGCATTCTTCCAAATATCTGTCTCTGTGCTCAACCAAACAAACAAATGTATACAGGCTTGGAACAACTAGTGAGTAATTCATGACAGAATTTTCATTTTTGGGTGAACTATCCCTTTAATGAAAAACATAAATTAGACTTTAATAAGGACCTTAAGAATGTGTTTAATATGTTTATTATTTAATAATTCATTTATTATTTAAAAATGTCTTTGCACCCGGTGGCCTGTGGCTCTGACCTAGTGGACAGCTTCATAAGACTGACCTGAGACTAATTTGAGCTCTAAAGACTAAATTAATTATTAAAAACCTCTCCAGCGTCTTTTCATGAAAAAATATTTATCTCATATTTCATCAAGGAGACAACTTAATAGACCCTGGACTACAAAACCCTACAAAAAGAAAATTAGATTTTTACATCACATGAAAGCTGAATAAATAAGCTTTCTATTGATATATGGTTTATTAGGGTAGGACTATTTAAAACTATTTCAAACTCTGGAATCTGAGGGTGCAAAAAATCTAAATATTGAGAAAATGGCCTTTAAAGTTGTTAATCAGAGGCGCTGTAGCAGGCCGCTGCTAAGAAGAAGGTTTGAAAAATCGATTTTGACCCATACAATGTATTTTTGCCTATTACTACAAATATTCTTGTGCTACTTAAAGGGACAGTCCACCAAAAAAATAAAAGCTCTGTCATCAATCTGAGGGTGAGTAAATGATGACAGAATTTTCATTTTTGGGTGGACTGTCCCTTTAAGACTGGTTTTGTGATCCAGGGTCACATATGATCCATGGGGTCGTTTCCATGGATGCCTGCCTTATCAACTCTCCCAGCAACAAGCTGTTGAACAGGGGGGTGTTAGGAAGGTAATGAATCGAAATCGAAAGATTAAGAAACACGTCAATATTTAACTGTGCAATGACACGATCGTATTGTATTTGTATTGTGTTTGATTTGGCTGAAATAATACAATTATGTGTTTTTGTGGCAAAAGTGGGAGAGAAAACTGAAATGTTAAATAACCCACAAGATTTTTTTCTCTGTAACTTAAAGAAAGTCTTTCCATCCTTACCTAACATTTCCCTCACATTTACAGTACGAGCGTTGGCTGGCTGTAAACAACGATATAATTTAATCTCCTATGGATCATGCAGTGTGACAAACACATAAATAGTTTGTGATGGAATGGTATTATCATCCTCTACAGACTAATTTCATGCTATCTTATTCAGTGCTTCAATACCTCCTAATGATTCCAGGGAAATTACAGGGCAATGGTGTTACCATCACAGTTCTTCCTCGTGAATAATTGACCGCATGCTTATAGAAAATAGTTCTTCCCCCCGACCTTAAACACTACTTTTGGAAGAATCAATCTGACTTTTTCACCCTCCATTAGAGGCTGCCTGAGAAAACACAGACCGTATAACAACAGTGGGAAGACTTGCACGCCCCAGTTCTTTTGACTGTTTGCTTACATCTGAGTCACTGTTTCTGCTCTTGTTTTTGACATTTTTCTACACAAAAACATTTGTCCTGAATGGATGTGTTATGAAAGCACTCACGCATGGAATTCTGATATTTTTCAAACTTCAGTGCAGCCGCCAAACTATGATTCGTTGCGTGGAGCATCCGCTCTGTCATGTTTTTCACTGTGCAAACCAAAAGTGATGTACCGTTTCAACACATTTTTTATATTATTGATTTTTAGTTCGAAATTATTATTTTTACTCTTTTTCTTTTGGTGTTTGTTGGAATATGACTATACAGTATGAAGGATTATTTATAAAAAACGGTATCATTTCACATGTGATTTATTCAACAAGTGAAGTCTGCTAATGTTCCAATTTCTCTTTTTGTGATCTTACAGTTTGTATCTATTGGCTATTGGAGATGATATTGAAGGACAGGAGTCAACATTGTGAAGTGAAATCCTTTTCAGAAAGCTAAAACAAGAAACAAAAGCCTAGTCCTTCACTGTATGTATAACCTTTTAAAGTGTGTGAATAGTCATCACATTGTCGACTTCACTGCCAATTTTAGATATTGGCTTATTTTAGTAAAGAGTGTTAGATTGATGTACAGCAAGTGTGAAGTTTGGACTGATATCCAGAAAAAGGCAGGATACTATCTGATATAGAAAATACAGAACATATCATAAAAAAACACGAAATATCATCTTTAGAAATAAAAATGATAAATTAGCATTACCAACATACAATAAATGCTGTAAAAGTATTGTTTATTGCTAGATCAAAAGCTCTTCTATTTATTTAAATATAGAAAAACCCTCTCTCCTCAAGCATTATGAAACCTGGTAACTTGGTATAGCACTTCTCGTATTATATAGCACTTCTCCCTGATATACACGGTTTCAAAGCAACAACATAAACAAACGTTACTCGCATACAAACTTCCGGTACACATCTGCAAAGAATAAAGTCACACGACCCATTCAACAAATTGTTTATTTAATAAAATTATTATCGGCCTACAATAAAATATTAATATTAATTCTTATTAAAATATAAATAGTTTTATTATAAGCCACTAGCCAGACTGATCAACAAACACAGACGGGAAGTTAACTTCGGGCCACATGCGTGCGTGCGTCCGACCGTCCATATTACTTTATTGTTTCCTAATTCTTGTCAGTCGCTTTGGATAAAAATGCCTAGATGTAAACGTAAATAAATATCTCAAGAATTGTGTTTCTAGGTATTCAAATATACCTGAGGTTTTCCAGACTTTCTGGGTGTTAAACTTGGTAAACTATCCCTAAAAAACCTTGACATTATATATAGTCGTTGCCTCATTCACCAAACATTCCCTTTTCTTTTACTACAAAGATACATGATATTATTATATTGGAATGAGTTAGACTCCTGCAGGTTTTTATATACATCAAGAGACTGAGCTTCAAGAGAAAACAATTTCCTCACACCTATCTGCATTATCAGTCCAATGCGGAATATCTGTCAGCAACAGAGCTGTGAAAGCCAGTCCATAATACTGCGATATTACTTCAGTCCAGTCGCATAAGCTTTGCTTTGTTTAAAGAAATGATTTGGCTCTTCATTTACAGGTCTGTGTCATGGAAGATAATGGCAGACAATGAGATTTATTGAAAAACCTCAAAAGTGGTTTATCAGCTCTTGTAACAGCACTGGGACTATTTACCTTTTCTATCACATTTTTTATTCTATTGAGTAATGTTTATATGTTTGTATTATTTTACTAAGTATCTGCATGTTGTGCTGATATACAATACAGCCTTGAAAGTGTGATATGATATTCTATACATATCCTATATCTTGTTTTTTTATTGTTGAGACAGAGATTTAGCAATTTCACAACAAACAAGTTTGGAAGCAGATGCAATTATACATTAATTGCTTGGTTTGTTTTGTTAAGCTCGTAATGCGATTTAATATTGCAACTCACTGTCATTTGATTTAAATGCACCCAATGCCTCTGGCATGGACTGTTATAAGATCACAAATATAATTGAAACGGTTTGCAAAAAGGAAGATGTCAAGTGGCCCGGAAAGGGAGAGGGTGATGATAGGGAGATAAGAGGGGTGGCAATGACAGCTGTTCGGGGTTTAGCGCATGCTTCTTGATTTCTTACAGCATAAATGCTGCTTCATTTCCATTTGCTCAATCCCAGATGGATTTATCTAGTCTCAGATGCAGCGCTTGCTCACCCTCTTCTGAAAGGTTATGAGTGAGTGCGGCTGTTCTGGAGAATGGAGAGAAGACGAGTTGTTGCGGCAGAGATTGTATTGTGCAGCACACCCATCACATACTAGATAAATCTCAGGCAACTCCGTTTGTTAGTGCTTTGGCTGAGAGGAATCAGGTGATAGATGTTAAGTGTTCATGCATGCGTTTGGTTTGCGGTCACTGTGTTCTTAGCTGTGACTGTGAAGTCTCAGTCCTCTGTCTTTGGGTTTAATCTAAAATTAGGAGCAACGTGTGCTTTTAAGGTGAAACCTTGTGTTTCCACTATAGAGCACTCAGGAACGTAACGTGGGAAGTACCATGGTAAACGACTAGGCCATAGGGTATTACCATCTGATATCACTGCCTTTATGATAAGCCTCTCGCACACCTGTAAACAGAAAGCAATGCTTTCACAATGCATATGTTAGTGTTGTTTGTACTATTGCAATGATTAAATACAATACAAAACTGTTATGTGTACAAACCATTTTCCAAATGTGGCTTTGGCTGTTTATGTGTCATGTTTAATGATAATATTGTGTTCTAGAGGTCACGTGCACTTTTAAAAGGTAATTGCATTCATGCAGAAGACATAAAATTATTTCCTCAAATTCCATTTATGCTTGTCACGTTTTCTGTTTTGACTCAGGTGTCATAGACCAACCCTAATATTCAATAATGTCATTATCCAAATAATATAAGCATTCTATTGTAAATGCATACAGTATGATGTAATAAAAAAGGAAGGCTGAGTATAAATGAACAGTATTTCAATTTCAGACAAACACACGTTACATGTCGGATAGGTTGATGTAATTCTTACTAGTATCATTTTTAAGTTTCTGAAAGGGTATCTGTGATATATTTCATAGGCACAAATAACTTTTCAATTGTATAGCTAACTAGCATATTGTATTAGATTTTATTTACTCCTAGAGATAGGAGGATTACCCTAACAGGGTTGTCCATTAATTCTAACAATTTCCATTGTAATTGAATTTGGCAATGCGATATAGTAGTACAATGCATACAGCATTATCAATTTAGCCAAAAGAAATGATAAAGTCAGGAATTAAACCTAATCTATGGCTGGATTAATTACTACAGCACCTAGATTAAAATTACAAGCAAATAATAGAGTTTAGCCTAAAGTTTAGTCTTTTATTCAGTGCATAAGTTCAAATAAAAAAATGGATCATTATAAATGTCTCCCAATGTTTTATCATTTAGCTGCACTGTGGCTCTTCCACAAGGGGGAGACAGTCAAAACTGTCACAGCCACACTGCCTAATGGGGGGTCTTTTATTTGATTGTTTTTCTGGTAGTCACCTGTCCTTGAACGAACCTAGAAAACAGATATGTGCAAATAGCCTGATCACTGACAACTCTTTTCTATACAATGAGGATTGAGGGGAGGATTTTTCCCAAATCAAAAAAAGAGTCTTGCTGAAAATCTTTGATATCCAGGCTACCATAATGATACCCTTAACATACCAAAACCTGTTTCATATCAAACATTTTATGTGACCTATCTTTTACACACACGCTTGTGTTGAATTAGCCGTGTCTCTCGGCTTTTCAATTATTGAACATTGCCAGGGTTTGCATTGCAGGTTAATCAATGCATTGACATTCAGGGACATAGAGGTGTGAGATGAATCATGTCATTAGCTTCAGGCAGACAGCAGCTCTGTCAGGTTCTCCTGTCCAACCACTGGAACCCTGATAGCGCTGCGGCTTATCTTATACACTGCATTTGTTGAGTCTGGCCATGTGCAAACCTGAGATTGTGGTTTTTCATGCAAATCGAAGAGTTGGGGTTGTTTGGGTTTTGGATGAAGCTATGCCATGATGGGTTTTATGTGGAATGCCACCCAAAGGGACAATTCTCAAAGATTTCCAGAAATATTTCATCTCACTGCGGACATTTGATGTTGTTTGACTGGGAATGAAAATGATCTTAAAATGGTTTACATTTTCAGTTGATAGACAATTCTGGAAGCTTTTTCAAAACAGATGAACAGAAATCTTAAGCTGCCTACACACAGCAAGCAAGTCTGTCGCTGGGTGTCGCTTTTGCTAAAAGTTCATTAGAAGGCGTTATTGTCGCTTGTGTGGTGGGTGTTAGAGTCTTTCTGTGTATACCAATAAAATGGATTTAACATGTACAAATGACGCATCTATGATTTTGCATCATAATCCATCTAAATTTCATCATTTGAGGAACAAAGCTAAATGATTTTCTCAGATGTAATTAAAGTGTAGGCTTCTTATCCAACCTCGGGTTGTCGTATCTTTCTTCAAAGATTTTTATTGTTTTCTCAGAAAGGTACAAAATGTAGAGGTACAAATGGCAAAAGTAATGACAGTTAAAGCTACAGATGCTTTCCTGTTCCCATTTTTTTTGTCAAATACGTTTTATTCAACCATAAAATATTCATAGAATACCTACAAAGGAATTTTTAAATGATGACAGAATTTTCATTTTTGGGTGGACTGTCCCATTAAAAGGAAAAAAAATTGAACACAAATTGTTATATACCTTATATACCTTAATTTCATTTATTCCTTGATATCTTATTGTAAGTTAAATAGCAGGAATATTAGCATATATAGAAGAATCGTGTCAACTTTTACATTTAGTTTTGAACTGTTTATACGGTCTAAACAGTGTATTCTGAAAACGAAGGATGTTGATATGATAGTACACAAAGCACTTTCATAGAAGACCATGATACTAGAATGGTACTAGAATGAAAATTCAATTTCTCATGATGGCATAAGAGGCGTGCCTTAATTCATAATGAATGGATGCAGATAATTGAAAAATGAAGGGCTATTTCATGAGTTTTTCAAGAAGCCCATTGCGTTAGCTTCTGATGTTTTTCTAACTGTGCTTACACATAATTGATTCAGCCTCTAAAGCGGAGCAACTTTCCGATATGCTGCATATTTACCTGTGATGAACGTGAAATTCATTGATGTGCTTCCATTTTTTGTGGTCACACGCACACACACTCCCTAACAGACACACGTACAGACCCGCATGCACACTAAAACCACAGATGACTCACTTTTCCATCAGTTGCCATGGACACCCAGCTTTCCCCCAGCTTGAGAGCACAATACAATTACGAGGCTCTAATTATCTGCCATACAACCATCCCCTCCCTTCAAGAAACAAAAAATGGATCTTAAATATTCTCTCTTACTATAAATTATGCCTTTATGGTCTTGTGATTGAAGTAATAAAGGCTGCATGCATGGTAAATAAATAGCTGGTGTTCTTCTATGGTGTAATGTTGCAGTACGCTCAAATGAATAATTATATAGATTACCATATGGTTTACAGGTGTTGTTGTTAACCTGTAGTTATCATGTTTTGTTTCAAACAATCTCTTCTATTTTAAAAGCATTACATAAAAACATAATAAAATAAATAAAGGGTTCATAATAGATGGTTGAAAAGAAAACCAGAAATTCATAACAAAGTAGTTATTTAAGTTATAAACTTGAATGATGAATAATGTTTGAATAATAAATAAATCAATTTAATGTTTGATTCCTGTGCTGTTTTGCTGTGGTAAACTGCATCTTTTTCAGCGTTGAAGGGTTTACATACGCTTTTGTGTCATTGCCAGGTGTGCTATGCCGTTATCCTTTTTACCTGTATGACAGATTCAGCATACAAGCTTTCTTTAGAATTCTCACTGTATACTTTCTTTAAAAAATAAGACTTTGAAATATACTTTTAGGGGTGGTTTCCCAGACAGGTATTAGTTTAAGCCAGGACTAGGCCTTGGTTATATTAAGATATTGAAGTCATTTTTAAAAACATATTACAGAAAACATTACTGTGTGCATCTTAATTCAAAACAATTGCACTGATATATTTTAAGATATGTTTTCGATCAAGACACCCAAGTTAGTCTGGGACTAGGTTTAAGTCATGTCCAGGATACCACCCCATAGAATATTAAAAAGAACATGAACATATGGAAAGTAAAAAACTTAATAAACCTGCATGTTCAAACCCCATAAGCCCCCATAAGAACTGTGCCTGTGAGTTTTTTTTGCGGCAACAGAAAGTGGTTTTGCTTTGTTTAATCCCCCACTGCCTTCATTAACATATTCCCTACGAGTGACATTGCATGACAAACAGACAATTAATTAGACATTTCATTAAAACAGAAGAAAAATGTCTATCCATAGGGGTTATTTACATCTGTGAACAAAACACACTGACAGATGAGCAGTCAAGAAAAACTACAGAAGAGGACAGCTAAAGGACTGACCAGCCATTCACTGGAGGTCTTCTGTCTCTGTGGAACTGAAAATTGAAGTACTGTACTGTGAATTATAAAGCATATAACTAATCAAACCAAAACAATACAACAAGCTCTCATTTGAATAGTCCAAGAATTATATAAAGATTATTTGACAAGCAAATACTGTATGTGAAGTGAATGTAGTAAATTCTATGTAGGTTCACCTTTTATTCTTGGAAGATAACCACCACGCATGGCAGCGACAGTTCCACACCACAAAAGCTCACAGGCCAAGCACAAATGCATGTAATGCTGATGCCCATCTGATTATAGAGCAGGATTTTTTATTTCATTAATGGATAAAAATGAAAGATGATATGGCATTTCTAGTTTAATGTTTTGTGTTGTTTATTATCATAAGAGAAAATGACAACAAGTCACAGAAGCTCTACTACACCCTGATCTTCAAAGTAATGTAACAGATCATTTAAACATGTTTACATGAGAACATTTAACTTAATCAGCATTTCTAGATGTATGGTGGTCATTCCAGTCCAGTTTATGTTGAATTTCAACCAAATCAAACCTCGAGAGTAACATGAAGTCATCCAACAGCAATGTGAAAGACTGACAGCATGACAACTTTTCCTAAATACATGTACAAATATTAAACTTGTTTTCTTTGCAGTATTTGAGGTCTGAAAATGCAGAGCATCAGAGCAATACAGAGTTATTTTGACCTGTTTCTCCATTTTTCATTTTCTGCAAATTTGGGAGAAATGTTGTTTGTAGATCACAAAATGGAACAAAACCTCTAATATTTCTTAAACACATACCTAGAAATAGTATAGATTCAGTAAATAGATTCACAAAAAGAGAAAATAATTTTTAAATGTATATATATATATATGTGTATATATAGGCAGTTAATTATGCATTACATAAATTTACATTTAGTCATTTAGCAGACGCTGAGGTAAACAATAGAAGCAATTAGAACAACACAAGGACAGCAATACATAAGTGCAATTAAAACTGGTCTCAGCAAGCCTATACCACATACGAAGCTAAGAGTTTTTTTTTAAGGATAGAAAAGATTGGAAAGTAGAAACATAAATAGAACTCTGTATTAGCGAGTCAGGTGTTTAGCCGATTCTTAAAGACGGATACAGAATCTGCAGATGCTGTTGCAAAGAACAGAGCATATAGCTTTTACAAGATAGACAGGTATACAGAATACACATGCAGACATATCCTCTACTGCCAGCAGCCTTAATGCAAGAAGGTGTACTAGCATGACAAAAGAGCTCTTGATATCAATACATTGTGCTGAGAGGACATTGCAGATAACCTTTCTAGATAGACAGCAGAAGAAGAGTAAGAGAAAGCCGACCAGCTGGTGATGTGAACACTGTGGCAGAGATAGACACTGAAGACACTGGCTTATAAATCACAAGTTCCCCAGTCACAGCCTGACGGCTTAGGGCACACAATCCATACTGACATTTGACAAAAAAATTACTCTGAATCTCTCCCACGAAAGAGCACTGATTGAAAATACATTTACTGAGTGTATAGGCAACGCTCTTAAATTTGCAATGCGGCAGGTGCCTGAAAACCTGACTTGATTGTAAAGTCAATATGAATTTATGGTAAAACAGTGGCTATGCATCTCATCTGATGCATCTGGCAAAGAAGAACACTGCTTGCCTGAAATTACCTTTAAGATGTTTATTTTATGATAACATTTATGTTGTGAACATCTGAGCTCACTGAGGACTATGTGTACGAGCTGGCTCATCCCGACATAAGGAAGTCTTTTGGGTGTGAGGGAGATGACTCACTGATTTTGATCATCTGAATAATAATTATGATTCTGCTATATGCTAATCAGCATCCACACATGTTTATTCCCTCCAGGTATCTTGCACATATGCTCGATTTCAAAAGTTCATAATGGATGTGTAAAAGGACCTTATATTATGAAGCGCTATGTTTGTATTACCTTACAATGAGCTATTTTTATCTACAGCGCGGGTCCCCTTACATGGAATTGCCCTAAACAGACAAACTGCTCTGAGTGTGTTTCATAAATATAAAGAAACGTAAATGTGACGACATCTTTGTCCTGTGTCAGCCACCGTAGTATTTCGAAAGGGAGGGGAGGGGAGTGGAGTGAGCCGTTGGTTGCAGTTCGCAACCTTACCACTAGATGCCACTAAAATGTCCACATTGCTCCTTTAAACCAATCACCAAAAGTGCAAAGCACTTGAAGAAAGACAAACAAACAACTCTGAAGCTCAGCATGAGCCATCTGACTATATCAATAATGTTGTCGACATACTGTATATACGAAAGCCTTTAGGTGTTACTGATTCAACAAGGTCTGTTCTTGAGCTTCAGTGAGGTTAAACATGATATTGCCTTTTATGAGCTTTTTTGAATTTCATTTCAGATGACACCGACCTGCACTTAAAGAGTCATTTTTCTACATTTCACTGATTCTTCTTAGAAGGTTGTCCTTTATCGTGTCATTACCCTCTGTGATCCACCATATCCATTCTCAATCCAATCTTTGTGCTTCCACAAGTGCAGTGTTTCAATTCGCTCCAATGGTCGTTGAGTGGCACACTCTCGAGTGGATTATGTGGTTGAGAAAGCATCAATGGCTGAAAATAAGGTTTCTGCCTTATGCCAATACAGATCTCTTGTGTTTTGATGAGCTACTGGAAATAATTCTTTAGTCAGAACTATTCTGCCACTTTAAATGTTAGAGTTTAGAATCTTAGTAAATTTGAGACACAGGTGACATTTTTTTCAAATGATCTGATTTTGTCCAATTTATTCTCTTTAGGAGAATCAAGTGAGATATTAAACAGTGTATTTTATGTGTGTGTTCAAATGATTTTACATAAGGGAATTATTAAACACAATCCATGAACCTCAGTTAATTTACACAGTCTAATGATCTTGTTGCAAAGTCTAATTGGTGCTTTCACAATATCAGTGCCACTTACAATTGGTCACAATTGGTGCCACTATAACATCCTTTTATTTATTTACCGCATTTTAACCAAAGGCTGAGGAGGAATTGTTATTCATGTGACATTCATGCAGTGTTTAAGAAGGTTGTACACTATGTAACAAGAGATAATTAAATGCAAAGTGTCGTTCCATGTTTACAAATGCACAAATAAAGCATAAAATCTGAAAGAATGTTTTACGGGGCGACTCAAGGGCAGTAAGCAATTATAAATGCATTAGCAGGCACTTTGCCATAGTAAAAGTGCATTTGTGATGTTTCAGCGAAAACGTGCAAGGGACACATTTTAAATGAATTTTATTGCAACTTTAACTTATTTTAATGAGTCACTTTTAGAGAAACTGGCCAGATCATTAATTAATGTCCTTCACGGCAGTTTAAACAAGGCCTTTATAGAGGTGATAAATGTCAAAAGGTGATTTCATGAAAGGTTCATCTCGTGATATAATGAGCATGAGATGTTAAGAGCATGATTATACAGAACTTGTCATCAGAAGCAAAGACCTTTTCATCCACACTTTTGAGAAAATCACTTTTCACTGATTGCAATAAAATGTCATCTGTTAACAACTTTTGTTTAATGTTTTTCATCATGTTTGTTTCTGGGACACAATAAGCCATGTGTGGTAGTGTTAATTGTGTAAATGTAATTAATCTTTTTTTAGTGAAATGCATTTTATAGCTAGATATATATATTTACACATCCACTTTAGTTCTGTGTGCTATTTAATCACAACCCTATAGTTTCTTTCTAACCCTTACCAAATGGATTGTAAGCGCATCTACTGGACTTGTTGAGATAATTACTGTATGTATCTAAAGCCAAGGACTGTTTATTAATCTGAAACACACACTCATAGCCCTCATGATATCTGAATATACTGCAAAACAACTATTTGATTTAAATGTGAATGTCAGATCAATGTAATAAATGAGCAGGCACTATGCATTTTCCTCTTTAACAAGTTCTTTTATAATTTCTTGCTACTTGAAGTCGGGTTCTAACCGTGATCAAATCGGCAGACTGGCGCAGACTTTCTACAACAACTCCAGACTGAAAATCTGGGCAAAAATCGGAGCAAAAGTCTTGTAGTGTATTTCAGCCTTTAGTTGCAATGGTTCCTCTCCCTCTGCTGTAAAATATGATCCTTTACTTTCAGAAATGCTGCGTTGTACTGTAAAACAACCATAACAAAAATCTTTAACCCCTGAAATAAATCTGAACTAAAATTCACACATTAGACCTCATATTCATGTTTATGTCCTTTGCACATTTGGTCCTACCAATTGTGCGATTTAAATACTGTCTTAATAAAAGTGTTAATAAAATGTATGTGACACAAATTTATATTTTATTCAATGTCTTTGTTAAAATACAAATAGCATGTTATTTAAGATATTTAAACAAGCACTAAATGAATAAATAAGGATTTTAAAATACCATCCTAGTCAATACAAGATCAACAAAGATCCACAGCATTATGTGGTTTCATGCTGTTTAGAAGATTGTCTCAGATAGGTTTCAGTAAAGAAAGGTTTAACGCATAAAATCAGCAAATGTTAATACCCACTCCATGTGATAGCATATTTAGACAGTTCTATTTTTTTCAACAGACATGATGGCACTACACATCATGTCATTAAGCAAAACAATTCCTTGTCAGCTTTACTAACAATGTGTCAAAATAACCGCTATAAACTATAACATAAATGGGTGTGGAAACGGCACGACATGATAAAGGATATAATCATAGAGCTGGTCATTTATGGTTTGGGCTTATCCCATCATGACCAGTGCTGTGGTCTCAGTGCCTCCTAGTGGATATTAAGTCTGTGTTGCAACAGTGCAGCATCTGCTCTTTGAGGAGCATTGAAAGCATCTAGAAAAATATTCTTTGAACGTTGATGTGCGTGAATAGTTTTTGTTGTTGACCTTTTATTTTTCGTGGACACAGAATTTGATTTATAATGAATCATTCTATAATTTTTTATTTTAGATCTTGCCAACTCATCTCTTTAACTGAATTATACACGGTATACTCAAATGTCAGGAAGAAACATAATACGACACAGTAATTTCCAGAATTAACCTACAGTATATTTTATTTTATAAATTGTATTATCACAAAATTCACCAGCTTTGATTTCAGCAATGGTTGTTTTCTTTCTATACATTTTTGTGTTTTTTGAAATAGACTTGCATGAAAATCTTTCAAAAAAAATTTCTTCTAAAACCAATTTTATATTCATGGCTTATGAACGCTCGCTCGGATATTTTGTATCATTTGATGCACAACTATTGCAGTGCTAGACACCAAACGCCAGAAGCAGTCCATCTTTGTAGCCTAGAGTATTTTTCACTGCTTAAAGGTGAGTCGCACATCCCTTCATGTTGTGTATGTATTACTGCGGGTATTGTGAGAATCTCAGGCTGTCATTGCACCCCTGCCTCTGGACCCTGTCCGCAGCTCTCGCTCCGTGAGCTGACAGCTCTGCCGCGCATGCGCAGGGCGTCTCCGCTGGCTCGCTCGGTGCTGAAGTTGGGCGGATGGACGGAAAACACCGCTGATGGAGATAAAACGGCAGCATGCGATCTCAACGCCCGATACCCCCGATAGCCACATAAACAGGTGTAGCGGCACCCTCTTAGAAGACTGACATCTAGGACAAAAGGGGTAAGGCGACATATGCTCTTTAACGGTCTCAGATGTTCCGCTAGCTTGCCAGCTAACGCGCTAGCTGTTGCCTCTGCGCTCAGAAAATCACAGAGCCGATGCGAAAATAAAATAAAGTGGCGAGTACACTGCGGTGCTCGCTCGCCCGTGTGAAACATCGCTGCTTTTACGAACATTTTCCACATCACTTTCAATTGCACGGTTCTGTCTTGTGATGGGAATGTTTTGGGCTTTACCTGCGATGACTTTAGAAAAGATGCTGGTTGTGTTTAAAAAACGCGAGACCAGCATATTTAGACAGCGTTTGAGGGGAATGCAGGAGTGTTTGGAGCGTTCCTAAAATATTAGGAACATTTGGGGCTTTTTGGGGATTTGGGGTCTGCTGAAGGGTAGATGTGAACGTCTCTATGATGTCCAAAATGTTTTCTAGATAGTCTCCTCACTAGAATTTGAGACACGGCCGCTTTGATTGGAGACTCCACATCGGGAGTGAACGCGAACGAGATGAGGCTTTTAAATATATCACGAAGCATTGCAAAATATTGCTATGTATTTTAGATTTGGAACTACGCTTCGTACCTTTTGCTTAGCCAAGTATTTTCCACGCTTGACCTTAAAATAAGGCGATAGTGTTCATGTTTTATTTATTGGCCTTACCAGTGGTTGTTTTTCCTGCATTCAGCCTACAGTAGGCTACAAGAAATATAAGAGGATTTCCTTCCGGAGGAGGTTGACCCTTCATTCTGATAGAAGTTCCTCCCATTCATTTCTGATCTGCTTTTATAATGCAGGTGATTGTGGGAAATAGATTCTCTGTTTAATGTAGCCAAATTATTTGGTGTCAAATTGTCAATTGTCAGTGATGAATTCATTTATTGCAACTAAGCTAACACTTATAAACCATGTCTAAACAAATAAACCATAATGTTAGTACTGCATGCATTTTTTTATTATTGAACACTTGCATAGAAATGAAAAATGAAACTCAGAAGTAAACTTTAGTGTAGATAATTTAAGACTGACTGTAAGCAGTTTCATTGACTGCTGTTCATTTGTCCATGATATCTGGTGAAACACAAAAAGTGTTCATTTCTGGCAGGTTTCTTTTACTTAAGTTTACAAATTCCTCATGTTACAAATTGAATTACTATTCATGTTTTGTTTACGAGTAAGCTTAGTTTAGTCGTACACATTAATACAACATTTTAAAGGGACAGTTCGCCCCAAAAATGAAAATTCTGTCATCATTTACTCACCAACCAGTTGTTCAAAATCTGTATAAGTTTCTTTGTTCTGATGAACACAGAGAAAGATATTTGGAAGAATGCTTGTAACCAAACAGTTCATGGGCACCATTGACTACCAAAGTAGGAAAAATTACAATGGTAGTCAAAAGTGCCTTAAAACAGTTTAGCTTTCCTACATTCTTCAAAATATCTTCTTTTGTGTTCAACAGAACAAAGAACTTGAGGGTTAGTAAATGAAGACCAGCAGTGCTGATCTTTCCTTTCTGGTTTGATCTATTTCCTAGATGTCCTATCCTGGATCATTTTGCCCTTGACTCAAGAAAAGGGTTTACCTGCAAGTACCAGGTGTTTGAAAGCTACCTCCACCCACCTCCTGTGTTCTTCATCAGGCATGATTAGAGAAGATACAAGAGGACACAATTTGTATTCCAGCACTCTGTCCATCGCAACGTTTGACATTACCGTCATGATTTTCTTACCTGATCTCCGGTTGGATAGCTGCTAATTTGCATGGTAAGTTAGGAGTTGTTCTTTCCTAATGTCAATTAGAAAAAGCATGAGGAAAATCAACTGTATTTTCATAGTATTGAGGTGATGCAAGGTGAGAAATGTGGGTGAAACCCAGGGCCTCCGTGTGATTGTCACATCTATTGGATCTGCGGTGTGACATATCTGTCGAACTAGGCATTGTGGA
Organism: Oreonectes daqikongensis; assembly: GCA_026939265.1. Classification (NCBI taxonomy): domain Eukaryota; kingdom Metazoa; phylum Chordata; class Actinopteri; order Cypriniformes; family Nemacheilidae; genus Oreonectes; species Oreonectes daqikongensis. The sequence goes on from JAOTQM010000049.1 coordinate 1,223,431, forward strand.
TAACGGCTGTAGGAGGCTTCTGTTGTGCAGCCAGCCATGGTCTATGCTGCTATGCATCACTTGCTGGCCTGGAATGTGCATGGGGAAGTGCACCAGGGTGCACAAGACTTCCAATAGGAGGACAGGGTTAAAAGCGGGACCAAAGCTGCTTTTGAGCATGCTCACACACAAACATTTTCACACACTGCAATGTAACTCCAGAGTGTTGACTGTGATGTATTTTAAGCAGGGCGGTGAGCACTCAAAAGCTTGTTGATAGAAATATGCATAATTAAAGCAATTGGAAGCTCATTTTTACATGACTTTACTGGTACTTTAATGGATGATGATGCTAATGATTTAGTTAATGTTACACTGCATATTTAATTTCTATCCGACTTAGAGATTAACACAAGGTTCTGTTCAGTAGTGGTCGACCGATATAATTTTTTTAATCTATAACCAATATAATATAATACGAATGTATGTGTACATATACTGATACTGGTAGAATTCAATTCCAACCAAATAAGAAAAAAAAATTATATCTCAAATTGGTTATTATTCATTGACTGGTGCATAGGAAAGTTAGCTTTTTTTCAAATAGGTCAAATGTAGTTATATAAGCACATTTGAATACACAATAAATGTTAATTTAGTTTAAAAAGAATTTGGCATGTCTCTCAACTTTTGTAATTACCTTGGTTTTATATCTGCCTCATATCGGTCACATTTTCTGAATATTGTTATCGGCACCAGCCATTAAAAACCCATATCGATTAACAGATAATCAATATATTAGGATTTTGTCAATGTGTTGGTCCAACACTAGTTTTTAGCACCCAGACATTTTTTTTTAGCTATGCCTATTTAAAATTTGATTCATGATTTATGATGTATTATTTATTTTCCCTCAGTACAGTGACAGCTTACTCGTTTACATGTTATGTTAAGGTATTGGTTGATGTAAACAAAAGAGCTCTCAGTGTGTTTTGCATCATCATGATGCATGTTTTCCATGGCCTGGCACTGAATAACTGATGGGAGTTATAATTTGCATATTTTGTTTATATGACTCCATTAGGGTAAACTCTCAAACGGGTGCGCACATTCCACCCCAGACACACTGCGCTTTCATCAGCATTCAAAAGGGCTGGTTATCATAAATCTTTTCAATTTTAGAGATGAATATTGAGGTAAGCTAATGTTTTAAGGCCTTTTTTTTTCAAGGAATCTTGTCCATTTCTATAGAAAAGAGACTATAGACAATATTATTATTTTATATACTCATAATATTTATGTAATTATGTTACTTAGCACAAAGATTTGTCTTCTATGTAATCTATTATGGCATCAATATTTCAGTATTAAATTAGCCTACATTTCATTTATGTCAGCAATGCAAACATGAGCAAAGATAAAAAAAATTGTTCCTCTTTTAAATGGGGGTAGGAATCATCAAGGACATCGTGACACTGATGTTGTAGTCTAGTTTACAACACATAATAATATTGCGATTCATTGTGTTTGAAGTTAATCAAAATTTTAATATACTATATTCTTTTACTCTTATGTGTGTTCTTTCCCAGAGAACTTCAATAGAGTATAATAAGGTAAAATTTCACAAGAGAAATATATATTTTAGAAATATAGAAATATCAGTTAACCCATTTTAATGTTCTAGTTAAAATAAGGCATTATATTTTATATATTATATTACCATGTATAAAGTAGTATGGAACATGTCATGGTTTTAATTATTTTAATGCTATATACAATAATGTAGTTGACTGGTATGACTGAGTATTTTAAGAATAGTATGTGCAAAACCTTAGTATGCAAAAAAAAAAGAGTAGGCGAGAAATACTCGGATGATCTACTCTGTGATTTCTCAGTACGTATTGGATAGACACGGTTCTAACCCGCCATGCAAGCTGAAAAGCCGGCAGATCCAAAAAGTGAAAAAAATGTGAAAGCTGAAAACTGGGCTTGCTGCTCTTTTCAATGGTTAGTAATATAGATACCAAGAAATGAATTCCTTATAGTTAAACTGTACTTGTTTAACAAAACCAGAGTAAATTATGCTTGCAGTTGTTATTATGGTCATAGGTCGATACGCATATGAGTCACATGTAGGGTTGGGTATCGGTAGAATTTTTGCAAAATCGTCTTATCGATTCCAAATTTCGATTCCACAGTTGAAGTAAAACATTTACATATCAACCGGTATGGTCATCTAGCCAACCATGTTTCGTCTGATTTATTACAATTTGTATTCCCATAGCTTAACTACATCACGGTTAAACTGTAGTTCATATAATGAAACTATGGTCAATTTGTGGTTCCTGTGCTTTATCACAAGTTAACACATGCACATTTCTAAAAATATGCACACAGGAATTGATAAAAGAATTTACATTTTAATTTCAAATATCCGATTCCTTTTCCTTTCGATTCCGATTCCTAGTCACATGACAGTAAAAACATGGCAAAGGTAGTATGCCTGAAATGAATGCTTTCTGCACCCACACCTACTATATTGAACATATAGATGTACAGTAACACTTGATAAGTAGGTACTTCATCTCATTCAGTATTTACTTTCACAGTATATACTTTTTTTTGTACAGTTTTCATTGACTTTGTTGCTATACATTTTTACTCTATAATAAGAGTAACAAAACAATACACAAACATTAGCATTTTAGATCAAAACAAAGCATAGAAACAATTTTCATGTTCATCGTGATTTGTATATTTAAATTAGAGCAGAGATTATGGGGTTACATAATATATCAATTTTAATATTGTTTTATATGTATCACAATAGGCTGTTCTCTGCATTTCAATCAGCAGTGATCTTTAAATTATGCACCACACGATGCAGCTAAAACTCAGCCGAACAAATGTCCCGGGTTGTGTCATTCAATGAGTTATTTACCAGTGCCATACGATCGTTTGATACTTTTCCAGACATCCAGTTTGTCTGTCTATTGCCCAGACTGTTTGTCTGAACGTATTTGGATCAGATATCTAGGTGATGTGATACAGTGTTTGTGCTGCCAAACCAGAAAGCAGAAAGAGGTAAAATGAACAAATTGTTGTGGTCATGGTGTGAGGCATCATGTTTACCAGTGTTTCCCAGTCTTTGATGTCACATTGTGCTGAGTTGAATAGAATAATAAAGCAACTCCTGTTACTAAATTTGTGTCACATAAATGAGGTAATGCAGAAGTGAAAAGCAATCTGTTTACCTTTTTACAATAACTAACCCTAGTAAGGCTATAACAGGTGTAAATCTAAATTTATGTCTAGCTACAAAGCTCCTTAAGATGATTGTATACAGTAGTGTCGAATGTACTTCTATAGTGCTTTTATAATGCCTAGACTACATTAAACCATGAAGCAGAATAATCAGCCGTGTGTTTCAATGACATGTTAATGGTATAGTGATGGATCATCGAGAGCAGGGCAAAGCTCACAACAATAACAGAATTATTTTCCTAATGGAGGACTTCTTGGAAACCTGTGAAAAAAAGCATGGTGTGGTTGAGATCTATTGCATGTTTGCTTTTGTTTTTAAAAAGCCAGTCATGCTGGAAAACAAGATTCACTTTTTATACATTTGTTGGGAGAAGATGAACAAAGCAATATTCAGTCAATACAGAACACTTAAAGGACCAATGTGTAAGATTAATGAGTGTCTATTGACAGAAATGCAATATAATATACATAACTAGTCTTCAGAGAATGAGTTATTTATATCTACATACACCACAGGTCCCCTTACATGGTATCTCCATGTTGTTTCTACAGTAGCTCTAAACAGACAAACTTCTCTACAGAGTGCGTTTCATAAATACGTTATCTCCTTTGGCGTAGACGCAAAAACGTGACGACATCTTTGTCCTGTATCAGCCACCGTAGTGCTTCAAAAGAGAGCGGTGGAGTGAGCCGTTGGTTGCAATTCATAACCTCTCCACTAGATGCCGCTAAATTTAACTGACTTTCCATTGACAATAGATCTTTTGCTTATGACGATATTACGTTTTTTTTTTTAAAACAGGAAACAACAGCCATTACATTTTCACTATCAAATTACTTCCTTAAAATAACTGCTGTTACCATTATGTGTGAGTGTGTGTTCATCTCTCTCTCTATCTTTCTATTTCTCTCTCTCTCTCTCTCTCTCTCTCTTATTTTAACTTTTACAGTCATTCTTTCACATGCATTCCTTTTTATTTCAGCTGAATACGCGTAGTGTAAGAAGTTGTAGTTAAACATTCGCAGGTAGATTTCATAAGTGTTTTTTAGTGATCATACAGTGTAATTGTGTAATATTCAAAAAACTAAGACAACGACTAATGTTTGTTGCTATTCAAAAGCTGTACATCCCTATATCTCAGTTTAGAAGCAATCTTAATACTAACACGGTTATCAAACCTGCGCTATCGTGTTTCTAATCAGACGTGTGTGTCCGCAGCCTCAGAGTGTGAGTGGAGTTGAAATGAGGAAAAGGCAGCAGGGACGCATTGAAGGACCCCCGCAGGCGCCTGGTCACCCGAGGCCTAATACCTGCTGTCTGTGCTGGTGTGGATGCTGCAAGTGCCTCTGGTATGTAAAAGTATGGCAGAATTTTTTAGAAGTTGGTGTTTTGGGCCCACAGGTAAGTGTCAGATTTTACCTAGTTGAATTAAGCAGCACTGCTATTGTCACTATTGCAGTTCTTATAACTCATCACATGATGCACCCTCAAAAAAATGTGGCCTGCAACATGTTTTATTTGTAAGAACCGATTGTTGTGTTTCTTAAAGCGATAGTTCACCCAAAAATGAAAATTCTGCCATCATTCAAAAGAAGATATCTTGAAGAATGTTGGTAGCTTAACAATTGACTTTAACAGTTTTGACTTTTTACAGTTTGAGGCTGGGCCGTTGAACAAAGAAAGACAGTAAAAGCCGTAGCAGGGAACTATAAATAGCATGAATAAATACAAATATTACATGAAATAAAGAAAACATTGAGGAGGCCGTACAAACCCCAGTTTGTATCCTCGGGTTTCCACAACCGCTCCCCTCTCCACCACTACACGCTGCCATTATCTGCTCAGTAAACGGCTATTTCTGTCCTCACATCACATGCAAAACAGCTGTGTAGTACATGTTATATATAGAGTCTGTTAAGCATGTCAGAGCCCATGGCGAACAATCCCAATTATACTTGTTATAAAGAGACTTGGAATGAGAAACAGTAGATGTTCACCTGAAAAAAAAAAAACACTTCATATATTGTTTATTTTTATTAAATATGTTTACAGTAGGTTTGAAGTGACTTCTTGATTCAACGAGAGCATTAAAGCAAATTTCAATTCGAAAAATTAAAGAGGTAATATTATACCTTATTCTTTAGTCCACTCAATGTTAGTCAAATTTTCATTTAATATTTGAGTTCTGAAGGTTTCATCTGGATTGGTATTTCTCAAAGTCAGGTTCAGTATTAACCGTATAACATTGTATGGTGATCAGATGTCACGATGACTAACAATTCTCTTCTCACCCCAGGAATGAAGACAGGAGAGAACGTTCAGAAAGGCAAACATGTACAAAGATGGATAGCATAGAGGCAACAGAGGAACAGTGAGTTGATAGCAACGTTATCAATTATTGTACAGGGACAAAATGTTTTGTGCTTTTATCTGTTCATACCTCGATTACACGTGTAAGCATTCTCAAAATTAGCACTTTAAAAATGGACCTTGTTTGTTATTGTTTGTGCTGTCTGTTTTAATATAGTGTTCAACATATAATAGTTCAATATTAGTGCCATTATAAGCAAGCTCAAGTCATTATTTTGTACTTAAGAAAAAAGCTCTTCTCTCTTCACTTGTTTTCCTATGTTTGTGTAGTTCTTGGCTTCACAAGTAAAGTGTTATTTGAATTAATCTAGTTTTGAATTGTGAAAGTAATAAATTACCATGGAAAAGTGTATTAAACACTTTTACATTTGGACACATAATTACAAAATATTTGATTGGCAGAACATTAGAGTTAGGTGACAAAATAATCCAAAAGAAGTGGCGTTATTATGGTTTCTAGTTCAGTCCCCTTAAAGTGATAGTTCACCCAAAGATATAAATGTTATCATCATTTATTCACATTCTTGTCATTTCAAACCTTTATGACTTTTGTTTTTTCTGCAGAACACAAAAGAAGATATTTGAAAAAATGTTGGTAATCGTCCATACAATAGAAGTGAATGGGTACCGACATTATTCGGTTGCCAACATTCTTCAAAATATCTACTTTTGTGTTCTGCAGATGAAAGAAAGTCATACAGGTTTGAGAGTGAGTAAATGATGACAGAATTTTCTCTTTAATACCATTTACATGCACCTTATTAGATACCTATAATGTGTTTGTGTCTTGCGGGTAGTTGTCAGTGCTTCTGTTCATCTCACGCATGTTTCCAGGCATCCCACACTGGACGAGGTGATCGCCTGGTCCCGGAGCTTCGAGATGGTGATGCGTTCTGCAGAGGGGAGGGATGTTTTTCGGGAGTTCCTGCGGTCTGAGTACAGTGAGGAGAACCTGCTGTTCTGGATTGCTTGCGAGGAACTAAAGAAAGAGACCAACCCATCAGCTATAGATGAAAAAGCCAGGATCATTTATGAAGACTATGTTTCTATTCTATCACCTAAAGAGGTTAGATGTCATTATATTCATATACTGTCTCCATATTTTTTTTTGCCAAAAATCATTATTAGTAGTCACACTTTATGTTTGTCGGTGGGTTTTGCAAATATCAAAGCAATAAAAAGTATTAAAAAGTGCATTATATTTCTCAATATTGATTTAACATCTGTAACAGATTATGTGGGACAGATTTTGATGTCTATCCAACTTTGTACGGTGTATGATAAAATGAATGAAACGACACAAAAGCATTAGAACAATTTTTTTATAGTATCTTAACATTTAATAAAGAGAGGCTCTGAATTTAAAAGTTAATCATTCATCTAATTTATAGAGTTCATAGAGATCTTTCAAAATCATACATTCTGACATGGTTTGAATAGGCCTTTACTTTCTGATGGGCAGGTCAGTTTGGATTCACGGGTGAGGGAAGGAATCAACCAAAACCTGGCGGAGCCCAACAGTTCGATGTATGAGGAGGCCCAGCTCCAGATCTACACCCTCATGCACAGAGACTCCTTCCCTCGATTCCTCAACTCATCTGTTTACAGGGATCTTCTCAACAGCAAGAGAACCTGCTTAGACACCTAGGTTTCAGCAAGAACACTTGAGACAAAAAAAAGCCCCAAGGTGCCACTTTTTCAAAAGGTGTGATGTTTCTTATTTCGAGAGCGAGTAGTTAAGCAATTCTGAGCATCCACTAGTGACCCTGTTCAGTTCTGTTTAAGTGCCAATATGAGCTGCTCAGGCAACTGTGACACAGAAAAACACGTAGGAAAACGGACAGATCCATAGTTTTCATACTCACCTGCTTTATCTCTTTTCCCTTTTCCTGTTTACCTCACTATCACCTGTTTTCTTTCCATCTCTCGTTCTCTCCGATCCTCGCCATATTTTAGACCTCACACGTCTGAGGACAGCTGAAAATGTTTTTAAAAGCGGTAGATGTTGAGCTAAACAACATGATCTTTGCATGATACAAGGTTTAAGCCTGGACTACAATGTTTTTTGAATTAAAAAAGGTGTTTTTTTTATGCTGTCATGAGGAGAGAACACTGTCAAGCTCTCGCAAGCGAAGGGAAATTTAGCTGTGCCAATTGTTTTTTAAACAGAAGCTGGGAAGTGTAATCGCCGTCTTGCCGTCCAAACTCTTTTAGCGTGTCGACAGTTGTTTAACTGGGGAACATAAGGGCTAGCTAGTGTTGTGATTGGGCAGCTACATGAATCATGAACATTTCTTTCTCACTGCAAAAATCACAATGCCTCGACACTGAATAAGTGCATAAAAGCTGCTGACGCTGGTGACAACACAGTTTATTGTGTAAGTCGTCCTGGCCCTCCCAGTCCATCACTAACCGAGAGAAGCACAGGTACTGTAGGTCATGGGTTATAGGCTTCGCTGGTTTGAAAGAATAACTCACCAACCTTCTGGAGGTTTTCAAAAGAACTTAGAATTGTCTTACACATTAAAGAAATGTATTTTATTAAACAAAAGTGTAGTGAACACTATGCCTTGTTTTTGAGCGTGACACTACAGTAGGTCTATTTCAAATAAATCGCTGAGACTGCTCTGATTTTGTTTTTCGCAGAGGTGGCGTTATGGAAGAGTCCGAACAGTTTGGTTCGGTGTAAAATGGGTTTTTTTGGACCGATTTGAGGGCCTGCGAGTCGAAGCGAACGCCCACTTTTGTTTTAATGCTGAAATAAAGAGCGGTCATATTTACAGCTGGTTATCAAGAAAAAGTAAATCTTTTTGTAATACTTTTTTCCAGCATGCGTTTATTTTGTTGTGTCATGTACACATTGCAATACTCAACCCGAATATGATGTGAACCACAACATCACGTTGAAGATACTATGAAGATGATTTCCTTTAGAGGTTTAAACTTGAGACAGTTTCTTCAGCTCCGTGTTGTTGGATTCAAACTTGAATGTTGCTGTTCAGTTTCTAGAAATGTATGTGCTATTGCAGTTGCAGCAGCCAGTGCATGAAAACACTGTATCTAAAAAATAGCGGTGTGTTAAACCACTTTCTCACCTACGTAAGTAGTTCAAGAGTGAATTGCATTTAAACAGACTTTTTTGGTCACCATACCCAACCTGAAAATGTCAGTTTCCCTGACTTATTGTGCCAATGAAGGAACGAAAGTTTGTTGAGTAAATACTGATCAAGTTTGTTTGTTATTGGGTTTTCTTATATTGGTGCTCTTGACAGTTAAGTGCCATTCACTCTGCAGGTTTACCAGATTCAAATGAAGACCTTTCATCACTTTACCAAGTGCAGAAATATCCTTTTTTCAAATATTTGTGTATTTGAGCATCAGCCAATGTGAGTAGGTCCTCAGTTTATGTTTTATGAACAGAAGACAATAGTTTACACACACACACACACACACACTCACTGAACCAGCGAACCATCATGGGATGTTTGGTTTTCCCATATTTCTAAAAGAAAGGTATTGACATTTTCTTGTTTGTTTTAAAGGATAAAACATTGTCATTAAAGAAATGAGCAATAAATCAAAATCGTCTTGCTCTACAGAAACACACTGCATGACATTTACAGAAATGTTGAACTTTTTGTGAAGGGAGTCCGAGCTTGACAGATATAGACTAGCATGTTGTTGAAATTTTATGATAGGTGTCAATGAGAAGTAATACGCCTGTTCATTTTTATGAAATGACTGTATCAATCAGTACATAAAACAATCCAACGTGCCAAACCACCCAACCGATGAAATATTTAAAATAGATGAAATTGAGCTTATCATGATGCGTTCAGTTAAGTCGCAAGAAAAATGTGTTCTTATCCGTTCTCAATATTGACAAATAATTGAGGCAATGAAATGAGTCCAGTATTATACTGTACTACTTTTGCGCAGTTTTCAGTGGTATGGGAATAATGTACATATCATAAAGCAAAAAATGGTGTAAATATGTCCCATTTTTTGCAGAGGATGAATAAGGTTAAGCTACTGCCACATGAGTGTTTATTTTGTAAACAACCTTTAAAATGCCATTATATGTATGATTCAAAGTCGTGTAAATTACAACAACATTATTACCCCACATTTTGTAAAATGATTGGATTATACAGCACCAAGCAAGACATTATTGAAGTTTGTGCCATTTAGAAAGAGCCATCATTGAGAGTAGTTATCTGTTTTGACTGATGTATCTTTATGTCATTTTTGCTGCTAATGTTCTGTCCGATTTTAATGGGTTTAGAAGATTTCTTTTGATGGCTGTCGTAGAGATCCTCTAACAGCTCTTTATAATGGTTTTATCAACATGGTATGACTTGGAAAAACCACATTCTTGCCAAACGGCTTCTTTTATAAGAAAATGAATGCGAAGCCTGTGTGTTATGTGATTCTAGGAATATTGTCTCTTTTAAAAGACTTTTCATTGGTTTTCACTACCTCTCCTGATGCTTGGTTTTTCTCATCCAGCTGTTAATGTTAAATGTTTATTTTGTTTTACTTGAAGCCTAATACTGTAAATGAGGTGTACTGAGGGTTTATGAGGAGTAGCAGTTTCTTTGTTTGTTGAATTCTTTTCAGCATAATTATGATTATACACATACAAAGAATTCAGGAAACATCATATTTAAGGGCTAATCCCATATTGCCTATGCAAATATCCTAATTGTCATTTACGAGAAATGAGTGACTGAGGAATGTTTCCTGAAACTGGGTGGAACACTGGTTTACATTTGCCCATTTCTAATATTCCTTAGTCGCTTGAGTCACTTATAACATGTTATATACACACACACACACACACACACACACACACATATATATATATATATATATATATATCCTTCTTGATGAAAAAGCTACTCGATTAAGATTGAAATAAATTTGTTGTGTCTCTACAGTGGGTGCATTTTGACATCTTGATAGGTTGGGAATGCATACTGAATGTAAGGTTCTGTGCATGCGTGATTCATCTTTGAGTGATGGTTAACTCGGAACAGGGCACGTAACTGTATTCTTTGTGAGAGAAGCGAGTGTTTATTCTTGTTTTTAAGGGTGCTTCAGTCTTTTTTTGGGAAAGGTTGAAGGGCTACTTTTTACATGCTTTCCAAGAACAAGAATTGAAACAAAACCTCTTGGTTTTGTTTGTACCATTTTGCTTAATATAGAAGATTTAGCCTCGATAAACATGTAGCTTACACACATCTTGATTTCTTTACACACATCTTGATTTCTTTTTCTTAGTAAAGAGCCACGGAGATGACCGGGGAAGCAAACAACCTCATTTTAGCGTAACCTTAGATTCCTTTGAACCTTTTCGTTTTTTGGCTTTCACCTTTGTTTAAACTAGTTTGTGCCCAAGCAAAGACACATTTTCTGTGGAAGCACCTATTAAGGACATAAAGATTTTGATCCCTCCCTTAACAATACAATTTTTTTCTGGAGTCAGCTACAACACTTTTGTAACTTGCATGTGCTTGTGTTATGTGATTTAAGGATTGCTGGAATTATCTGACTAATGTGTTTAGGGCACTCGGTAGCACTATTATTATTTATTGTAAACACATACGGTTATTATATTCATAAGTCATTCGATTTCAGTTCAGTTTAGTGACACAGTTGCGGCGATCCCCTAGATGAATATTGCAGCAAGGAGAAAGGCTTCATGTATTTGATACATTACTGTTTTCAAATCCTTTTTCATTGTAACATTAAAGACAGCGGTTAGGTAACAGTTTTACACATCTCCATTAGAAATTTCATCATGCGCCATTAATTTTTCCTTTAGTTTCCAATTAATATTGAATTATATGTAGCCTATTATATGTTTATGTGTATTATATATTAACACCCCTAAAGAGAAGAGTTAGCTTGAGTTCTTAGTTTTGTAGTTTAGACAACTATTTACCCATTTGGTGGAAATATGAGGTTCTGTTAGAATGTCCTGAACTGTTCGAATCTTTAAGCAGACAAACTACTTCATGAATCCCTCATCGCAGTTTATCACAGTCACCCTGAAGTGCCTTGAATGTTTAGGCCATGAGCTTTGATTTCAGTGTTTTAAGTGTGAACTGATATATTATATTTGGGAGCTTTTCATCCTTTCATTGTCCTTGGCAAAAGAAAATCACTATGTGTTTTTTAACACATCCTGATCATAATGGCGTGCTATATTCTGCGGTGCTTATTATGTGGCATAATGAAATCGCAAAACTTTTTTATTCCCATTGTCAGCTCATCATGTGTAGATTTTGTTTATTTTTGCCCTACAGAATACAGCCTTTCCCTGATGTTTGTTTTATTCTTGTATCAGACACAGGTCAAGTCTTCACTGAAGGCATTCTTTAGAGCTGTGTCCTGATCTCCTCATTATGCTGATTTATAAATCATCTATTTTAATAGAAAATATGACCTAGTATTCATATTTCTGTTGTTTTTTAATTCCAGAAGACAAAATATAAATTATTGTAAAATGTAACTTATAGAAGTAAAAAATCATTTTTATATTTGGCATGCTTTTGCTACTCAAAATAGTTTATTTAACACAATACTGTACAAGTATACCGGGAGGTACTGCAATATGCAGACGGTGTCATTGAATCTCTTTTGAAATGGACAATTTAAAAGTGGACAATTTCTTGACAAATTTTCACGTTTCACATCAATTCTTTGTGCAACTTTGATGGAATAACCTGATAGTAATAAAATGAGGTTACTGTAAGGTGATGTAGTTTAGCTGAAGAGCAGCAGTACTGATGTACAAGTTTATTCATACTTAACCTAAGAGGATGGTTATCTTTCAGACCACATGTACTCCTGCATGAACAATATTAAAAGAAAGAAAACATGTACTTGTAGACATCAAATAAAGTGACTTACAATATGGTGCTTTTTCTGTCTTTCTGACACATGATAACATACGGTAGTAAATAGCTGAAGAACAAATTAGCAGCAATGTTTGTGGAAAGACATTGACATTAGTTGGCTTATAAATTATTATAAACTATTTCCTGATGTTGTAGCATTTCCTGTATGTACTATAATTGCATTTGTCTATTAACAAACAACAAATCCATCTTTTTAAAAATCATAAAAATGTTGTTTTAAACAAGTAAATCTCACTACAGAACATAAAACGAAAAAAGACAAAATTCGTTCTCTTTTTTTATTCAAATTGTGTTATGACGTGGATTTATATTTCAAAGATCTCCCTGTTTATGGGAGCATTATAATATGCAATCATTATTAAAGGGCTAGACTTGAAATATTTGATATTACAACACATCGTACAGACCCCCACGTCACATACAGTAATAAACAAACTCCCATCGTAAAAACATACAGTATGCTTTTGTCTGTATAGTTTCTGATCCATTACATTTTACATTTTAGGAATTTCCTAATCTCAGCAAATAAAGTCAATACTTTTTTATATTGTGGCTGCCATACTTAGACACTGTGCAGCACACTATTCAAATGTTTCAATAATAGTAAGCCAGTTATTCACTTAAATATGTAAAAGAGTGAAAGTGGCAACTTTTTCTAGACTTTTTTCACACTGCATGACATTTTTTGCTTGTCAGGTTCTGGTGAATCTATATCCAGTTTGCAATCCTTGAAGTGCTTATTGTATGTATCAATATATACCAACAACGTACCTGAATCACAACACATTTCAATACAGCAGTAAACAGCAATGCGATCTGACCCTTTCTTTAGTCAGGTGATCTCACATTTTTGAACAACAATCTTTATTTTCACTCCAGAAAATAACCACCCCTGTGATGGTGAAGTACATGCACTCAAAGTGCACTAGCAAACAAGTCTTCTGATTCAACCATATACTGTAACCTACCCTCCCCTATATTAAAATGTATGGATTTATACATAAATACAAGCAGTTTGGCCCTCTTGTTTATTTCAGTTCCTTTCCCTTAAATAGTATACTTACAATTCTACACAAGGCAGATGTTCGAGTTAAAAACTTGTAACGTACATTACTGTCAGGACTCAGGAGTTTGAACATGCTGGGCTGAGGCATTTGGTGATTGTGGTCTCATATGGTCTTCTGCTCCGGTGCTTCATGAAAAACCGAGTCTTCTTGGCTCTTATCGGTGCTCTGGACCTTCGGGCCCGTGGTAAAGGTGGAGGAAGCGTCTATGCTCTCGTATGCTTCTGATGTCCACTGCTGAAAAGAAAGAAGCTACTAATGTAGTCTGAAATTGAGCTATGCTTATTTTCTTCTGATCTGACTTGACATTAAAAATAGTAATACTCAACTTGCTTTGGTACCTCAAATGTCATGGGTTCAATTCCCAGGGAAAACACATAATAAAATGTATATCTTAAATGCAACATAAGTCGCTTTGGATAAAAATGCATAAACTCACCTGGGTTGCACGACTCGCTGAGCGACAGGATGGTCCGAGGACAATGTTGACTGAGCTGGAGGACTGCGTGTCACTGGTGTTTCCACCCTCAGCTGCGGAGAGGCCAGAGATGACCAATCCGCTGGAGAAGCTCCTTTTGCCGAAGAGCAGACTCAGCGTGGAGCTGGAGGAAGAAACCTGGCCGGAGCGATGGTGACCTGCGGCTGAAGCCAGAGGCCCTGTGGTGGACAGTCGAGGCACCTGGGAGAACACCGAGGCGATGGAGGAGGTGTTAAAGGACAGCTGGCTGTTGGAGAGCCGCTGAGCCAAGCCGGGACCTCCGGAGCCCGAGCCGTGCTGGCTGTCCAAAATGGGGCCTGATCGGCTGGTGACGGGGGGCCGCTGGCTCTGAGGTTGCGCTGAGCGACTGCGATACTCCCGGTGGGCTGCATTGAAGAAAAGACCATCAGCATGAACAATATAAAGTACAGTGTGAATAACAATAGTTTCAATTCTGTTGGTTTTGACCTCCGTGATGTCTGGACTGAGAGCTGCGAGGACGGCCGTGATGCAGGCTTAAGCTCTGAGAGGTGGCAGAGTTCTGATTCTGACTGAAGGAAGATCCGGCACAATCCACATCCTCCATGTTCGTGCCGCTGTTACAGCTGGTGAGGTTGTCCTTTCTCACCCTGAGAAAAGCGCACCATTTGTTCGATTACGGAGATTAAATGTCAAAAGCTTGTTTATGCCTCATACATACCGAAACCACTTGGAATGGAGCCAGGTGCGAATGTTCTCCAAACTGAGGGGGCCACCCCATATGTTCCTTATTTGCTTGTGAGTCCCCATGTAGGAGGTGGTGAGCGGGGACACAAACATGGGATATCCCAGAGGCTGGTCACAGGAGGAGTTGATCATGTTTCTCAGAGCCTGCTTTGAGTTCTGGATGCTTCCGCGCTCAGGGTTACGGTTGCGGAGGAAGACGAGCTCCTGCTGCTGGCCTGCCCACAGCCCTCGCACACACTCTTTATTGATCTGAATGGAAATATACATTATTAACAATAATCAACAGCAAATAATGAAGAATAAAAAATGAGGAAAAATGATATCATGAATTAAATTTTTTCCATGTAAATATTTGTTTTCATACAGTATCATTCTTAACAACAACAAGCATTAGTTAAAGGGAGAAATCACTTGTCATTTCAAACCTGTCTGACTTTCTTTCTTCTGCAGAACACAAAAGAAGATGTTTTGAAGAATGCTGGTAACCGAAACACGACGGTACCCATTTTCTCCTATTGTATGGACACGAGACCAATGCAAGTCAATGATACCGCCATTGTTCGGTTACCGGCGTTCTTTCAAATATCTTCTTTTGTGTTTTGCAGAAGAAAGAAAGTCATACAGGTTTGAAATGACAAGAGGCAGATCCCTTTATACTCTCTTGCCTTTATAACTTTGAAGCTAAGATGGCGTTTGTAGAGCATGATGATCTTGTACTCTTCTTGCACTTCATCCACCATGTGCCGGAGTGTGAGCAGTGTGTCTCGACTGGACAGTACCGCCCTCCGCCAGGCGGGGTCGCTCTCGTGACAGATCACCAGACTGCTCCTGTAGTTACTGATGGCTTCGTAGAGCACCGCAGGTTCTTCAGTCTCCTCCAGGCTTGTGAAGTGGTCCTGTATAATGTGAAAGATAAATAATGTGGTAACTGTATATGAAGCGGTTGTTAAATATGATCCGTTATCTTACCTGGTGAAGTTTCAGACTCATTCTGACTGCTGGGGCAACCACCGTCTGCAGCAGGTCCATATCAGCAAACACCCACTCGTCTTTAGCAGCGATGCGGAAGTCACCTTTGAACAGTGAGTTGAAGCCATAGAGGAATGAATCCAAACTGCAGAGAAAACCATGTGTTAAAAATAAAGGATCTTACTCTTCAGCTACATGATAGTGGCACACAGGTTATTGATATTTATACCATGGTGTTGTGGAATTTCGGACTCGTTTTGGTTTATTATAGATGGTTTCATGTGTGCGTCTGGCCCGAAGTTAACTTTATTGATCGATCTGGCTAGTGGCTAATAATATATTTAATTTATATGAATATTAATTTATATGAATATTTTATTGTATAATAGGTGTATTAAATAAACATTTGTTGAACGGGTCGTGTAACTTTGTCACATTTAAGTTTAGTCGGCTCTTCTACTGGTAAATAATACTGACTAGACATACTTTTAAATTGCTATCTAATGTCATTTACTTGTTATTTCTTGTGATCAGAAATAATCTGCAGGGACTCTTTTCTTTGCGGATGTGTACAGGAAGTTAAGTTTGTTTATGTTGTTGCTTTAAAACCGTCTGTAACTGCATGGATATTAAGTATGCAGACTACCTGTTGGATCTGTTATGTGCTGCTGTGCTGAGGGACCTTCGGCCGAGTACAGACAGAGCGAAACACAGAGTAACCAAGGCAGAATCTTCATCACTGTCCACAGGCTGGGAACAAAAAACACTTTTAGATTTAAAAGGATAATTCACCAAAATCGATCTATTCACCAACATGTGAATGAAAACCTGTATATAACTCTTTCGGCTGTAAAACACAAAAGAAGATATTATGAGAAATTTCTCAGTTGGTCATACAATGGAAGTTTGGTTACCGACATCCTTCAAAATATCTTCTTTTGTGTTCTGCCAGTCATACAGGTTTGAAATGATGTGAGAGTTAGTAAATAATAAAAACATCAAACATATTTTAGCTGAACTACACCAAACCAAAACACAGTGGCATTTCAGCTGTGTTGACAAATGTAAATGGCAAATTTATGCCACCTATACTTTTGTACCACAGTCGAACACTGTTTCTCAAAAAGGCTTTTACAAACTTGATGCCACCTTCAAACTCTTAAATCATACGCTTTTATCCAACATCACTTCAAACAAAAACATCAAGAGCAATTCAAGTGGCTAAAATTTACATAAAAAACAGACATTTCTTCCACTCGGGCCATCTGCTGACGTTAAGACTCAGAGTTCAGTGTAATACTGTGAATGCTATTTGTGTGTGGTCTGTTTACCTCCTCTAGTTTGTTGGCACAGTACCGAATCCACTCCAGGTAGACATTACAATAGCTGGCTCTTGTGACACCCTGTAGACAATGGACATAGTCCTCATCAATCTTCATGCTGAACACAGCTGGGTCCTTCTCAATGTGATGCCATTTACTGTAAGACTGCAGGGCTTCCTGCATGGACTCATCTTTAACCCATATCTGCATCTTAGAGTTGATCACCAGATAGTAGATGATACTCTAAAGATGAGAATAAAGATAATAACAAATCTATTACTTCTTTTTTATGTATCAAAAACACCAGCATTATTTATCCTACATGTGAAGGATCATCCAAAAATGAAAATACTTTCTTAACTGTCCCTTCTCCCTTTTTAACCATAAAACAGTTATTTCTGGTACCTTAATGTAGTAAGTGACGAGCAGCTTGCGCAAGTCATAAACCTGCAGCATGGTGGCAGCATTGTTCTCGCTGATGCTGTAGCCCTCCAGCAGGTACTTGGTTGTTGTCACCTCCCAGGCCAGCCAGCGCAGATTGAAAGCAGCATTGCAGGACAACATGTGAGGTAAATGACCCGGCTCACAGCAGCAACAGGAATCATCCTCCTCCACCCCCTCTGTGATGGCCTCCACCTCACGCTGCTGACAGTACGTGCCTGAGGAAACCAGAAGAAAAGAGGTTTGGAACGGGTCACGGAGAGCTCTCCGATCCCTCTGAAACGCTGCAACAGCAATATCATTTACCCCTGAACTCCAGGCCTCGCAGTTGGAAGGTGACCAGGCCGTTTCCGACCTCAATGAGGTGAACAAGTGCGTTAAGGTAGTCAGACGCCAGGATGAAGCAATCTCCAGAACAGTAGTTCCCCCAGCGACCCAACATCAGATCCCCGCATAAGGAGTGCTGCAGGGAGCGCGTCAAGTACTCGTAGAAGATCGAGTTGAGGTTGTTGTCATCGCAACCTGCGTAGTCGGAATATTGCTTTGTTACATTTAAAAGACAGAAAAACTACAGAAATAAGACATTTTTTGTGTATTGATTTAGAACATGACTGCACATAAATTGCACTTTTGTTAGAAATCAAAGCATGAAAGCAGTTTTTATGTAACCATATTTAAAAAAAAAACTGTTTCTTTGATGTGTGGTGAAATATGAATAGATAAAGAGCCTTTACCAGTCTCTTTGTCAACCTGGGACACCAGCCGACTGTTGGAATTGTCAATGCGTTTGGTGCTGAAAATGTCAAATCAAAGAAAACGTTCAGAAAGTGAAAGATCCACCGTCATGTAGTACACCTTACTTAATCTGATGCTTCTGCCTGTCGCCATTCAACTTTAATATAAACAACAAAAACATTGTGTCATCACAACTGTGGCTGAAAACTCCATCAATAATTCAATATTGTCTCTCTCTCTCTCTCTCTCTCTCTCTCTCTCTCTCTCTCTGCAGAACTTCAGACACAAATGAGATTTAGTCCAGGAGGCAAGAAAAGCACATCTACACAAAGCAAGTCTGCCGCTATCAAAACAATGAAATATGCACGTGTTCTGGCGTCAGAAGACTGCATGTGTGTGCTCTCTCATGTACATCATTCAGTGATGGGCTGAATGCTTATTTCATGTGCATGTGGAAATCTTACTTGTAGTTCCTCTCCCAGAACTTTACAGGTCGTGGATAGGACGTGATGAATATGGCACTTCCGAGGAAAGGGCTGAGAGGCGTGTAGAAGAGGGTAGTGATGAGCGTCTGTACCAGGAGCATGGCAGAGTCTGAGCATATCCATCAAGATAAGCAACAATATCTGTCATCATTTCATATAACCATATTACAACAAACCTTAAATGTAATTAGATATAAATACCTGTAAAAACAGCTATATACTATGACCTGCAAAACCAACCTTTATATTTTCCTATATATAAACTGTCATTCTATTAAATCATTTAATATATATTTGAACGTATATAGAATAATACAGTGTTAATATAGTACAATATTACAATATATTATACATATATATATATATATATATATTTTATATATTGAAAAATGCACTTGGTTCCATTATATGGAAATGTATTATTTAAAATATCTTATTATATTTTACATTATATTCCCATGTTTTTTGTTTATACAAGCATCTAGATTGCAAGGATACGAGGTACAGCGAAGGGTTGTGCAAATGCGTGAAATGCACTTCCCCAAGCTATCTGCCAGGGGGCGATGTACACCAAAATGAAGTGCAACTTGTGGAGAAGATCCCAAAGCTGTGGACAAAACAAAGAGCCGTTGTTAGTCTCTGCAAGACAACAAAGAATGTTATTTTAGGACCAGTTACTAAATGTGCCGTCTTCTTTTTTAGTCTATAGTCCCACACAATAAATGAGCCATTTTGTAGATTGTTGAAACTTTTTTTCCTTCTAGTGTAGCATTTTCAAGGTTATAGGCCTACTATTCAAGACTGAAAATTATGAATTGGTGAGAGTCTGTGGAACAGATTCTAACATGGTAAAAGTTTTGAACAGAGCTAAAGACATAGTCAAGTAAGATCAAATATTTAATCATAAACATATAGGACTTTTTGATGGTAAGCTATTCACTCTGCATTGATGTTGTGGATTCTGTGAATATTAATACCTAGAAAATAAAAGTTTGAGAGTAATATAAATTTGACAATTTTCCTCTTGTAATATAATATAATGTGTCAGACATGTTCAGGCCTTACAACTGACCTTGCTGAAGATGATGGACATGATGAAGAAGTTGAGCAGGAAGGTCTCAGAGGCACTGCTGCAGTCAAACTCAAAAAAGATGATGGTGAAGATGAGCGTGAGGAACTGGTAGCTGGGATTGCAGAAGGAGGCACGGAGAAGCTTCATCCCAGCAACTGTCATCAACAAGACATCACAGCTGGAGCGAAACACAGACGCCTGAGACACTCAGATGTAGAAGCACAGCAGAATCAAAATGGTACTGATGGCTAAAGGTCTGCAGCTGACTTCTGCTTGTATCACTATGTTTGGGATATTTTGTGAAAAACACTGGAAATATTTTGTATTTGGGAATTTTAAGGAATGTTATTTTTACTTACTGAATCAGAGGGATAGTGCCAATAAGCTCATAAATAAAAATCTCATAAAATTTGTCTCACTAATTGTGTTTTTAATACTTTTTTGTAAGGTATTTATAAAAAAGTCTGTACAATAATTCTGGGTGCTGCTTTTATATTTTTAAAAATATAAAATTAAATGTATAAAATTCATAAAATTAAAAATGAATACATTTATCAAATTTATTGTGTTCAGGTTAGGTAAGGGAATGGTTCATTTAAACCAGAGACGCCCAAACTTTGCCCAAAAATGAACCTAGATTGGGGTTGTGGGCCAAAAGTAAATGTTAAGTTATACCCAACTGCATTATATTGTGGGTTATAAATATCTCCATTGTTATTTGTTCATTATATGTCACATAGCACACTATACTGTCCCTGCAAATATTCAATTTTAACCTCCTAAAAAGATTTTTTTCTCTTTGTCCTCTTTTCATGAATGACATGATCAATTCTAAGGTCACCATGGGCCAACTATTTTGGGCATCTCTGATTTAAACTATGGTAAAACCTTTTAAAAAAGTGTACTATTAATGTTTTCTAAATAATAAAATGTTGTGTACGAATAAGGGGAAAGACACTTACTGTATTCCTAGTTTCTTCTGATGGCTGAGGGTGAAGCCATCATTGGTAAGTGCACTGAGGATGATGGCGGGGTAGACAACATACTTTTCAAAGGTCAACAGTCCCACATAGAGCCGCTCAAACCACATCAGATGAGCATCCTCTGTAAAGCATGCACGAGGAACAACTTCAGGAACTGTCCTCTGAAAACATTAGGCCCTTTTACATTTTTTTATATAAACAATGTAAAGGATTCACATACTGGATTATAGATTATTATAAGTTTATTTTATAAATGAATATAAATATACAAAGGGAGGTTTTGCATGCAAAGTGTATGATAGCATTTCACTCTTTATGACAATCATTAATATTTACATGAACATAAAAAAGCAGACTTTAGCAGACATATCGCAGACATGAAGAGAACTGACCTCTAGGTTCAAACTGCGAGTACTCTTTACTCTTCAGCACAGGGTGAGAGATCCACAGCCAGGGATGGTGTTTCCGTAACTGAGGGATGATATAGTGGGTGACAAAACCCACAGTGGCCGCTAAAGCATATAGCACTATGGACACAAATGGCTGTGAATGAAAAAAGCGTTAGTTTCAACTCTGGCTGTGATATGAACTGAACATACAGTTGCTAGTTCTTAACTATTTCCAAATAATACTGTAACTTAATTGTCAGTGTATTGTCTATAGTAAAGAAGGTGACAAACGCATGTGTTTAAGGACTGTTCTCAAGACAGATGAAAGACACACACAGGAATAGAATCTCACCCTTAGAGACAGGAAAACAGTGCTGGCAGTAACTGCGAAAGTCAAAACTGAAGCGAGAATACAGACAACGAGATCTGACAGCAAAATTTCTTTCTGCAAAATAAAAATATATCTTTTGATTAAAACATTTGTTCCTTAGAAACAAGGACAAGACTAAATAAGTCAAAGGTTCCTACCACAGAGTTTTTGAGTTTCTCTGGTAGAGGGTCTGTGTTCTCAGAAGACATCTCCTCCTCCACATCATCATCATGCTCAAGAGATGGCATCAGCTTCGACTTCATCAAAGAGCTGAAATCACACATAGCTATATATTTGCTTACCAGCACTGTGTGGTTTTTAAGCATAGGCGACGTAAACATCTCTCCCAAATGCATTAGGTTTCAAAAATGATGCCTTACTGAAGCATTTGTGAGAACTATAGCAGGAATTGAAAGTGCCCCATAACAAATGAACTGTGAATAATGCATACAGTAAACAGTCTTACAACAACACTGATGGATCGCTGCTTTGTCGACTGAGATGATAGGACAGGACCACCAACAGTGCGCAGAAGCCAGAGAAAAGTGCTGGAATATGCTGTTCATTCCAAGGCTCCTTTAAAGACAATAATAGAGATGAATTCTATTAGGAGGCGTATTCAATCCCATAAAATGAAAAGCAACAAGAAAATACAGTTTTTACTTTATTAGCGCATTACTCATTTTAAACCAGAGACTATTCTTGTCAAATTCGGTAATCTTACATTATTGTTACATAAAGACCAAACATTCTTTAAATATATTATATTATAATACATTACAAGCTAAAATGTCCCCATTCCTAACAAATCTTACCTTCAAAGCACCAAGACAGAAACCATAGAGTAAAGATACTGCTATGATACTCCGCACAATGCAGTACACCGCTGACAGGAGTCCAGTTGCAGCTGAGTAGAAAAAAGACAACCACATTAATTTCATTTTTAACTTTCATGGTAAATAAAAAAAATAACTGGCATGGATACAGACCTGTACCTCCAAATAAGTGCATGTCAATTTGTTCCAAAAAGTATATAACAAAGGTGTTGATTTGTGGAAAGAGGCCAAGAAGAAATGTTACAGGGAAGCAGTATGTAAACCCTAAAAAAAATCAGATTAAAATTAAATCAGCATTTTCATCTCTAATATACACGTTTCAACTCACAAAAACGCTTACCGACTAAAATGTCTTGCAAATACTGGACGAAATCCGACGTTACTATGGTGATGCCATAGACAGTGGACACGGGGAGGTCTGGCGTTCTCAACACCATCTCCAAAATCCAAATAAGGCCACAGAACATACAGAAATATGCAGCGCGACTGTAGATGACAACTTGATTATGTCCCTGTGAACATTGAAGGACAAATGCACTGGCATCAGCTTTCCAAATCCCTTTAAAACATTTCTATTCTTGTGAATTAAACTCACATGAGTAGGTGATGCTGCATCTGGTTGAACGCTCTATAAAACACAAAAGGGTTTAGCACACGGCGGGTTCATTTTCAGCAACAACAAATGCTCACAATGAGCAAAGCAATACCTTCAGCAAGGAATACTGACAGCTAGCGATGACCAGGCAGAACAGAAAGACCCTGATGTCTTTGAAGCAGCCTTCATTTAGCAGCACAAACCCCAGAAAAGCCACCAGGAAAGCTAAGCATACAGCCACCATGTTCTCAGTAATATCTTTGTTCCTGCAAAAATGAAATGATCTTTCAGTTGTTGTGGAAAGCAATGTGATATACATTAAAAGGTACATCACCATCCCGCTCACCTGTCTAACAATGCCAGTAAGGTTAACCGATCATACAATATGTTCACCCATTTCCCTGGAAAAACCTTTAGCTTGTAGTAAAGCTTTCTCGAAGGTTTCTCCTGGGTTGATGTCTCAGAAGAGTCATCTAAAGAATCCTCCTCCTGTGTATTAAAAATACCTTGTGAATAAAAACTGTTTAGTTGTTTCCGTTTGTTATCAGCTTTTTAAATGACAATACAATTTTAAGTTTACTGATTTTAAAGGATTCCTAAAATATTGGTGTTTTGGCTTTATTATGACAGGTGCTCTAAAAAAATGTGTTAAGCACTGTCCATGCTGACAAACTATATAGGAAAACACATGAATATTTCACAAGTGTGTCGCAACTAGTTAATGTGTGGAAAAGGATTGTACACCTGAAAGATTTCCGGATGGGTTCTCCTGGGCCGGAGACGGCGAGTCGGAAGGATGCGTCGCTGGAACGGGCAATCGGCAGGCCCTCCCACTGACCCATCCTGACACTCAGAGTTAGAGGAGGTGGACAGGAGATCACTAATAGAAGACATCAAACATCTTAAACAGAGTTTAAAGAAACCTATATATTATATAGAAACTGTATCGTACCATATGTTACCAGTGATGAGCTCGGCACCGAGCGGTAAGTTAAGAGCTCTTTCATTGTACAGCTTCCGAGGTCTCTCTCCTGTAAATAAACATCAGAGATATATGACATGACAAATAATGCAACACAAATTTATATCATCTATACAACCTCTAAAAAACAGTAAAACATGACTTACTGTGAACAGTGTGGAACGTGTATGCTTCCTCTTTAGACGTAGCCTCTGGTCTACAGATGACCTGTAGCATTGAACTCTCTGACTGAGATGTTTGTGAGGGCAGAGAATCATAGTCTGGATCCCTCTCCTTATCTGTCTGTGGACTGTAAAGGCAAAGAAAATGAACCCTGAAAAACTCTATATTTTTCTAAAGTGGCATAACACTGTTCTGTGTTGCTATACTGCATTCATACCCTTCACACAGCATTTATATTGTTAGCAAGCATTTTAACTTATATTACTTATTATATTGTCTAGCCCTTATTAAAAAGGAACTTTAGCAAATAAACAACTTAAGACTTTAGGCAAAATTTCATCCCATGTTAGCTGTCAACCGTTATAGCCAACAAATGCCACAATACCTTTCTGGTGAGACAATAGGAATGAGAGTTTCTGGAAAGGTTTTCACTGTATCTGTAGCCAGACTGTTCGGAGGATTTGGACGTTCTGGTTGTCCTGTAGGCTCAGAGACCTCCGAGTTTTTCTCTGTCACTGTGCTTTGCTCTGAAACGTGTTGAAATATAAGTTCAAGTGTCATTTGCTGTGATGCAGTGTTCACACTTTTCAGAAAAAAATTGAACCTACGCATGGTTTCCTTACCGTACTTAAAAAGTAGTATTTCTAAGGTCTTTGGTTTATAGAGTGTCCAACAACACGTTTACGTACAAACAAGGTGTAAAAACACTTTAAATTTTCTTATAATAGGCAGTTATTACCTTACTTCTTGACTGACTCTCAAATGATTCGTTCGGCGATTCATCTGTCTAATCCCCTCCTTTCTGTCAGCCTACTCTGATCTGATTGGTCAGATGGTCTAGTCTGCTGTGATTGGTCTACTCTAGCACGTACAGCGTTTGTTCAAGTTTTTGTGGCAGTGACGCAAATCGGTCACAGAAATGAAAATTAGAACATCCGCCGACTCGTTGACTTCTTTTTTTCAAGCCAGTAACTATGTTATTCGTGCACTTTTGGCTTTACAACTTACAGACACAAACAGCAACATTACACACTGCATTAAATGTATTTTTAATGATATCAAAATACTCGCTCTTTAAAGGGTAAGTTCACCCAAAAACAAAACTTCTGTAATAATTTACTTGCCCTCTTGACACTTTAAACCTGTATACAAAAAAAGTGCAAAACACAAATAAAGATATTATGAAAAATACTGGTCAAAAACCACTGGACCCCATTGACTTCTATTGTATGGACACAAAACCAAAGCCAACAGGGACCAACGGTTTTTGACAAAAATATCTTCTTTTGTGTTCATAGAAAGAAAGAAAGTCATACAGGTTTTAAACGACAAGAGATAAATGTAAATGATAGTAAATGATTTTTCATTTTTGGGTGAACTATGATAACATATAAAACATCACCCATATTATCTTTGAAAACATCAATGTCATGTAAACCTACTTTCATTTCTTTCTTCTTTCTCTTCCTCATCCTGATTTCCTCCTCCAAATCTGGTGCTGTTGATAGACTCCAGCAAAGAAACAAACTCAACAAAGTTGGACTCATTTGGTATCTGGCCCTCCTTAGCTTCTAGGTCTGATTTGGAGGAGGTCATTGTGCAGAGTTTGTCTTTAGATTTGTGGCCAATGAGAACTGCATCCCGTCCACTGTCAATGCTCAGTCCCCTACCGTGTGTGCGTCCGCTTTGCGTACACCTCATATACGCTGAGGGAATCTGCAGGAATCCATCAGCATCTGGCTTGAGCTCAGGCGAGTCATTTTCATCCTGATGGGAGTTCACGTCAATGCCCGAAGAGCTGTTGTTGGTCAGCTGAGGGCTCAGAATGGTCATCTCTTTTTCATTGCTTTCTAGTTCTTTGCACTCCTGAGCAGAATCTGAATCTGGCTCTTTGGCGAGGAGGCTGTCTTGACGTTCCGACTGCTCCTGAACAGATTTGTCCCCTGCAACTGGTGTTTCTTCTATCTCATCCGCAGCAGAGTGAGGTGAATCAAAGGTGATGACAGGAATTTTGACGGGATGGTCAGATTCTCCCTGAGCCGACTCTAGGATGCTGAGTTTGACCGACTCCTCAAGCTCTGCTGCTGTCTGTGGGTCACAGCTCATTGTGATAGTGATCTTCACCGTATCGCTTTCGTCTAGGTGGCCGGAAGGACTCGAGTTGTCGACCAGGACCACAGCAATTTCACCTGAGCAATAATTTTCCTCAGGCATTTCTCCATCATCAGCTTCTCGTGTGATTTCTGGAAAGGTATTATTGTTGTTGGGGTCAGTGGGGGGGTTCTCTTTGTCTTCTATATTGTCTTCCTCATTAACTGTGGGGGATGGATTATCATCAGCAGCGTTGTCTCTGTCGGCTGATGGAATCTGCTCTCCTTGCAGAAGTGGGGCAGACTGGTCAGTGTTGGGACTGAATACATCCTCAGGAGTGAGTCTCTCATCAGCATCTGGCCTAGATCTTTCATCACCCTGGCCTGAAAAAGCAAAACAGAAGACATTATTTTTTAAAAGTTAAATGGACATTACGTTCATGAAAGATTTGACACGGGCATCCTGTAGCTTATTTGGTAGAGTGTTGAGAAGCAAAGGCTAGAGGTTTGATTCCTGGGGAACACACATTGGGCAATTCCATGAAAATACTGCGCATACTGTATGTCAACATTTGGTTCAAATAGTCATAGTAAGTAATATAAGTTTAATAGTCTGGTAACTGCCATTTTCAGGATTGTCACATCCATAACGGTCCAAATTCCTCATGGATGGACACATGAAAATTAAAATAAAGTAACTATTTAATGTTCTATGAAGAGGTGTCCCTGCTCCATTTGTTTGGTATTATTGCTTTTGTTTTGTGCATTTTAATTAATAGAAATCATACAAAGTTTGTCATCTCCCAAAAACGTGTCATTTTTTGTCACATACATAACGCAAATTTTAAACTTGTGCATAGACTGATATTTTTCTGATGTTTAGACTCTTAGTACATTGGTAACATATACATGTCACATCCATAACGCAAAATGTCACATCCATAACCACATATGGTAATGATTAAATATATTTGAGTATGGCTTAAATGCACTAAAGTCATAAAAGCATCTGTATAAGTGATCTTCTTCTACAAAACACAAAAGAAGATATTTTGAAGAATGTTGGCCACGCATTGACTTGCATTGGTTTTGTGTCCGTACAAAAGAAGTCAATGGGTATCGCAGTTGTTCAGTTGTTCTTTTGTGTTCTGCAGAAGAATGAATGTCATACAGGTTTGAAATGACAAGAGAATGAGTAAATGTTTCAGTTTTGGCTGAACTGTCCCTTTAAGATATGGCAGTTGTGTGAAATACAGCCCAGATGGAATAAAAAATGTGACATGTGTGAACAGTCCCTAATTCTACTTCAGACAGATGGACAAACATGATAATACGAAACAGATTTATGTGGACTGTAGGCCAATGAGAGGCTAAATGATAAGAAAATACAACAAACAATATATTCACTTCTAAAGCCACTCATTTGATAATTTACTCATCTATAATATATCAATAGTTTTTCATTACTTATCATATATGATTAATCAACTGACAGCACTAACATTATCCAAATATTCTGGATACATTTTAGCATATTGACTCTCAGCTACACTGTAGCTGCAAAGCTGTATTTGGGCTTTGTGGCAAAGCTGTCAGTCTCTTTCTCAGAGGTCTGGCAGGATGTCACACTGATATCCTACACACACTCACATCAGTGTGACATGTAACTGAGGCAAGACACCAGTCACACTATTCCTAAGTCCATAGGCTTTGTGACAGACCCTTACAGTGATATATCTGGACAGCCTGTTCCTAGATTGTAATTGCATTACATTGCAATAAAACCAGGCCAGATCTATAATTAAAGCTGTTACATACCCTCTGTGTTTTTCAATTCCTCAGATTTTGGACACTCCTTCAGATTTAGAAAGCATGGTTAACAGAAAAGTACATTAGAATTAAATCCACAAAAATGTACAGCAACGCATAGCCTACTGTATAGTATAATATAAATTTTCTTCCTATGCTACATGTATTACTGTCATATTTAGCTATTTACCATGTAAATTATAAAAATGATACTTTTATACTCTTTATTCCTAAAAGTGTAACTTACTCCAATAAGTCCATGGTCTGTTTCAGTCTGTTTTACTGTGACCTGTATTACTGGACTTGGTTTGTTTTTGGTTAATACTGATGTGGCAACACTGTCAGGAACTGTGCTGCTCTTTCTGTAGATTAGAAAAGTTCAGACATATTTAGCAAAATACTTTAGGCAGTTGATAAATGTAGGTGCTGTGAGGACGAGAGATGCTTGTTCTTTTTGACTAATGCTGTAGTCAGTAAATGGGCTAAGTGAATTTTTGCATGTTACCTCAATGATGGAAGACAGGAATCAGATGCATTGCTTTTCTTGTCTATTCCTTTGCTGATGTCAGGCACACTATTCTGGGCAACAATGTCACCCCGATCGAACATCAGATGGAGGCGATAATTTACCATCTTAATGACAATGAAGAAAACTGTCACCGAGGTGCAATAGATGCTGAGGGTAGCAGTGGTGGGTGGAAGAGCCTGAGGAAAAACACACATCACAATTATGACAGACAGGCAGAGAGATATACAATCTATACAAAATAACATAATAATGAATACATTTATTATTGTTTTTTTCTTGATTTTTGTACTTTCTTAAACACTAAAGTAAATGCTCTTTAGAATTATACACACTTTAGTTTTTGTACAACAATGCTTTAATACTGGATGTCATGAGCTGTAGGCTATGCAGGAGAAAATGCGCCAGTCCCAGCTCGAAAAATTAAACATTAATATTGATTCATAAAATACCTTTTCATGTAAATCAAATTTATTTAATAAACATTTCCTATGGTTTCTACAGCTGGGACATTTAATGCTTCATATTCGCAGAATACGGTCTCATCGCCGGCCTGCGACATTGTATCACTCACCAAATGAAGCGATAACGGAAGCATAAGCAAAAACATCCATAAATAGAGGTGACATGAATTGTTGAATTTATTCTGGTCTGGATCATGATACCATCCGCCGGTCAGTGAAGCCCAGACCCCTTGGCGTAACGTTTGCACAACCTGAGAGCCCATGTTTGCAGTGATGTTTGCTACAAATATGTCATGCTGCTATGCAAGCTACAAATTTACACCACTGCCGTCCTCTTCCCTACGTGCAATTACATATTTACAAAAGCTGGATCTACATCCTTCCTCGAAGTCGTTTATTTTTCTTTTTCATCGTCCACGCCTTTGCTCCTTATTCCCCAACATAAAAGCGGTGGATTTCTGCGGCGAAAGGTGCACAGCAGCATGCTTCACAATGAGCGAAGAGGAGGGGAGGATGGACTGATTCACGGTGATGCGCTCGACTCACTGAGTCATACGCCCCCACCCTGTGCTCTTTGACAAGAGACCAGATATAAACCATTTAAGGAAGTGTATAAGGAATTCTAGAGAACATTAATCCTTATGGCATCTTCTCTTGTGCTATGGGCACCTGTCTCTGTACCTTGCGGCACTATAGTGGCTTGTGCCACTGGAATTTGTGGCACCTCCGGCAATGTCATTTGGCGGTACCTAAACTAAACAGCCTACCTCTTTTAAATTGAGTTATTCTGTGAATATTATAGTAAATATCTTTTGCATGTACTGGTAACATAGAACAGTATTAAGAATATAAACTTCTGAACTGGGTTATTTTTGTAAATTATTCTTTAACACGTGTAAAGATCTGTTAGCCTATGTAAAATGTTTGTCACTTATTCTTGAGATAAGGGACAAAAGATCTCCTAAATGCAAAAGCCCTCTTTATTAAACCAAGAATTAAAAAATTGATCAAAATAAAAATACCTAGAAAAGGTAAAACAAAAGAAAATCTGCTTAGGGGTTTGTTGCTTATATTTCATTATTTTTTAGTATTTTGATATATTTTATTTAGTAAGATGAAGTTTTTTAATAATTTTGAAATAAATATATTTTACTTTGTTTAATTTATTGTGTTTCACTTTTAACATCCACTACAACATGATTAATAGGCTATTATTTACATAAGGACATTGGTTACAAATTGCATACCTAATATTAAGAAAAAAGTGGACAATTCTGGAATTTAGAAAGTGAAAAGATTTTTAAAAAAATTCAGATAGGGACTAATGTATTTAATCACTTTGCTATACTAAAGACCATTAATAGATAGGCTATACTGAAGACACACGATTGTTGAATGGATAGTTGACATAAATTAATATAGCCTATAAATGTCAATCTTTAGAAATAAAAGACCATGAATGATACGTTTCGCTATATATGACAAAGAATAATTGCTTCAGTGCTTTAAATTCACTCATTTTTTAAGTTGCAGGTGTCAACACTTGTTTAACAGAAAGTGACGTTTATATTTAACAATAGTAGGCTACTCACAGCATAGCCTATAGGCTACCAGACTGTATGAATTAACTAACTAAAGTGACGTATCAAGACAAGCTAAACAATATTAATCTTGTCAAGTAGCACAACATAGCAGACAGTTCCCACTTTTGTTTTGCAAGCAAATTCGTCACGTGAACTCCGGTAACCAATCCATTTTCACTTTTCCTGCTCTCCTCTAGTCGAGTTGGAGGAGCGGAGGAGCGATGGCGGTGCACCCGTAGTCCCACCGAGCAAAGTTTTGTTGCTCTGAAGATGTCACTGGATAAACTCGGGAGGAATGTGGAGTTTTTGTGAAAACTTTTGAAATGCTGGTTGATTAGTACGCGAGCGTGACCGTGAAGCCCTTTCCGCCGTGCTCGAGCGACGTGTCTTTGGGAACGACAGACTTTTGGGAGCCGCTGATATTTTGTGAACTTCGGGGAGAGTGGAGTCGGGCGAGCTAACGCGCTAGCACGGCGCTTTAGCTTGTCGTGTTTAACTCATACAAACTGTGTGAACTAGTCCGAGTTGATGCTTTTGTACAAAACAGATACTTTCATGACTTAACTAATCTAAAGTAGCGAAGTCGTATGGACGTTTAGCTTGATTCATTCGCATGGGATGAGCAGGTACTTTGCACCTGTAGCCCCACGGCTTGAAAACTTGAGAGTTACGTTACCCGATGGGGTATGTTGTTTTTGTTGGATAGTTTCTTGAAACAAAAGTCCAAACTTGAACTTGTTGTTGCTTTTGAGCCTGAACCAATTGGCTTATAATGTAGCTTACTATCAGACGTCAACGGGAAAATTCGCATGTTTATAAAATACTGTGGCTCCGCAGACACTTCGTTCTCCCAGATTGGTTTATCTGAAAACAAAGCAATGCTTAACCTCTCTTAAGCCGGATTTAACATGAGCCAATCTCCGTTAATAAAGCGTTTATTTGATATAAAGTGGAGTTTGTGAGGATTGGTGTGCGCGCATCCGAGGGGAATTCAACGACCGGTCCTGTTTTTACTCTAATCAAGGCACCCTATGGTGCCCCTGCAGGCACCGAGACATGGATGTTCCCCAGGCCGTTTTCCCAAACGGTGAGGGGCGACTGAGCCTCGAAGACCATGTCTGGACGGAGTCCACTAACTCGGGTGCTTGGGCACATTCCGCTCCCGTGTGTTCCCGCTCGCTCTGGACCGCGGTGTTTGACTACGAGGCCAGCGGGGAGGACGAGCTCAGCCTGCGGCGAGGAGACGTGGTGGAGGTCCTGTCTAAAGACGCTGCCATCTCGGGAGACGAAGGGTGGTGGACTGGAAAAATTAACCATCGCGTGGGCATCTTCCCATATAATTATGTTACCTACCAACCGGCTATTTACAGGCTTCCCGCGGGTGGCGCAGTGGGGGCTCGGGAGACTGACCCGTTGGCCCCGGTTCGGATACCTTTCTCAGAACTCATTATAGAAGAAATAATAGGCGTTGGCGGTTTTGGCAAAGTTTACCGGGGGACTTGGAATAGCCAGGAGGTCGCAGTGAAGGCAGCTCGACAGGACCCTGATGAAGACATTAAAGCTACTGCAGACAGTGTTAAGCAAGAAGCCAAACTTTTCTCCATGTTGCAACATCCTAATATCATTCAACTGGAAGGGGTGTGTTTGGAGGAGCCGAACCTGTGCTTGATTATGGAGTATGCCCGAGGAGGGACTCTGAACCGAGCCTTGACCGGCAGAAGGATCCCTCCTCACATCCTTGTGAACTGGGCCGTTCAGATCGCCAGAGGCATGCACTATCTGCACGAGGAGGCTGTGGTTCCCATTATTCATCGCGATCTGAAGTCCAGCAACAGTAAGACATATCACACATTCTTCAGTCACTAATAGGCTCTTTATCTATACCAAGAATTGCAGGTATTTGTTCTGCTGTAGAAGTCACACTAGGTTGTCACGGAGGTATTTCCTTTCGCAATTAACAGGTCAATCATTAATCCCCAGCCTCGTGTACAAACCTTATCATCAGCACACTAACCCTTCCCTTATAAGCATATGTTTGGGAACGCCATGAAACCATGTGTTATTTTAGGTATTCTCTGAAAAGAAAACACCGGGTCAGATCGTACACAACTTTTACTTTTGATTTCTTGAGTAATGTATGATCAAGACACACTTTACAAGTATATTTTGTGTTTTCTAAATGCGTTTGATGGATTTAGAAACTGTGGAATATGAGTTTAGTTTTTTCTTCTAGCTAAAAGCAATATGATTCTCAAAGGAAACCACTAGCTTGTGAAATCTAACCTTAGAAGAAAAGCTATAAAATTGATGGATGCTCAGAGATTGAATGGAGCCTTTGTAGTTGATGTTAAAGACACAGGATCCCTCAGTGGCAGCAGCAGTAGTGTTCCCCATCCCAGAATACAACTTGGGCTGTGTGGCTTACCTAGGAATATTCCCATTGACTATAAATAAAATTGGTTTTAGCTAACCACCACATAAAAATGCTTGTTATAGTTTCATTCTCATGTATACATGCTTGGGCCAAAATGCTAAACTACAGAAAAGAAAGTGGCAGTTATCAGGAGATTTAGGGTAGCATTTTTCTCCACACCCCAATTATCTCTGACAAAAGAGAAGGTTTAAGTCATGTGCTTGTTAGTCAAGAATTATGTAGGAAACAAGTAAAAGTCTCTGGATCTATAGCTTTTCAAAGGAACTGTAGGAATAATGACTATTAGGTTTCTCAATGAGTGTGATTTATAACAGATAGTAAAGGTAAAGTTGTGAATATGTTAAAATTTGTATGAACTTGAATATGAACAGCTGATGTCCTGTTTGAGAAACTAAATACCTTAGGGTTTTAACTGGTTTGATTTTAGGTCTGTAGAAAGAAGCCCTAAGTTCAAGCTCATGTGGTTCTAATGGTTAATTGATGTTCACAGCATTGAATCTTGAATCTTTTTTTATATCAAAATCATTCATTTACAATAGTGATCTGTCTTAATACATAAACATTTAGACACAAACTTTAGAGATTTTTTTTCATAATAGTCATATTTTCTAAGGACAATGCTATAGCTCTAGGGGATGCTTCATGACTGAGATGTTGTTGTATCAGGTTTCTAAGTCATAGATGGTGTTGGGGAAAGCCCATTACCTGCCTCCGGTATGCCACACATTGGTTAACCCAATACTCAAAATAAGTGTTTCAGACGTTGCATTGGATAAAAGTTAAAAAGTAACTTTTTTAGGAGATTTTCTAAGCATTTCCAAAGAATATTCATAGATAACAAATTACAAAATTTTACTCTGAAAGATGTCTTTATAAAGATATTTAACATATGTTGGATTGATATGTAGAATGTCTTTCTGCAATCACATTTTAATTATTACTATTACAGTATGATTCTCTCTAATTCAGTCATAAAATATCCAGAAGTGAAATTAAACAGCATTCCTCTATGCACAATAGAAGTAGATGTGGCACCCAGCCCCCGTGCAGCACGGCAGATCTACTGTTAACGCAACTCAGTTTGTTCATCTCTCCACATGACTGTGACAAACAACACAGAAAGCTTGCTGACCTTAATTGAAAAACTAACGTGTGTTTGCTCAGGGCTGCACTCGGGACACCACCCATCATGAGCCAGACCTTTTCTGCTGTGTTCATGAGGGGGACTCCATGCCCATTCAAGCTGCGACTCATTGTTTAGCAGGTTAAAGATGGAGAGGACGTTTTTAGGGAGGCACAAACAGGAAAGTCAAATACTGCTCTTTTAAAAAGCGTTTCTTAGGACATGAAATCAAACTTGATTTGCTTTGTGCCCACTCTCCGCTGTCCGATCAATAGTTATCTTTAAGATGTAGCAAATAGTGAGTGAAATGATGTTTTTGTGTCCTAATCTTTTAATACCTCACTCAATGGAATGTCACTAACGAGGGGGCAAAAGCTTAACATAAGTTTGCACAATGGAATGGTCAAGCACTGGTTGCTAGGTGACTGCCAACCCGAGAATGTCCCGACTCCTGGGCTGAAAGGCTTATTTTCATTATTTTTAATCTTCTCAATGGCTGTTATT
The DNA here is from genome assembly GCA_026939265.1 of Oreonectes daqikongensis. NCBI lineage: Eukaryota > Metazoa > Chordata > Actinopteri > Cypriniformes > Nemacheilidae > Oreonectes > Oreonectes daqikongensis. The sequence goes on from JAOTQM010000049.1 coordinate 1,258,113, forward strand.
TTCTCTTCAAAACCGGGAGCTTCCCCTGATTGGGAGTATAGAATATTGCAGAACTGTAGCCAGCGCTCCCAGTGAAACTTGGCCCTGCACCACACTTCGGAACTTGATTTCATTTCGCAATTTCGGGCACGTGAAATGAAACGTTAAGGAATCTCAAGCATGTGTGTGCTCTCCAGCATATACAGTTACACACACACACACACACACACACACACACACACACACACACACACGTAACAGTGTAGGGAACAATAGCCTTGTTGGGGGGATAAAGAGATCGTGTTGAACACAGTACAGGCAGCGCTTATAGTCTCATCTAAAGTTGATTCTATGCCCCATAAAATGGGTACCATTCATGTAGTGGTTGAGCAGTGCAAGACGTGTATTAAGAATATTTCTATTCAAATTATTATGTGAACATTTACAGTAAAACCAATAAAAAAACCAAATTTTGTTTTACAGGATTTACAGAGATTTGTCAGCCTGGACCACAAAAGCAGTCACATGGGTCAATTTTTTTTTAAAATTGAGCTACATAATCTGAAAGCTGAATATTTATATAAGGGTTTCATTGATGTATGGTACAACTATTGGAAAATCTGGAATCTTGAGGGTGCAAAAAAATTATAATATTGAGAAAATCACCTTAAAGTTGTCCTGTAGCAGGCCGTTGCTAAGAAGAAACAGGTTTTTTTTAATGCTCTCTTTTGTATTACCACTGTAATGACGTTGTGTAGATTAACCCGAAAGCTGAATTTCTAAGCTTTACATCGATATCAAACTTGAATGGGTTATTCCCAAAGAGCTGCATCTACTCACAAAGATAATGTTTTTATATATTTACAGTAGGAAATTTACAAAATGTACATGATCTTTAATTAATATCCTAATGATTTTTGGCATAATAGAAAAATTGATTATTTGTATCTGTACTATTTGTGACTGGTTTTGTGGTCCGGGGTCATATACAGTATGTCTAAAATCTATGTTGTGTTTATGGTTCTGGTTATATTTTTGGTTGTTTGTGAGCAGTTATTCTGTCTATTATTTCATTAAGGTTTACAAGGTGGTTATTTCCTAGAAGGCAGACCTAATAGTGCATACTGAGGTTAACACGAGAGCATCAAACAGGTGGAACCTGTTTTAAATGGAATCCCAATTTTCACGTTTGTCCTAAAATGAACGTTTTGTGATCAAAAATAGTTTTGCTTGGCACCCTACAAATTTTTTTGTCTGTTGTTAAGGTAAGACCTTGATCTCTCACTAGCTCTTGTAATTGATGTTTAAGGTTTTTAAGGAAAATGAGACGATTCTAAAGAAACAAAACCTCATGATATTCAGAATGTGCAAGTGAAAGTAATTCATTCTACTACTGAACGTGTGAAAATGTTACAGTAAATGTCTTACAGTAACTGATACATATACTGGGAGTGTTGTCAAGGTCAGTCTTCTAGATTGTTATTGTACACGACAAGCATTGGAACATTGTTTCATGATAAAACTGCTTAGTTGCTCATTCAGGTGGTCATGTAAAGTTAAGGTCAGATTAAAACGTAACAACTCGACATCTTCTATCAGCTTATAATAAAATACTGATAATGAGAGGGTAAGGTCTGGCGATGGATATGTCAAGGACAGAACTGGTGGGAAATACTACTACTCCTGACCTCGGGATGTTTCTAACTTCAAAGCAAGCTGGCCTATATTCTCTTGTTATTTGTCATTTGGTACGAGACTGTATTGTATATCGCTCTTGAGTTCTTCATGTAGACCCGTGTCCTTGAAGATTCCACTTCATGATAAAGGAGAGGAAATATAATAGGCCTCTACATTCCTGTATTGTTATTCATTGACAAAAATGCTCAAAGGCTTGATCTCAAGCAAAGCGAACATTCCCATCATACCTTAAAATGGCTCTTCAGAACAGACCAGTCACCCCTATAGTGTTCTTTTAATTCATTGCATGTAACTTTAGATTTTGCTTTGTGAATTTAAATTTCAGTCAATTCATAATGTCTTCATTTTGCACTAAGATAGAACTTATTAAATGTTAAATGCTTCTTGTGTTTCTCTTTAGTTTTATTACTTGAAAAAATTGAAAATGATGACATTGGTCGAAAGACACTGAAGATTACTGACTTCGGCCTAGCTCGGGAGTGGCACAAAACAACCAAAATGAGTGCTGCTGGCACTTATTCCTGGATGGCTCCTGAGGTCATCAAGTCCTCCCTGTTTTCCAAAGGCAGTGATGTCTGGAGGTAATGTGCTATTTTTGAAGTTAATTCAAATGTTTGCCACACGAAGCCTTTACAGTTAAAATGAGTTGGTTATTTGAGGAGACACCATGTACTGAAAACTAGTGACCTGCCCTCTGTAGGTGGCATTTCAAGGAATCATAGGTACACTATAATTATGTTGCCTCATGAGACACTGCATGTATTCCAAATTTGGTTAAGAATGCAGAGCATTATGTATTTTTAAAAGGGAATACTATAATTCTTTGGGATGAGTTAAGAGGAAAAACACCAGAATGTTGCATTTAAGTTGGGGGTAGGCTTGTGCTTGTGTTCAATAATACAGTTTATTATGTTTAATAATATGCACAATATTTTTACTGTGGTCAATTTAAATACCCTAAATATAGTTTTAGAATATGAATTTTTTTTTTTTTTAGGTTCACAGACAAAATGACCAAAGAAAATTTCTCATACCACTTTGCTCAGACATTCCTTAATGCATGCCACCATAAAACTGGTTTCAACATGATTCTTGACAGTTCCCCTTTTCCTGACAATACAATGTGGTTTTTAGTGCAGTAACAGAAGTGAAAATTATTTCCACAAGCAGGAAAATAGTTACAAAATTCATTTTTGTCATGAAAAAGTTTGCCTGTGAGAAAACACTGGGCTATATTTACATTAGCTTTCATAATGGGGCATTTAAAGAGACCTAGTTCCAACCCAGTTGGCACTTCCAATACTGTTGTACGTTTAGGAAATTTAAAGTGATAGTTCACCCAAAAATGACATTTCTGTCATCATTTACCCCACTCTCGTTTATTTCAAACATGTATTCATCTTACTTCCGCAGAACACAAAAAAATATATTTTGAAGAATGTTGTTAACTGGCACCCATTGACTTGCATTGGTTTTGGTGTAGTGGTCGACCGATATGGGTTTCTTTAATAGCCGATGCCGATATTAAGAAAGCACTGTAGCTGACTGGCCGAAAAGAGGATTTTACTGTGGTCATATTACATTACTAAATGGCAAATGTCTGCTTTACATCTTAGTGCCATTTTTATGTATAAAATGCTAATGTGCTATATGTCGGCCAAACAGAAAAAAAGTGAAAATATATCGGCCAATGCCGACAATTAAAAAATTCCAGATATCGGCCGATATATATCGGCCATGGCAATATATAGCTCTATCAATAGTTTTGTGTCCATACAATAGAAGTGGATGGATGCTGCCACTGTTCAGTTACCAGCATTCTTTAAAATATCTTTTGTGTTCTGCAGAAGAAAGTCATACAGGTTTAAATTACAAGAGGGGGTGAGTAAATGATATTCATTTTTGGGTGAACTATGACTTTATTATGTTACTTGCCTAATCTGTTGTTCTTATCCAGTTATGGTGTCCTGCTTTGGGAATTATTGACCGGAGAGGTACCCTACCGTGGCATTGATGGTCTGGCTGTTGCTTACGGTGTGGCTGTCAACAAATTAACCCTTCCAATTCCATCTACCTGCCCCGAGCCTTTTGCCAAGCTCATGGAAGGTAGGTTTATCTGTTTTTATCTTACCTTTTAATGTACATTATTCTGCGTGGCATGTTTTTTAATATAATAATTATACTTGAAGTACAGCAATGAATAAAGACCCGTGTTATCATTGTAACTGATTTTAAGTTACAACATTGCTTCCATTTTGTTTCTGTAGAATGCTGGGAGCAGGATCCCCATATCCGTCCATCTTTTTCTGCCATCTTGGAGCAGCTGACTGCCATAGAGGAAGCTGTGATGGCCACCATGCCGCAGGACTCTTTTCACTCAATGCAGGAGGACTGGAGAGTGGAGATCCAGGAAATGTTTGATGAGCTGCGCACTAAAGAAAAGGTCAGTGGCCATTTTTCCATTAATAAAAAGTTTGCTATCTGATCACCTGTTATTGGTGGCTTACATTGAATTTGTTTCATTTCCCCACAAGTAATTTCCCCACAAGTTCCCCACATGAGGCAGTGATCATTGTTGGTAGTGTGGTTAACTACAGAAAGACAAAAAACAGTGTCTAGGTGGCAACAAATGCCAGGTACTGTAGCAACACATTAACTGAAAAACACTGGGTTCAGGGTGTCACTTGTTAAATTCTGCTCTTGATCGACTTAGGTTTCCCCAGGAGACTGTACTTGAATGTAAAGTGTTGTATTAAAATATGTCTTGAGTATTGATATGAAAGTCTTGTACTTTTTGTCCTACAGTGTTTGTTTGTACCCACTGTTATCAGATATGGTCCAGTTTTAAACTGGGTAGCTGTATTTGGTTGTACAGATCCTTTTGACAAGCAACTTATTAGCAATGAAATGTTCCTAAGTGTTTAATAAAGTTAATATGTTAAGCTGCTTCCAGTCTTAACTGCTGTGATGTTGAAAAGGATTTGTCGTTGCTTGATCAAGGATGCCTTTTCCTGCAAGTCAGCTAAAACTCCAATCCTATTTATCTTTATACTGTGGTGTTAAAAAATCTTTAATCAGTGAATTTTACAACCGTTTAGGGTGCAATCTTTTACTTAAATATTGTAAATAAACATTTTCTTCTTTTATTTATTGCCATTGTAATCCAAATCATCTGCCCAAGTGTGTTTCTTGGCATAGTGCCCCAAAGCCTCTTACAGAAGATGTTCACAAGAGATTAGACCCAACGGCTTTAGTCCATGAGGATGGAAAACTGTTTGGATGAACGCTTAACAATTCTGTCTATTAGTTTCATACATGTAGTTTCTGCCTAAAATCACCTGCTTCAGCTGAATGGTGCTGCTATTGTGTGAATAGCTCACTCGCGGTTTCACTTTATTGTGATGTTTATGGTGCTTAAGGGGAAAATAGTGAACAAATGATGTTCTGAAATCGACCATTTAAGGAGGAGAGAAATCTGAGCTTTGTCCTTTAAGGCCAAAGGAAGTGAGACTGCAATTCATACCACTGATGTTGTGTTCGCTCATGGGCATAGAGAGATTGTTATTTACTAGCATGACAACAATCCAATTGTGGTTTCCCTGGCACTGATTCCAAAGAAACATTGTTTAGGCTTATTTTAGTTTATATTGTACAAATACATTTCTCAGATGTGTCTGATAACCCCACCAGGAGCTCCGTTCTCGTGAGGAAGAGCTGACGCGAGCGGCCCTCCAGCAGAAGTCTCACGAGGAGCTCCTCAAGAGAAGGGAACAGCAGCTGGCAGAGCGAGAAATCAACGTGCTCGAGCGAGAACTCAACATCCTCATTTTCCAGCTCAACAAGGATAAGCCCAACGTCAAGAAACGGAAGGGCAAGTTTAAGCGCAGCCGTCTCAAACTCAAAGATGGCAACCGTATCAGTTTACCTTCAGGTTAGTACATCGATATGTTTACTCGTGAGTTATGACTATGGGACGTTCGATTAATCTTATTTGTGTGCGACAGATTTTCAGCATAAGATCACAGTTCAGGCCTCTCCCACTATGGATAAGAGGAGAAGCCTCAACAGCACTAACTCCAGTCCCCCCAGCAGCCCTACGTTGATTCCCCGCCTCCGAGCCATCCAGTGTAAGTTCCCCCTCTGTAACACATGTATACAGCATCTGTTTGCATCATCTTACATTTGATTATTTTTGAGGATGTTGCTGTTATGTAATTTGGTTATGGTTTCATTCAAAGTTATATCATGTTGATGGAAAATACCCACAATGCACTGTATTTAAAGTGATTAAATAAGTAGTTTAGAAGTTTATTTGTCAAATAGCAGTATTGGCCCAAAATACCTTTTCTAAATGTTTGGTGATAAACCATGAAAAAGGAAACTCACACAGTCTAATCAATCCATTCATGAGCAGTTTTCCAATCTCTGTGATTCAGCAAACATGGCACCCAGGTCATTGCCAATGGTTGGTGAATCCTGTGTCTGTCACACATTTATAACATATTTTTTCCCCTCAGTGAACCACCCAGGTGACACTAGCCGAAGGGACAGTATGTTTGTGTACCACCAGGATGTGGATATCACAAGCGAGTGTAAACCTCCTAGCGGGTTTAGGAAGAAAGGCAAGGGCACTATGGTCCTGTGGGACCATTGGCGTGGTTCTCATCGCTGTGGCTTTGGCTTTAAAACCTGATTGTTGTCTTTGGGAATTGGTTTTTGTCATAACACTGCTTAATGCTAATATTGGAATAATTTTGGGAATCAAGAACATTTTGGTTGACTTCGAGCAGGTGCTACCAAGTATAATCAACTAAATCTGAGGACTGGTTGCAGCAATAACTTGCTATTAAATGTAACATCTTCATGTAAAGTTTTACGTATTAATGTAAAACTCATTTAAAGTGGTAGTTCAACTTTAAAGGAAAATTCCTTCTTGTGATTTCAAACCTGTATGACTTTCTTTCGTCAGCAGACGAAAGAAAGTCATACACAAAAGAACACAAAAGAAGCTTTTTTTGAAAAATGTTTGTATCCGGACTGCAGCAGCACCCATTCATTTCTGTGGTGCCAGTTAACAACATACTTTAAAATATTTTCTTTTGTGTTCTGTGGAAGACATAGTCATACAGGTTTGCAGTAACAAGAGGATAAATGATGACAGAAGTTTTATTTTTTGGTGAACTATCACTTCAGGGTGAACCAAGTATTGTCTCTGATAACAGCTTCAGGAAGTGATTGTAATTTTCCAACACAATTTTCACCATTGATATCTGTATATTCTGGGTGGTGGAGTCTGCTTTCATTTCCCAGTTCCTGCAAAAAGCTTTTGCTGTGTTGGACGAATAGATTAAATCGCACTCTCTGATTTAGCAGATATAACCCACTATGGCTTATGTTTAAAATTCTGTTTTTTTTACCTTTAGTGACACTGGATGAGAGCAACAGAACATGGGGTCGGAGCACCAATTTTAAACCCGAGGAGTTTGAGGATGTTAAAAAAGGATTTAAGAAGAAGGGTCGCACATGGGGACCAAGCTCCGTACAGACAAAAGAAAGGGGAAATTGTGCTGAAAGGTTGGAGAAAATTGTTTCCTGAACCCATTCTTTACAGTAAAACACATTTTTTGTAGTTTAAGCAAGATTTGCGTTACTTTTATATTATTTGATAATTTTATATGTGGCTTTTTGATATTTATTAAATTGAGGCATAATTGTCATATTGTCTGCAGAGTTCGACCTCTCTCTGATGGAAGCAGTCCGTGGTCTACTAGTCTCATGAAGAGCCAGAAATCTGTTCCATTGGCTGCCTTATTTGCTGAGCAGGGTATGTGAAGAATGGTTGGTCTTCCTTGAATTGCTGTTTTAATTTTTTTGATGTATTTTTTACTTCATTTACTCACCCTCAAAAAATTACAATGGCAGTCAAAAGTGCCCCAGAGCTGTTTGCTTTCCTACATTCTTCAGCTTAATCGTATGTAGGTAGCAATATGACAGTTTTACAAACAGCAGCATAAAGAAATGTCTAAATGCCTTTCGGTTGTTTCTGCACTTGTGGTTGCACAGAATGAAAGAGAAAACCTATCAAAAATATAGGTGTCACCTTTGCTTTTCACCAACTAGTCAAAACATCAATAGTGCACCTCCAAACATTTTTTTTAGAATCTTAAAATCTAGTTTTCTCTTCATTCTTTTTTTTTTTTTACAGCAACCAGTAAAGATGAAGCATGTTCTGCCGATGGATCTGACAACAAACCAAAGCAATTCAAGTTCCCCAACCAGGTGTATATTGATCTACCTCTGTGGAAAGATGAACAAGGGGATAGCCAGGGACCGGGTGGAGGAGGTGAAGGTGAGAGCCAAGAAGACCCATCCACATCTACCAGTTCCACCAGCACTACACCACAGCACACACCCACCAACAGCCTAAAGCGTGCTGCCACATGCCGCCGCACAGACTCTGTTCTCTATGGCTGTGCCTCCATCCTGGCATCCGTTGCCTTTGGCTTTGACTTGCGGGAGGTCTGTAAGGCCGCTGCCAACGAGGAACAAGAGCCACGTGAGGAGAAGAAAAAGCGGGAGGGACTTTTTCAGCGTGCCACTCGCTTCCGCCGCAGCACCAGTCCCCCTGGTGGCCGCTCACGGAAGGATGAGGTTGCCGCTGGGCCCGTGAACCTCCTCGCCATGTCATCGATTTCTGAGTGCAACTCAACCAAGTGCCTCCTGCAGTCAGATTTCGAGGGGTCTGGATATAGCCCAGTGAAAGAGTCTCCGCTTAGTAGTTTGCAGACATATCAGAATACCAGCACTAGCTTGGATGTGGTGACCCCGATAAGTGACGCTCTCCCCTCAACAAATTTACAAGATCATCATTCTGGATCCAACTCTCGGCTTAGGAGAAAGAAGTCCAGCCCTGCCGTGTGTCAGGCTGGTAAGTGTTTTTTTTTTCTGTTCTGATAACATGGACTCAACTGTCACTGGATAAATGTGATGTGTATGTGATAAATCTTCCTCTTTCTGTTTCAGTTAATGGCAACGGTATCTCGCAGGCCAGCCCAGCTGATTCCACCACCACTTCCTCCTCAAGAAAGAAGCCTGACAGAGAACCCGTTCATGAGAAGCAAACTCCCAGTGAACCCCCAGTTTCCAGACCCAGACCGCTTTCCTTAAGAAGCAAGCCTCATTCCTGGGGCCTGCTCAAGAGTCGCAACAAGAGCTATTCTCTGGGGCACTGCTCTGGGGGCAAGAGGGCCCAAACCTTGGATGTTGTTTTTCCCTCAGATGTCAGAACGGGATGCTCTTTGCTGGATGTGGACACGGAGGGTCAAAAACGAGACTGCACAGTTCCGCTCTGTCGAATACAGAGCACTCCAGGTCGGCCTTCTGTCTTTGAGCTGGAGAAAGGGTTTTTATCTTGAAATAAGCTGCCTTGTGGTTGTGAACAAAATCTTAACTTGTTTTTGTCCCTGACAAAAGTGGCCTTTGATCTGTATTTGAGCCATTGCTGCTGGAGTTAATCTGTGGTACTTTTATTTATATTCTGTTTACTTTGATATGTAATTTAAGATGAAGTGACATATATGAAGTAAATGATCAACATTCCACTGGATTTACAGTAGAAGCGCTGGTTTGTAGTTTTTACACAAGGACTCGATTTGGTAAACGTTTTACACTGAACAATATCTCTTCTGTTAGAAACTACTGATTTTTAAAGTGTTCAGGCATTTTTGTCATTTGTGTCATGTAATTTCATGTGAAAGACATAAACAGGGCCCACAGTGTTTATATCAATAATAATAGATGTTGGAGCGAGTAACAAGTAGTTTTTTGGTAAAGTGGCATACTGTAGCAAATGTGACTGTCCAAACTAACAAATCCATTCCTGAACCAGGCAGTCATCAGCTTTGCAATAACAATTTCACTTACTGTACTTACAATATTATACTTTAGGATGAAATACATGCACCTTTCGTGAAATCCTCTTCTGTGGTATTTTACTTTTTGCCTTTTTAATTTGTATAATGTAACTATGCCTGCCAGAAATGTACTTGCCTGTAAAATCTATAGGTTGGATAATTCAACATACATGTCTGATATCTGACATACTAGATTCAAGTGTAAATGTAATCATTGTCAATCTACTGCCGAAAGTATGCACAGCACTACTGATGGTGTCTTTAAAAGTACTTTTGTGTCAAATACAACATTCATCTATTGATACTAGAAATATGCTTATATGTTAAGAGAGAATGTACAGGAAGCAGGTTGTTATGAGATTATGGGATTACACTGAAGGTGCTTATTCAGCTGCCTACCTGTACATTATCCCACTTATTACATGGCTATACTTGCCACATGAGAAAAAAACTGGACATGAAATATGAATTTGAAATATTTTATGAGCTTAAAGTTATTTGATGTTTTTATTACAAATTTCAAACCTTCCACGAAGAGAAACAATTCCAAGCTGTCATAGTATTTTACTCGCAAGATGGTGCCAGATTGTCATTTTTGTTGGAGCGGAGTGAAATAAAGCCATGTTGGAATGTTGCGACTGGCCGATCGGAATCAAGCGTTCCAGCGAGCCGTGTAATAATACATTATAAATACACAAATGCATTTATTTAGGCACCAGAACACTACTTAAAATTGTTTCCACGTAAGTCGCTTTTGGTTTCAGAGGTTACGTCGCAATGAGTTAACAAAACATTAAAGTGGAATGTTTATCAACATTTGATTGTTAAATGATCATTTGGTTCAGTATTGCGTTAACACGTATCTGCCGTAAAAGCCAAATCCTAGTTGTAAATCTTTATATTTTAATTGTGTTCTCAGCCATTATCCTGTGTGGTTGACTGAATAATTCTCTTGTTGGTTGTTTATTATGGAATAAAGTAGTAAAATATCCCCCTGCAGGATACATTTTATTTTTGCAACATGTGGAGACTGTGATCTAAAACATGAGTGTTTTTTTTTTTGTTGGAGTTATAGGGGTCAAGTGGATGAGTATTATAACTCTGTTGAATAGATGTAAGATGATTTCCCACACGCAGTATTGAAAAGCTTTTTCTAGTTACAATAGGCACTAGAATTATGTTATTCAGAGTAAACGTGGTGTTTGTTCAGAAAATGTCACAGGTTTTTACACTGACCACCAGCCTCATCATCTCTTCAAAAACCCATTGTGTGGTGATGTTTTAAAGGAAGAACGAAATGTCATGTGAGGCACTGGATTTTTTATTTTGAGTTATGTATTGATCTTGGTTTATTACGCGTCTGCTGTTGTTGTTATGTTAAGATATTGTGTAACACAGAACTCATGTTTTCTAGTTTAGGTATAACTGCACATTAGGATACATATGAACAATGGACTCGAGAGACATTGTGGTGCCTCTTTTTTATGTCTTACAATGATTATTACATTTAAGATGGAACAATACGATGCCTGTTTTTGTACAAATCTTGTGTTTTGTTTAAGCACAATCATACTGTTATGGGATGACAATCCAACATTTTAATGCTCATTTCAACAGATTTAAGGCATACAAACTTCTACAGTGGAAATTAAGTTTCAAGTTTTCACCAAAGCTGAAGTTGCCCACCATCTTGGGAACGTCTTGGGTGTCCCGATCAAATGATGGTTTTATAAAATGTTACATGGTACACATGCATTGCCGTTTAGTGTTTGTGCACTGTATGGAGCTCTGTTTTAATCTAATGTTTTATCCATGTGACCAATTTAATGTTAAGCTGTGCTAAGGTGAACTTATGATGGTTCACCGAACTGGTTATTTGCTCCAGGAGGGCTCAAAGAGAAAAGGGCTGAGCCCACAATTGTCTCATTTTTATCAAATTCTACTATTTTACAGTACACAAATGACCAATAAATCCTTTATACAACATTTATGCATTGGTTTTCTTTCAGGTGCTATGTCTTGTCTATTTGTTGGCTTTAACAAAAAGTGCTTATATATTCAGTCATTAGACCTTACGCAGAAGTTTGTCATTTGTGTGTTATAATACATTCTAGGCAAGCTAAATATACAGATATAACTAAGCAGTTTGTAAGCCGAGTTCCTCACAAAGTGTAAATACTGATTTTTACTATCCCTTCATATTGTTCTGTTTAAGTAGCTCCTCCAATGGGGTATAGGTGTTCAGGAAACCTTTTTAAAAAAAACAACCGTTGTTGTAATTCCTTTACGTGACATTATGACAGAAATGATCCTTACAGAAAACCCACACAAATTTCACATTTGCAGAAAGGCATGATTTTTAAATTTTTTTGTGTAAATTCCTTGTACAGTCCCAAGAAATCACAAATTAAATGTGCTGACACATGGACTTAATCACATGCCAAATGTGTGAAGTTCATGTCGTTTTTCTGTAGTAAAGGCCAAGCCTTGTAAATACAGTGGCAAGAAAAAAGTACGTGAACCTTTTGGAATTTCGTGGTTTTCTGAATAAATTTGTCATAAAATGTGATCTGATCTAAGTCAAGGGTATTCACAAACACAGTGTGTCTAAAAGTAAAAACACAAAAAAAATCTGATCTTTCATGTCTTCATTGAGAACAACCAAAAAACCCTCAAAAAAGCTCATTGGAGTCAGGTTTTAGCACACCTGGAGTCTCGATAAGATAATACGTTTGGAGGTGTGGACTACAGCTACTTTGACTGATAAAAAACCCTTTAAACTTTTGGAGTTTGCTCTGCACAAGAACACCACGCTTATGTAAGCCATGCCTCGCCAGAGCTTTCAGAGGACCTACGAGCAAGAATTGTTGATTTACATAAAGCTGGAAAGGGTTATAAAGTTATTTCAAAGACTTGAGAAATGAACCTGTCTACGGTTAGGCAAACAATCTACAAATGGAGACACTTTGGGACTGTTGCTACTCTACCAAGAAGTGGCGCCCAGTCAAAATGACACCAAGAGCACAATGAAGACTCATCAATGATGTAAAGAAACAACCCCGAATGACAGCCAATGATTTGAAGGCATCATTGGAACTTGCTTACATCTCTGTTCATGAGTCTACAATACTTAAAACACCGAACAAGCAGGGTATCCACGACAGGACACCACGAAGGAAGCCACTGCTTACTAGAAAGAACATTGCTGCATGCCTGAAGTTTGCAAAAGAGCACATTGACACTTCACAGTTGTATTGGCAAAATGTTTTGTGTACTGATAAAGATTGAACTATTTGGAAAAAACACACAGCACCACATCTGGCGTAGAAAGGGCACAGCATATCATCATGAAAACATCATCCCAACTGTAAAGTATGGTGGAGAAAACCTCATGATTTCGGCCTGCTTTGCTGCATCAGGGCCTGGCCAGCTTGGAATCATTGAGAAGAAGATGAATTCCTAAGTATATCAGACAATTCTTCAGGATAATGTGAGAATGTCTGTATGTCAGCTGAAACTGTGTATAAGGTGGGTGATGCAACAGGACAACAACCCAAAATACCAGATAACAGAATGGCTTCAGAAAAAAAATCCGCCCTTTGGAGTGGCCAAGTCAGAGCCCAGACCTCAAGGGTTCACTTACTTTTTCCACTGCCATTTTGAATGTTGAATGAGTGTGTTCAATAAAGACATGAAAGTTCAGAATTTTTGTTATTTTCAGACCTATTATGTTTGTCAATACCCTTGACTTATTCAGAAAACCATGCAATTCCAAAAGGTTCACATACTTTATCTTGCCACTGTATGACCTTTGTGAGAATTTGCAGGCATTCCACCGTGTAGTGTGTGCATGTGCATCATTTTCATGTTTAACAAAGGTCCAGAAGCATTCACAACCTGCAGGGAGACAAAAAAGAGCAACAGAAATGTTAAAATCGCTAACATGGAACCAGAAATCTAGTGTTACGTACGCTATAAAATAACAGCTGTGTTCTTTAATAAAATGCACGTTTTTCATGTTATTTTACACTCAACTGTAATTTGACCATTTTACTGCATTTCAAAAAATGTGTGAAAATAAATCTAACAGTAAAAAGAGGGCAGGGGGTTACCGTTTCTCTTAGACCGGTAGACAACCCCTCTAATTTTAGCCTGAGGAGGTTGTAACATATACAAAGGTGTCTCAAGGGTGCAATCTTTGTCTCAAATAACAACCAGCGTGTCTCTTTTTGGCACCGTTTTGTCTACGAACTATCAATGCCTGAAAGGCGACTTGGAAAAAGCACAAAGCCAGAAATTGGTCATGGACACCATCACCATCTCAAGTGTTGCCCAAACAATACCAAGTATTACGTAAGGCTTACCTGCGGGAGACACCAAACTCTCAATTCGTGCTGATGCAGTGGCTGGGACTCCTTGCACTTTTGCGGCCTGAGCGAGGAATAACAGACACAGCCTGTAGGCAGTAGGTTGTTTTTGGACGCAGCCTCGGGATCACAAGTTCTTTGGAGCAACTGTCTGTTTCAAGGACTTCCTATAGTATATGAGAAAGGTGGTGTTGGTGACTAGGGTGTAGTGGTTTGTGAATGAGTCTACAGATAACGATAGTCATTTTAGGGTCTGGGCTCTCAGACATTGTGAAAAAAAACAAGAGGCAAAAAATACAATGCAAACAATATACAACACTACGCAATATAAACCACTTCCTGAAGCACTTTCGGTTTTCGGTTTTATATTTAATATAAATATCTTAATTATTATTATCTTAAAGATATTCATTTAACATTTAGATTCGGTTAAGTTCTGTTGGTTGTATTTTGTGTAGTCTTAAAAAACGGAAACAAGAAGTTCTTCTGGACCAGCGTTGGATCTGCATTATTTACATCTTCCAAAGTGGTCTACACTCTTAAAAGTAAAGGTGTTTCACGATGCCTATAAAAGAAACTTGTCTAAATGGTTCCATAAAGAACCTTCAACATCTGAAAAACCTTTATGTTTCAAAAAAGGTTCTTCAGATTATAAAAAGGTATGGTTCTTCAAAGAACCTTTGACTGAATGGTTCTTGTGGAACCAAAAATGATTCTTCTATGGCATCGCTGTGAAGAACCTAAAGAATGTTCCAATTTGTATCTTTATTTCATCACATTTACTGTGTAAATACTCAATTTCTCATTTGTAACATTAGTTTATTACCACTATTAAAAAAAGATGGCTTTCTTACCTCTTCGACATCATTGTGCATTAGATATATCCTAAATGTCAGTTTCTGCAGTTTTGTCACTCGTAGTCTAGTGCCCTTCGGTCCTCGTAGTGGTGTTCTGGGAGGTCTGATCTGAACCATAATGGTTTGTCCCGACACACTCGCCTTTAACTGAGGTGGACTAATGCTGGCTGCGATTTAAAGAAAGACATTTGCTTCAAAGTTCAGCAAGAATAATAATAAAAAATGTCATATCTGTATGAAAATGATTGTTGTACTTACTATCCCAGTGAGGGTGAAACCTGGGACTGATGATCCACGATGAGTAGCCCTCGGCAGAGAGAGAACGGACCCTGGCGTAGTACCACTCTCTAGGATCTGATGTCTCTTGGCTCAGGTCACATTGGAGCAACTGGATACCGTGGCAGTTTTCAGTATCTGTCCACTCCTTATCTCCATATCTAAAGTCAAGAGAAGCCACCCCTTTAAACAATTCTTAAAATGTCATTAGTACTGAAATGTGAGGGTAAACTGTAAAGTGACAATTTAATGTTCATTTCTATAGTGTGGAAAATACAGAAACATTTGGTTAGAAGCTATTTAGAAGTATTGAGGAACAGATCTTGTTAAACGTTAAATTATATCCAAGCTTACACTTTATACTGAACAAAATACTTCTGGTTTAGGACAGCCTTTTGTGGATGTTTCCAGTGTAAGACATTTCTGTAATCCAAAGAATGAAATTCCACTTCAACCGGCTCCAGATCATCCTGCACAGAATGGCTACCTTCAAAACAGTACAAATAAAACTTCACATGGGTGATTCATTATTTAAATGAAGACTTCAGATTTATCTATAAAGTACAAAACCTAAAGTACATTTATCATTTTCAACAAATGAACAACAGAATTTGAATATAAAGGCTAAAAGAGAAAAGCTACCAAACTTACAGTGTGCCCAGCAGACGAGGGTTATCCACGCAAGCACAAGTGCGGTTACAGTTGACATGTTGGAAAGGCATTGGGGTAGTTCATCTGAGACCTTTAAAGCTTACTAATTCCCCTTTTCTTACCATATATGGAAAGTCTTTACTTATGCAAGGATATATGCATTGTAGTCACATGCCAGAAATTTCCAATTTGCACCAAGCACGGGCAACATTGCACAAAGTGCATAAATGAGAACGTGATACATTGTTTAAATACGTCATGTAGCTAAAAATTAGCATATTCTTCATATTACATTACATTTATATATTAGAATAGAATGTATGAACATATGCTGAAAATATGAACTTGTTTTAATGTTTTTATTTAGTGTGTTTAATAGGTTCTCTGGACATCACATGCTCATTTTAAGAGAATATGGTGCAAAATCAATAACCACAGATTTTATAAGTTGACACAAAGCAAAAAAGTGTGTTAAAGCTACAGTATGTTTGAAAGACAGAACATACAGCTTTGACACCGGCTCACACAGGAAAGGGAAATACATGTGCTATAAAAATTAAGCTTTGATGGAAAGGTAAAGTCAATTGTGACCTCTTCCTCTTTCCTCTTTTATGTGTGGTTTGAAATAGATCTGCTCATGGCAGTCAGCTAATATACTGTGACCTTTTCATTTGTTCCGCAGCTCTTTGTTTTTAGTTCACTTTTATTGTTAAAATGACATTTACAAGTCGGGTTAATAATGCAGTGTCACGTACCTGCATTACCGACCAAATGCCACATCTTTGGCAATAAGAATTTGACCACAAAGTGTTGGTATGTAATAGCATACTTGGACCACGTATCATTTCTGCTTATCCAAATGTAGGGGTACATACAGTACATATATTTGAAATGTAGGACAACAGCTAGAATGTTTTTCAGGAATTTAATAGTAATTGTGTCTTCAATGGTGGTCTGTGACTCCTGGGGACATGCATGGAATATCTGTTAAACAATCATAGAATGTTTCATTCACTTTAGTTTAAAAGCTGTATTAAAATCTAAAATGTAAATACATTATTATGATGTACCATGTTTTTGTGATCCCATTACCGCTAGATATATATCATTATAGGGCTTAAAAACAACTCTCAGCAGTACACAATAATATCATTCATATTCACCAATGAACTTTTGTCTGAGGAAGGATGATGACCTCTACGATACATATTTTGGATTTAACAGTAAATCATGCCATGGCCAGTTAAATGTCAATAAAACATAACAAGCCTATATATAACTTGTTGCATGATATAAAACAGAAATCCTAGGTGTCAATGTTTTTGCTTTCATGTGTTCCCACCATGTGATCATTTTTTTGGAGTGTAAAGGCTTCCGAATGTTAAGGGTCAAGACTACTTTTGTTGATCTATAAATCTACATTAGACCCAGTTACCATGGCTTTATTATCTGTTTAGACTACACTTCGCCACTCTCTATTCACCTCTGTCTGATTTACCTCTCTCTCTTGTGAGGTCTGCGTACTAGCCATGAGCAGTTGGTCTCTTTCCTTGACATCATTTCCCTGGAGGAACAAAGGCCTCACCTTTAGAGAAAGAGATCACTAAAGAAAGTTCTTTTTTTCTGGCTAAATGATCCTTCCCCTGCCTGTGTGTCACACTGTTCTGAGGAATGGCTGCAGAATTCATGAATCATAGCCTAGTAAACCCCCACTAACATCTCTATTGTTTGATTTGTCCCTTCATTAGAAAGTGCTGGAGATAAGCAAGTGTGTCCTGGTGTCAAATCATTTGTTCTTTTGTGTTGGGTGCTGTAACTTCCCTATAGCCCATAGATTGAAATGAAAGTTCACAGAGTTAAAAAGGCTGTAATTTATGTAACATACTATTCAATGAGTACAGTGGACTCAAATCCATTGATGATTCTTAATTACTTACTGAATCGAAGAAGTTTTTAACTTTATTGTTGTTAAACCTGAACTTTAATTCGAGGAGATGTGAACATGTAACATTCAAGCATTCAAGCATTCAAGGATTCTTTTTCATCCAGAAGAATTTACTGAAGATCAGACAGAATTCAAGTACTTGTACATGCTATTTATAGGATATATTTATATAATTATTTATATTTTGAGTTCTGTTTGCATTTATAAAATATGCATGAATGGGTCTATCCGAACGTTTTCTTAAATGATGCAAGCATGTTTTCTTTTGATTGCATCCACATGTTAACTAGCTATTTCGAATAGTTTGTGTGTGTCTGTGGGTTTGGTTTCTGAAATGTAATAAAAGAAAATGAAATAATTACATCCAATAAGCTCGAATAGGCATGTCAACATTGCGTTTAAATATGCGTTTCAAAACGTAGTGGCAAATGAAATATATAGAAATTGTATAATATAATAGAGAACAATGCTTTGTCTTCTAAATATTTATTTAATTTAATTTCTTTTCAAATAAATGCTAGCTTGCTATATTTTTGTCAGTAAATATGTAGCCAGCGGTCATCACAAGGGAAAATGAAAAATGGGTTCTGAGGGTTAAATTTAGGAGTGTGTTGGGGAAAAAACCATTAGCTCAGTAAAAACAAATGTGCTGCAACATCATTTTGTCTGTTGGAAATATCGGAACAACTAAAAACTAATAAACATACAATACAAGTAGCTTAATTCCAAAAATCGTCTCTGTTTAGCTGGAGCAGGTTTAAGCTGTTCTGCATTTGAGCTGAAATCACAACAATCTAAAGTTTCGTCTGGGTAGCAGAAACTGATACAGTCAGCTGGTCTTATTAAATAACATGTTAAAAAGAATGCTTTGTGTGTTGATACGTCATACGAAAGTATCTAGATTAATATCTAGATGAACTGTGATACAGAATAAACAGCCCATCTCTTATGCATCACACGGTGAGTGACACACGGTCAAAAAAATAGTGTTTAATATCTAAAACAGCATATACAAATTGTGTAAATTTGCTTAGAATATTATTTATTTGCCGTGTCAGGTTCAAAATAGAAAACACTAGCGGTAGGCCTAACGTAACGTGTTCATATTTTCCCACATTTTAGAATAATAATAAACTCATCAAAATTATAAAATAAAACAAAGGGAACTATGGGAATTATGTTGTAATTAAAAAAAGAAAAATACATTAAAACATGTCATATTTTATCGTCTTTAGTGTAGAATTTGCGGAAATGTTTTCGTTTCATTTTATCAAGCAGTTTCTTGAGGTCGCATCCTGAGATGCTTTTTAAACAAGGAGTTTTTATCTATTCTGTGCTCTTATTGGCTGTTATATATTTTTGTCTACTAAACTAATTTCAGATATTTAAGCAAACACCTCAGATCAAAAGGTTTTTTTTAAATAATGAGAAAAATTTCACTCAAGTGTCCCAAAACTTTTGACCGCTAGTGTAGTTTCCCTTCATTCCACAGAAAGCGTAAATAAACGTAGGGTAAGATACGCCCCGGAAATCTGCCGGAAACAGGACATGATTGGCTAAGCTTGCGCGTGACGTCAAATACCCGCGCTTTGTTTGTTTCGTCAGCTCGTTGGCGGGATTCAGGCTCCGGGAACAGCACTTGTTTACAGATGTAAGTTTATATTGTTTCAATAACATTCACACACAGAGGTTCCTTTGCTTTTTGTCAAGGTCCCTGATATTGTTAGTCGGGACGTTTTAACGTTAAATACCCGCCCTTGACTTCCGACAGAAAGCAATATTGACAGTGGACTCTTCTTAACCCAGCATGATTCAAGTTTAAGAATTGTGTTGCAATTTACATGACATTTGCTATATTGCGAGGATTTCCACTTCCTTAAATATATATTTCACTTTTTTTAAAGAACTCTCACAATTTTTGTTTAGAGTTTAGGGAAGATAATTATATAAAGTCATTAGAAAGTATTTGTAATGCTAGGAGTTCCTCCTGTAAGTTACCTCTGTCTGTTTGTACGTCTAGTCAAATGCATGTAAAGTTATTTACATTATCTCGCTGTAAACTCCAGTTATAGTAAATAAACTCCTCTTGTGTCTAGAATTGCAATGCAGTTTTCAGGCGCCAGAAGAAAGAAGTTGATTGGCAGTTCTCACAATGATCTTTATGATCACTGTCTTCAGATTTATGCCCAGCCTCCACTTGAGAACATCTCTCTTACTGAGTTTGAGACCTTTGCAGTGGAAAGGTTAAAATGTAAGTCATCTGTCTTGTTCTTAAAGAATGAATGCTTGGTTGGTTGACCATTGTACTTTTGGCACATGTGTCAATAATTGTTTATTCTTTCAGTGCTCAAGACGGTTGAAAATCTTGGTGTCAGCTATGTGAAAAATTCAGAGCAATACATCAAAAAATTAGAAAATGAGTTTTCGAGTCTGAATTTTCCATACAGGACTGAAGTGGTAAGGGCAATACTTTATACATGCTTTTCAACATCATATTCTTACCTTTATTATGGATGCCCCAATAAAAAGAAAGGCATCATAAGTAACCAAAGCATAGGTAACATCTGCAATAGTATAGTGTCTGGAAATGGCTTTAAATCTTTGCATAACTCTTTTTAACAATCTGTCCCAATAAATTAGGACGATCGTAAGGTTCAAGGAGGGTCAACTGAATATGAGAAACGGAGAAAAGATCATATCTCCCATTTTATTCTACGCTTGGCATATTGCCAGACGTAAGTATTGTCAATTTTCAATCCAGGATGTTCTTCAGAATAAAAAATAAATGTTTGATCTGGCCTCATGTTTTTGTGACTGTTAAAAACTAGTATTTATTCAAGTGCTGAGAGCCATTTTTTCAATCTATGTTTGTGCATTACTGCATTGTGGTTATTAAAATGCATTTATGTAAGATTAGTAATATTAGATGAGCTTAAACATACAAAACACTTTACTGGACGGTTATGTGTATGTTTGTTTTCAGTATACAGGTTTAAGCTCATGTATATGCAAAATTCATTTTGTTCTCTGATCATGCAATCATTTTGTGTTGTCTAAATTAAAGTTTTGTTTCATTTTAGTGAGGATCTCAGGAGATGGTTTATCCAGCAGGAAATGGATCTTTTCCGTTACCGGTTTGGTTGTCTGTCTTCAAAGCACAAGACTGACTTTTTGCATAAAAATAATCTGAAGTATGACACGGTTAGTTTGTTTTACCTGTTAATTTGAACCCCCTCAGCTTTGTTGTTACTGTAACGTATCTGTTGAGTTTTTCAGTATTGCATAAATTGAATATAATAAAGCTGTAAAAAATAAATCATATATTATTACAGAGTTTGAGGCCATTTTGTTGCCGTCAAATCTTTCTGCTCTGTTTCTGCTGACTTTGGTAGTGAAACAAATGTGTTT
This sequence comes from Oreonectes daqikongensis, assembly GCA_026939265.1. Classification (NCBI taxonomy): domain Eukaryota; kingdom Metazoa; phylum Chordata; class Actinopteri; order Cypriniformes; family Nemacheilidae; genus Oreonectes; species Oreonectes daqikongensis. The sequence goes on from JAOTQM010000049.1 coordinate 1,279,207, forward strand.
AGTGGCTGGCCCTGCTAAAGTTTTTATTTCATTTTTTCCCCAGCATGAATCATTGTTACTTCAAAATGTACAGCTTCCATTGGAGGTTAAAATTGTGATTTCATCTACTGTCCTGTAGGGGGCAGTTGTACTACACTGAAATTATTCCTCTTGTCTGTTTTACTTTCCCATGTAGAATTAAGTTAAGCTAAAATGTTTTAATAACTGTCTGAGAGTCTCCATTTACATTGCAGAACACATGCCGATATCACTTAAGTAAATGCTATATCATTTATTTGTCTATTTTGGACCTTTTTACATAAGAGTGGTGTTTAGTTGTGCTTTGTGTTTTTGCTATATTTAATACTCAGCCTCGTGTTTGTTTTTATGGATAATATACAGGTTAGTGCAGAGGAGAAGAAAACCCTTAAAGACAAGCTCATCAGTTCCAGTTATGGTTTAAGTGGAATCACAGTGGAAGAATATGATTTCTACAAAGTAAGTTGATAGACATCATATTTTATTAGTTATCATAAAATATTTGGGTAATGATTAGTGCCTGTCTAAACTTTAAAACATACTTTTTGCATCTGAAAATGTCTGTGCAGTAATAGGAAAGTTGTTGTTATAAAGTAACCTGCATGAAGATGATTATTATTATTATGAAACAACCTGTCCTGATTATTATTTTGGTGCAAAAGGTGCCCTTTCAGGATGCCCTGGATTTAGTTCGGTCAAGGAAAGTCTACTTGCTGGCTGGCAATGCCTATATCCCCCATCAGGAGATTGTAACGATTGTCCTTAATGACTTCCGCACAAGACTGTCCAAAGCACTTGCAGTAAGTAACTTATTTGAGTCCAAAGTTATTGACAGTTCCACATAATACAGGTGTAATAGAATATTTCTCATATGAGAGCATTTTTCTTACACAGACACTGGTTTAATGAGGTTTGAGACATGTTTTGAAAATAATGAGATTTGCTATTCTGAGTTTAATCTTCTGTTCCATTTAACAAAATTATAATTTGGTTTTATTTTGAGTAAATTCATGCTTTAAAATTTTTTGGGGTGAACCATAACCCTGTTGATGCCTACTATTACCATCTGTTATGTTACCATTACATTTTACTGGCAATCTGACCAATGAAGTCAAATAACGTGTTCACTGGATCAGTTCAATGTTCATGCATTTAAAACTGGTGTTCAGTCGCTAAGGAGCGAGTTGTTGTTTACAATCAGAATAAGATTGTAATAACGGAAGCCTCACCAAAGAGGCTCTATTGAAGGATCCTGACGTCCGAGAGAAATATATTGTTTATTTTCATAGAAGTGGGTGGTGTTTTTGCACTGATGTTTTTGCTTTTAGAGGTTCTGGGGGTTATTCTGGTTTACAGAAATATATCTGTAGCTCTCAGTTTGAGTAAACGGGGAGGTGCATTAAGGTGATGTTGGATGACTGGAGAGGTAAAGCGATCTAGCGGTTAGAGCAGTCCTGAGATGAGTTTTTTGAAGGTGTGTAGAAAAGTGGGCGTCAAAGCTGTTGGTTTGGAAAGGCTTCGCTTGGAGTGCTTGATGGCACACACGCAGAAGTCGCAGGTCATTTCCACCCTCAGACTGAAAATAAAGGGCGACTGGAAGACTGAGTAGGTCATGGGGTGGCTGTTGGTCAGGAAATCAAAAGCAGATTTTGTGTGAGCTTCTGCCAAGATTGCTGTACTCACAGTGGAGGTGTCTCAGTTTTTTCTCAAACCTGCCAAATGGCAGTAAATGTGCTTTTTTGCGATAGGCTGTCATACTCAGAAAAATGTCTCGGATTGTATTCATGCTGTTGAGTTTCTCTCCTTGCATCATATTTATAACTCTGTAAATATAATGTGTGTCAGGAGATTCCCAGCAGACGGCACACGAGGGTCTTTGATGTGGGGTGTGAGCTTTGCTGCCTCATTATTGTCTTTGTTTAGCAGCACAAGTCTACATTTCAGTGTACTGGTTTGTACAGATTCCAATCATTTAATACATTAATATTTTTGTCTGTTTATCAAATGCCTAATCTTAAATACAATTAATAATTCAGATTTCAGACTTGCATGTTGGTTCAAAGTGCATAAGTAATATGTGCAGCTGACTGAATTCTAAAATAATATTTTGGTTAGTACTTTTTTTGCAGGTTCAAGCAAGGCAGGGCTTGACATTAATGCTTGTGCGCTTGTCTGGGAAAACCATAAGAAAAATCAGTGAAGCGACATATTAGTTTGTCTGATCTGTGGTCTGTACACTGCAAATGAAATGCAAAGAAGGTGCATTGACAGCCTTTTATAAGTTAAGGGCACATATGTAGCAATATATTTAAACGGGAGTCAACAAAGTAAAAAATTAGACCTAAACCGCTTCAAACACATGTAAATGTAATTAATCACTACTAATAAGTTCTCCCTACTAATAAAAAAGATTTATTCAGTAACTTTTAATCAAAGTTACTGAGTGCAGCTTTATTGTGTCAGAGGAGAACTGGCCTTCCAAGCTCAGTCTGTTTTCTCTCAAGTTTTTTTTTCTCCATTTATTCATTATTGGAGTTTTGGTTCCTTCCCATTGTTGCCGTGTTGGCTTGCTCACCATAAGAATTCTGTAAATTCTGTTAACATTGGTTTATTAAAATGGCATTACTTTTTTCTCTTATACCATGTACTGTATTCAACCTCTTTATGTGTTTTTCCTGTAATGCTGCTTTGAAACAAAGTGCTTTAGAAATAAAACTACGTTTAATTGAATTTACACAGAAATTGTGGGTAATAATCTAAGAAACAATTTTATCTGAGTGTTGATTCCCAGGCACAGGTGACAAAAACAAGATATTCATTAATTGTCATTACACCTACTATATAAGTCCAGTTATGTAAGTGCACTGTGTTGGTTCACAACAGACCAAATGTGTAAATTTGCTTGTTGTCTGCTTATAACATTAAGATTCATACTTTTATATTTTCACCTATATAAAATTGATATAACATGATCTGACAACACTTTCCCAAGGTTTTCTTCTAGTCAAACAATATAAGGATTTAACTGTCTATTTAGAGCCTTATGTTAATATTATTTATATGACTAATAATTATAACAATATAATTTTCTAGTTGTGCTGATTTAAATAAAGTGGTCCTCGTAAGAATTCAAGTAATGTTTCGAAAATCCTCTCACGTATGGAATAGTTTTTTTGCACCATGGATTCAGGATCTGCCATTGCAAACATCACAATAGAACTTATGACTGATGGTATATGTGCTGTTTTTGTAAAATACAGAAGATGTGTGTGGGAGCTAGAGAGCAGTGTGTGATTACCTGCGTCTGCTGTGAAACATATGTTGGAACAATCAATAAATTGTCATAGTATAATTCTATTGTGTCATTGTGGTGGAATGATACAAAACATTATAGCGTCCTAGTGCTGTTGTGTTGTTATATCAGCACTCGTGGGACATCTCATATCATATTGAAGGATCAGAACTACATTAATTATTCTGTAATTTTTCTGCATCGCATATAGTTAAATAGCTTATCATCATGTGTTGGGCAGTTAAATAGATCTACAGTATATCTCATCTTTCCATCAAGACTTTGCTAAGTGTTTGAGATTATATACAAAAGAACACACCGGTTTCACAGACAGAGCTTAGCTTAAGCCAGGACAAGGCCTTAGTTAAATTAGAATATTTAAGTCACTTTTATAGAAATGCCTTAGTAAATAAGATTACTGGTGAGGATCTTAAGACAAATCAATGACATTGACATATTTTAAGTTTTGTCACTGCAAGTATTATAAGTAAAGACAACTCCGACTAGTATTTTAGTCTGGGACTAGTCTTAAGCCTTGTCTATGAAACCGGGCCTATAAATAATATTAAGTGCTGTTAAAATATTTTATTCATTCTGTGAAACGCTGTGCTAGCCATTACGATAACAGCCGCCTGTTTGTCATCTTCACTCCATTAATACCCAAACTCCAAATGAGAGTTTCTGCCATGGTAAACAGTGCAGCAGCCATTTTAATTGCGGCTATAACTGGAGAAATTAAAATGTGCACAGGATATAGAGAACAATAATAAATCGGACAGCTTTGTGAACTCAGATTACTTAACAACATTAGTCTGCCCAGCTTGCGTTTAATTGGGCATTTTAATTGAAACTGGGGAGCGGTTGTGTTCAGTTGATCACTGGTAAGTGGAGGAAAGACAGGCTTTGTTCATTTAATGCTGGCGTGTAGTCTGCATAAATTTCCTTGTGCTTCCGAGTTTGTAGCCTTTTTGCATTAGCTAGTTTTAGCAATACTTTGGTGCAATACTTTTTCTGAGTTTTGTCACAAGCCAATGTTGTTTGCCTGCTTACTGTCAGAAATAGATGGCTGATGCAAAATAATAATTTTTCAGCCTGGCATACAGAATATATATACATATCTATTTGTCAGATACATGCCATCCGTTAAGGCAGGATATCAATGTGATTCTGCCAGACAGCTGGACAGCTGGTGGGATGGGGTCATTTAAATGATTATTCGTAAACTCTCTTCTGTCCTACGCAGAGAACAGATTCTGCTGGTCAACAATCTCTTTTTCCCGATATATTGAAGCCGTATTAGCCTGGTGCATTAATCCATCTCGGCTAATGAAAACATATGCTGCCTGCACATTTCCTTTTTGATGGCGTTCTGGATAGCTGGCGCTTGGAGAAAATGAAATGTGTCAATCTTCATTTTACTCGATACCATAAATCAGACTAGGATTGAGTCTTTGATAGCAATCTTCTGAATTGTTTCCACAGACGATGTCTGAAATCAATTGCCTTGTTGAAAATCCTTATACTAAGGGATGTCTGGTTGAGGGCATCACCTGATGTAGCTCACTTTTCTCTGTGTATGTGTGCGTGCGTGTGCTGTGAGAGACCATTTTAATAAGGCTGACATCCATCAGTTGTTGTTGAAAGTGAGCCTTTCTGAAAGTGAGAGGATGTCTGCGCTCCCTGCATTTGATTGACATACTGAGAGCAGTCAGCTCTGTCTTCTCTAGCACTAAAAGCGTTTTTGTTTGTTAAGTGGACTTACTAAGTGTTGCAGTGGTGGACCTTTGTGAAACACAGAGAGACAGAGCTGTGGTGCTCACGTTCAGATGCCAGCATCTCATCTCGATTCCTTTGTCCTTCTTTCTCTCCAATAATTTCCTCTCTCTATACTGTGTTTAAACAACTGGAAAAAGCCCACATATAGCTAAAATAGCTTTCTCAATGATGGTACTTTGGGTCTAAGTGCAGTTTTAGAGCTTGTTGCCTCAGCTGCCTGATAACTCCGCCCCAAGTGTAAATGCACTTTTAAAAATAAAGGTGCTTGAAAGGTTCTTCACTGCGATGCCAGAATCATAGAATCACATCATTCAGTGAAAGGTTCTTTAGAGAACCACCTCTTTCTTACTTTTTTATAATCTGAAGAACATTTATTCACCAGAAAGAACCTTTCGTGAAACAGACAGGTTCTTCAGATGTTAAAGGTTTTTTATGGAACCAAAAGATTCTTCTGTGGCATCGAAGAACATTTGAAGCACTGTTTTTTTTAAGTGTACAGTAGTTTTCCTGACAGACAAGCTGCAACTTACCAGTTCTGATTTAAAGGCTTGCATCATGTTCAGTTTTTAAAGAATGGTCGCGGTCACCACCCTGGAATGTGGAGAAATATAAAGGTAGTTATGTTGAGTTAATTGTCTCCGTATTGAACAAACAGAGTGTCAGAAATGAGGATCCATTCTTAATCGAAGCTGAGCTGCGGCTTATGTTCCAACATTTAAACAACCACAGGGAATTACAGAGACTTTGACGGAAATGGCACCTCAAACGTCATCATGGATGAAGCGGCTCGCTTAGCAAATATTCAACACTTTGAACATAAGACTTCATTGACAGGAAGTGTTATGAGCATGAGACTTAAAGAATGTTAGATTTTTTTTCATTTCACCCCTTATCCTTTTGCTGTCGTATTCGTTATGAGGTTTGGTTAAAATCCTGTATTTGACACATTTCCTGTGACTATTAATGTGTTTTGTGAAAAATGTTGCTTATTGGTGCTTATACTTGGTGCTTTACATCAGAAATTGATGATTCACTCTTAAAAAATAAAGGTGCTTAAAAGGTTTTTCACAGCGATGCCTTAGAAGAACCGTTTGTGGTTTCAAAGCATTCTTTAAAGAACCATTTCTTTCTCATCTTTTTATAATCTAAAGACCTTTTTTTGCTGCAAAGAACCTTTTGTGAAACAGAAAGGTTCTTCGGATGTTAAAGGTTCTTTATGAAACCATTTAGACAAAAAAGGTTCTTCTATGTTATTGTGAAGCACCTTTATTTTTAAGAGTGTTACTGGAAAATTTCTACAAATTGTTATGCTGATGTAATCATATCAATGTTCATTCTCATTTAACAGAACTGGTCCTAATTAAATACCTAAAAATATCTTTAGTTTTCTCTCTGATCTTTATGTTTACCTTAAGAAGCAGGTTTTTGCCCTGTGAAGCTTCACTGAAAGAACAGGATGTTTTATTACTAAAACAGTAGGAAGCTTCACAGATCTTAAAAATGGGTTCTGTCATGCATTAATTTTTCATTGCACTGTGATAATGTAGTTTGATGTGTGGTAGAAAACCTGGACATTAGAGTTTTGCATTTTTGCTTCCATTTTGAGAGTGATTACTTCAATTTATTTAGCTGAAAGTGATGCCTGTTTAATTAGATGTTTTTAAATACTCTGGAAAGGAATTAAATGAAGCGTATCTTTTCCCACTTTACATATAAAATCATTAAAATACGGTCTTTTAGTTTTATTAAGAGGCAAAACTATGTGTGTGAGGAAGACTGGATGAATTCAGTTTTGTGTTTAGGGATTCTAGAATAGTAGGATTCTGAAATATGTTTTAACAATTAGGGATGCACCGAATGTTCGTCAAACGAAAATATAGTGAAATATGGCCAAATACATTTTACCGAACATGACATCTGATGTGACCAAGAAGCAACCAGTGCGGAGAGAGAGACACGCACGCTTTATTAATGCAGCAAACATGTCGGCAGTGTGTGGAAGCATTTTTAGAGAAAGACACTACATGGGACCCACGGCATGGCAGTAACTTTCCAAATGAAAGCATCTTTACCGTGTACTTCTGACGGGAGCAGGCGGTCTGACAGTAGCCCCTCTGCTCGCGACATCCTCTGACATCATACAGTGGTCGCGTGCACACAGGTCCCTGAACTAAACAACTTGTCAGAGTATGTTCTTTGCCACGAGTGCGCTTTCTGAGAGAACAGTCAGCTTTGTGGGCAGAGTTTAGAGGAGAGACGTGAACTGAAATGATTGTCTGTCAGCGTCAGTCAGCATTCCTTGCATGGATGTTTTCTCTTTAAATCATAAATCATTAAATCAAAAGATGAGACTGAGTTTGCCATGATTTTTTTTTTCATGAGTTTTAGTCGCATAATATTGGTTAATGATTACGCTGTCATTTCGCAATAGTTTTTTGTATTGAGATTTACAAAATATCGCAGAAGTTTTATGCAAATCTGTAATGGAAATGCGGCAAAAAATGTTGTCCTAATGATGATGTCTGCACAAGCATGAAAATACACTTTAGTAATGTGCTCATAACCCAGTAGGGATTGTTTCTGGGCATGAGAAGTTTGAGTTTTGGTCACAATATTTTTCCATAGACCTCCTCAGCAACTACAGACTTCAACAAGGCACTCTTGCTGTACTGTACAATGCTGTCATATCATCTTTTAGTTTTTTTCCACACCACACATATAGACTGTTTGAAAGTTTGTCATAAATCATCACTTGTCGTTTACATTAAATTCAATTAAACACGAATCATTCACATGCATGCTGCTTTTTCTTCATCTCTGAATCTTTATCATGTAGGAAAAGCAGCGTGATTGTGAAATGATGTTAATTGGATCTTAAACAGTTTCCATTCACAGTTTTACGATTTTCTTGCTATTTTCATTTTGAAAAAAATGTGTTTTGAATTATTTTTTTAAGCCTTTACACAACAAAATTGTGCCTTTAGGTTATACAAGTGAACAGATTTATTTGAACCTGGCTGCTGGTTCATCCGTTTCTTTTTTATCACTGGATTGTGAAACATTACCTGGTCTCTAGCCATCACACACTTTTTAGAAAGCTTGACCTAACTGAGTGTCACGGAGGAGGGGAAAAGGAACTTCCACTCTGCCTGCCAACGATTCAATTGGGGCTGTCAATCCAGAGGCCAGTTTTAACTGTTTGGCTATGGCTGGTGTGTCTGGTCGGCCCGTGGAGGTGGCGATGGATGGATAGACACATGCTGAAGTACACAGCACCGTTAAGCTCTCAATCATGCTGGGTCCTTTCCTAACTGAAAGGCCATCTCCACCAGATGAATGTTTTTTTTTCTCTTGTCCTCTTAGGTGATTAATGAGCAAGAATAGCTGTTGTGTGTCCAGATGGAGGAGTGATTTAACCAGATTTTCATTATCTAATCAATGATAACAAGTTGTGTCAAAGCTTGTGAATTGTCCTAGATTTACCTAGTTTCTAGTAAAGAGTAAGGAGTCGAGGTGTGCTGTTATGCTCATCATTTAGCTGCAAGAATTGACTTTTGCAATGGCCATTTTGTACTCCCACTAAACTAGAGAGACCTCAATACTCCAGGAACAGGTCAGTGGCTCAAAGCATTCTGAAGCGAATGTGTAATTAAACACACATCATCTGATCTTCTATATCAAACATTTATAAAGTCCCAACTGACCAGTTGAGTCCAGTGGTCGTCTGGTGTTGATTTATGAATGTGTAATTCCAGACAGGGGATCTCTCCTACTCCTGATGAATGCAGTAGGAGAGAGATGACCTCCTCATGGCATACAGATAACAAGATTGATTTGGTTTCCTCGTGTTAAGTCTTGCCTGGGATGTAATGATGTGACCGCTGCACGCATTTATCAGAGCTCCGCTTGTAGTCCTGTCTTTAGTGTCTCTTCTCTTGTTGACATGCAGAGCAACAAGCACTTAATGTAGTTTACGCTTTAGGGAAGATGGGAGACTTTGAGGCAATGTTTCGTAGAAGCAAAAAAACAGCTACTCTGTACAGAAGTGATGATCATTTTATAGAGATCTCCTATATGGTATCAAAATATCATTATAGATACGTTCAGGGGGTTTATTTGCTTGATAATTTTCTTTTTGGAGCAAGTTGCTTGTATGGTATATGCAAATGAATGGTGTTAATTGAGAAAGCATGATGTGATTGTGATGTGTACCTGCGAAATAGATTTTTATTGAACTAAGAGAAATATCAAACGGGTGTAAATCACTGGTCAGGAAGATTTAATATAACAATCATTAGCCAATTTAATGTTTTTGTATTCATATTTAATGAATCTTGAATTATAAAAGGGTTTTTTCATTTAATGTTAATGAGGTTGTGTGAATTATAAATATTTTATAGTCATATAGTTTTTAAGGTGGTGATTTGTCCATGTAAAAGCCTTGATGATGTTAATGCGACACATGATGGATCATTAGAGAGAGAGATTGGTGGAAGAAGTACAACATTAGGCCTTTTTTCCTTTTGTGCAGGGGACATGTTTCCAAGAAGAACGATTCACACGCTCGCTGTGCCTCTCAACACCGCCCACTTGTGAACGCGGTTGTCGCTTCAATTTTCCAATTTTCCTCTTACAAAAAGCTGGGGCTTCTGAAAGCCACTTGAATATAAATATTTTAGGGTTGTAATTATTTGAGATGGAAGCATTGATGTTTAAATATTAAAGGCTTCTTCTCTCAGTATGCTGTGACAGTATGTAGAAGAACCCTTGAACGGTCTTACTGTGCGCAGTCTGAAGCTTTTACAGCATCAGATTATTGCTCTAGTATGGAGAGGTAATTGTGTTTTCAGTTGTTGTATTAGCATCCGTGAAGATTTTCATTTCTTGTTTGACCTACATGCTTGACATTTATTCACACTTCAATGTTCATTGTGAATGAATGTGCAGTTGATGATAGGCAAGTTGTTTTATTTAAGCATGTTTTCAGCATGCTGCGTGTGATGCACTGCAACCGCTGTCATTACATTTGCATTTTTCCAATGCATTGGTCAAATTTGATCCAATAGGAAGACATTGTATTAGCATCGCAAAGGTTGTGGGTTTGATTCTTATGGAACGTACACATGTGTTTAAGGCATGAAAGTGTCTGCAAATGCATAAATGTAAACCCTGGAGGCCCAAGTGTTTATTTTTAGTCATTTATTTCATAGATCTTTCATACCTTTCATTAACAACAACATTACAAAACGCATAACCATTACTTAAAAAGCTGCTTATCTGGACATTTGTGTGATGCCAATTGTTTTTAAAGACACTTTGACTTTCTAGTCGTAAATCCTCACTGCTTACTTCACATTTTCTAAGTGGGACTTCAGGTGTTTGTTTTGTGTCTGTTTTTGATGAGTGGATATGGCAGATGTGTACCATGGGAAATGTGGAATTGACCTCCAGTGAGACATAACCTTTGAGTTTGTCAAACTGCTTTGCTCTCTTTCACTTTCTTTCTCAAGTACTTTGTGCAGCTGAATGGTCTCGACTCGATGTGTTACCAGAGCCCAGTGTAAAGGAGCTGAAATTGGATCACTGTTTGCTTTTCATATCTCACTAAATACCTAAGGACAGAAGTTAATCCTAGATGAGAACTCTATATGACAGTTTGTACAAGATAGAGATCAAGTCCATTGATGCAGTCCATTTCTTTCCTGTGACAATCTGGTGGTGTGAGTGAAGACAGATATTGAGTGTGGTGTTAGGCTTTTTTAGCCTGTGTTTGAGAGTAGAGTGGAGAACAACAGGAGGTGATAGGAATGTTACAGGTCTAGAAAAGGACCTCAAGCAAGGTCTTGAACTTGGGTCAACTGAGGCACTGTTGTGCCATTTGTCAGATTGCTGTACACAAGGCTGTGTCTCAAACCAATTCTTTTTTTGGTATACAAGGAAGTGAACAAAGGGAAAATAAAACATCCAAGGGGAAATATTTGATGGTTTGTTTTGTATATCTGTCTGATAATAAACAGGTGAATATGCAATATGAAAGTAGACTGTGAGAGGTTTGTTTGACCTTTTGTTGAGACCTTTTCTTTATGTATAGTTTCACATAAGATAAATGACCTCTGATCAGCGTTCAGATAGGCATGGGCCAAATACCGGTTTCAAGGTATACAGCGGTTTGAAAAAGCCACGGTGTTAAAACCACTAACATTTTCTGTAATACCGTTCCGAAGGTATGAGCTGTTTTTATGTCTCATCAAAGATGGAAAGCTATTTTTCGTTTATGCTTAATTTGTTGTTTAATCATCTGCTTTTAATGTATTTATATTTATGTGGCTGTATGCATGTAAAAAAATGACTAGAAAGGGGTGCTATGCTTTCAAAAAGTTTGGGAACCCCTGATTTAACCTGCCATATTGTTACTACTGTTCTAAATATTTTGAACACATTTTAAAGCTGTAATTGCAATACTGTCTTACTGTGAAACTGTGATATTTTGGCTTAAGGTTATCATACCGTCAAAATCTCATACTGACCCATGCCTACGTTTAGCAATGCAGGTCTCTTCAAGTATATGTGAAAGTTGCGAAAACCTTGAAATGTCGATAAAGCATTGTGTTGAAACACTTTGGATCTTTTCTGGAAAGTCAGTGAGTGATCTATGCAGACCAATGGGATTGTAAATGATTCTGCACCATTCATCAATTCACAGCAGTCAGCCTGCTGCTGGGTCTGCCAAGTTTTAACGCCAACTCTGCAACTCCGCCACTGTCCCTGAGCTCCACTGAATTTGCATCAAATGACATTTTGGTAAAACGCTAACAAGAGAACCGATGTTTTCGATCAATCAGCTTGTGAAAGGCTTTCAACATTTTGAAGTCAGCACAGGTATTCTGTTGAAAGTGAGACTATTGTGCTTACGCAGCAAGTGCACTGCTGGTCACCAAGGTTACTGTTGAATTATTTCTGCGTCTTTCTCAAGGACCCTGCAAAGCTTATTAAGATATACAGCTCGAATTTTGGAGTTTGCCTTTCGGTTAAAAGTCACTTCACCTTTGAGGCCACTCATTTAATGAACTCATTGCAAAGTAGAGTGCAAAGTGTTTGTTTAATGTTAACCGTTGCAGTATGAGTTCCTCTGGAACTATATCCTCATGCTTCTTTTTTGACAGGATGGACAGGGAGACAGTCTTTGCCCACCTGTCAGTCCTTCCAGCACAATATTCCCATCCAAATGCAGTTAGAGCTAGACAGGTATGAGTGAGTGCTCCACACCATGTGTTAAGCTTTATTTCATATCAGATTCCTGGAAGGCTTTTCTACCTCCTTTTTTTGGATGAATTTCTTGGAGATTATATTTTGTGGCTGAAGCAAGCACACTACCAGCTGCAACTTCAGTGCATCTGGTACGTAATTTTTTATGACCTCTTAAAACAGAAATCTTTAATATTTTCAAGGATTCATATTTTTTTTACTTCAGGGCCAAGGTACCAGACACCCATATTCAGATTTGTAGTCTAATCCTGAGTATGTGGTTACAGCAGAGTAAACAAGAGTTATTTTTTTTACTTTAACCCTAAAGCATTACAATATTTCAAGCCCAGAATTTCTACACTTTTGTAGAGTTTGATAGGATAAACTCTGATAGCATTGTGTAAATTGTGGAGAAACATGGCATTTCTCATTTAAAACATGTTTTGTTTCGACTCTGTATCATTTAGACTGTTTATAATTTTTGTATTCATAGTAAAGCTGAGCTAATAAACTAGATTATGAACATAATAAAATATGTGACCTTGGACAACAAAACTAGGCATAAGTAGCACGGATATATTTGTAGCAATAGCCAACAGTACATGGTATGGTTAAAAATTACTGATTTTTAAGTAAAGATCAAGTTCTATGAAGATATTTTGTAAATTTTCTACCGTAAATATATAAAAACTTTATTTTTGTGAGTGGATGCAGCAAAATCGCTAACAAAAATGGCCGGAAACACGCCTACAAACTTCACTCGCTGCTGCCGCTTTTTGGGAATTACCCACTCAAGTTTGGTATGTAAAGCTTTGAATTTCATCTTTCATTTACTCTCCACAACGTCATTACAGCGGTAAGCCAGAAGAGAGCATAAAATTAAACCTGGTACAGTGCCTCTGGTTAACAACTTTAAAGGCATTTAAAGGCTTTTTTGCATGTTCAGATTTTAGATTTACAAATAGTTGTATCCTGACCAAATAATGTCCTATCCTAACAAACAAAAATTGACCCTTATGTTTTTGTGGCCTAAGGTCAAATATAGAAAGACTGAAAGATTTAATGCATTTTTTAAGATGTGAACTATTAAAGGCTTGTAGCTGAAAATGCTCTTTTTACATACACTACAACATGCACGCACGCACACAATGCATACATAATCATTTTGATTTCTTTTTAAAGATTATTCTAACCTGCCCGCTATCTGTCTTGACACACAAGCTGCATCTGTGTATCTTTGTCGGACAGATTCCCCTCAGTGGTTCCAGTTAATCTTGTTGGTTTTGCTATTGCTGATTGCTTATCATTGCACTGATGTCTCCAGCAACAAAGAGGAGATGACTTTTGCAGCCTCGTTCCAGACTATGCTAATCCAGCACTCAATATGGCCTATCTGGGGATTTATGAAGGCAACAGTGGGCTTTCTGATTTACGGCTTTACACTGATCCATCTTCAGTAACACGTGGAAAGGTCTGCTCAATATGTTATCATCGAATCCAAACATTTAAAGCTGGAAGCGTGGTTGTTCAGGATGTAAGCGGCTTGAACGGAGTAGCCCGCCTGTTCATTTTAACATCATTTTGTTTGCTGGTTTATGGGTTTTCAGAACCACAGGATTACGGGTGCGAGGGGTTTGTCTCATCACTGACCCCTTCAAGGTCTTCGGCTCTTTGAACGTTTTCACTGTGCAGCATAAAGACTTTTCAAACTCTTGGAACTCTAAAAAAAATTAAGCCATTTTCTCATGTGGTAACCCATGTGATTCTTTCATAAGGGATGCTCAGAGTTTTTCTCAGTGGTACTGTTCTAAGCTGCTTATGAAATTGCATAAAATGGCAGTCGTCCAAATGCTCCCCTTTAAACCCGAAGCAAAGTTTAATTCGTAAGTTGTAGCTTTTTCGACATTGAGCATCAACTCCGACGTTCATCTTTAGCAAAGTGACATATTCATATGAGCTGGACCTGTTCGGTTAGCCCCTTGCATGTTGCGTGTTTTACTGTACCTTTCCACTCCATTAAAGATTGCTAGTCTTAATTTTTGAACACATAGCCGAGGGCATAGAGATTGCCTAAGATGTTTGCACTTCTGCTAACAAGCGAAATCCAGAGTGCCTAGCTGCTCCTCCGAGTCAAGCGTGCCTCTGTAGGACCTCAATGATGCCAATTAGCCGGATCGTCTTCTCGCCATTTTGCATCGCCTCTAGCAGTGTGCGCGAGAGCTATCCAGGAGTTAAAGTCCCTGACGAGTATGACTCTCAATTACGTCTTGTGTGCTTCATCACAGTTGAATTGCCATCTGGACTTGTCTGCTCATTAGCTTGTCCTGTCTGGACGATTTCACATGTTTTTCATTGCCAGCTACTGAGTCAGACGGACATATAATGCATGTACAGAGAGGAGGCTCGCTTTCCTGTCTGAAAGCTGGTTTGGTTTCCGTTGTACAACTTGTATGATTTGTATGGTACAAGTCAGTACCAGTGAAACAAATTCAGGATCATTGCACAATGCTTTAAACACTATGACTTATTCATAATATTATATAGAACAATAGAACAAATACCAACAAAACAATTAAATGTGGGGCTGTATGATTTCGGTGATACGGAAAACACAGACAGAATCCAGGCATGAAAGTTGAATTTGCTGTATGACACGGAATGGCACGGAATCTGGCGAATGTGTTATTTCTTAAGCAGAAAGTAGTGTCGAACACCTAACAAAATTCATGTTGTGCTATGAATAACTTTCATCTGCTTGTTTTGCATGTCTGGGTGAAAGTGGCTTTTTGCGTGTACTGCATGCGTGATGCTCGGGGAGCTTTCTGCGTCCGCATCTTACTATACGAGGACTTTGTCTTGTTGGTGTACATTATAATCCCTTATATTGCACTTATGTAATATTATTATTACCTCTCCAAGATAAACATTTTGTTGAAGAAGTGAAGATGGACTATTAGAGCCTCAAGTGTTTGGCCACACCGGGTACTGCTGATACCAGAAAAACTGAAATTGCTGTTTTGTTTTTTAAGACATGTACTTGGTAGTGAAGCACCGGTGCTTTTGACATGCCTACCATAAAGAATATGTGTTTTATTTGTATTCTGCTGGCTTTGACATTGGGCAAATGCGCTGCAGTATGCTAAAATATAGATGTGCTTATGGAGTCTTCGCTTTGCTTCAGCTGTTTCTCTTGAGACAGATAAGCGGCAAAGAGCAAATTCATTTTCATATCAAGCTTGAAGCTTAAAGTTGCCACGTTCGATTGTGTTATTTTCTGTCACTGTAGCCTGTCAGCTGGGGTTTTGTATCCAGACATAAATAGAAAGTTAGCATATATGTTTCTATATAAAAGGACTTGCAGAGTGTTTGTAATACTGAGGTGTTAGGAGGTTCTTGCATTATCTGCTGTGGCCTGATGGGGGAGCTGTCTTCCCAAATTGTGCTGTTTTTCTCAGCAAGCACATTTTTTGTGACATCTGTTCCTTAGTAATGTGTCTTAAGAAACCAACATGATAATCAGTTAAGAAGGGAATCTCACCACACTTTCCACAAAGTGTGTTTAATTTGTTGATGTGCACATTGTGCTTTTGAATTGCTGTAGTCAAGCAAGCAACAAATTGGGAAATTAGAAAATGAACAAATTAGCTTCTCGTTTTAATGGTACAGACGTGAATTAAGACGTTGTATTTTTCTCGTTAACATGCTTTTTGGTTTTATTGTAATTGCTGTTAAAAATTCCCATCAAAGGAGATGAACATGCTATCATTATCTCTCCATGCAAGAATGTTTTTAACATTTCTTCCGTTTGTCGTAGAATGATGGCTTTATCCAATAAAGCAACATTATAACAAATGGCACATATTTAATGCGAGTGGAAGGATGAAAGCATATGTTTACTGGTGCATAAATGTACTGTTTTTGATAGAACTGAGCATGTTCATCAATCACGTATTAGTCATATCTGTTCATTTGCTTTAATCGTACTGTGGATTTAAAGGCATTGTTCACCAAAAAATAAAAACCCTCTATTTAAACCCTGTATTTGAGTCTTTGTTGTTCACAAAAGATATTTTGAGAAATGTCTCAGTGGTTTTGTGTTTATACAATGTTACATTCTTTGTAACCAATGGTTACCAACATTCTTTAAAATATATTCTTTTGTGTTCTGCGGAAGAAAGAAAGTCATACAGGTTTGAAATGACATGAGGGGTAAATAAATGATGAAATAATTTTCATTTTGCCTGAACTATGCCTTCTTAATTTATGTGTTGATGTTAAGGTGTAAAGACAATTTTGCTGTTTTTATCTAGATTTTTTTTAAATTATGTTTATCATGTGTAGCTTGAGGTGGAATGTGAATCTGTAATGATTAATATTTATTTCTCCCCACGCTAAGAAAACATTTTAGACAATTGTGATGTTATTAGGTCAGCGTTAGCATTAGGTCAGTGCACACAAACACAATTATTTCCTGCCAATGTCATACAAATTTAACAAGCAAATAATATAATTGAGCTGAACACTGAAGCCACAATGTAGACAAGTGAATAAAAAAATGGTAGATTTTTTAGATAAATACACACTACGGATAAAGAATATTGTGATATTTAATGTAATGTGGTATATCATCAGGTTCCTGCAATTCACACTCCTAGAACCCCTTGAACGAGTCTTTTCCATTGCAGAGGTTCATAAGAGATATGCTGAGTATGTGAAGTGATGGATTCGACCTTGTGAAAATCAGATCAGGCTCTCATCCACCATCCCTATCAGCGTTTTTGTATACCTGACAGACTCAGCTGAAAGTGATTGTCACGCTCATGAATGGACAGAATTGGTCTGGCTCAAGGCCACCTGTGTGATGTTGTTCCTCTCTCGGCTGGCTCTTCACCGCACTGCACGCTCACCCTCTGCATGACGGCCCACTACGCCACTTTCCTGCTTCTTGCTCCCATTTCCTGCCAATTATCTGGATCACCAACACGGCTGTTGCGGAGTAATGACTCTTCCTCGTTCTCGTGCCGTTAGTGAGCCGTTGTGGCTGATGTGTGTTTCCGTAATGGCTTCTCTATGGGCATGGAGGACAGATAGGAGACATTACTGGGACTGTCTCATTAAATGACCATGAAATTGAAAGCTGCTTCCCGTCTGACAAAGACGTTCTGGGCTTTTATCTCAGGTTTTGGGAGGATTGTTACTTACTTTTCTGCACCGCTGAGCTCATGTGGGTCTCTGTACATCATATAATAAAACGTTTAATGCTGAAAATTGCTGTTATTGATTTTTGCTACATTAATGAAATAGTGTTGTGTAGGGGAATGACAGGTAATGCTTGTATCATTGGTCATTGAACTGGAAAGTGTGCTGCCTACACTGCAGTTTGTCGCTGCATCTTGATCATCCTCGGACTCTGACGTCTCTTTATCATTGTCTCTGTTTTGCTTCAGTTAACAGATGTCCTGCCATTCCAGCGACAAAGTAGATTTATGTTCTTGTGTAGAGATATTTAAGAGTGCTGGGTCTCGTTCACTAACCGTGTTTGTGTGTGTGTGTGTGTGTGTGTGTGTGTAAAACCTTTGCCTTGAAGGAATAGTTCATCCAAAAATATCATGTCATAATTTGCTCACCCTCTTGTCATTTCAAATCTGTATGAATTTCTTTCTTCTGCAGAACACACAAGAAGATATTTTGAAGAATGTTGGTAACCAAACAACGGTGGTACACATTCACTTCTAATGTATGGACACAAAACCAATGCAAGTCAGTGGGTACCACCGTTGTTCCGTTACCAACATCTTTTAAGAAAAAAAATCATTTAGGTTTCATTTTTGGGTGAAATATCCCTTTAAAATGTTCACTCGGAGACCATAATTCATTGCTAAGTTTTTGCTTTATGCCTAAGAACATGTTCTTGTATGGTAATAATAATGTTTTTTTAATAAAATAACTTTTTACTGATAACCTGGTACAATTTTACCTTGCTGTTGTGTTTTCAATTGGTTTACGAATAATATTACGGTTTGTATGTTGTATCTATCAATAAGTGTGTTTTTGGTTCACTGGGTACATTTTGCCTTAAAGCAAAAACAAATGATATGTTATGCTTCTCTGATGAATTCATAGTTCATAGGGACCTGTTATTGACCTTTTAGATTTGTCTTTATTGGACCGCTGTAAAAATGACTTAGCCTCTGACCCTCACTAATGATTTTTCTTCCCTTTTTATGTAGATGACAGCAAGATCCCTGCCAGCAGTACAGTCTGATGAACGGCTCCAGCCTCTTCTGAATCACCTCAGGTAATTGCCATCGTTATAGAAATTGTCAACTGCTATAAACCTGCATTTGTTATTATTGTATTGTGGTGCAGTTATATATAAAGTCTAAATGTATATACACTGGAGTTTTACTAATCCACATCCACAAGTGGCTTTTCTTTTGGTTACTTTAAAAGATGCTTTAAAGTAAACTTTCTGTCTCTCCACATGCCCACAGTAATCCTTATTTGTTGTTTTGCCATTTTCTTGGCCTGCTGAGGACATAGCGAATAGTCCACTCAAGGCCAACCAGCATGCAAAGTGACTCTGAATGCTTTTCTTTATCTCCAGCAGTCTGTCATTTAGTTTCTCCCATTAATGGCTTGAGCATGGTCGCATTATGATGCACCAGGGGTCCTCCGTGTCTGACTCTGGCCTTGCTTTCTGGCCGCAGCCCAGCAGGGATACCACTGTAGATTACAGCCGTCCCCTCCATCATTGGCCAGCGCACACACAGGCAATCGTGTACATCCACTTGCTTCCAGTGAAGGGGAACAATGGCAGCATTCCCAGCAGTCAATTCATTTGCTTTTTGATGGGCTGTGAATGAGAGCGTTTTAATTGGATGTGTCTTTAGAGGCGGCGGTTGTGGCTGCAAATGATTGGCTGGAAGTCTCCCTCTCTCTCTTTTGTTATCGCTGGACTGGCCAGATAAGAGGGTACAAAGGGCCAATGTGGACCCTGAACAGTGAGGGAATGTCCCAAGCTACAGATGCAGAGGGAAGGAAGAGCAGGGCCTGGCAATGTTTTTATTATTTATAACATCACACACAGCCTCCGTGGACGATGCAGCGTCTGGTAGGACCAGACCAAAAGCAGTCTGTTGCTTTCCACTGGTCTCTTTTTGTTATGAGATGGATGTCTCATGGAAAAGGAAAATGTTGTGTAGTATTAGCCTTTAGAATGATTTTCCCTAATGTCGGTGTGGCATTTTTGAGTTTCAAAATGAGAAACTGTGGAACGGATAAAGTGCATCTGTGGAACTCTAGTCCATGACACAATTGAAGCCAATCAGAATGCATTTGATGTTTTAACACGCCGCTACATGGAGCAAGAATTTGGACCAGTGAGGACGAGTTGCAACAAAAATAAAATATTGTGACAAAATATTGTTGTGCTTGTGGCCGAGGTTACTTAGGACAAAACCTCAGGTTTACAAGTATGAGGCATACATATGTTATTTATTTGTTGATAAGCATTCTTCCAAATATCTTACTCAAATATGTTCATCAGAAAAAAGACAATATACAGATTTTGAACAATTTGAGTAAAGGATGACAGAATTTTCATTTTTGGATGAACTGTTCCATAAATGTTTCCTTTTAAAATAAAATTTTAAGAATTAATAGGACTGATTTGATAATGTGTCATATTCCTGTATATTTTCACTGTGATTTTTTTCCTTATTTGTTTTTTTGTTGTAGTCATGCCTACGTGGGCCAGGACTACAGCATTCAGAAGAACATCGGGAAAATTTCTCTGGAGCAGATTGATGCAGTAAGTATTGACTGGCGTTATTGACACATCTGCGCAGTGACGCTCAATAATAAATAATGCAGTTTTTGAAGTCAAACAGCAAAAAAATCTCTGTGACACCTGAGATCGAGTGTGACTGAATATTTGTATGGTCTTAGGTGTTTGAACCGAATGCGACTTGAGAATTCAGTAAAAGAAAAACTTTTACGCATCCAAGTTACTAGGACATGTCCTACTTTGGTGGTTGAAATGGATGTGTGCAGATGTTTCTAGGGAGCAGAGATGTCTGTGGACTGTGTGTGTGTGTGTGTGTGTGTGTGTGTGTGTGTGTGCGCGCGTGCGCGCGCGCTTTTGTGTGTGCCATCTCAGGGGCGATTGCTGTTCCAATTAAGTGGCTCATCAGCACATGCAAATTTTGTCCTTCACTTTTTGCTTTTATTTAGACACATTAATGGAGGCATGGAATTGTTTCGTAATTAAAAGCCTCGCGTTAAAACAAGGACTTTTGATCTTGATAACTGATTTGAATCTACATGTCAGTTTTAAATGCGTACACATACACAGTCACTCATTCTCTCTCTGTCCTTTATCAGCTCTCTGCCAAGTCTTTTCCTCTGTGTATGAGGCACCTCCACAAGGCCCTGAGAGAGAACCATCACCTCCGCCACGGCGGACGTATGCAGTACGGCCTCTTCCTCAAGGGCATTGGTCTTACTCTGGAACAAGCCATGCAGTTCTGGAGGTCAGAGTTCATCCGAGGGAAAGTCGATGCAGACAAGGTAACTCTTCGACTTCAGCTCACACTCTTTTACACTGTCCTTGTTTCCCACATGCTGGCATCCCCAAGTGGTTACTTTGCAGTAAAGTTTCAACTAAGTGTTAGTTGCAAATCTTTGTTCCACTTTTGATTCAGCTGATTCAGATCATTTTTTTTACTTTATATCTCTAACTCTTGACTTGAGAGGGTCACCAAAACGAATGAGAGAAGATATAAAAAAACAGAGTTATTTAACGCTCCTATTCTGATGGTGGAGATAATTTGCCGCCTTTCCATCGTCCCTTAATTACAATTCGAGAGAAACGCGTAAGATCTTATTTTTTGCACACGGTACATTAAACAAGAAAATTACACTCCCAATCTTAGACCCGTGCTTTCCTCTTCCCTCTGCCCCACAAATGAATGTTTATTCCCAACTGATGCTCGATCAAGGAGAAACAAATGAAATTCGCATACCTAGACATACTAAGACATACATACTAAGAATGGCCCTCCTAACGGCGCTGGGTTCAGAAATCATGTGAAGAATCTTGTTATTCATGTTGAATCTCTTTCTGGCATTTGCAGCAGGTCTGATGTTGCTGCTTTTATGTAATATAGCCTGAGTTTATATTTCATTTTATATGGCAAGGTGGGAATCAGCAGACCTGGCAATACAATATTATATTGATGTCTTCTTCAATTTTAGTTCATGTTTTTTTTTAAACTTCCTGTATATGTATGTTTTTTTCTTTTTTACTTTCATCTTTGTTGTGCTTTGTTCCTTTTGCTTAATTTTAGATTCATATTCTCAATTTGATGTTATCAAAATTACGGTACATTAATTCTACTGTATTTTGTATATATATATATATATTTTTCCCTTTGAATGCTGTTTGTGTTGTTAATTCTTCCCCCTCCCCAATTTCACAATAAAGATATGGATTCTTGGCAGGAGAATACGTGTATGTAAATACAGTATTGTAAGGTGAGAGTTTTTTGCCCTCACTAGCTCGCCATATTTTGATTTAAGAATAGGGAAGATCTTTCTTCTAAACCTGATAAAATGCCAAACAATTTGAGACTTTGAGCCTAAAATGTTTCCTTTATTTATTTCATTTATTAGAAAGCCTTCCTGTAAGCAGCTGTGATACGTAATTGATCTGCTTTTCTGCACAGGAGTATGACTGTCCAGGAAATGTAAAATGATGAAGCTAAGCGCTGGCATATTTTCTGTCTCATGGCAGAACTTCAGGGGTAATCTCATAAGACTCTCATAAAGCAAAGTCTGTTTGATGATTTAGAAGGATGCAGAATTCAGCTGTACAGGGAAGCATAATGTATAGAATTTTATTACTGAACATAATTAATTTTTTCCATTTAAATTGAAATCCTCTGTACTACTTCAATAGTAGCAGTTGAATATTCAGTTGACTTTTAAAAAATGTATGGACTAGGGCAACATGATTCAATAATACCACCACAATAACAAATACCCTGTGATGGTTGGGATGTTTTACTGAGTGTCGTGTTTTGATGAATGCATTATTCATGGATAGATGCACAATGAGCGCAGGATAGCCCAGCCTACGTGTTGAACAATACTGCACTTGCGGCGGTCTGATTTTTGGTTCTTCTCCAATCGAATGATTATTACCATCTGAAGTCATTTTGAAATGAAAAAGCAACACAATGAATCTGTCCATTCACTGCATTCACAGATGAAATGAGCACTACTCGGTGACATTATTGTAAAGCAAAACAGGTTTGGAGTTCAGGCTGTTTTCAACAGAATAGTGTGTTTTCATTTAGAAGGAAATAAGATGTCAGTAAGGTTGAAAAAGCATTCGAAGAGAATTAAGAGGACAGACAGGGCTAGAAAGAGCACTTACATTTACATTTACATTTACATTTATGCATTTGGCAGACGCTTTTATCCAAAGCGACTTACATTACATTGTACTATACATTTTGTACATTTTGTATAGTAAGCAAGTGGGGGTTAGGTGCCTTGCTCAAGGGCACCTCAGCCGTTACCCGCCAGCCCTGAGAATCGAACCAGCAACCTTCTGATCATGAGTCCAACTCTCAAACCACTGGGCCACGACTGCCCAACTGGGCCACGACTGCCCAACTTGTAAAGCAAAGAGAATAATGAACAAAATAGCCGGGATTTCATAATTTAATTATCATAATATTGTGATCAATAATGATATGAACTCTAACTTTTTAACTTTTAGCCTAAAAATAAGTTTTTACTAGACAAAAAAGGAATTTTAGCTGGTTTTATCTGTTATAAGTGTTAGCCTGGTAACAACACAAAACTAAAGACCATTTTCAGTTTTTCTGAATTTACTATTTATAAGTATATGTGTTTAGGTAAAATTATTATTTTTATTCTGTGAATTACAATATTTCAATCAACTGATTAAATACAAATTTGGAAGGATCTCTTAATTTTTTCCACGGTTGTATATAAACAGACTCAAGAAGGTAAAAGGCTCCCTGTAATACCTGTAAAGGGTCAGTAAGAAAAGGAAAACAACACAGTATGTGAAAAAGTGTTACTTATGGAGGTCTTTTTGTTTCTCAAAAATATAATTTGCATAATTGTACACATTTCTTATTTGATAATATTTATTTGTTTTTGTTTTTCAAAATATTAAACATTCAGGTTTAAATTAGATTTAAAATGTTCAGATAATGTGTAATTTAAACACCACTGCATATATTGCCGGACATTTCTGGACTCTGTCCGTCAGTGTTCACTTGATCTTTGCTGTAGTGGCTTTAATTGTTTTATCAGCCAGCAACAGATGTAGATGTAATTGCATATGTAAATTCATTAAGCACATGCTGTAAGACGCTCCTCATTGTCCTCTATGCACCCTCTTTTGGTTCCAGTCCACTATGTAGATAAAGTCAGTGAACACTTGCCACCCCACATGTAAAGACCAATGTCCCCGTGCAAAGCAATTACATGTTCTTGTCATATACTGCCCTGGAGCTGTGTGTGTTTAATCCAGTTCTATCCCAGTTCTGGCTGCTTCAATTCCTGGCTTTCCTCTGCCACAGCAGCTTAAAATAGTTTTCACAGACTGAGACAGTTAGAGGTGGCCGGGCTTCCGAAAATCAAATCCAGGGCAATATTGGTATATTACAAATGTCCTTACCATCTGAAACTTGTGTGTAGTAGAGCAGAACAAAATCTAATATTAATTCTCTCTGTTCGCTGTTCTTTATTTGGCCTTGATCTTAACCTGTTCCCTGAAGCAAAATTTAAGATCTCTTATAGTGGGCATAAAATTAATATGTAAATTATTAGTATGTATGCCAAAGTAGTTCGAATCAACATTGTCGCACATTATTTGGTTGATTTGTGGTCAAATCGTGCTTCGTTTTATTGAAATCTTGTCGTTTTTGTGCCTTAGTTACCATTTGATGTCATTGTGCATATTACTAAGATCGTTTTGGATTTAGGCAACTTAACGCACTATAGCTCTCTTGCTTAAACCAGCTCTCACTAAACATTTGGCATGCCGCACTGCCGAAGCACAAAAAGCCCGAGTTCAAAGAGGTGCTTTCGCTTTGACTACTGCTAAGCCACTTTCACAGCCTCAAAAGCAGTCAGAGGGTGACCATTTACAAATATTCTTTCTCTTAGCCTCCAACCATTCATCTGAAAGAAGTCAGGAGGTTAGAAAAAAGAACACATCCAGACAAACACATTCTCCCGTGGTCACGCACCGCCACTCGCAAAAGTGCCCCATTTCCAGGGTGGTTGAGTCGCCTCATTCTGCCCTCTCAGGTGGAACTCGGTCCACCCACTCACAACCAACACGACCCTCCTCGCAAGCTGGAGGCTGGCGTGGTCTGCAGGATGCAGGTCGCAGCTTTGTGAGTGATGTATGCGGGTGTCAAGGATATCAGTCGGCAAGAAGACCCCATTAGCATTCCACTTTCACTAGCAAACAAACAACCAGGCAAACATTTCAGTCTGGACCTCATCGTTGTGGTTGTGCAGATTTGGTAGAGGGTGTGGGTGGGTACAGATAACATTCCAATCTTAAATGTATTTCTTGGTTCTTGAATATAAGGGTTGTATTTCTACAGATACATTTGGCATTCTAAGAGGATGCCACCATTTAGCATGTAGTTTTCATACTATTATTAATAATGTTTGAAGCGCATTGCATATACACATCATGCACTTAAGAATTGAACAATCTTGCCCAATTTATTTCTCTAATCTGAGGTTTTATCTGCAATGTATTTCTTTGCTTTGCGCTAATGGCGCTAATCAAAATAATCATGATAATTACACTACAAAGTACCGATAATAATAGCTTATTCACCTGACAGTTGTGAGTCATTGATTTGGAGTAAATGATGGTTTACCTTACACCTGATCTGTCTGGTTCCTGCACAAGCAAGTGACTTTACTAGCACCTGCTACATATCATTGGCATGGACCTTGTTTGGTGTCTGATTCATGCTGCAGGCCAGGAACAGCTGAGGGCATGCGGCTGTGGCCTTCTGTGCTCCTTCCTGGCTAAATGCTTGCTGTTAACACTCATTTTGATTGAGTGAGCACAATGTGAGGTGAACCGGGGTTATGCTCATTAGACTTGCTCACACATACCGGAGAGATTGGATTCTACACCGCCGAAGGACAATTCATAGTGAGCGAGCACTAGCCATTGTGCTTCACACCTATGAGTGGAAGAGACCACATTTATGTGAACCAGTTTGGGTGGTTTTTGTTTTTTAATTTGTTTGGAAAAAATTCGTTATAGTCTTAAAGTTTTTAGGGAGGGGATTGATTATGATCAATACTGATTTTTTTTAAAAACTTTATTGTATCTTTGTTTTAATAAGCAAGACTGTGTTGTCTGTAATGTCTGTTGAATGCACAGTGGCATAATGCTGTTTTGGGGTGTTTATATTTCTCACCAGGGTTAGGTATTGTTTAAATTGTATCAATTCAGATTCAAATTCTGTTTATCGATTCTGATTCCCAGTTTTGATTTAAGTGAAACATTGACATAACCCTGTATGGCCATTTAGGCTGCGTATTGACTAAGAAATATATGTAGGGATGTAATGATTCACTCAGCTCACGATGCGATACAATTCACGATACTGACCTCACGATGCGATTTGTTCACGATTGTTTTACAAAATGCCTTTTTATTATTTTTCAAATTATGCACATTTCTTTGTAAAATACAAATATATTTTATGTCAAATAACAAAACTAAATTGCAATTTTAAAACAAATTCCAAACACCTGTCTTATTTATAATCTGATCTTAACTGTTTACTCTGACTTTAGCATTTATCCTATTTATTTGTTATACATGTTATTTTTTTAAATAATACTTGCATACTGTATGACATAACCTAGAAGATGAAAAATAACTATTTAGAAACATATCTTCAGGGTATTTTCACAACTTAATTTTTATAAAATTCATTAAACTGCTCATATTAAAATAATACAACTATGATGAGCATTTACATTAGTTGATCCGAAAAATGATTCGATCCGTGTCCCAAAATTCACAATATGATCTCAACCATGAGTTTTGTGATTTGTTTTACCACTGGTTACTAAAAATATGGTTAATATTCATATAGGCTCGTTGGAGCCGATAGCCTTGTGTGCAAGCGCTCCGACATGTGGCACGGTTGCGCTTCGGGCAACCCGGGTTCGATTCCCATCTCGTGGTCCTTTCCCGATCCCACCCCCTTCTTTCTCCCACTTCGCTTCCTGTCACTTAATCTCACTCTCCTATACAAATAAAAGGCAAAAATGCCACATAAATAATAATATGTTATATAAATAATAATAAAAATGTTCTTATAGGCTTTTATTAAGATATCACAAGTTAACACTTGTACATTTCTGAAAATGTGTGCACAGGAATTGATAAGAGTAATCGAAACTTTAATTTTATATGAAGTATCCCATTCCTAACATTTCTTTTTATGTTGTGAGCTATATTTGAGGTCATATCACAGTTTTAGCAGTGATTTACTCTGCATGCATATCATCACAATGTTTTTTAAATGCTTACCTATGATTAAAAGGCAATCCCTCATTATCTGGATATACTAAATCCATTGTTAAGTCTCTTTGTATCTTTTCACTAATTGGCAAGTTTCAATTAGGTTTGTATCTTTTGTTTATGTATTTTATGCAGAAAACTTCAAAAAAAGAAGGAAGAAAGCAAGAAACTTCTTAAGATTTAAAATGAGCTTGTGTTTGTCTTTGAGATTTTCTTTCTTCTGCTTATGGACTTTAATCAATAGCAAAAAGCCATCGCTGTGAATTTCACAGCCATGGGTGGTTTTAGCATTTTAAATAATTACATAGCAGGTCATCTTGAGCCTCACTAAAGTACATCATAGTCTCTTTTAGTCTTTACACAGCACTGAATCCTTTAACATTCACATGGGGTGAATAATCTCAGTTTAAGAACATTGGAATGAAAAACAATTCACCAAAAGACAAAGGTAATTACGATACGTTTTAGCATTTTGCCAGTAACCTTTAAGGCGCATGAATCACGGTTTTGCTTCCTCACCCATGCGGAGGGGTGGGTTTGAAAGATGGATGCGGGGAGCCAGGGCATCTGAGGGCGGAGAATTTCACACCTCCCTATCTCTCCTCCATCCTCAGATTTAATTGAACAATAATGCCTTTTTAAAATTCCCCACTTGTCCGTGGCCACGACACCAGAAAGCTTCTGCTTGGAAGCCTGGGACACATACCAAAGCTGGAGATGCTTTTATTGTATGCTGCTTTGTCTCATAGATGTGAGTAATTTGTATTTTGCAAACACTGCTTTTAAATGAAACCTGTAAAAACATAAATCCTACATAGCCATGATCTTCCCAGGTTGTTGGTTTTGCCAGCGAATAATATCAATCTTTCTTAGGCCGGTCTCTGTACCGTCTCTTAATGTGTCCCTTAGGGAGAGTGTGGAGGATAATTTATGGGAAAAATTTGGTTCCCCATTTCCTGTGTCAAGAAGGTAAGCGCTCTACAAGGAACGGTGGTGGAACAAAAGTGGCTAGCTTGTTTAGCGGCCGTGTTTTGTGAAACATTCCCCACACCCCCTATAGCATCTGCCTGTTTAATTAGAGCGCCGGGCCCCAGAGACCTGAGGCTCTTCCAGTACAATGTATACAGAAAACCAGGCCCGCTCAATCACTCAGACCTCTAACCATTGATGCTGTTTACCCAGCCGAGTCTGCACACGCCGCAATGGCTTAACAGAGCTAATTGACAACAAAAAGGAACTGATGAAAATCCAAGAAAGAAACATAATTTTGTGTTTAGACAGTGAAGGAGAGTTATTGGTTTGTATGTTGTTGAATGGGGAGAGGAAGTAAGATTTCATACATTGGAATAATTTCTTTTGTTTGATCAATCTTCCGTTCTTTCATTTGATCAATCTTTGATTTCCCTTCCTTCCTTCCTGCCTGTCTCTCTGTTTTTGACTTTTTTTTTTGGCTGTCTATCCATCCTTCCTTCTGGCTGTCTTTGTTTTTTTTGCTTGTTTCTTTGTTCATCTGTCTTTCTGTCATTCTGTCTGTCTTTTTTCTGGCTGTCTGTCTTGTCTTTCTTTTTTGCTTTCTGTTATTCTGTCTGTCTGTCTTTCAGATGTTCTGTCTGTCTTAGGGATGTGCACGAGTAATCGAGTAATCATTTACTAGAAAAATTAAAAATACTTTTTCATACAAATATTTTCTTTCTTTCTGATTGGTTATGCTGACATTTAGGGCGGTACTCTGAGATGTGATTTGTTGCGTAGCGAGAATTTGATGTGGTCCAGAGTCCAGACAGGAGCACAGAAGGGCATATGGCTCTGAAAGTGCGCTGTGATGTCTGGTTTCACTTTGATAAATGTGACGAAAATACAGTCGAGTGCAAAATGTGCAGTGCCAAGCTGCATACAAATCATATGAATCCCCAGAAAGTTTGATTCAATATCATCTTACCGTGTTTAGACCACCGCTGGCGAAAGCATGTTTTGTGTTCATGGTTAAGTGAACATCAATTATCACAGCAATGTTTAACCTTTCCTCCATTTTGCTTGGAAACTAATGTGGTCGAAACCAAAGTTTACATAGCTACTTTCTTTGGAATCCTCTACAGCAGAGGACTTCTACTTTCCAATTGGTTGCAGCCGAAACGCATCATAGCTCATTACCATAAAGTTGACTTTACTTTAACTCTCCTCGACGCCCACACGGAGCTCGCCTGAATGCACGGTTACACTCTGTCAACACCGCAGGTGAGCGATGCAACGCGGCACAACGCGTCAAAAGCAAAACCGTGGAAAAACCCATGGTTTAGCTCACGTGGCCCTCGTGCAAGCAGAGCGATCATTTAAGTTCATGTATTGAAATAGCTCACCCTGCTCCGCGTCAGTACGTGCGCACCGTTATGTCTGAACATGAAATGTCAGGTGAGACCACTACTATCAGACAGACAAGTCAGATGAGCATAACTGATTTTACCATTAGACACTGACAGACAGAAGGGCAGAGGACATGACGTTTCAATTAATCGAGTACATGTTTTTCAAACCTGTCCAGTACTCGAAATGAAATATGATCAAAAATGCCCATCTCTAGTCTGTCTGTTTTTCCATCTGTCTGTCTTTCTGATATTTTGACTGTCTGTTTGTTTTCTGTCTGTCTCGTCTTTCTTTTTTACTGTCGGTATGTCCTTATGTCTTTCTGATGTTCCGTCTGTCTGTTTTTCCATCTGTCTTTCTGATACTTTGACTGTATTGTCTGTCTTTTTTGTTATCTGTCTTTCTGTTTGTTTGTTTGTCTGTCTGACTTTCTTTCCGCCTTTCGGTCTTTCATTCCTTCCGCCTTTCTTTCCACCTTTCGGTCTTTCATTCCTTCCGCCTTTCTTGCTGTTCTTCTTTCATTCTCTACTGAGTATAGCCGTACAAGCAACAATCACAGAGGCCACAAGGACACTCATCTTTAAGTGTGAAATGTATCCAAACTACAGCAACAACGTGTCTCTGGCACTTCAGCTGTGGATGTCATTGAGATTCAGCGCTGGCTCCACAGGCAGGCAAGAGCCGTGCCCAACCTCTCATCCTTTCATCTGGGTTCGTGCTTAATGTCTCTGTCGAGACATCAGTCTTTTGAACTCACATTTAGTCTTTCCTGTTCCTCCTTTTACGGCGCAATCTCAAGAAATTGTAGTCGTTTTCGCTCTTCCTCACCCCATTATTTAAGAACACAAAGCATTGGCTTTTGTCAAAGATATGGAATACTGATTGTACCACCCTAAGCACTGATTTTGGACAGTAGGTTTATGCACATTCCTCTGTTGCCACCACTGTAGAATGCTTTACACTTCACAGATAATCTCAAATGAAGTCAAAGCCGTTTATCATTGGTGCCATTATTCAAATGTGCCCATTGTTAACCATTCGAAAGGCATTAAATTGAACATGAAATGGGTGTGTTACTTAAGCAGTCACAATGGGCAATGTTGCAGATGGTCATGCCAGGATCCTGTTCCTGCTAGAGCACATACATCTGTATCAGTATGAAATTTTAAATGATGGTATCTGCAGTCCCAGAGGGAATGATATGAATTCACTGATGTGTGTTTTAACAGCTTTGCCAGAGATTTTTTGGTCTATTGTAATCACCCACCCAAAACTTTCTTCAATATGGTGGGTGGAAAGCTGGAGCTTAAATTCAGTTTTACTTTCTATTTGTTGCAATGTGTTCAAACCCTTTTGTTTGGTGCCTGTAAAAAAAAAAGTACAGTAACTCATATAACCATATCAAGGGATTTTTGGCCTTTCAGACTGGGTTGTGGCCACATGGTGAGATTGTTGTTAAAAGAAACCCAGCAATATTTTCATACTTTAACACAAGCATTACTTGTTTTGCATTAAAGAACGTAAACTCAGGATATTGCTTTGTAATTGGGCATTTCCTGTTGTTACTAGGCTGTTTCTAATTGGGCAACTGTAGGTTGTTGTGGCGTTGATGACCTTATATATAACAAACGTGCTTTCTGCACTTTCAGTAAGTTGTCAAGTTTTAATGTTTATTGTTTTCATTTTAGAAATCAATGAAATGCAGAAGCATTTGAAACTCTTCCTTATGAATTCAGTTCACGTTATAAAGCACTGATGCTTTCATATGTATTCGCTGTCTCAATTTCCATAAGACCGATCTGACTGAGCCAGTATGGAATGGGTCATGCCCCAAGCCTTTTTATGAACATCAGTGACTGATTAACTGTTTAACCATTTATTTTGGTGCAGGTTTTTCTTAGCAATGTATCTGAAATGGTTTAGATTTGCATACATTAAGAGAAACTCTGTTGACATTAATGTAGTAATTAGGTGCATTCTAATGAGCTGATGGTGCAGCTAACAGCATTTACTGTAAGTCAGTGTGAGGTGAGGGAACCTATACAGCCACTGTTTTGTCAAAAACTGTGTGTGAAGTTGACTTAGAGCTCACACTGTACAGCAGGGAGCATTTTCACTCAGTAAAGGCAGATTTAACTCAGAACACATAAAGCATGACTCTCTTTAGTGAGATGGAAATGTAAATCTGTATATGATCTCAGCCGCTCAAGAAAACTTACTGCTTAAAAATCCATTTGCTGTAGGGAACAGTTGTGGAAGCAAAATCTTAAGAACCTTCTTAGCTTTAAGTATTTAAAGCTTAAATCACACGTCGGGTCAACGCACATGCTCATTTTAGAACAAAGCGGTTGCCAATTTGTTCATTTACATTAAAGAATTCTTTTCTACAGCATCATACAGTGTTCCTCCCCTTCATTTTAATACAAGTGTCCCATCTCTGTACTGTACTGTCTGTGATGTCAATTCAACAACATAAATGATGTATTATGTATTATGTAAAACCGGAGGGGCTGCCTGAATCTATAGACTCATCATATAATTAATCTTTGGTTGGGTAGGTTGATTTTATGGCCTGTTTAATTGCAACCTAGCAGATAGTCACCTTGTCAAGTTCATAGGTTTTATTACCACAGTAATGGCATCTGAGTGCTGCGGCTAATGAATGCTTTCCCTTGCTCTTTGCCTCTCTTTCTCTCTCCACCCCTCCACTATAAGCCCAGATGTATCTAGCTCAGGGAGTCTTGTTTAGCTCTTTGGATACTTACCAGAGTGTACATGATTGGTATATTGAGTTCAGTACTGAGATTGAATGTGCTGACCCTCATCAAATGCAAACAGCGTAATGGTTTCCTAAGCATACGCCATGTTTCTAAAGGTGACGGGTGATATACATGGCTGCGTTAGGCACAAATACTCAGTGATGCTTTGAGGGGGAGATTTAATGTCACTTTTAATTTGTATGATAATAGCCATGTAAGATGCTTTTTCTATCTTTATTCAGATTTGTACTAACATGGGTATTTCATTTTACAGTTATGCATTGGACTTTTATCAAAATCTGCTTTCAGCAAATTGAAGCGAGTATGCAGTGGATTCTGGGTGTATAATTTATCAGTTTGTTTGTTCCCTTGGGATTGAAATAGAAAATTGTGTCATTGTTTACAGCATCCTCATATAATTTCAGAGCTGTATGACAATACGCTGTAGAAAAAATTTAAAGAACTTTTTCTCTTCATACAATGACAGTTGGGCAATTCCAGCATTATAAGTGACATTTCAGTCAAAATATTTCTCAGAGATTATATTTATTACCAATAGACGGTTTCGAAGCAATGCACATGCACGCTGACCCAAACTTAACCAGAGTCCCTGCAGTTTATTTTTGATAACAAGCAAAAGAAGTAACAAGTAAATTACATTAGCTAGCAAGTTAAAAGTACGTCTAGTCAGTATTATTTCGGGTTACCAGAAAAGAACCGTTACTTGGCAAAACTTTAAGGGGTTGTTTAGCAGACAGCGTTTAGCTTAAGCCTGGACTATGCCTTAGTTTAATTGGGAAATTTAAGTAGTTTTAACAAACATACATTACTTGTGTGCATTTTGAGACAACGGAACGGAATGGATGTATTTTGAGATATGTCAGTGCAAGTTGTTTTCAGTTGGACAGCTCTTAAATTTCTTTTAGTTTAGGATTAGTAGTCTAAACCTTGTTTGGGAAATGTGACAAATTTACATGACCCATTCAACAAATTTTATTTATTTAATTTTATAATTATTTAATAAAATTAATATACAATAAAATACAACAAATAGTTTATATAAATATAAGTTATATTATTAGCCAGACTGATCAACAAACAGACCGAAAGTTAACTTCAGGCCAGATGCATACGTTCAATAAAACCGTCTATGTATTACATCATATTTTATGTTTATATTTTGATGCTAGAGTCCAGACATCAGAAAAATATCAGTCTAAGCACAAGTTTTCTACTTTAAGACACATTTTTGAGAGACAACATTGTAGGATTTCTGTGAATTAAAATGTACAAACTACTAGTAGTAATACCCAAGAAATGGAGAAGGGATGGCTCTTCATAGACCACAGTTATTTTATTTTAATTTTCATGTGCCCTTTTATGAGAAATATGAACCATTATAAATGTGAAAAGTTACTTGAATGGCTGGAGTTACTTCTGTGTTAAATATTGTTTTATTTGATTTGATGACAATGCCTTAGAGATTTGAAGATAGACATGGTGGGAGAGAGAGAGAGAGAGAGAGAGAGAGAGAGAGAGAGAGAGAGAGAGAGAGAGAGAGAGAGAGAGAGAGAGAGAGAGAGAGAGAGAGAGAGAGAGAGAGTGAGAGTAGCCACATTATCCATAATCCAGTCACAGCTGTCTGCGGTTTGGCGACACCACTACAGCAGGTCGCCGCTAATAGCTCTATATTTCATAGCCGAAAACGCCCTTCCACAACCCGCTTGATGTACGACGATGTCTACGATTCACCCGCAACCTCCCCACCATTCCAGCCCATCTTCTCACACTTCTCTCACAAACTCATATTCTCTCTCTCCTT
Organism: Oreonectes daqikongensis; assembly: GCA_026939265.1. Taxonomy (NCBI): domain Eukaryota; kingdom Metazoa; phylum Chordata; class Actinopteri; order Cypriniformes; family Nemacheilidae; genus Oreonectes; species Oreonectes daqikongensis. The sequence goes on from JAOTQM010000049.1 coordinate 1,313,100, forward strand.
CTGTCTCTTCTCTGTTTCGCTCTGCAGTTTGACAAAGCATATGCCTACAGCATCCGCCACATGTTCGGGAAGGAAGGCAAGCGCACTGACTACACCCCCTACAGTTGCATGAAGGTGATTTTGTCAAACCCACCCAGCCAAGGCGACTACCACGGTGAGTCACAGCCAGCCAGAATGTTGATTTTAAGTGCGATCGGTCCCCACGAGGCCCGTGTTCGGTTCTGTAGCGAAGACTGTTAAATATCTTTGGATAATGACTGCTTTAGTGGTCTTGGATTAGTTTAAAGAAGTGCCCAAATCCTTACAGCCTAATTAATAACACCTGCTGTTTTCAATGCACGTAGCACAAAAGGTTGATCGTGTTCCTACTGTCACGTTTTCAGGCACTTGATCAGACCGATTGTAAACCATTTATCACATCTTCCTCATCCTCTTCCTCACAGGGTGCCCATTCCGCCACAGCGACCCTGAGCTACTGAAACAGAAGTTACAGTCCTATAAAATCTCACCCGGTGGGATCAGTCAGGTTTGTATGACCACTAAAACACACTTGAGCACACTCAGCAAACTGTGCAGAGAGGGGTGACCACTGGGTTAAAGGGGGTCCTGCTTTAAGTGAATGTCTTTACTTATAAAAGGGCTTTATAAAACATAACAACATAAGTTGGCATTCATTAAAATGATTTGTTTCGAACATTATCCCCTACTTAACCACACTCCAAACCAAAAATCCCAAATAATGAACAAAAAGGATGTCAACTTGACAATTAAAATGAAACAATTGTATAATAATCTTATAAAAACGGTATAATTCATTTTTAACAAGGCATCCCTGAAAGGCCTGCCCTGCTGTACTTGTGGAATATTAATGCTTCTAAGGTACTTCTGGAATAATAATGATGAAAAACAGTAACATTCAGGATTCTCCAGTGTAATGACGGCTTCAACTCTCTCTGTTGATTACTTTGACCTTTGCTGTATCCAGTGATTTGGAGCATTCTTTAAAGTATTCTTAAAAGTCATTTCAGGGAATTTTTTTCCATCGTTAAAGCAGCTTCAATGGACCAGGCAATGAAATGAGATGATCCGGCCTGGCCATAATGTTCTCGGAGTTATAAACCTTACACACTAATGTAATTAACCGACTGGTTTTAATAAGGCCATTTTATTCAACGTTGAAAGGCTGTTAAAGGGACATTTCACCCAAAAATGAAAATTCTGTCATGATTTACTCACCCTCTTGTCATTTCAAACCTGTATGACTTTCTTTCTTCTGCAAAACACAAAAGATCTTTTGAAGAATGTTTGTAACTGAACAACTGCGGAACCCATCGACATTGGTTTTGGGGCTATGCAATAATTTTCAAAATATCAATGACAAGAGAGTGAATTTTAATTTTTGGGTGAACCATCCTTTTTAAAAGCATATACAGGCATACATGAAGTCAAAAGTATTAAAATTAAATCAGGTGTTATTAGGTGCAAATTCAACTGCCATCATTATTTATTTTTAGGTTGGGGTATCTGAGGTGTAATGAGAACAACAATAGGTGCCAACTGCCAACTAGAAATAGTTTCACTTCATATAAAATAACTTGAAAATATAAGTTAATAATGTACTCCTGAAGATAATACTATATTGTTTAATGACTTTTCAGACCTCTAAATAATATATATGGAACGCTATATGGAAATGTTTTCACTGTAAGGTGTGCTGATTTTAGCCCCGCACGGTTCGTCCGGTACTGTACCTCCCGCAGTGCAGTTGAGGGAAATGGCTGATGGCTGTCTAATGCAGTCCGACATGCCAACCCACGGGTAGCACATTTCCAATCCAATTAAATTCATAATTTCATAGGAGACCCCAAGCAGTGTCCTTATAAACTCTGAGTGTTCGCCGAGCCTTAGACCTGTGGGTGTGTGAAGCAACAGCTTGATGTTCACCCCGGGAGCTCTCCCAGCACGTGGCCCTCTCGCCGCAGAGCCTGCCCAGTGCGCTGGATAATTAAAAAGCGCAGAAAATGTGAAAAGCCTGGGCAGTATGGTGATTAAAATGCCGAACGTCAACCTTCTCACTCAACCTGTCTGTTGACAGTGTGACATTGCAGTCAGCAGGGAGAGAAACTGCTGTAGCTCTCTCGCTCTCAGTAGGAATCCAGTCACAGTGTAGCTCCTCCCTTAATAAGAAGATTAAACGTGTGCCACGGGTCCAACAGTTGAGGTGGATGCTGGAACATGTGGAGGTCATGCCTGTCTTTGATGGATTTAATCCCAGCGTGTGCATCATGGCATGCACGTTTATTCTTAGATTAAGGCTGGTGGTTTGCTAGTAAATTTGTAAACCAAACGTTGGTTTGTGTCAAGTGGAGCTTTAGCTTTTGAATTATGAAAATTGGATGCACATGCCTGGCCTGAAGTTAACTTCCGGTCTGTGTTTGCTAATAATGTAACTATTTATATTTTATTTCATTATGTTTTTAATTTCATTTTCTAAAAAAACGTTATGAGCTTCAAATTAAAGTGTGATATTTCTGTTGAATTTGTCATTTCCCCAGCATACATTAAACCCCTCTATGTTGTGCGATATATATTAAGTTTGCTTTCGGGTAGCTTTTGTCTCCGAAGCTCTCGAGTTAGGTGTCGGATGATGTTGGCTCTCACCTTTAAATCCATGTATTATGTATTTCTGCTCCTGCCAATATGTTAGTTGAGGTAGAAAGCCATGCTTTACCACTGGGAATACATGGTGTTAAAAGCTTCAGCCGAGGGGAGGTCTAAGCAAAAAAAAGAAAAGGGAGAGAAGCAGGTTGTAAAAAGCTTCTCTGTCTCTATTGAACTGTTTGATGGCATTTTACCTCTGTGTCTCACCTGGAACCTCATAAACGTTTTTGGAGAAGAAAGAGCACATTGCTTTTTAACAGCGTTATTCATCAGTATTGTTTAGCAAAGACTCTTAGATATTGATTTGACATTTCGTCTATAGCTTTTACCTGTTTTATGGAGCACACTAGTGACACAGCTCGGTTATCATTTTCTTTACAAATTGTGCATCAGTTCAACAGCCTTAATATTTTTAATAGGGACAGGCTTTTCAGACACCATGAACAACATATTTTTGTCACTGTCAAGTCACCTAAATATACTGTTTCATCGGACGCACACGCCTGGCCCAAAGTTAACTTTCAGTCTGTTTGTTGATCGGTCTGGCTAGTGGCTAATAATACAACAATTTATATATTTAAAATATATTTTTTATATTAATTTATTTTGATATTTTATTGAATAATAATTGTATTAAATAAATGATTGTTAAATTTTATTGTATATACATTTTTCCCATTAAAGTTTAGCCAAGTAACGGTTCTACTACTGGTAAAAAAATAATACTGACTTAGACATACTTTTAATTTGCTAGTCATTGTTCATGTTTGCTTGTACTTCTTGTGCAGCTGACTTCAGATCAGCGTGAAATAATCTGACAAAGCAAATTTTTTCACCTTTTCTTTTATTTCAATCTTTTTCTTCTCTCTCTGTCTCTTGCTCACAGATTCTGGAGCTAGTCAAGGGAATGCACTATCAGCTGGCCTGCCAGAAGTACTTTGAGCTCACACACAATGTAAGGATGCTTTTCACTTTGGTTTGCTGTAATTGGCCCTGCATTTGTCAGCTCAGGGACAGCCCTGAAACTTGCGCGCCGAGCCACTGGGGTCACGTCTGCCGTCAGCTGACACAGCAGCTTCATTTTCATAGCTTAATTATTAAGATTCATTAGACTTTCGACAAATTACATGAATATATTTTTATTCATCTAAAACTTTTTAATGAGTACTAGAAGTTTCAGTCCAATCAAGGTCATTAATATTTCCAAAACATGTTTTAAGAGGAATATAATAGCTGTGCTTTCAGGGCAAGAGAGCGTAAACTCCTATATTAAATGCTGTGAATCATTTCTTTTTGTGTTTGGATTGCCCTTTTAGATTGGACTTGGGGCTTTGCGGTTTCAATACGCTTTCTTTTGACAGGGCCATAATAGCAGTGGATTTATGGGTCTGAGGTGGTTGGAAAAGCAAATGATTACAGCTCTATTTCAGCGGTTATCTAATGGATTTCTTTAGATTTCACACAGTATTTTTATATTGCAGACAGTGGAAGGGACTCTCACGGCAACCTTTCTGTATTTTATTTATTTCTCACGGAGAAGAGGAACATTTCGGAGCAGTGTCAGTCAGGATTACCTAAGTGACATCTGCGCTCTGTCCTTCTGCTAAAAACGCAGCCCGGCTGACATGACGAGAATGAAAATGCGCACACACCACACGAACAGGTGCTATCTGCTGGGTGACAGGTTAATATGAAGAGGGGGGAAAAGACAGTCTTGGATATGAAAGCGAGTGGGTAAACCTTTCAAATGTTTGTCATCAGTGTGTCGCCAGATGTCTTTTAAACCGGGAGGCTTTGGTTACAATCCAAGCAAAGTATTTATTTATGCGACGAACGAATTCACGAGCCGCCTATTTTTCAGTGTCTACCAGAAGCAATTAGGCACCTTCGTGATCTTAAACCTTTGCATGTTTATCAAGCTGATGTTAAAAAAATCGGAGAGTGAGAAATGCGTTGTTTTTTGTTAGGTATGTAACATAAGATCTCACACACAGATCTCGGCAAGCAGTTGAAATGGTGTGCTGTTGCTCTCGACGCTGTTGACGGCTTTGTTGCATGTCGAGACAAGTAAATCAAAGCGTGTGTGTATAAATTCCTAATCTCCTGCACGGCTGGATTTATTCCCTCAATAAGAAAGGTTTATAACAGTGTTTGTGTCTGCGCCACCCCTCCTTTAATGCCGTAATGCACTCAAAGTGTCATTGATGGGATATAATGGCTTTTAATGGCTCCATGTGAAATAGCAGTGCCTTCGCAGTCCAAGGGCATCATTTAGCTCGTGGACCCCGGGGCTCCCGGCACCGGGGGTCATTGCAGATGACTAATAGCCTCGAGCCAAACAGCGTGAGCCGCTTATGATGCGGCAGAACGAATAAGTTGGTCTTTCTGATGAACAGCCTACAATAACAGGATTTGAGAGACAAACCCCCCACCACCCCAATGAAAATCACATCTCGCAAATTCATGACTCATATTTTAGGGTCAGTCAATGAAGGAAGCGCTGACGTTAATGGGGCAGTAAAACATTCTTGTTGGTGCTTCACCGGATCTCCAAAACCAGGCTCGCTAGACCCGAACAAAAGAGACTTTAATCACTGCCATACGTGCCCTCCGTTTCCACAGCCGCGACACATAACAAATAGACGCTGGCGTTCCTGCCTCCATCGCAGCATTTATTTAAAGGTCAAAATGTAATACTTCACTGATGAAATATTTACACAACGGCAATAAATCAAACAATAGAGAGAATAATGAAACGCAGGAGAAGAGCAGAAGAAGGTCTCAGAAATTAGCTTGTTGAATCTCCTGGATTGATTCTGTTCTCAACCTCGACTTGAATTCTTTCGTGTTTATGCATTTTTCATTTGCTACAGAGTAGCCGGGCACGGATGGTCCACCGTAATGTGGTAACTCCGAAATGGATGTGTAATAGATCTTTCAGTCCACAACTTAACAAGCGTAGGGACCCCTGTGCACTCGTCTCTGAGAGACGGACCGGCTTTGATTCATGAGGAGAGTCAGGGGCGTGCTGAGATCGAAGCATAATTAAACAGCCATATCCTCTGCACTTTAAAACAAATGAATTGGATGACGTTGTGATGCGATGCAGCTTTCAGGAAGCCATCAGAGAGACTTAAACTCGCTTTGATTTAACAACCGACGTTGATAGGAGGTAGAGATCTTGTCTGTCTTTTTCAGCTTGTGAATGAGGTAAATGCATGAAGGCCATCAGTTTAACATGCATAGTGTAGCCTTTAAAGAAATATTTAAGTTAGTTAACATTGATGTTTTTGACAACATTTGTGTTGTAATGTTGATTATGACAGGAACTCATTTAGACTTTTAGGAGTTTCACAGTTACAGTCACATATAATTGAAGTAAATGACACAATGCAATAAGCATTAAAATACACAGTTTACAATATAAAGGTTTATTTGTCTAGTTCACTAGTCTTACTGCAATGAAGTCATTTTGACTTTATAGCTTAAATAACTCTTTCAGACCTCGAGAAGTGTCTGGCCCTGTTTACTTTTGTTGTAAGTGTCTTATCTGTGATTGAGGTCAATTATTGTCTACTGTAATTGACTTTATGCTGCAAATGCCATTAAAACAGCTTAACATGCATTGAACATCCAGAACATTCCTTTAAATTCCTTTAAACTATATCATTGACAACAGTCTGATTCTGTCTTATCTTGTCTGAACATGATCATTTTTCATTACAGATCGAGGATTCTGGGTTTTCTCTTAATCACCCCAACCAGTATTTTACCGAGAGTCAGAAATATCTCGGTGGAGGGATCAAGAAAGAAATTGAGATGATCCAAAGAAGTCAAGAAAATGTGTCAAGTAATGCACCCAACACGTCCCTTCCGCCTCCAGCGGACTCCAAACAGACCCACGAGGAGATGGGGGATTTGGACTCTTTCTTCCAGGACGAATAATTTCTGGATGTGGATATAAAGTGGGATTAGTAGACCATATACAGTACAGCTCTTACAACACTTTTGAGTGTGTTTAATACAAATAATTTGTACAATATTCAAATGTTAGTTGAAGCTTTGAGCTTGTTTTTGCTTTTCTTTTTGGTAATGGAAAAATGTTTTCATATCGCCTGCTTTTAAAAAGTAAATAAAAATTGCTTATGAATAAATTCACATTTTTTCTTTAAAACCCTTTGATTGAAGTTATTACCAACCCTATTAGTAATCAGTGTAGTAATCATCTTGTTAGATTGTTACTATGGTTCTTCATTTTCTTTTAATGATGCCTCACAGCTATTTCAAAGAAAGGGGATTTAAGAATCTTTTATCTTGCATTTATGCATTTGGCAGAGGTTTTTGTCCAAAGGAACCTGCAGTGCATTCAACCTATATATTTTATATCACTATGTGCATTCCCTGTGACATTGGCATTGCCAGTGCCATGCTCTACCAGTCGAGCTACAGGAACAGAACACACTATGCTGACAGAGAAATAGGTGCCGATTCAGCTGCCGGGTACTGCTACACTTCATAGTCAGCGTATGAGAATAACAAAAATACGATACGCGAGGAAAATTTAGATGCGGCGTACCTTGAACCGGCTGCATGTTTACTTTATAAATCCCAGGTTCAAACTTTTGCAATGTAAAAAAGATTATTTTGGTCATAGAAAACCTTTATGGTAGAGAATAAAGCTGTGAGTTTTACTTGTGTTACATCAGAGCGTCCTCAAGGACGCAGATTGATGTTGATTTTGGCCTCGCAGGAGGTGCTTCACACGTTCCAATCCGGCTCTCATATAAAAGGGATCTGTAAACCCTTCATCCTCACTTTTGACTCTTAAGCATAATTGCACTTGAAATGAACATTTATTTTGAATGTCAAGCATCATTAAGGGAAGCAGCATTTGTTCTACATCTGCCACGAACGTTATTACGAAATGTCTGTCGTGGGGGTGCGGTTGCTATGTGGTGGCGTACTGCTTTTCTAGCTGAAGACGTGTCCTTGAACGCCAAAATATGCCCTTTACATGATCAAAACTCTCCTTTACTTGCTTCTTCCGTAATGGTTTAGTTCTTGCCTTCTTTCTTACCTTGTGCCCCGGACACGCTAACATGCTAAATTTAGAGGCAATTAGAAGCACCGTAGCGTTAGGTCTGCATTGTTAATGCAAATGGGTCCCCTCGGTAGGGCAAAGACAAGTAATAGTACCATTAAGGGACAAATTTAATGAATGCTTCTACCTGTGAGTGTGCATATGGTTTCGGCCCAATTGTTATTCTTCAAATGTGTGCACGGTTCTTTGTTATTCCGGGTTGTTATGTGTGAGTCACAAAAACGTCCTGCAGTTTCTCCGTCCTGAAGTAATGGCAACGTAGGCGAGACTAACAATTTGCTGTCAAAAGAATAACCGCTTACAATTCAGCCCAATACGTCTCAATGCATAATGGTCAATAGTGTAACACCTGGCGTTAAATATACCAGCGTTTCATTTTACCGCTCAACAATTGCAAGCTCAAAAATGAAAAAAATATATAAATATGAAAAATCTCTATCTAATTTTTGTAGACTGTGGCACAATCCATGGCAAGATTTTATTTTAAGGGAGCATACAAACGAATAATGTACTGTGAAGTCACTTTAGAAAAGAGCATCTTCCAAATGCATTAAAAGTGTAAATGTCTGAGGAAACATAAGAAACAACATTTTCTGGATTTTCATGCATGATGACAGACTGACCAGATGTACTGTAAGGTTTATTTTATACAACCTCAGGCCACCGTGTTGGGCTCTGAGTCGTGTTGTGAGCTACAGTACTGCCGAGTTTCTTCAATCCTTCACCCCGTCACACTAGCTGAATTAAATTAGCTTTGGAGTTTAAAAATGGAGCTTGACAGACAAGGGATTAGTGCAAAATAATATGCATCTGGATATGAGCAGTGCACAGCTGCGGTATTGTCAGCAAGAGACCTTCATGTTTAATACTTTCTGAAGCTTGACTGCGTTTGACAAAGCTATAGACTTCCTCTGTCTTGCATCAGTTCCCAGTACACCGCTGCTTCTATGACTTCATCAAATAGATTTGCAGTTATTAGCCATATTAGAGCAGACTAGGGCAAAATTCAGTCCAGGATGGGAAATTTGAATTGGATTGACCTTACCACACATGATGGTGAAGTTGAATTAGAATGACAGGAAAGGGAATTTATTAAATTGCAACTTAAATGAATTTAGCACAGGCACACAATGGATTAATTGAATTACTTCAACCTGAGTTTTGACAAAAATGATACTCATTTTGTCTATTTATGCCTGTTTAGTCCCTTTTTTATACAAATAATTCCACATTGTCTCTAAAAATTAGTAAGAAAGAATTTAAAATAATTAAAGTCTTACTGTCAAAATAAAAAAGGAACAAACGGTTCAATATAGACCGTATATTTAATTTCGCACCTGGCCCGGTCTGTTTGTTGATCGGTCTGGCTAGTGGCTTATAATGTAACTATTTATATTAATTTATATTCATATTTTATTGCATAATAATTGTATCAAATTACCAATTTGTTGAATTTTATTTTATTTTAATTTTATTAAGTAAATGATTAAATGGGTCGTGTTTAAGTTTAGCCAAGAATCGGTTCTTCTACTGGTAACCCAAAATAATACTGACTAGACATACATTTAACTTGCTATCTAATGTCATTTACCTGTTATTTCTTTTGCTTGTTGTCAGAAATAATCTGCAGGGACTTTTCTTTGCGGATGTGTGCCGGAAGTTAAGTTTGGGCCACAAAAGCTCGCCTGCGCAGCAACGTTGGTTTATGCTGTTGCTTTGAAAGCGTCTATACAGTGATGAAATGTCTAGACCATACATAATGAAAATAAATATTGGCATCACTATATTCTTCCACCATTGTCAATAAATGAATGTTAGTTTTTAAATGTAATGCAGTGTATTTTGTTTATACATTTAAGACATTAATTATTAATAACATTTTAATGTTTCTGGAAATGTCCCATTTGTGTGGATGATAACATGTTTATTTCATACTAAAATAAAAAATTCCATTTTCATTACAAATTCAAGTCATAATTCTACATCCTGTTGAAGTCAAAATCAGTAATTCAATCACAATCCTGCACTACAGAGTATACAATTCCTGCATAATATGGTTTTCCAGTAAGAGGCTGATTGGGGATAGTGCATCTGCAAGCATAATGCATTCATTGGCATGCCTGTCCATGCTTAAAAGCTGTTATGCCTTTTACCTTCCTGCATGTAGGGATAGTTTTTCTCCGTTTATCTTAAGAAAGTAAGATAAATGGGTTCTTCTGTTTACATGCGTTTATCTACGTATTGTGGTGCGCTGAATGCAATTCTAATTTCATTTCTTCTTTTTAGAAGCGCTGTATTTTCTCCCGTGCTTGCATTTTTCAGGTCATTTTAATCTGTTCTCATTCGTTCCAGTATATCAGCGCATTTAGCAAATTGCAATACAGCAACGCAAGTGTTATATTTAAAAGGGTGCTCGCTTTAAAGAAATGTGCTCATTGGTTTATATAACGTGACCTTGATGAGTTGAAGGGTGCCGAGCGTATGGTCCTCTGTGGGAACCTGGAGGTCTCGTGCCACTGGATGGTAATTAGTTCCATTTGTCAGTCCTTCATGAGGTTAATATCTGAGAATGGCCAGTCTCCGACTGGGACAGATGCAGTTGGCTGCATGGGGTAATAGAAGTACTTCCCCTGACCTTACTCTGCCATAGGCATACTGTACGTTTGCCATGTTTTAAACACGCTTTTCTAAATCTATAGCAAATCTATAGCAAAAATTCAAAATGGTCTTACTATTCAGGATGTTTTAAATATTAAGACCCCATTGAACAAAATTGGAGAGTATTATAGCCTTTACTCATGTGTTATATCTGTTGGGCCATCTGTATGGTAGTGTAGCAGTAAACATTGACAAAAGTCACTTTAAGCAGATTCACACATTTAAAATTCACAGTCGCTCCTCTAACGCACCACAAACAAATCTTCTCTAGAATGAGAAATCTGCTTGCGCTGCTCGCACCACCTTCACATAGCAAGTGACAAAATGCATGCAACATGGCAAACTTTAATATGCTTCACCCTTACATATACACAGTCAAGAAAACTGCTTGTCAATCAATTTTATTGCATGTTTAATTGTTTTGTTGTGATATAATTTGAAAAGTTTGAAAATAAGTTTTGTCTTTCCTCAGCTCAAGAGGGGGGGTATTACAGTAAGAATGTTTGTGCCCGGTAATGATTAATCCATCTGTCTGCACAGCTGTTTACTTTGACCTCACGACCACAAAGCCTCTGCTTTGGGTTTACACCTCCTTTTCACACTAAACCACGGCTCGATAATTTAAAATATTGTTTTGCATTCTCTTGTTTTTATGGAAAAAAATCCTTTGCTTTCTTCTCGGCTGTCAGCAACATCCTCCCTTATCTTGATGTGTAGGGCTCTTTGTGGTAGCTTTTATCGACTCGCGGTGTAATTTCTCCTCCTCTAATCTTGCAGAAAGTAAGCTTAAAATGTCATAGATAAGCACTTTTTAGAAGTTGTTTGTGGCCCAGAGGGAATAATTTGGTATTCTCCGGCATTCCACCTTGGCGTAAGCAGTATAAGAGATGAAGTATACAGACTAGCATTCATAAAGAAGCGTTTTGATTCACCGTGCTTCGGCGGTGGACAAATATAGGACGTTCTGAAAGGGTACAGCAGTTTATCATGTACGTTTTGTGTTTTCGTCTTTCCAAAGAAAATGTCCTAGATCTATGAATAATAAATGTGGGCGTGTAAACATTTCCGAATTGGAATGGGTTGGGAGTTATTTGGCCTTGTGTTCCTTATCTACAGTTTGTGGATGGATAGGGAAAAACAACAATTCAAAAAAAAGACTGTTCTGGTAGATTTTCTGCATTGCTATATTTTGCTTGTAATGATGCATAGAATCTATAGCTGGATCCTATCCTGACAGGAAACACATCCACATACAGTATGTTTTACACAATGTTTGATTCCTCGGAAACATCCCGCAGTCCCTTCTCCACTCCCGTATAATGTGTGTGGACATTGATTAATTAGCACGGGACTCTTGTGCACATGTTGGTGTGAAATGAATAGCGCTCATCCTGAGCTGATGTTCGTTCTGTTCTCTCTTAGCCTTCTCTTCCTGTGGTTCCCCATAAATGTATTCACCTGTTCACTGCTCAGAATCCATGCATAACAATAAGAGCGCTGCGAGTTGCATCTACTAATCTTTGGTTCTTTGACAGTTTGCCTCAGTGTATGTGGGAGCTGGGAAGAGAATGTGTGTGTGTGTGTGTGTGTGTGTCAGGCAGCAGAGTGGAAGAGTATTTGATCATGTCTTTGACAATAGCTGTGACAGTGACAGCCGGCACTGCCGGTGGAAAGCCAGTCTGACTGTGGTTCTCATTTCTGGGGGTGGAGGATGGAGGACGGGGGTTCGGTGTGCTGCTCTGATCTGCACAGCACATGGAGGATGAGTCTTTGGAACAGGCTTAAATGTGTTGTACCTCCCTCTTATAAGCCATATTGAAGCTTTATGGTCATGCTAGCCAAACCCCCTGGGCAAGACATTGTAGGGTATTCTTAAAGTGATAGTTCACCCCAAAATGAAAATTCTGTCATGAATTACTCACTCTAGTTGTTCCAGACCTGTATAAATGTCTTTGTTTGGTTTGGTTGAACACACAGAAAGATATTTGAATGAATGCTTGTAACCAAACAATTCTTGGACGCCATTGACTATAATAGTAGGAAAATGACAATGGTAGTCAAAAGTGCCACAGAACTTTTTGTGTTTAACAGAACAAACAAAAAAACGATATAGTAATTTGTCCTACTATGGTAGTCAATGGGGTACAAGAACTGTTATAAGCATTCTTTCAAATATCTTTGATAAACTATATGCCGTGTCCTATTACATTTTGTATCAGACAAGTAGATACATGTGAGAAACAACTGAAAACTATAAATGTATTTTTTATATTAATTATATTGCCAACAATAAGGTTGTAATGAGTAATTAATGCAATTAGTAAATGCATTAACTAACATGAACTAACAATTAACAATATAGTTTTTCAGTATTTATTAATTTTTGTTATTGTTAATGTCATTATAATTATTCATGTAAGTTCATGGTGCATTAACTAATGTTATCAATTATAACTTTTGATTTTAAATTGTATTAGTAAATGCTGAAATTAACATGAACTAAGATTAAAAAAGTGATGCGTTGTTAGTTCATGTTAGCTAATGCATTTACTAATTGTTAACAAATACACTATTGCAAAGTGTTACTATTATAATTATTATAAATTGTTAGGACTATAATTATGAACTATTATCTAACGCACAATTAGATCTAGTCTACATACCGCACTAAATAAATAATCTGTTCAATTGCTTTTTTACAAATTTTAATTACTAAAATTGTGACATCGGCCTTTTGTTCCAATAGAGATTCCATTATATTAATTCCATTCAGTTCATTTCCAGCGTTCCCTCTTTTAAAAGACCAGTCAAATTTAGCACCATCTAGCGGTAAGGTTGTGAACGGCAACAAATGGCTCACTTCACGTCTCACCCCTCTCTTTCAGAGCACTACGGTGACTGACAGTAAGATGTCGTCAATAAATATGAATACAAGTATACGAAATACATGTACATTTAAAACCTCTAAATTATGTGATTTGATCCAAACTTGCTGTGTGATAGCACCAGAAACTCAAATCTGAATGTAAATCCAAATTGGCAGCTGATTGACAAGGGAGAATTTTACATTTCACGCTTTTACTAAACTCTGCATTACATTTCATGCTTTTCTATAATCTGTGATCAGTCCGTGTCCTCATTCTCTCAATAGCAGCGTCTTCACTGCCTCAATAAATATGTGCACAGAGAATATCTATTACTTTGATTTACTTGAAGACCATAATGAATTTTAATGCAGAGTATTGTTTGATGTCATCATTATTCATGGATGCACTTTCTGTAACCATTACTACAGATGCAGGTAATAACCCGCTGCATACAATACCTGAAAAACAGCCAGTTGTTTATTGTGTATTTGTGCTAAAGTTCGAATGAGTGAATGAAATGCATGAATGTTAATTTGGTGTTTATAGTATATTTAGGAGATTTTTTTTCTCTGTGATTTTTGATTGCAGATTACTGACATCAGTTCTCTGTTCATATCCTGTCAGGTTATTCCCTTTGAAGTCTTAAAGAATGTGAAGAATGGAGATGAATGTTTTCCTTCAAGCACAAAATATGTCCTCATCCAGAACTGCAAGCCTTGTATTTACGAGCATTCCAGATTAAAGAAAGTTTTGTTGTGCTCAACTATAATACGAGTAACAAATCTAAACCCGACTATTCATTCTAAACCTGCGTCTTCAATAAAGACAAGCTGTTGTGATAATATCCACAGCATCTCTGAATAAACACCAGCCTAGAGGCTGCTCATTTTTCATCTGGGTCTATAATATGGACAAGGCTTGACTGCAAATCTACCTCGAAACCATATGTATTTGTTTAATTTCGCTGTTCGCTGCCTGTTGTAAAACCTCCGAGATGACTGACTGCTCTTGCGCAAATTGAACGGCCCCTGAAGGTCGCAAGACTCCTCTGACCCTAAGGTGTTTCCTGGACTCCTACGCCGCACGGGACACTGCCTAATAAATATAGTGCATTAAGATGCTCTTCATGAATTGAATTTGTCAGACTTGAGCTTTGGGGCTCTCTTGTCTTGCATGGCAACTAGCTCTCAAACATGCTTTGCAATTATCGCCCAAGTCCCTGTCCAAGTATGTCAACAAATGTGTGATTGTGTTTACCTGCTTTGAAGCATTCAGTTTAAAGATGTAAGTAAAAGGTTCTGTTTTTTTTTTACTGCAGAGCCATGTCTCTCAAAATGGCATTGGTGTTGCCATCCATACTCATTAATCATACCAGCTGGTGCTAATGTGCCCCGTCCCACCGGACGGGCAGTTCAAAACCCCCGTGAGGTCAAAGAGCGCACATTTACCTCCGCCCTAATTTATTAATTGCGTGACCTTTTCCCTTTAAAGCCCGCTTCGCCTCGACGGACGAATGGCAGCCAAAACTTTCGTGCTGCACGGAGAGATTACGTGTCTCCGTTTGGAGCCTGACTGTGTCTGAAAATTAGTTTTTGACCTTGTCATGTGTTTCTTTTTTTAATCTAGGACTGGACTGATAGATTATTGCACTGCCTGCCAAGAAACGGGGTAGGATGTTTGTTTGGAAGGGCAGGGATGCATACCAATAACAAAGTTCACCGTCTCCCATGACGCTCATTGTCTTTGAAAAATATTCCTGGAATTAGAATGAATTATGGAATGGAGGAAGATTTCACAAGGCCAAACTTAAAGTTACGTGACCTCTGTCATCTGAACCTCATTTGAAGGTTTCCTACAAACCCAACCAGTTTTATCTCCTTTGGTCTGTTGGAGTGTCTGATGCTACAGTCATTGTTGTTGAATATATCAGCTAAGTCTTCCTCACACTATATTCCCATTGCAGGACATTAGCCGATATATTGTGATACATGACTACCACAATCCATCCTGATATTGGAGTAGGTATTAACAGCAGCGTTCTTTTTACATGACACTAATTTGTTCTGTTTATAGATAGCAGATAAATACGAGTACTAAATTAAAGATTTAAAATGAAAAGCATTGATAATATGTTGAACACTCTCTGCTCTCTAAAACAATTTTAAGTGGCTACGACGAGCGACAGCGTCCTCCAGGAACTGGGCCATCTTCCTGACAAAGACAAGCCAGTGGGAATTGGAAGTTTCAGTACTTTAGTCTGGTGTTGTATGACACTTTCTTCATCTGTTCTGGAAAATGCAAATGAACCGGAGACGGGGGCATCGGGAACTTATTAACACACTGTGTGGTTTTTTTTGTCTCTCGTCTCCGAGGACGCATACGAGTGGTCCAGACAGATGAAGAGCGTGTCGGTAACCCGTGCCGCCGCGAACCAGTCACTTAAACGTCTGGTGGGAGAGCTCAGAGCTACTGCCATGTTGTCTCCTGGCACCTCTAAGTAACACACTCCATTTTTCATGACATCGGGGACGATGAGTTCGTCAGTTTTAAATAGGACGTTTCCTTAATATTACCTATTTTAACCATGTGGCTTTTGGCACTCTCGTGAAAAGGAGCAGGTTGAAGGAAAAGTGCTAAATAAAGATTTCGAATGTCAGTGAATGTTGTCTGCTGTAACTTTGAATAACTTTGTGCTGAAAGGTAAAAGAATAATAAGAATGAATGTTCACTGTGCATTAGATGTGAAAGCTTGGCCTAATTTTGATAACCAGGAATTTAAAGGGTAGTCCATTCAATAGAAAATGTACTTTTGAGAAAACAACAAATAATAATGTTTCAATTAAAACAACATAATCAGAATCAATATTTTTCATGTAAATTTAGTGTACAACATATGTATATTACGCAAGTTTAGGACATTTGTCCATATTGTTAAGCAGTATAATGGACAAATAGTGTCTGTCCTGTCCGGTAACATGTCCTCTGGGCTCATGTCATCTTTTTTATACTTTCAAAAATACAGAAGTCACAGATCTAGCTAACATTTGACTTTGTAGATTAAACTAAAAAAGGCCCAAAATGTACACAATGTGAAGAAGAATAAGTCGCAGAATAAGAATACTGTATGTGGATAACCGAACCTTATAATTCCAAGGATATCTTGTCCTTTCTGATTTAGTTTATCTTGTGTTGTCCTTTATAACTTGTTCATTTCATACAGACACTGCTCTCAATATGCTGTTTGTTTTTATCTGAATAAACTCACTGAGCATGTCATTGCCTAGTACAAATGATCTTGCATATAAAACAAGTTGTTCTTGTGGCTTATTGCATCATATTTGGGACAACGTGTCATTTTGATCAAAGAATTGATTTTTTTGCTGCACACCATTTGGACTATTACAGTACTGTGCCAAATGTCTTCGCTGCCGCTCGTGCTTCGAATTGTTATGTGCATTTTAGATTTAATCACCAGTACAACAAATCTATGTTATTTACATCCTAAACAAACACAAGAATAGTAATCCCAACAATTAGCAGGGGAAAAATCTCATATTACTTCGGCCCCTGAATGTTGATGAAAGTTATTTTTCATCATGAGCAGCATTTAATGGCCAGCTAACACCCAATTATGGTCTCAGATATGCTAATGATGAAATAATTTGTTTGAAAATGACAGGGTGGATGTCATAAATTCAGACGATGAGTCGAACAGGCCGAATTGGATTTTGACAGTACTTTTTTGAATTATAGTCCAGGTTTCAGACGTACTGTATAAAAGACTCTTATCTCAACTTCAGAGATATGTCTCAAAGTCATCAGAAATTTGATGTGTGATGTTTTCGTGAGCGATTGCTCCTGCAATTCGGCTTTGTATAATAATCAAGGGACGTAATTAGATTTTATCATCCGGTATGTGATTATAGAATCAGTTTACACCTAGTGGCATGAGCAGAGCACAGTATTCTTAGGAAAGAAAACAAACAAGCGCGTACCTCTCTCACCACCGTAACCTCCAGCACCCACAATGCATCAGGCTGGCAGTAGTCTCCTCTCTTTATCCTCCTACACACTTCTTTCTAAATTTGTCTTGCGGGCATGAAGATAGACACTGGCAATTCATTGTAGACTAACATTATTATCCCAGTTGTATATGGCTCAAATACCTCTAATAAGTTTGTGCCGGTATCACAGGTTGAGAGTAAAGGGGTGTCTGTGAGGGGCCCCGAATCCCCGAAGATGTCTTGCCTCGGCTCCGGGAAGCGGAAAACAAATGACTTGCTGTGCTCTTCCCCATTCATCAGGAGCATGTGCTTCTTTCTATTTTTCACTCTCTCTCTGTATTTGTCTCTTTCTTTCTCACGGGTTTTGGTTTGCGTGTCATTTCAGAGGCAGAACCTTGCTTAGACACATCTCCCGTGAGACTCTTCTTAAAACTATTTTTCCTTCAGCAGTGCGCAAACAAACAGGTTTTGCATTTTCCCAATCGTTCTGGCCCAATAAACAAAAAACAACAACCTGCTTTTATAAGGAAATGCAAATTTTTTATTTATTTGGAATTTGCTTTTGCTTGAACTGTTAACACGTTAACTCGATATGATCAATTATAAATCATTGAGCTGTAAAAAATTAAAGCATTCTTGCCAAGTTAATGTAAATGAATAATGTATGTCATAAATTCCATGAATGAACAGTTGAGCTGTGCGTGACCCATAATTACCCCAAAAATTTATTCCATCTTGAAAAATCTTACTACAGTCGGCTGTAATTTAAGCCTAAAGTGCCACCTAAATTCAAAGTATATTTATGCAAAGTATGTTTTGGTAAAGTCTGCGGTAAGTGCCGTCCCTGTAGCAAAACTTACTGTGAGCAGGTGGCACAGATGTATAAAAAGCCGTTCTGTGTCCTTGCCACATTCTGTGTGAACATCATACAGACTGACAAACATCAAAATAGATTGCTGTCGACTGCAGGCCAGTGATATAGGCTTATGTTCAATGACATGGAAATAAATTAAAAATAACTTCTGAAGCCGCTTTTTGTCTAATGCTTTTCTGTCTGAAACAATAATGTAATGCCTTTGAAGTCTCTTCGTTTTGGGGCCTTTCACCAAATATAGGATCCATATTAATTCTGCAAATATACAGCAGCATGTCATATTCAATTATCATTGTGACAACACCTCCTTTTTTTCACGACTTCAAATAGCATGCTTTATTTTTGAAAGGTATTATATTTGAAACAATGTGTTTGTCAAGCTCTATATCTCCAGAGACATGCTCTTTTTTAAACCTACCGAGGTTATACTTATTCATACTTATGAATAACTCAAACATCCATCAAGGATGTTCCAGGCAAAATGCAAAATCTGACCATTAATGGAAGCAAAGCAATACAACTCTTCACTTTAATGCTGAATTTATTTTAAGTATTCAGTTTTTCTTCAAAACACAGGTGTGGAATTCTTCACCTTGGAACCTCCTAGGCACATAAACAGTACATTGTGTGCGTTTTTACGAATGTTCTTTAGCCTACAAAACCAATAGTTGCACATTTCTAATAGTTTTGTAGTTGAGACCACCTAAACTGAGACCAAGACAAGACCAGGATCAAGGAGTGTCGAGACCAAGACACGACCAAACTTTGAGAGGCTGAGATCAAGGCAGGCCGAGACCGAGTCAAGACCAGGAGCCTCATTTATAAAGCGTGCGGATTTGGTCGAGTACTACAACACTAGTTGATCTTATGAGAAACATTAGTATGGTTTTGGCAGTTGAGGGGTTGATGGTTGATGGTTTCAAATGTTGTGATAATCTAATTCACCTAAAAAGCGTTGAGGTTAATTATCTCTGCCCTGGATTGGATTGGATTTTTGAGTGCTGCTGATTTATGTATGACTTGTTACATCTCTGTATCATTCATTACAGGAGCTGGTGGTTATATTTAAAACAGCTCAGTTTCAACTTCAAAAATACTGGGTTATTTTTTGGGTCAAAAAGTGACAAACCCAGCTGTTGGGGTAAATTAACTCTGTAAATAATTGGTTTAAACAACCCAGGTTATTTTACAATCCAACGATGGGGTTTGTCCCTTTTTTGACCCAGTAACCCAGCACTTTAAGAGTGCATTTCAAGAATGTCTTTGGGCTGGTTAACATCAGAGTGTGGAAATTCATCAATCCTGTAAAGACATGAGTATACTGCAAAGAATGTATGAATATACCACATGTTGGTGTGTAAAAAGCCATTACAAAAGCCAGAACAAAATGTGAGAAAAGGCGAACTTAATTTAGTTAAAAATGATCTATAAAATAGTAAAAAAAAGCAACCTACCAAAAACTTGTAAACCGCATTTATTTAACACAAAATGCCCCATGCATGATAAACATATTTGTTTAATGGTGCTGGCATCAGCAACACAGCTTTGTGGAAAATGCCTTGCATATAACCCTGACCGTGATATCCCTCAGCGAGTCTGAGTAAACAGCATGCCTCTGAAGATGAGCACCTCAAGCCCAGTGGACCAATAACATTTTTCATACATTTCCTCTCACCTTTAGACACTGCTGTGGGCTGTAGAGACAGACTGCTGTGAGTTAACACAAAGGATAAAGAAATGAATAACTGCTCAAGCCAAAGAGCAAAACCACAATCCTCACTAGCCAAGTGTAAACCAGATGTTTGTGCTGCATTCAGATTAATGGCTGTCCTGCTGAACGTCCTACCGCAAGTTCATCTTCTTTTATCTCAGAATAGAAGAAAATTCATTAATCACAATTACACAATTACACAATTCTTCGGTCGGTCGTTCTTTCTTTCTTTCTTTCTTTCTTTTCTTTCTTTCTTTCATTCTTTATTTCGGTCTGTCTGTCTGTCGTCCTTTCTTTCAGTCAGTCAGTCAGTCAGTCAGTCAGTCAGTCAGTCAGTCAGTCAGTCAGTCAGTCTGTCTGTCAGTCAGTCTGTCTGTCTGTCGTCCGTTCTTTCTTGCTTTCTTTATTTCGGTCTGTCTGTTTGTCTGTCTGTTGTCCTTTCTTTCTTTCTTTCTTTCTTTCAGTCAGTCAGTCAGTCAGTCAGTCAGTCAGTCAGTCAGTCAGTCAGTCAGTCTGTCTGTCTGTCCTTCTGTCTGTCTGTATGTCTGTCCTTCTGTTGTTTTTTCTTTCAGTTAGTCTGTCTGTCTGTATGTCTGTCTGTCCTTCTGTTGTTCTTTCTTTCTTTCATTCATTCATTCATTCTTTATTTCGGTCTGTCCGTCTGTCGTCCGTTCGTTCTTTCTTTCTTTCTTTCTTTCCTTCTTTCGGTCTGTCTGTCGTCCGTTCTTTCTTTCTTTTGTTCTGTCTGTCTGCCTGTCATCCGTTCTTTCTTTCTTTCTTTCTTTCTTTCTTTCTTTCTTTCTTCATGTACATGATGTATATTATCTATCTATCTATCTATCTATCTATCTATCTATCTATCTATCTATCTATCTATCTATCTATCTATCTATCTATCTATCTATCTATCTATCGCTTCATGTGTCCTTCTATACTGTATGCAAAGTTGTTTTGAGCATTAATTGTTTGCCAAGTCGAAGGACCAAAATGTCAATTTGCCTTCAAATACCATGAAACTACTTTTAGCACCGAAGTCCCCTTGACAGAATGAAAGAGGGCAACCGTGCACTTAAAAAGACCCTGCTGGTAGTAAAAGTGGGAGTGGATTACTTCAGGCTGTATGTAAACTCTTCATTATTCCGCTGGGGTTCACTTCATTAACCTCTCAACCGTATGACCTACCCAGCACATTTGATTAACTTCACTGCCTAACTCCTCTCATTTCACTAAGCCTCACCTGCAGTACCGCTGTCAGAACCTATTACACCTGCAGAAGAAGATAACATCTGGAGAAGAAATCTTGGTTTAAGGAAAGACTTGCTTGTGGTAGAGGTAACATATGCTGTACCACGTAAACGTAAACTAAAAGCAACCTTTCATCCTTGTTTAATTTCTGCATAGTGAAGTGCTCTGTGATCATAATGCTTCACATTGGGACAGTCTGTCTGCAGTATGAAGATTCACAGAGGGAAGTTTCTTTGTAACTGTCAGAGTGGGAACAATTGATTCCATTTTCCGTGAGAGCCGTTTTCCCCAAAGATTTACTTTTGGCCATGTAATTAATTATAATTGGAATGTGAGGAGACATACACAGAAATAGCAGCAGGGTGAGGGTGGGGGTGGAGGTGGGTGCATTATGGGAGCACTGCATTGTGTGGCCCTGAATCTAACCCGTGTATGATACACATTCACTGTAATTATTCCCAAGCTGAAACGTCTTTAACATCATTTAGTCGAATTCAAACAGTTGCAGGCTCAAAAAAGTTATTTTCAACCCAGCATTGGGGCAAAAGGGACAATCCCAGATGTTGGGTTATAAATGAATCAATGGTAGTTTCACCCCAAAATGCAGAGTTAACCCATATTTTGGTCAAATTTGCTCGGTTAATTTAATTCAGAGGCTGCTTTTTCCCATTTTTGAGACAAATCTTTACCTTCTTGTATAGTAACATTCACTTTCATGTTTGTTTTCTTAAGAACAGATTAAAGTGTAACAAATGTGTCCTTGACAGAAATATTGGATATCATCTGAAGGCTCTCTTTTACTGAATACAAATTTAACAAGGTCACACACGCTTAGGTCACACACTTTACTGAGATTTACAGTCCAAAACTGTTTTGGATTTTTAGAAAACTTCCCTCATTTTAGTTTGGTGGCTTTCAAACACAAGAAAACCAAAATGGCTACCAAATTTTATACTGCATTAATAATGTATGATATGCAAATAGTTATTTTGGAAACAGCATTAGGTGTCAAGATTGCAAGATTTACTGTCTAAAATAGATGGGGCTAAAATCAGTTTAATAAGTAATTCGAAAATAAAACAAATGGTAGATTTAAATGGATCATATGATGCAATTTTGTGTTTTTCTGTATCTTGGTGTGTAAGTTGTTCATGCATACAAGACACGTAAATGTGCAAAATTTCTATGTTCTATTAAAAGCGAAGTCTCATCCAGACCTGGCTAAAACAGCTCATGTAAACACACTCCCACAAATCTACGCTAAGCTTTGTATAACACCGCCCAAATGTATACGCAAAGAAAGAAGCCATAACTATTCTCACTGTAATGTTGTTGTATGCTTTAGAAGTTGATGTTCCAAATATGGTATGGGACGTAACATTTCCACCACATGCTTGAAGTATTCGGCCAATCACAACGCACTGGGTAGCTGGCCAATCAGAGCACACCGCACTTTTTAGATTGATGAGCTTTGTAAAAACCGACATGTTTCAGAAAGGCGGAGCAGAGAGAAGCAACAGTAATGTACAGTATGTAAAAAATAATGTGTAAACCGCGTGTAAACACTGTATTACACAAAATATGTTCATTTTAGCTGACATATGACCGCTGTAACATTATATATATTGTAGTACATTTGTTTATTTCATATTTTTTATCTGATAGTGTTAAATTGACATTAAAAATGGAAAACCAACTTCCAGCATGTTGAAAATTCTAAAATAATCCATCAAATTTCCTTTATATCATAAAACTTTGTTTAGTATTCTAGTATTCTGCGTTCTCTATTAAAACAATTTTCTCTTGAAAAATGTTGCAATCAAAAAGCTCCCATTCCAGAATTTCAGTACAAAAATTAAACACTTCCTCTTTTCCTGTCACATGTATTAAAAACAAGTCTACATCAGAATGTGACATATCAAAAGGGCAAACTGGAGACTGAAAAAGACTCTTTTTAATAGAGTGAATTGAAAGAGTGGAGTCCTTGGAGGATGCTGGGAAGACATAATGGCACTGACAATCAACTGGCTGAGTGCCTTTCTCGTTCTCTTTTCATCGGCTGGGATTTGGGGGATGCCTGTGTGTGTGTCTGTGTTTGAACCCGACACAGAGCGAGAGAGTCAGCTCAACTTAAGTGGAGCAGAGATAAAGACCAGGAGGCCGTGTCGAGACCCAGTTACCCATAATCCCACAGACTGCCTTGCGACATTGATAGATTAAAAGAAAAAAAAAATAGAATCAAGGCGTTGAGATTGTTGTGGCCGTAAATAAATACATCACAATAAAGTCTGATGGCTGAAAAAATGACATCCACAACCGTCACAGTTCTGTCTGACAGAGGGTGAGGCGTGATTGCTTTTTCTCTCTCGGACCTTAAAGCTTTAACAAAGCAAATAACTGGTTTTTTTAAATCGCTTTTCCTTCCTGGACACCCGTTTATCCCTGTGAGGAAATCTGATACCAGAAATGCACAATGCAAACATCTCAATAGAAGCTCCTTATCTGAATGGACGCTTCACTTAAAAAAGATAATGAACATCTCCAGCTCCATTTTATAATGACATGAAAACTTGATGAAACACGTATTTATACGTCCAGGAATATATATTAAATGACAACAACAGATAAATAACAGTTATTAAAATCCAGTTCGCATGGTAATTTCTGTTATCAATAGTGTGTCTCGAGACCCCTGGGACATGGACAGCAACAATATCAAATCAACGGCTATGACAAATAACTTTCAATATTTTATATAATAGTTATACTTTTGTACTATGTCTGCAAAGTTTCATTAATGTTAAAGATCCACATGAACATGTATAAAATAGGTCGTTTGAAAGAAGGTTTGTAGACGGAAAGTAAAAATCGTATGATTTGAAGGCTGCTTTGCTACGATTACAGATGGAGAACATCACCCTCATGACCTTTCCAACAACCAATTAAAACAGCATTACAGGAACGGCACAAAAGTGCCAATGCTCAAATTAACAAGATTTAACTGCATTTAAACTGTGTACCTCATCTCAGAGAAATATGATTCTTGTTATTAAAATTCCCAGAATTTCTATGAAAAACCCCCTCAAACATCCATTATTATCATGTTTTGGACAATAGCATCATAAAACAGTCAGATGTTCTGCATAAATGCACGAATGGATTGAGTAGATTCACAGATTCAATATTTTTTAGATTGATTGACAGACTCGACATGTTAGCTTTATTAAGTTCTGGAATGTATTGGTCTTGTGTAAAATCTCAATCCATGCTGTCAGTCTCTAAGCTAGCGTTAATAAACCTATAACGCTATTTCTAAATAACCTTACTGCTTTATAAAACTGACCTGTCTGTTGATTGAAATGTGTTTACCTTTCGTTGAGTTTGCATCTGGCGTGTGGGAATGAAACTGTGACACGGAGGCTTTAATTCTTACTTGTAATCTGTGTTGTTTTCTAGCGATAGCCAGACCGTTCGAGATGATCTTTTTCTTGTTACCATGGTAACAAGTGCAGACTGCGTTTTGTTTACAGTTTTAAATATGCGTACATGTTTGAAATAAATAATTTGTTCAAGATGAATGTATCTTTGGTATTTTGGACGATCTGTAAAATCGCTCTGAATGGCACACAGAAGTCACACTTTGCGTCTCACACAGTCATTTGTGTGTTCTTGATCAAGAAATTGTCCTACAGTGTGTAATGGCTCTTTTTGTGTAGCATGCCGAATCAAGCGTTTCCTCTCTCTGGATCCCGACCACACGTTCAGGGAGGTGGCCTTTATCACTCTTGACATGTGTTCCATGTCGGCACAAGGACTTCAGTGGTGTTTGGTATGGTATGGTGAATTATAATGAGGCACTTGCCTCGCTGAAGAACACTTTGCACCTCCTGGGCAGCAGTACTGCTTGCACCGGTAAAACGTTCTATATAACAACTGTTATATCAATATTATTTTGCCAGATATATCCTTCAATTATGTTGACAAAAAACATTTGACATTTATGTACGCTTAAGCAATTAATGAGCTTTTTCTATCACATCTCTGATTTTGACTTGCATATGTTCGGTTTCCGCCCACGTTGTGGACAGCCCTCGCCAGCAATTTGGATAACAGAACACACTCGTGGCTGTAATTGTCCTCTTGACATTGCATGATGAATAATATTGGTAATGTCAAGAAGAAAGATCAAGCAGGAAAGATTACCAGCCAATTGAGTTCTTTTCGCGCTGTTCCAAAGTCGCTTGTTCCCATGGGCAGCTCTCGTGCAACTTTTCACAAGTTGTTTTATAGAAAACGGCCCCCAAAGGAGCTAATTCTTCATCCCAGCTGGGGTTCTTTAAGCTTCTGAAGAGAAATGTCTCCCTGTCATTTATTCAAAGTTTATCACTGCAGGTGGACCACAGCATGGGTGATATCATGAGTTCAAGGGCACAATTTCCCATCAAACACCTTTAACACAGGAACAATTGCTAATACAAAACTCTGTTGTGAGGACCGTTGAAAGAAAAGAGGCTCTCTATTAGGGCTATTAGGGTTTGAATTGTTAAATGAGTAAGTGATAGATAGTTAACCCGAAAAACAAAATTGTGTGACAAAATAATATTTACAATGAGCTTATTTAGTGAAACTGAAACATATTTTAAATCATATTTTTTACTCAAAATATATTATTTAACTTACTACTAAATAACTGTAACTTGTATAAAGCCAAGAATATGGTTTCAATAAGAAATACTTTTCTCAAAACCATTCCAACAGATTTTGACGTGACTCTATCAATTTATCAATCTTTATGACAGCTGTCAGCAAATGGCCAAGCGAATGATTTTATCATTCACTAAGATAACTCCCTGCCCTCGTGCCTATTTTTACGATGCACTAAATACCAAGGAGAAAGTGTTTGGAGATCCAAAGTCCATGAGCAAAATGGGGAAAAGAGACATTAGAAAATGTCAAAGTCTCTCTGTTTGAAGGTCTCCGAGATTTCACTTTTATTCCTTGCAGAAATGGAGGTGCAGTGTTTTCACAAGAGACAAAAGCCAAGCAAACGCGGCTGCAGGGCTTGCCACATTGATAAGGTGAGGTCAACGCAAGCTCATAATCGACTTCAACAGCTTATGGCACTCACCCTGTGGGAATTCCCACATATCAACAAAAGCAGTTCGGTGGAGGAAGTAATAATCTGCTGATATCTGGACTGTGGCATGGGACTACCATTGCCCTTGGCGTTCAGAGATGGTTTCCAAACAAATCCTTTCTGGAAAAAAGAGAAGAGTGTTTTAAGTGATTTATCAATACTCCATAAAGCCTTTGTCTTCATTTATTTTGAACCCTCTGGGGTCTTCGAGCACAAATGCATTTCTGAACCTAACTGCTATTGACTAAACAAAACTCATTTTTTCTAACGTTGCTGTGGGTGCTGTTGAAATGTCTGTAGTTATTAACTTGCTATCGTGCTCTTGAATAAGCACATGTCGGTGTATGTGCACACTCCTTCACTTCCTATTTAACGCACTTTGCTTTCTAAGCAAATTAGATGAATACGTACACACATGACACAAAGTGAATTTTTGTCTAATTGACAGTCAATGAGTCAACATTGGTAATGGGTACCGACATGTGTCAAATCAGTTTTGTTGTTCATCAACCATTTACTTGTGTTCAGCATTGTTTGTGTCACATTTTGAGTCATGTTAAAAAAGCACTGCATATCCTAACATTCCTAAAGCACTCATTCGCTTGATAACAAAATGTATCGACTATAATTCTACAGAAAAAAGCATCTTAAAGAACAACCCATCACAATATAAAAGCCTGACTTTAAAAGACGATCCTACCTGACAAACCGTGAGCAAAGGCTGGTGATCCAGAGGACACATGACTGTGATGGATCATGAACTCTCAAGTGTGTGACGTGGGGAATATACATCAAGCTGTCATGTGTTTTCATCCCTGCAGTGAGAACATGTGTGTGACAACACGCTTCAAAGACAAAACAGCACATGACCTTCACTATAAATCCCCAATAAAATCATTTCCCCCTTCTTCATATCTCAAGATAAATTTGTCCCTTATGTTTTGACACAGCAGTCTGTAGGCATTAGGATCAAACCTTGTAGCCGTGACACTGTTGATATACAGCGGCTCTGTCAAACAATAGTTCTAGTGACGGCATTTATTGTGGAAGGGCGCGCATGCGCCTGAACTCAAAAGCTTCAGCTTTACTGAATGGCACATAACAGCTTGACTAAATAAAGAAAAATGACTGAGACCCTGACTGTCAGAATAAACAAACTACTGTTTAATTAAAGAACGGATGGATGTATGTTAATGTAATGCATGCGTGTACAGTATAGCTGCGGATGTTGCCGCATTGGAGAATGAATCCTTAATTACGAACAGCTGGTGAAAACCTCACTGAATCTCATTACAAGGTTCTTCTCACTTCTTCAGACGTGTCGCAGTGAAACGTACCCCAGGAAACGGCACCGGTCTTCACAAGCAGCTTTCCTAAACATGTCGTAAAATATTCCATTCCGCAAGACTTTACCTGCATGTGGTTGGGAAGATATGGCGTACCTTTAAAGTTAGTCAGCCCGTTGCAATTCATGCTTTCAAAAATGTTTATCTTCTTTTTTACAGAAAAGTCTAGCGCAGGTAAAGATGTGGGTTAGAAATTCCTGGAAACTCTCTGACATGTTTGAAGTTTGGCTGTTATGTGAATCGGTGGAATGTCCTCGACTGCACAGAAATTTTAACAGCTTTTTCATGGATATTTTAAGCAGCTGTCAAAATGGGCTTCGCTGTCTTTTATTACTGCTCAGAAGTGCTCTACATGTAAACAATTTGCAAGCAACATAAGGCTGGAAAGCCATATTACTGTGGCTCTGAAACAAATTGTATTTCGTGTTTGCTTTGGGTTGTTTCACTGTGTAAAAATGTCAAAACTAATATAGAAAAATGTATGATGTGAAAGATGCTGTAGTGGTTGCTATAGTGTTCGAAGGCCCAGGGACTTTTTTTAAATATGCCGGAAATATTGCTGAATTTAGATGATATAAAAAAAATATAATAATAATTATACCACATCAATGCATATGTCTTACAAGAACATTTGTAGTAATAGCCCAAAATACATTGTATGGGTCAAAATTATTGCTTTTTCTTTTCTTTGTTTCTGTTCATCTATTCTTCATAACATCATTATAGCAGTAAGCCAAAAGAAACATTAAAACGAAACTGTTTCTTCAGCAGCGGCCTGCTATACAGCGCCTCTGATTAACAACTTTAAAGCCGATTTTCTCAATGTTTTGATTTTTTCCACCCTCAGATTCCAGAGTTTTAAATAGTTGTATTATATGGCTCATTGAAATGCTTGATTCTGATTGGCCAGTCACGACATTTGCAGGTTCGTTATTCACAGATAACAACCGCTCAAAACTAATAACACATGGTTCGAAAAATTACGTTTAAGACTGCTTTGTTGTCCAGGGCATATATATGTGAAAAGAGATTTTGAACAAGGACATTTTTAAGGGTGCATTTATTCAACCTGTCCTTGCTTCATTCTAGCCTATATATAAGAATAGATAAAAAGGTTTAAAATAAATTGAGAATGTGTTATATTTATGTCACACAGCTAAAACAAAATCCATGTCAGCTTTCTAAATAAATTGGCATAGTCCTGGAATGTGAAGTAGTGCTTCTGGGATGCTGCAGTCTGGATATTCCAGTTCATGCTCTGAGCGCTGCATTTCTAAATCTCATGCACATATGTGCTAGCAATGAGCAGTAAGACACATTTAAATGCGATACTGTCAGAATGTAAATGGATTCCTGCCAGAAAAAAAAACAATGAATTCTGATGAACTGTTTTATCAAGTTCCCATTTCAACTGTGTTGGGAGATAAGACTGCAGCTCATCAAATGACACTGACTGTTTAAACAAAGCTACCTGTCTCCAACCAGGAGGAACCAGCTCTGTTTGAACTTCTGCGCTGCTTTGTTTTATCTCGCTGAAAGCTTCCGCTCTCGCTCTCCACCATCTGCTCTGAAAGTTCATTTTTTTAGATCAATATTTTGAGAGCAGATTAAATTTCTTCCATTATTTTTCCTTTTAATCGTTTGAAAGACAGACACACAATTCTTAATATTTCTTTTGTCTATGTAACCTTTATTTAGTCAGATGGTTATATAGTGGGGTCAGATGTGATCATTGACCTCAGGAGCTCAAGAACACAAATACATTTAAACCAATGGCAGCACTACAGCACAACATGCTTGATGTTTTTTTGGAAGTCATACTTTTATTTTGCACAGTCCATTATTAGTGGTGCTTACAGTTTCCTGCAGCATTAAATATTTGTTATTTTCATTTATGCTTTTGCTCTTTTTGCTCTTTTAAGTGACTTTTAATCACAATGCGTTCAATCTACAGACGCCAAAAAAATGAAGAGACCGTTTCAAAGACCATTTTTAGTTTTTCTTAATATATTATTTATGTGTTTAGGTAAAATGATTATTTTTGTTTCGTGCTGTAACCTACTAACAATATTTCTCCCAAATTTCAAATAAAAACATTGTTTCTATTTGCATTTATTTGCATAATATTTAAAATACTGCAAAGAAAACAAGTTCATTCACTTTGAAGCAATACAACAGTAATATTTGTACATTTGTTTTAAAAAAAGGAAAAAAAGGTTTACATGTGTCTTGTCATGTTGTCAGTCTTTGATTTTGTTGAAATTGAAATTACATCTAGAAATGTCACTGAACCTATGACTGGAATGAACAATAGAAATAAACACAATTATTTCACCATTCATTACACTGTAAAAACATGTACTGGTCATTTCCTGCCATTATCATTGAATGCAATTTTTATCTACATTATTATTTTTTACATCATTTAATACATTTTTTCACAGTTGCATTTCTGTTAAAGCTAAAACAACTCAATGCTGTGCAAAATTCAAAATACAGGTGAAACTGCTGTATGGAAAATTCAATATGGAAATAATATGGAAAATTCCTTCATATTATATAAACATTGCTATCTGTATAGATTTTGTACAGTGTAGATGGCAACTTTCAAACTGTGTATTACAAGGAGATTCTGAACTATCTGATCATTGCCATTGAGAAAAATGTGAATGTTAACAGTAGCATTCTGCAAGTATTTAAGATGACCTTGGATCACAATGAATCACATTTGGCCAAACTACAGAATACACTCAAAACATGCTGGATTATTTTTAGCGCTTGGTCAAAAAGTTAAATTAATTAACTCAGAAAATTGTATATATTTGACCCAACAATGGGTTAAACAACCCATCATTTGTTAATTTACAAGCCAACAGTTGGATTTGTCTTCCCAATGCTCGGATGAAAATAACCCAACATTTTTTAGAGTGATACTCAATAGCCAATATTTGTAAATCTGAGTGATTATATTTTAACATGTCCATTTTCACACTATCAAAAGCTGACATTGACATTCAGACACACGTTTTCCCTCGCAGCAGTAATGAAAATCCCTAAACAGTCCAGTTGACAGAGCCCCTCTCAGCTTCACTGCAGTCATGCATTAGCTCCAGCCTGCCAGATGTCAGACATCAGACATGCTTATTCACTGTCAGAGTAATGGTCCTCAGATGCTTTGTGTTTCTGTCCTCCTCTCTCTGCTGCTGGGGACAGGTTCATACAGGAATGAACCTGTGTGACATCCGGCCCTTGTGTCGGTGGCAGGTCTAGCTGCCTAATGAAGGGACACGCTTTTGCTTGGTGCACCATTTATTAACGCCAGGGAGAGTCACAGCAGGATCTGCTGCTCTCTTTAATGATGCCACACTCAAGCTCACTGGGAGAGAGCTGCAGTCATGTCAGCTATAGGCTTCAACTGCATATGTCGTACGCTCCCTTGTTCTGAAAGTGAAACGTGTGGTGGAAGGTTCACTATAATATTAGATATTTTTATGTCTGTATTTGTTCATATTAGTTAATGCAGAGTGAACTAATATGAACAATTTAATTGGCATAAGCTAACACAGAATTTGATGCTAAATGTTTGAGTTCATATTCAAATGTTTGAATTTTAATTGCAAACTATGGCATCTTAAATCTGAGACATTGTTGAGAGAAAATATGCGCTCTCATTGGTACAGTTAAAAGAAAATTGAATTTTAAAATTCTGTCTGAGCTGTGCTGATAACCTCAAGGACACTTAAACGTTGGTAAATTACCACTTAGAAAAACATGATTGAATGTGTTAAAATTTTCACAGCAAGGAAAAAACTTCCAGACATCAAGAGAAACTCAAAGCAGCAGCAGTCCAGAGAGGCTGAGCCTCAAACGTTTATTCAAAATCAACAAAAACAAGTGATCAAATAAACTGCTAACACTTTACATTAAGATTCCATTTGTTAACATTAGTTATGTTTATTAGTTCCAAGGAACTAACAATTATCACAAATATTTTAATATCATTTTGCAAGATGTAAACAACACTTCCCTTTCAGTTATTATTTATTTATTTCACATACATAATTATGTCTTGAAGATGTTAGTTTAAGATTTCAATACAGTTCTAACTAATGTTAATGAATGCTACCTTATTGTTAAGTGTTAAGAATGATGTTTTGTTTTTATTTATTTGACTAATGTTGGGCACAGATTAAAATATACTATATAAATATAAATATTTCTTTCTTTCCTGCAAAGAAGCCCAAGCAAGTTACTCCACAAATACTCCACTTTGGAAGATGACAGTGTAAAAGCCTCTCTTGTCATTTATAGACTCGAATCAGACTAGATATTCTGGTTACATTGATAGACGAATCCACCTGGCTTGAAGTTAACTTCCAGTCTGTGTTTGTTGATCGGTCTGGCTAGTTGCTGATAATATAACAATTTATATTGTATTTAATTTATATTAATATTACTTTATATTAATATTTTATACTAATTGTATTAAATAAACAATTTGTTAAATTGTTCGTTGCATTTAAGTTTAGCCAAGTATCGGTTCTTCTACTAATAACCAAAATAATACTGACTAGTCATACTTTTACTTGCTAGCTAATGTCATTTACTTGTTATTTCTTTTGCTTGTTATCAGAAATAATCTGCAGGGACTCTATACTTTGCGGATGTGTACCGGAAGTTAAGTTTGGGCCACAAAAGCACACATGCACAGTAACGTTTGTTGAAATCGTCTATGTACATTTGCTTCCAACCAAAATGCACAAGTGAACCAAAATGAATATTGCCATCTGCATAAATAACTAATGATAATGAGAGCTGACCTTTAAAGCCAATTAGCTTTTAGTATCATTTAGTGTGTCATCAAGCCTGCTTGTAAAGAGAGATAAACCTGGAGGTAACAAAAAACAACAACATGTGAAGAGACACTTTAAAATAATATAATATAATATGAAATCCAAATGATTGAAGGATGTCAAAACAAATGCAACGCAGAACCACAGGGGCAAATAGCAGAGAATTGTTTTAGACTGCAAGAGGTTGTAAATCTGCCTAGATTTAATGTACCACGCAAAAGGTTAGAGCCATTTAGCAATTTCACATTAGTTTCATTTGCTGTCATTGATGAGACAGTGAAGATGACATACTTAGAAATAAACTACATCTTTAACAGCCATCTTATGTCGTTTTGTCTTTTGGGATAAAAAGATTAAGCGAAAAGAGGATCTATGATCAAGAATGATTATATGAAAGCCAGACCTAACAGCAAAGTAATAAGCATGAAAATGGATTTAGCTGGTATTGAATGGGTCAACTGCATCATAATATAAAGCAAACCATCACTGTAAACCAGATTTCATCTAGTGGTCTTTGAGGAATTTCAGACCAGATGTGATAAAAGTTATAAGAAAGACAATAATGAACAATAGACGATCCAGCGTGTCATTCTGTAGTGAGTGAATCCAGGCGAGAGGTCAAACTTTTAAACCACTGGACAGCTTTCATCTGTGAAGAAAAGACAATAAAACACCTATTAGTTGGGCGTCATGGACAGGAAGATTTTTGGAAAAATGTAAGTAACCAAACAGATCTCAACCCCAATTGACTCATAGTATTTCTTTTCCCTACTATGGCAGTAAATATGGGGATAAGATCTGCTTGGTTACTGACATTCTTCCAAATATCTTTCTTTGTGTTCAGCAGAACAAAGAGATGTATACAGATTTGGAACAACTACAATACAGTAACTTACCAAAAGATGGATACATGTTCTGCCAAGATTGACGGAAGTGCTTTAGGGTCCATGAAGGTGGACATTACGCTGGGGGAGAGACAGGAAAGATTATGACCAAGCATTCATCATCTCTGTGAACATCGATTATTCCGAGTAAATATTTTATGTTCTCCACCAATGTCTGTCCATGTACAAATAAGATCAAACACGAGTTGAAACACAACTCAACAAATGAAAGATGACAGAAACAGATGAAACACAACTCAATGTTGCCAGTGACCTCGAGAAAACACTGTTGCTTTGACAGGCATCTGTCAGTTGAATGCCTGCAATTATGTTCAGTTTTCAGAACAAATCCCTCAGCCGACTTCGCCAAGTGCGTTATGTTACCATAATGGCGGAGAATGAGAGAGTTCAAATGTGCCCCTGCAGGCAGATGGTGTCATTGTATCACTGTCAATGCTCTGTTTTTTAGTCCGATTGCATTAATTGACTCTTTAATCATAACACAATAAAAACTTTTCGAATTGAGCGTTGAGCAACGTCATTTGTTCAAAGTCCAACTTTTTTCTTGAGTGCAGTGATTCCCAACTAGCTGTACGTGTCCCCGCGAAGCTGCTTGGGAAGATTTCAATTTTGCGTTTGTTAAAGTTATTAAACAAAAAACATAAATCAAGTTCATTCGTTTTCTTTTTTTAATAAAGATTTTTTTGTGTGTAATCAATGCACATTTTATTCATTAGACTTGATGCTTGCAGAGGAATATACGTATGTGCTGCTTGGTGGGTCTGTTTTTTCACAGTATCAGTTTTGTTTTAAAAGTGATTTATTAATGATAATTGGTATTAAAATATGGATACATATGTCTTATGGTTGGGACTGAGGATGTAACTTAGTCAAGTCAGATAACCTAAAATATCATCTAAATAACCTTTTTGGTTATAAAGAGTGAGCCGTGGAGTGAGCCGTTTGTTACTATTCGCAACCTCACCATTAGATGCCGCTAAAACCTCCAGACTGCTCCTTTAAACTACATTTGGTTTTACCAACAGATGTTTTTAAGGGAGTTTTTTTATCTTTTGTTTATCGCTATATAAAATAAAATAAAAAGTAAAAGTAAATGGATTAAGGATGCCATGGAGACTATGGTTTCAGTCCGTTTTAAGGGTTAAATCAAGCAGAAGTAGATCCTCAAGGTAACATTACCTCTTTATACAGAAAGGTTGCGTAACACTTCAGTGCTTTAGTGGCTTCTGACTATGAAAAGTCTATCTGCATGTAGGCAATGGACATAAAAGTCACTTTTACAAAAGTTTCACACATACTTAAACACTTTAAATTAATCAGTTATTCTAACGTCTTCAAACGTCCTTGAATTATGCAGAACAATCATCTGCCTAAAACAGCTGTAATTTCAGAAGAATTAAAGAGATGGAGATATGGGGAAGTGATGAACTGATTACGAGAAAACGGGTGAAAACAACAAGGCCCAATGCGCTCTAAATTCACCAACAGGCGCTCTCTGGTAATGTGGCCCAGGGCTCACTACCAAAATCATGAATAACACTGAAATCATTAATACATTGTATTACTTATTAGACAAACAGCAATAATAAACTAAAAATGTTTAACTGATATGCAAACATGGTCGCTATTCTATATATACATCATGAGAAAAGACTAGTTGAATTGAATAAAAAAGCTTTTTTGGCCAATGCCTGAGCAGACATTGATTAATACATCATGATTACAGCTACACATTTATGGTTCTAGTAACACACAAATAATGAATATGCTATTGGAAGGTCTGCAGAAGAATAATTCACACAAGAAGAAACAGCATGCGACAGAATGCATCTTACTAAACTGTATGAATGGAGTGTTTATTAAATTAAGACTGAAAAAAGTTTTTCATAATGAGAAAAGTGGGGCTGCTGCTAATTGAGATTCATTAGTCGGATAGAAACTAGAGGATAATTATATACAGTAATTATAATTTAGTATACTGAGTGAAACGATTCAGATGTAGTCTATTGATACAGCTACGTGTCTATTGAAACTGAAGGCAACTCGGTTAGTCTTTGTTAGGCATGCTTGTCTGTCCTTAATAGTCAAGTATGAATATATCAACTCGTAAGCGAGCTGATTTTAATATTTTGCCTCAAACCATAAGTTATATATGCAGGTGAAATTTCAACCGTCTTCTCATTCAGTTGCGGGATGTCTGTAATTGAAGGTCGGAGCGATGTGGTCTTAAAGGGATAGTTCACCCAATAATGAAAATTCTGTCATCATTTACTCATCCTCTTGTCATTTCAAACATGTGTGACTTACTTTCTTGTGCAGAACACAAAAGAAGATATTTTGAAGAATGTTGATAACTGAGCAACGGCTACTTGCATTGGTTTTCTGTCCATACAACCACCGTTGTTTGACAGAATTTTCATTTTTGGGTGAACTACTTTAAGTTGTTTCCAAACAGAACTACTCACCTGACATACAGCGCATGCATGAACCGTCTGTAAGCACCTCAGCTGAATGAGACGAAGGTTCCCCGCTTCTCACTGGTTTTATCAGTATGCAGCACATACTGACTGGAAAGTGTCTGCAATGAAAGAGAAGAGATGTTTTTTTAGGTTAAACAAATGGAGCGTTTAAAGGGGAAGCTGGGAAGGGGTATTCTACTCTTGGCAACATGAAAGGCAGAGATCTGGATATGTGGCAAAACTCAGTTGTGCGAGTAGCTGATGCAACATCATGTTACATTTGATACTATGTGGTTCTTGAGCGATTTGCGACTAAAGATACTAAACTTTAAAAGACCAAAGATGTGTTGACTCGCTAATGTCTTCCTTCTGAATTTTTGGCTGGTGCCTAAAAATGAATAGCTCGGAAATCTCAGAGGCCTTTTTTCCTCAAACCACATCAGGCTTTTGTTTTGTTGCCTCAATTAAAGGATTTTTAAGCTGCTCATGATTCATGAGCTACTCATAACAGCGCTGTATCTTATTCCCCTCTCCTCCACACTGACTGTCCAATAGCTTGATGTAGGTAATGATCACATCTCAAATGACATTCTCAGGCTCGAATAAAAAGCTACAGGCTTCATTTAAAAGAATTTAGTGGCTTTATTTTTAAACCTCTACATTGTCTACACTGATCATTGACTATGGAGCTGTAATAGAGGCTGGATTATCTGGTCTCTTTCCATTATCTTCATCATTCCAGAGACGGCCCACATGAAGAGTCTCAATCGCAGGCTTACGCACCTATTCATAGCTGAGCTATACAAGTCTCTTTAATTCCCTTATACCGACTTTGACTGAAACACTTTACAGCAGAATATAATACAATGAGAGCACATTTCCAAGGGTGAAAGTCGCAAGTTCTCATATTTCAAAAGTCTGAACATTGCACGCAGTATAGTTACGGTAAGAGCATTGTGCCTGCTGTGTTAAAAACCAAAAGAATTTCTGTGACAGAACCAGCATGTCTTGTATGGTCCTGTGCATCTAAATTATTTATTCGCTAGTAAGTTTCTTATTATTGACATATACAAAATACCAGGAAATGTAAGACGCATTGTTTTTTATAAAATTATAAGCAAGACCGTGAAGGTTTTTTTTCCACAAACAAGCAACTCCTTCACTCTCCATCTCTGTCTCTTGCTCTATCGTGATGGCCATTCCTGTCACAGAAAACAACAGTCATTTTCAGCAGTGATGGAAAATCCACTACTGTCTGACAGCAAATTGAATTTGGAGCTGTGAATTAAAGCCTCGCGGCAGATGAAAATATCATGTATTAATCTGTTATTGTCATTATAAATGCATTCGGTCTCACCACAGAAAACACATAACAAAACAGTAAATGCGAAGATAAAACGGCTTTGAGAATCAGTATGTAAGAGCAGATTTTCACAGTCCACAGAATTCTGTTATTTCTTCCTAATGAGATGCAGCTCATTAATTCACAGCACATTTGACATCAGTCAGAAACTCTTTAGGTTTGTGTATCTGTGACAGCTCTGTGTCTGTCTGTGGACTAAAGATCCTGTAGCTCCTAAATCATCTCAGGTTAGACCTCTGCAACAGTTTCTCTATGCAGAGAAGCATGTGAGAAAGACTTTTGGCTTTAAAATCCACTGGTGACAGTAAAACCTACTGTAAAGCACTGCTGTGAAATGGTTAGTCACCACCTATATGTGCCATTGATTACAAATATAAATAAAATAAATATGTGATTATATACAGTAGTGTCTTTTTTCTTTTTAATGTGGAAATTTGCATTTGGCATCACTGACTATATTAATTTTTAAATATTTTCTTGTTTTTACAAGCACCACAGATATCATGCAGCTTGAGGGCATTTTAATTTCATATTCTTACTCAAATTGTTATTTCATTGCAAAATATTTTACATATGTTGTATTATGCAAGAATGCAAGACCGTAGCACTATTGGTCTCAGACTATTGGACAAATATGGGAGTGCAGAACCTTTTTATGTTATGCAAACCATTAAAGTGATAGTTCACCTAAAAATAAAAACTCTGTCATCATTTACACAAAAAAAAGAAGATATTTTAAATAATGTTGTTAACTGGCACCCATTGACTTGCTTAGGTTTTGTGTCCATATAGAAGTGAATGGGCGCCACTGCTGTTCGGTTACCAACTTTCTTCAAAATATTTTCTTTTGTAAGTCATACAGGTTTGAAATGAAAGGAGGGTGAGTAAATGATGACAGAATTTTACTTTTTGGGTGAACTATCACTTTATTAAAACCCACAGCAGTATTAATGTGACTACAGAGATGTCTACCATAGCTTCTCTTGTATTACCTTCCCATTCTCAAATAAGCCATCTGATAAGCATCAGCGATTTAATCATCCTTTGTGCCCTTACAAATGGTCCCCTGTCTGAAAAAACAATCTGTTTCAACGTGCTCCTGTCTTGTCCTTAATTAGACTATAAAACATTGCTGACCTCTACAAAAGACTTCCATCCATCAAATGGACCAAAATAAACGTGACATTGGTCAAAAGCAAACAGGATAATTCACGAACAGAATGACTAATGTATGAATGCTGAAATACAGACAGAAGCCGGGCTATCTTTAGAAAATCTTCTACAGTGACACTGTTGCATGAATTGATCACATATTGTGTCTGATACATAACACTGTAACCAGAGAGAAGCTTACTAAATGACTAAAGGATATACACTTTCTTTCCTATTTCTATTATTGATCAAATGCTTTACATGTTTGTAAGGGGGGTGGGTTCAGACTCCAGCAGCATCATTAACACAAAGCATTACTTATCCTAATGTTTATAGCATTTTACTTAAGGACAGACAATCATTCCTTAATATTTGACGTGTTGTTTGTAATAAATCTGTGTACTCAGTGTCGTACGTCTGCATCATACTGAGTGGGTTTTTGTCTTTAAGATAACCCAATGGGATGTTACTTGGCTAAATGGTTTATTAATTGCACTGCCACAGCAGAACATTAGCACAAGCCCCTCTCACTGACATCAAATTTTGATATGTTGATCTTTATTCTTTACTCTGTGGTTGAAATATACTTAGTCCTTGACATCCAATATATTGATTACAGTACATTTTGCTGGTTGTGTCACAAGTCACAAAATTTCATGGACACGAGTTCTTCCCATTTTTTCGAGTCACTTACCACAACCTTTTTGTGTCACTCAGCACGACTTTCAATATACAGAGCGCGTGTGTAAAATTCGTTTGTTTATACGATATCAGGTTATAAATATATAAATGCAAGTCATGTATATATTTTTAACCTGATATCGGAAAAGTTGTACATATATTACCCAACACCAAACCCTAAAATCACAGGCAAAAAAACTAATTTTGCTAAAACGAACTAATTTTACGAAGTGGCAAAGCAACGATAAGGCCCACCCAAACCCTGCCCCTAAACATTATGTCACAGGGGCAAAGTCAAATCAAAATAAAACGTACAAACGAGATCGTACAAGTTCACAGGAATGAGCAACGCAATCTTGCGGCGAAATCGTAAGTATTTTACGAGGTATCTAAATTTGGCTAATTCGTATGAATTTATATGATCTCAGTCGTCGGTTTTAGTACGATTTGCTTCCGCGCCCGTAACGTTAGGTGTAGGGGCGGTATTGCTTAATCATACGTTTTTTTTGTACGACTTACAACGTATGAAATCATACGAGTTAGCCACTTCGTAAAAAACGTACGACTTCCCTATTTGTAAAATAGGTACAAATTCCTATCAGATTGCGTATATATTAATACATATAGAAGGTACTTGATATTAAAACGCATTCGATTGAAGGTCGTGCCGTGACTATGTCACGAATCCCAGTGAGTGTTGGTGTTATGCATGTGTTGTCATTGTGACGTTAAGGATATTTAGCACCTTACCAAGACTGATTCAATCCAGTGCATCTCAGCTCACAGAGAGACTTGCACCTGTAGGGATGATAAACATCATTTCAGAAAAAGATTTTGATCGGTACAATACACTAAATGAACAACAGACGATGGGTGAGACTACAGTACAAAACAAACTTACAATACAACCGCATGCATGAATAACAAATGCATTGCAAAACAGTTCAACAAAGCATATATTACTATCAAAAAAGTAAACCGATTTGTGGGGCAGGACAAAAGCTGTCATAGAAGAATATGATTCGAGTGCAACCATCTTTTTCACCGTCTCTGGTTAAAAAGCTTAGTTTAGCAGGTCATGTATTAAATATCAGTTTTAGCTTCTTTTAAAAGATGGATTGTTAAATGTTTTTTCTTTCTTATGTGTTAGTCATTTTTGTTGTCGCTAGTTAACTTTATTAGCGGATTTAGAGGGCCGAGGCATTTAGTTGGGGTTAGTGAGGGCAGGTTTACTTTTTGAAGTATAAATAACTTAATTTATGACTGGCATTCGCAACATTAGAGTTATTATTAGGGTTACCTGCTTAATGTCTAGTCATCCTTTCGGTGTCTTAAAACGCGTCAGCATTCAGTTCTAATAGTCACAAAGAAAAGTTCAGGTCTCTTGGGGGCCTCAGTAGTGCTGATATTTAAAAGCATTGGCATTACAACACAAATGCAGCCTTCTGATGTTCATTAACATAAATAGCAGAAGAATATACTGTAGGTACTGTAGCAAAGATAAAGCATTTTAACTGGATCCCATTCACTCGTGTGAGTCAATTTAAGCCACAGTGGGCAACACCAAAGGCTGTAGAACATTTTATTGTAATGTGGGGACGTTCTTACCTCCTCAATCTCCATTTCATTCTCAGAGTGACGCTAGTGCAGGCAAGTCGGTCAGAATTTTTGTTTAATAAGCTGAAGCTTAAAGAGTGTGTTAAAAAGATTCAATTTATTGATCTAAACAGTTGATGTCCATTAACATGTTAAACATTTAAATGACTAACCAAGAGTCAATGAACAATTTAGAGCTAATGTTAAAAATTATTTAACAAAGTTTAATTGTATTAATGTAGCTTATCTAGTGTTACACAAAATGACTTGACAACGTCTAGACGGTTTCTTTTTGTTACTTTTCTTCGTTATATATATATATATATATATGTAGGCCTATATAGAAAAAACATATTAGCCATTTTCTCAGCTCAAACAGGCATTTAGTACTAGACAGTACGTACCTATCTAATTTTACAAAAATGATGTCATCTTTATTAACAAATTATAGCAACACAGTTTAACAATTATAATCACCTATTTAGAGAAGCTTGCACAAGGCGCTTTACATCCTTTTTATTACATTTTTATGTACAAATACAAGCTACACACAAAGCAAAGCACTTGTATGTGGCTACTTACATAGTCAATTGCTTTCAAACCCAATACTGATATCAAAATTAAATATACAAACTCAGTATTAACATCATCAAATCAAAAAGTATTAAGAAAGATGTTATGTACAATGTGAGTTTCTTCACTGTGCCGTAGACATTTTTGCTTTTGACATACAGTAAGTGTGTGCTGTAGCTAATTTCATGCTTTACATTTAGGGGGCAAACAATGGAAAACTAAAGGTAGGAGCATTCCATGACAAAAATCAACTTTTTTACCAATGTTTGTTATCTTACAAAGAAGTCCACAATTTCAGATAAAAAAGAAGGGTACGGTAAGGTGTTTCCTGGATTTATGGTGACATTAAAACATGATTGACCTATCAATTAAGAAATGCCTTTTTTAGTTTATTTAGTAAATTGGGTTGCAATTGTGGGGAGGTCACATGATCTGGAGCACCTTCAATATCTACCATAGGGGTGATCTCTGTAGCCCCCTCGAGTGACTCTTGATGCTGGAGCTTTGAGATTGGGCCGGGATGATATCCAGTCCTCTTCTGCTAAAAATGAGGTGATTAAACAAGAAGAAAAATGCAGAGCTCATTTTAATCAAGTTCATTACAAAAAACATCATTTAAAGTTTTCTAAGGTTGAGGAAGCAGGTGATATAAAACAAATGATGTGTTGATGCATTGAAAGAGTGTAGCCTCTT
The DNA here is from genome assembly GCA_026939265.1 of Oreonectes daqikongensis. Classification (NCBI taxonomy): domain Eukaryota; kingdom Metazoa; phylum Chordata; class Actinopteri; order Cypriniformes; family Nemacheilidae; genus Oreonectes; species Oreonectes daqikongensis. The sequence continues at coordinate 1,354,979 of JAOTQM010000049.1, forward strand.
TAAATGGCTGAAAGGCGATGATGTGACAATTCATCTGGCAATATCCTGAGGCTGTAATTTCATGTGACATTAGCCATTGTTTTCTTTTGGTTTAAGAACCGCAAAATGAAAGAATGAGCATCAACTTATCAGCTTACAGATAACGTAAGGTCTAAAAATCTGTGACCACTAGCGATTTATTTGTCATGAAAAAATGTGCATGTTAGAAAAATAAAACTAGTGGTTTTATTATTCTAACGTGCTATTTTTTCATGACAAATTATATCATTTGCATAAACACTGTGTGTAAAGAGAGGAAATAAAAAGTTTAGAATTTCTTTGTATGTGGTTCATCTCCCTCTTGCACTAATAACACTTGGACTTATCGACTCCTCTGATTTGTGTATACTTGTAAATACTATAAACTAAATTATGATGCAATAATTAATAATCATTTTGGGTGTTTTATTGTGTTAGTTAGCTGTATTTTTTATTATTATTTAATTACTTATTCAGAACAACCCAACTGCAGTTTGATTGATATTACTTGGAATGCACATTAAAAATCATGATTTAAAAAATACAATCTGAGCTTTCTGCTTTTGCAAATGAACTCTTATTTTAACTAAGTTATGTTTTTGCAAATTAACTTGCAAACTTCATTCCCAGATCATCTTGTATGATTTAATTAAAGTAAGCAAGAATTTTGGTGCACTGTGTAAGATTAAGGAAGGTCTATTGACAGAAATGCAATATAATATACACAACTAGGTCTTCAGAGGTGTATAAAGATCTTACATAATGAAGCGTTATGTTTTATTACCTTAGAATGAGCTATTTCACGGGTCTCCTTACATGCATGTTGTTTCTACAGTTTCCCAAACAGACAAACTGCTCTTCAGAGCACGTTTCTTAAATACGTTATCTCATTCGGCAAAAAAGGAACATGACGACAATTTTGCCCTGTATCTGCTACCATAGTGCTCTGAAAGGGAGCGGGGGAGTGAGCCGTTGGTTGCAATTCACAACCTCAGCATTAGATGCTCTTTCCATTTTGTTCAAATCATAGCAGTTTTTATTTCATTCAAGATTTAATTTAAATTCTAGATAGCAGCTTTTTAATGTGATTTTAGACGTTTAGATTCAAAAGCTCCTATTCAAGGTTGTGCATGTTCGCAAATACGCAATGTCACAATGCCCTAATTATCGGTTACCAAAGGCAGAGCAGATGAGGCATGAACTCCTGGCTGAGCTCACAGTATGACCCTGCTGTCATTTAAATACAGTATGTGTTGGAAGCCGATGCACCATTAGGTTCTCCAAATGTGATCGCTGGGCCATTGAAGAAACAATCAGTCTGCCTTCAGGGCAAAGAACCCTAACCCTCATTGCTGCTAAAGACCGTTTCTTTTACAACACACAGAGAGAACAGAGGAGAAACCATTAGACTTCATGCCAAAACTCCATATATTACAGTATTCTGTGTAATGAGCACTGCCAGACCAGCAACCCTCCCTCAAACACATTAAATCTAAAAGGTTTCCCCCTTCAGTGTGAAAGCTATGACCACGGCAACTTACTGTATTACACATTTAATTGCACAACAAGCGCAACCTTTCGCGACATAACAAAATCTTGGTTTATTGTCAAAAAGTGGCGAAATATCAAACCGCTCCTGTTCACACAACGATGCTCCGCTGCACAATTTGCCACACTGCAAAATGAATGAGCGAGCACGTCTACAATAGGAAAGTGGCATCAGTAGAAAACAACAGTCTATGCCAAGAACAGAGGGAATCCTGTATCAAATGTAATCCAGCGAGGGCACATGTTCAAACGGCAAAGTAATGGCTGAAAGGCCATTCCTACTCTCTTGGTGGGCATCAGCAATGCCTCCAGCTCTCTGCTGGCTTTGGTCCATGATTTCAAGTGCATCTCAAACCCAGCCCTAGGGTACACTAGTAAGGTAAGATGGCAGCTGCTGTGCCCTGGGCCTGGGTGATTTAACAACTGGCAAATGCCACTAGCTGTTTTTTCTTACATTTTAGCTGTGAAACATTTAACAGCAATATGGAAAATGAATGAGGCAAAAGAGGTTTCTTACTGGTGTGGGCAATGTGCCATGACTTGCCTGCTAAATTAACTACTCTTATGTTTAAAGAATGATTCTCACGGCGGTGCATCATCCAAAATGTTTCCGAGTGCACATTTTCCAGTGTGTAAAAAGGAAAATCTATGTTGTCATGTTGCTACAGAAGAAATGTAAATCAGGTGCTTACCGTAATTGTTGTAGGTGTCGTCATTATTTCCGTGTCCATATTCATAATACTCTGAAACACTATCAGGGGAAAAAACATTTTGACATATTTCTGCAGTTTCTCTTTGTAAAAAGCACATTTTTTTTGACAAAAATTGCCAATAAGTACTATATTGTGAGTCCAATAAATACCTTTTTGACTGGTTGCTGTAATTGTCATCATAGGCCTCATAACTCTGGTCATCATATTCCCCATCATAACCATCATCATATCCCTGAAATCATAAAAACACAGCAGAATAATTACAGATTCAGTCGCCGGAGGACCGGCTCAGTATCAAACCAGCATTCTAATTGTTTAGGGTTGAAAAATCAATGTTTAATTACACAGCAAAGGATTTCTCTAATAAATATACTCCCAGAGTGGAGGTCTGGCACGGCTGAATCATGTCCAACAGAAAATATTGATCAATGAGTAAAGCGACAATTGTCTCATTTGCCATGTCTGAAGACAAGTGGATAATGCCTGGATCAATATAGTATTACTGACAAAAGATACAATAAACAGATTAAAACTTCATAATGAGTCTCGGGCAATTCTACATAACTGGAGTCATCTGTATGCTTTCTCTTGCATTTCATAGAGCTGTCATTGATAAACTGAGCTATTATATCGTAGAGCACAGTAGCGTAGTGCATATCAGTGAACACAGCAACAGAAACTACTGTCAAATACTCAAAACTGACCATTATTTCCTGATGGATGTCCTGCACCATATTCACTTTGGTATAACAGCACCTGCATAATGACTTTATAATGAGCTGCACGGCAGGAGTACAGCACCTCACTGCTTAAAGTCCCTATGAACTTGCTTCATTTGGCAGTTTTCTTTATTGTGTTGATCCTTTTTTAAGCCAAAAGGATTTTGTTTATTTCATAGCGATGAACATGATTTGGATGGTGCGGAGAAGGATCACTGTCTTTAGAGAGAATTTAAAGGGAAAGTTTACCCAAAAATTAAAATTCTGTCATCATTTTTTCACCCTCATGTCCTTTAAAACCTGTATATAATTCTTTTAAGTATAAAAAGCGATTTAAATTGTATTTGACTAACCAATAAAAATTCTCTCCCTTGCTTACTTTAGTTTAATCCTAGTAACATGGCCTTGTAAACTATCGGTGCTGTTTAGCGTGTGGACAAAATGTTTTATGCTTTCCTACTTGTAAGTTGCTTTGGATAAAATGGTGTGCCAAATAAAGAAATGTAACAACAGGACACTTTTGGCTTTTGCTTCTGTTTTTACATAACAGCGTGAACGTATAACAGAGATTTAAAACCCAAATTTCTTTAATTAAAGTAAGTCTCTACTGAATGAACTCCAAATGAATCATTAGTGCAAACATCCACTGTTTCTATTTTTGAGTTCAGATAGATTAACTCGAGACACTTGCCTTATTTAATTAGGCCTAATCTGTCAGAAAAACCTGGGCAAGCAAAGGGAGCCATTTTAATTCTGTCGTTCCCCTTGCCATTAAAATTCCGCACAACATTCTGGTTTCATGAGTATGAAGAAGGATTAGAGTAAATTAAAGTTAGGGATTATGCCAGGGATTAAGTTGTTCAGGAGATCTAACACAGAAGTTTCCTTCCATTACTTTCAACTTGGAGTAATGAGGTCAGAGATCTGTCCTCTCCCACTAATTGACCAGTTTGTTAACATTGCCTCTTGATCGAGTGCTACGCATATCTTAAGCGGCAGAGTATGAAGAGCCAGCATATTTTACTCTTTAATGGAATATTGCAGAACATGTCAATCACACTACCACACCACAGCAACAGCTCTAAGAGGAAACGTGTTTAAGCATTGAGATGTACTTCGTGACATACTCATTTAATAGGGTCATTCCATCAAGAGCAGAATAAATGCTTTCCTTTTAGCACTTACAGAAATGAGGATGCATCCTTATTTTCTTGCTGCGTGTATAGTGAACTTAAAACTTTAAAAGGAATGCCTACATCCAAAAGAAATGTGTTAATCCATGTTAGTAGCCAAACATCTTATATAAGCAAAACATTGTGTGAAAACAGCAAAATGTGCGTTAATGCTTTTCACTATATAAAAGCAGGTAAAGCATCCCTGCTTGTGTTTGAACTATTTAAAAAAAACCTGGGCATCCACGCAACATTATGTGGCCAGTATATCACTTACTATAATAATGGCGTGCTGTTTAAAAGGTCCTTGTGTCTGACCTTTTTGACTTTAACATGCACTTACAAACCACTGCACATAACTCGAGCAAGCTCTAGTTAATGGTGCTTGATCCTTACACTTCAACACTCATTTGAAAGTGCAATTAACTCTGGTCATATTGAGCAAGCTAACAGGAAATAAATCAAGTGCTAGAGAGCCCAGCAAAGAGTAATTAATATAACAGACAGCCAAAGGTCTTCAATACTCAACTTCATTATCAATTGACAACCACCAACACCTCTTGACAGTGACTGATCTGTGTGGGGGGTAGCGGCCGAATATGTTTCCACACTGGAGAATGGAAAAGGAAATGGATGCTCAAAAACCTTTTTGTCTGTGCTTTCGTCTGGTTATTGAACGAAACCTCTTTGTCTGGCATGCTTGGTCTATACCGATTTTTCAGAGCTAATAATTTCTGCTTGAAGTATGAGCAAACATGGGCTTAGCGCCAGAGAGAGTGAAGCGGTCTGATATATACCAACCTACAGCATCCAATAAGTCGTATATCTATTTAATGGCCCATTCTGATTCTTGCAAAAACGAATGATTCATAAGTCTCTCAAACATAATCAAAATAAGATTGAGGGCCCCTTAAATGCACATCACTTTGATTTAAAATGGGAAAAAAGTAAAGCTGCATTTTAAACTGGTGTTTAATAGGTTTAGATGGTGAGAAATACAATGTTTTGTTCAAGAATGGAGCTACATTTCGATTTCAAGTCATTTTGGTATTCTGGTATTAACATCGCTGTCTTTCCAAAACCTTGGATGTCCAAATGTACTGCTTTATAAATGATTAAATACTGTGTTATCAAGCACTTTTTAATACTTTTTATTGGTTGGAAATTAGCGAAACCCATTGACAAACATAACGGGTAACTACTAATAATGATTTATGACAAAAAAAGTGAAATATGGAGATTTAAAGTTTCAGAAGGACAGTGATATGTTTATTATTTTATTATGTAAGTTATATTATTTATTCTTATTATATTTTTTATTATGTAAGTTATTTAACACATACATTTTGTGCAACTGACTAAAAAGTCCAGTAATAAATAGTTTTCTATACAGTACGTATTGGTCATTTATGTTGCATATGTAGAGAAATAATCAAGTATTCAAGAGCACAACATTTCAATGCTGAAGTGAAACGATTTACAAAGCCTTTCCCTCAGGCAAATAATATCACAAATAATTTAATCAAGCAAATTATGGTCTGTGTGTCAGGTTTTATTTTTCTCCTCAGCAAATAGGATGTCGCTTCTTAACAACAGGAGATGCAAATAATTGGTATGTCTATTCATATACGATGACGGCACATTGAACATTTTTAGAACATCTTCCAGAGACCAAGCACATGAATATTTATGAGCTAAAGGAAAATTGGGCGAGAATTCATAAACCACCGGTTTGAGTGACAAGGCAAGGCAAGACAAGTAAATGCGCTAACAAAAATGTGTCCTGCATGAACTGGGACTGTTCGGCAATGACCAACATCAGTGTAAAAGTTTAGAAGCACTTGTCACTTGTTACATAAACTTTTACAACCGCCCAAATAAAAGAACTAATTCAGTGACCTGAAGACAGGCAAGTAAGCTATTACTCGTAACCTTCAGATGCTGGGTTTCCTGAGCAATCTACTTTGCATTTGCAAATCATGTTGCGATAAATTTTAATAGGGGTTATTTCATGCACGACAAGAAGCTGTGATGGCCGTAGAAACTGTTTCAATGATCCAGTAATCACTAACCACAGAATTTACCATAGACTATAGAATACAAAAGCCTAATATTTGCATGTTTGAAAATAAATGCTGGCATAATTTCCATGATTTCGACTGTCGCAGCACAGACAGGAGCTCTGAATCTTAGACCTGAAATACACAGGGCCTTCAGGCATACCACATGCCTCTCAGTGAGCAGAAAATGATGAAACTTCTTCTTGAGGTGTATGTCGTACATCTGTTTTATTAAACGAGGGAGTTCTGCATGAAGAATTTCATTTCAATAATTACTTCACCTGAGAAATGTCAAGTCAGCGGTGTAGGAGAGCCCATTGTTAAAAAACAATTAGAGCAGTGCTGAGAACCTTCCTTTGAAATAGTGCCATAGAGCATTTCTAACATTTCTATTCTCCTTCTTGAATCGGCTCTTAACTTGTGAAGTGGTATGATTCTGTGTATCTGAGCGGGAGTTTAAAGGTTAACACTGACACCATCTAAGACACTCAAGGGCTTCTTTCACATGGACACCATTTATTTATTCACAATGAGTTGCTTGTGACTTCAGGATGTATTTTTTTATGCTTTTTCATTTAGTTTTCAAACATTTTTAATCAGAAAATGTGTTCAGGCAGTCGGGCGCAGATTAACGCACAGGCTTGCCGGGCTGCAGCCTATAGGGGCCTCACGTGTTTAAGGGCCTCTGATTGGCCAGATTCTTTTACATTTTATTTTAAACGTATACTTCAGCGAGAACAAGAAAGGACCCTCATCTGTTGCAGCAGCTAGCTCATCATGTCATCGGTAATATTTCAGTTATTTCACAATGACAGGTTGGTTTTTAATTACGGCTTTGTTTTATATACAGTTTATGTAATGCTCAGTGGTTTGTGTCCCACTAAACATCCACTGTTTTTAGGGGCCTTTCACATTTTGTGTATAACTTGTATAAAACTCCTGTAACTTTTAAAGGAGGTCGCACACCGGACGCGGAAGCGCAGCACCCCGTCTATAGGACAGCTTCACAGGTATCGCACATCGGACGTGTACATTCTGTATGCGAGACTCGCGAGGTCAAGTTCTAAGTGTACATTTATAGCTTGAGCGCAAGCTAAAAGTCTAAAATCCTGGTAAACTATACATGTAAAACTTTAAGCTTGCGCACAGTGCGCACTCCTGGCCTGCTAAGCAACCATGAATGTATAGGAAACACTATATTGCTGTCTTATTAATGTGTATGTATGCCAGTTCATCTTACTACTTGCGTGTGGACCATGTATTCGCACAACATACATTTTTCCATTAAAATGATTTTTTCAGACTGGGCATGTTTGCTGGGCGATTGTTCCTGGCGCCTCCCGCAGCATTGGTTTGGTTTCACACTCAACTTCTATTGAACCCTGGTGCGTTTGCATTCATCTTACATCATCACAAACGTGCATGGTAGCCAACATAATAGTAAACAGAACACGGGTCAATATATTGTGCTATATAATATATTATATTTTTATTCATTTGGTGCTATTATGTGCAGCAGAGTAAACAACACTTGGTCTTTTGGACTATTTTTATATCATGAAACAGCATAGTACCATTAATTTGAAGCTCTGATTCCACTCCCAACATGTGTTTTATTGAAGTAAATACCCTGTAATCTGCCAAAACGCATGCGCAAGGTTCGGTACCCTGGTGCGCACCTGAGTTCGCATGACAGCCTTCATATTAGTTATTTTTCTTGTAAACCGTGCCCCTAAACTGCAAGCGTGAAAGGCACCTGAACGCCACCCAAGGGGGGGATGTCTCATACAAAGAGCAGCCTAGGGGTCTCTGACCACTTTCTTTGGTTGTTTCATTTGTGTGGAAAATAGGTTCACTAATTTCTAACTAGAATAGAATTAGAATAATACTAAACTCATCCAAATTAAGAAATAATAAAGGGAGGTATCTTGCAACTATATCGGAATTATATTGCAACTAAAAATACAACTTTTTATATTTTAGCACCTTAGTGTAGTCACATTTTGCCTAGAATTTGCCAAAATATTTCTTGTCCTTGTTTTCTTGTCATTTAACAAGATCTCAACCTTTTAAAACAATTCATTAAAGTCATTTACTTCAAAAACATTTGTTAATAAATAAAACGTTAGATTTGTAACATTACTGTATTTTTGCAAAATGATGTTTTACAAAACCAATTTCACACATTTAAGCATACACCTTCAGGTCAAATGTTTTTTTAAGATAATGAAGAAACATCTCACTGAAGTGTAGATGATGTCTTAAGGGTCAATTTTTCATCTGAAAGTAGAAAAAATAAGCCTTCTATTGATATATGGTTTATTAGGACAATATTTGGTCGAGAACTATTTAAAGCTCTGGAATCTGAGGGTGCAAAAAAAAAAATATCTTCATGGAACATGATCTTTACTTAATATCCTAATGAGTTTTGGCATAAAAGAAAAATCGATAAGTTTGACCCATACAATGTTCTCGTGCTACTTAAGGTTTTGTGATCCAGGATCACATATTGTTTCATATTTTATACAGTTGGGAAGGTAATTCAGTGCAAGCACTGCAAAAGCTAATGCTCAGGTTAACAGCTGGACCAACACCATAAGTGTGAAACATTGTTTTACCCTGGAAGCGGGACAACGAACAGACCAAAGCAGTGGTGGAAACACTAACTTACAGTACAGTGTACAAGAAAAAAGTCAATTCAAAAGCATCAGTTCCTCCAGGCCAACATATTTCTTATCTGTAAAGGCCAACAGATAAGAAAAAGGGGACTTACAAATCAATGAGCAGCTTTTGAAAATATTAGTCTATAATGCTCATTTGGTTTCCGTCTAGTTTTCTTCATGGCCGCATTCAGAAGTCTGTTTATGTTGTGTGAAGGAAAGGGGCAGCAGCTCAACCATAGAGGAGTGTCAGAGCGGTTTGTAGAAAGTGAAGAGCCTTTTGAGAGAGCACTTGTGATGTCTGAGTAGAGCTGTTATGCTGAGAGCGAGAGGCAGTCTGGCACGACACGGCTGATGTACACAAGAGCTGTGATTAACTGCATTCAAGTCCCCAACAACAAAAAGAGCAGAGCATCGCCACACTATGTAGAGAGCATTCATGTGTCTCCAGAAAAATCTTAAACCGGAATAACAAGCTGTATATATGGATATTCTTAAATAAATTCTTGAGCTTATCTAGCTCTTTCTCCATTTCACTATCTGGATGATTCATTCAAGAATACAAAAAGCAACACGTTTAGAGAAATCTCATATTTCCATGACATTCAAAACAGTAATACAGCACATTTTGTGGATTTGATGATAGAAATTAAAATTTGGTGAATGTATTATTCATGCAAAAATTCTCCTCTAAAATGTTTTTTTACAATGGTATGTGGCACAAAGCGGTTTCTGTGCAAATGTACAAAATTGTCCTGAAACAAAGCGTCTAATATATTCAGGAATTGTCAGTGTATAAGGAAAAAATCCCATAGGATAGGTAAGGCCACTTTTGGAAACTGCTCATTTCTTAGTCCACCTTTTTCCACCTGCAAACCCCAGACCCAATTACTCACAGAAAAATGTCCACGTTTTCCAAGTGTCGGGTAATACAGAGGCTCCCCAGCAGAACTCAATTCACATTGGTAATGAGTCTGTACTCTAACATTTCCCCATGCAGACAGACCAATCTGCCACAGCGCTGCACATATAGGACTTTTGCATTAGGCGAGAGCTCAGTGGGAATCGAATCCATGAGATATTGCTTTTTTCATTCAGTTGGAGTTTGACGTTCACTTGGGTGAGAATTGTCAAAAATAACCTTGGGCACACCTGAGCGCAAAACATCTGCAATGTGTAGGTTTCATTTTTTTCTATGAATAGTAAAAAGTTTCAATTAATCATAATCATCCTTAAAAATCTTGGATTATATAACTGATGTTTATAATATGTGCAATTATCAGAATGATCTCCATATACTCCACACATATATAATTCTTCCCCTTTTTCACCACAAGGATGCTTTTTATATCAACATGTGGAATAACATTGTATGGCTTTCAATCTATTAGAATGTGTTCTGCCTGCACTGATTCATTCTGTTTTGATAAATAGAAAAAGGCAATTCCTGTATTTTTTTCAATAAACTTCAATTACACACACACTTGAATCAGTAACCAAGTTTTTGACAAATACATCAATGTAAACTTACATAGTCCTCGTATGTTTTATGCTTGACCTGTAGTGGCGGTGGTCTGTATCCAGGGGTCCCTGGAGTTCCTCTGGCCCGGGGTGCAGACACTCCTCTAGTGGGTGTAGGGACGGAGGTACGAGTACCGACAGTTCCTCTGGGTGCTGCTGCTCCTCGTCCTGGTGGAGGGGGTGGAGCTGCACCTCCTCGACCTCTAAAGATATACAAGCAAAGATAGATGGTAAGAATTTAGAACAATATTGATTTTTGTTTTACAAAGCGGTTTCAGCAGCAACAACATAAACAAACGTTATGTGGTCCAAACTTCTGGTAGATATATAAAAATATATTAAATATCAAATAAATTGTTATATTATAACCAAACACACACTCTGAGCCAGCGCATGGCCATATGCGTCTGATAAAACCGTCTTTATCTGGAAATAATATACTATGGGAGGCTAAGCAGAGACCAGATTAACATTTCAATTTCTCTAACTGAATTCTAGCCATAATCTTTATACATTTCATAAAATCTACAAAAACAAAATGTAGGTAATTTGCATTTATTAAGAATTTTGTAACAATGAATTATCTATTTTCTCAATGCTAACATAAACAACACTTATATTTACATTCTACTGTAACATCTTACATACAGTAACGTACAATACTGATAGGACCATGGTCTGTGTAGACACAAGAAAAAACATATAGTCCATCCATGATTGTTTGATATTACTGCAATACAGCTGTGAAAACACATTTCTGTGATATAACCTAGCCTACTAAAAGCTTTCTGCAGTTTCAACAATATGTAAATTTGGTGCAGCACACTTCCAGTGTTTACATTGAAAGATTAGCATTTGGTGTGAAGTCATTCACTGCAGTGCTATAACAGCGAGCTGTGGGTAGCTAGTGTTTTTATCTCCGAGAGTCCATTAAAGCCCTGTGAACCATAATACTAGTGACACAATAAGGTTAGACAGCAGAGTTTTCAAAGATATTGCAATCTTCATCTGCCTCAACTCGGTTCACAATTCTGCTCTGGTTACACGTTGTACCGTACAGCGAAGTACATTGCCTTGAAAATCCCCAGCATTCGGTTTGATGAGGTACGGCTCTCAGCTGAGATTTAGTGTTTGACACCTTTGAAAAGTACACATTTGATTCACTGCCATGTGCAGGTGTCCTTTTTAGGACAATAGATAAATGCCTCACTACACCTTTCTGGTGGAACGGGGGTGAAGTTGTCTGTTTCTGGTTTAATTTCTGACCTGATTGCGGTTGCAAAACGACAGATGGAGTTGGCAATGCCGGTGAATGGCAGATGTTTTGGTCAGCAGAGATCTACATTCCATCCATCCATATCCAAAGACACTACAGAGACTAATGTCCTCATCAGTGTTGTTTTTCCATGCTGATTTGCAGTAATGACTTCTCAGGGCACCGCAAGGAGCACATCAAGGGGAAGTGGGTTTTTTATAGCTTTATCCATAAGCAATGCCGAACTATAAGATCGGATTTTAAATCTATTACCTGGGGTGGCGCAAGCTGTCGCTCTTGTTAGGGAATGCTACGGGGATCTGCAGAGGTTTAAACATGCCCAAGCAAGTATTGGATTTATGAAATAAACATTAAAGTCGGAGAACACGGTGTAAATAATGTATGACGGTGTATGTAAGTTATGCTTTTGATGTGAACAATTAAAGCTTCACCTGCTAACCTGATTAATAACACTGAGCCCTTGGGCCCTTTCATTATCCAACAGTGCACAGATGTTTGGAGTGAGATTCAAACCAACTTTGTGATTTAAAGACACAGTTCAACCATAAATTAAAATATGTTTTTACTTATGACTTAAAACTTAAATGCGACAAAGTTACACTAACCATTCATTGTTTATTTAATAAAATCAATATACAATACAATTCTACAAATTGTTTATTTAATACAATTATTATACAATAAAATATGAATATTATTTAAATAAAGTATAATAGTTATACTATTATACTATAGCGCTAGGCTTTCACATTGATATTACTGTGGATTTCTATGGTTCTGTAAATGTGTGATGAGATATACTGTACCGGGTGGAGGCTGTAGAAGCCAGACGTAAGCCACGTCCTCGAACCGTTCTTCCTCTGCTTGGGTCATCTGAGCCATTTAAATAAGAAAGCTCACGAAGCTGCTCCTGCCTGATCTCATCGTTGTAGTCCTATGAAAGGTTCAAATAAACTTCACATAAAAATGCATTTATAAATCAAAGCCAATTTTCAGTAATGCAACAGAACATAGAGTAGAAGTTATAAATGTTTGCCATTGTGTGTCTTGAACCCATGACCTTGCTGTTATTAGGGACATACGCTAACTACAGGCACTAGCCGACCCCAAAGTGTTGTATGTGCATCTTATATGAATACTACCCATCAATCACTGCCAAAAATAATAATCTAGTCATATTCACATCTTGCAGACACCAGCATCAAAGCAACTGAGCTATAAAGGCATTGCCAGACCACCAGAATGTTGGCAAAGAGCCTTAAAAAGATTGCCAACACGTCTTGCTGACTTTAAAACAAAAAATAGGGATGAAATGAAACCCGCTTTCGTTGGTTTATCAGACGTGGAGGACAAGTACGCCTTTGCATACATATTGACAAAAAGACACCATATGACGTGTCATCCCATACTGTGATGCCTGCACATCTCTCCTCTGGAATAAGAGGAATGAAAGAGGCAGGAGAAAAATAGAACATGGTGGCTTATTAACTTTGTTTGACATCAGCTATCAGTGCATTGTTGTGAAAGAATAATTCCACTTTCTGCATTTAAAAAGTCCCCCTCTCATTTGATTGAACATGACAGGGCCCTGAATCACAAGGCCGATTACAGAGTGGATAGCGCTTATTTTATTATCATGTCACTGCCACAGGCAGATAAACGGAGCCTCATTTCCACCAGCCACTTACTTCCCTTCCTGTTTGGCACAGCAGCTGGGAACAAGCAAATTTCAGACATGGCAGTTAGAAGAGAGTGGCTTTTTCATACAGATATGGTCAACAATCAATAAAGATTGCATCGAGACGCTTCTATGGTTGCTTGTTTTGTCCTTTTCTGTCAATCTGTCAAGAAATAACTTTAATGATGCCTTTACGTCACGTCTGAGTAAAGGCAACTGCTTGTCTACGGTAAAGCATAAAGTGAACGTTCGAACCTTCACAGGGAATACATTATGTATATTATATATTAAAGGAATAAAAAAATCTGTCATCCTTTATTCGCCCCAATGTTGTTTAAAACCTGTATATGACACAGGAACGCAAAGGAAGATATTTAGAGAAATGTGCTCGTGTCTACATAATAGAAGTCAATGGGGACCAATGCTGTTGGATTACCAACATTCTTCAGAATATATTCTTTTGTGTTCTGCAGTAGTCTGTAATGACATGAGGGTGAGGAAATGATGAAATTTATAAACTAGATGTGACCCTGGACCAGTAGCATGGGAACATTTGTAGTAACAGCCAAAATATGTGTCAAAATGATCGATTTTTCTTTTATGCCAAAAATCATTTATATTAAGTAAAGATGTTGCATGACTAGTTGTTATATCTTATTGTAACATTAATAAAAACACATATTTTGGAGAGGGGTGTCATTAAAGAACTCTATGAGCAAAGAATTTTGATCGGCTTCCACACTGGAAGAACTGGCCAATTGCTGTGTTCCTAAGGCTGAGACAGGAAGTACCTGGAGAATGTTCAACAGGAAGATAGGAAGCTGTGAGAATTTGAAATAAAACCTGCGAGTGAGTGAAAATTTTATGCTACATCAGATGAGTGGACAACGACTCACACTGTAAAAACAACCAGTCTGCTCTGTTTTTGGACTTCGATTGTTATATCCATCATCTTTCAGACAGACTAACATAGATTGACTTTCTTTTCACACACTGTCAACGCAAAGACAGCTGTAGCACTAGCTGGGTAGGTTGAGATACCTTCTTGACAGCATCAGTGCGAGCAAGGGTTTCTCTGTTCCCTGTGTAGCACCTAGACAATCTGATTGCATTTCTTTCCATTTAATTGAGAAATGATGGCAACAAATGGACAGTCAGAAATGTGTTTTATACTCATCAGATATAATAAGCATCCTGATGGATTCATTATACAGTGTGTCTCATGGTGAAGCTAATTATCTTATGAATAAGATTAAAACTCCAATGGTAATGCATTGATTCAGAATGTAAACACCAGGTCAGAATGAAGCCAGTTGCTATACATGGAGGGCTTTATCCCATTAAAGGGATAGTTTGCGCAAAAATGAAAATTCAGTCAACATTTACAACACCTCTTGTCATTTCAAACCTATTTGACTTTTGGAAGAATGCTGGTAACCGTACAATGGCAGTATCCATTTACCTCTATTGTAAGGACACAAAATCAATGCAAGTGAATGGGTACAGCCGTTGTTTCTTTAAAATATGCTTTTTTGTGTTCTGCAGAACAAAGAAAGTCATACAGGTTTTAAAAAAAAGTTACTCTCTGATTTATTACATCAGGACATTTTATAATTGTCACTTTGGCCCAAGTTATCACACATGACAAAGGGAGACAAAGCTAAACATAAACAGGGCGACGTTCCCTAAAATCTAGTCAGCTCCTTTCTATTCAGGCTTACTGTTGCTAAAAAGAAAACCCACTCACACCTGCTAAAGATGCTGTGTTTTGCATGATTCACTGCTTTTCTGGTGCCTGTGGCAGTGTGTAATGTTGCTTAATCTTATCCACATAATGGGCATTCTGCAGGCCTCATCAACAATGGTTTATCAGTGGTTCAGGCTGCAGACTCATTTTGGTTGTTGTTTTCAAGAGGCTAATCTGGAATTACTAAACACATTGTGTATAGTGTATATTGTCTACTTATGGTTTAACTGATTCACTAAACGTGTAATATAATGTGTCTATAAAACAAATGAAACTGTAGATACTAACACTTCAATGATTACCAGGTATCATGGGAACACTTGCACATTTCCAGGACTTTTTGGTAAAACAAGTGAGAACACTGCAAACACATTCTACGAAAGAAAGACATCAAGACTGAGATGGTTCAATTTGTTTGGTACAGTGTACGCCCATTCTGCAGTGGGCATTAAAACAAGACATGCAAGATGTGACAGGATCAGTGCCGAGGATGCTGCATAGATGTGACCCAAGAGACTGAGAGCTGTGTTGTAAAGCTCACGGCAGGAGAGGTGAAAGCGGGACGGGGCCAAGGGGCCAAAATCTCTCTTTGAACGCTTCCTGCCTGAGGCCGACACCTCACACAGCTACATTAATATTTACAGTCTAGACTATGTAGAAATATTCAGTTCACACATTTATTATCACCAAGAGCTCCAGGACTCACTTTTTCCATTCTGATCCTGACTTTTTTGTTTTGCCATAAAAAGCGCTTCATCCATGTTAATTTGCATTTAACAAAGAGAATTCGTAACCTAGGGACAAATTCACGTGGATTTTAAAAAGATATCATCGTTCTTTCAGCATTCAAATCAAACATGCAATTTAACTGGGCTGATCCCAAATGTATATATTTAATCACATGCATAACTCTATAATCTCTTTTTTTCCCGTTGGAATAAACACGAACAGATTTATGTATGCAGGAGACTTCAGTATCCGTCGGAGCAAACCCGTCTCATCTCTACCTCCAGCACACGATCCCTCTCGAGGAACCCAAGTATATGAACTTACTGGAACAAGGAATTTCTTAATCTCCTCCAGGGCATGACTCATGCGGGAATAAGCCTCTCCAGGTGGTGCGAAGACCTCAATTAAAACATGAAGATCGTTGCTCAAATGGGTATATTTCGCCTCGCCGCTTTTCCTCAGCTCTTCCTCCTAGATATTAAAACATAATTTTATAAAGTTAGGAATTCTGTAAGAGCACTAATTATATCAATACATTAAATAAAGCAGGAAATTGCATTATGTGTGTTTCGAACTAAGGCTGAAGTCACATATGTGTTTTTTTTAGCTGATGTATTTTGACATGAGTCATTTTTTCTTACATTGTATAATAATTCTCTTGTGAACAGTGGATTCTACCTACACCTTTGCTCTGTAACACATACGATGAGTGAGTAGATACTGTGAAGCATTACACTTCGAGCTGCATGAGGGCCTTTTGTCAGAAATAAATTGACATTGTCACCTATCTGATTAAATCCTGCCTTCAGAAGAGCAGAAATGGGAATATTTTAAAGTGGTATTCAGTTTCTCGCTTGTCTTTGATTGCTGAAGGTGTTCTGGAGCTCTTCAGAAAACTTCAGAAAGCTTGTAATTACAGCAGTCAACATTATCGTCTTTTGTTGATTACCGTTCGGCTGGAGCTTCTACTTAAAAACAGGACAGCTTTGATGTAGGGTCCATTCACAGACGCCTGATAACTGATGCGGGCTCTTGTAGCCCCTTCAGCTTTAATAAACACTTACCGATGCCATGCCGCTATCATGTCAAAGTGACCCTGCCACTTTCCCCATCATCCTTTGCATGGACGAAAGGTCAGGAGGCACTCAAGGTTTCACAACTTTCTGAGGCATAATCATATTTTGGTTCTACCTCTGACAGCAATTTTTTGGGTAGACACCAAGATGTGCATGTATGTTAGAATGTGGGTGTCTGAACGTCTGTGCGTTGATTTAAACACGAATGGACTGAAAAGTAGGCAGGAGACACCAAAAATGCAGTGGCAGACAGCATTTGTTCTGTTTCAAGTCTGAAAGCTTTAACTTTCCTTTCATGTCAATCTATGGAGAAAATGTTGCATTGTTTCAAAAGACAGGTCTATCTCCCAGGATGTATTTCAAAAGGCACTCAAGGAAGTATGTCTAAGAACAACACAATCCTCTTCAAATATGACAAAATGAAGGGTTCCTCACACTTATTCCTAGTAAAAACAAATAGTAAATCTGACACTTATAAACCTGACAGTTATCCAGTACCACTATAGAATTAAAGAGCTCAGAATGTCACAGAGAAATAAAAAATGTGTCCATTATTTTTTTCAAAGAGCTACAGTAAATGAAAAATAAGATTTTTTTTGTACTATTTCTGCTAACATTTGTTTCAGCCCCTTAGTTTGATTGTTCTATCTACTGGTCTAAAGAGTGGTGAATGTAATGTTCGGCAATGCATGTTATTATGCATCATTTTTATTTGTTTGTTTTTTTGTTGCCATCTCAGTCACATGCTTTTCATTTTTTGAAAAATATAAAACAGAGTATTCCTCTGGTTTGCTGGTGTTTTGATGCAGAGAGTCATTTTTAGATAGAAGACTTCAACAGCACCATCAGACACTGCACAGACAAAAAATCTATTGCCATAAACATGCACGACAGACTCTTAATTTAATATGTATAACAAGCCTGTACCAGTTCAAGGTGACTATAATGGAATATGTTTGCATTAATGATTGCCTTTGGGATTTAAAACAATCCGACAGACTCTTGTTTGAGTTTTGCCATAAATTTAAATGGATTTTAGGTGACAGCACATTCATCTGCACTGGTTTGCATGGTTTAAAAAAGCCGACAATTTTGAGAAAAAAAGTGTGCTTCATACAAATACAAATATGCAAACTAAACACTTACTAAACATGATTCTCGATTAGGTTCATAAACTAAGCATATAGCATGATTGCATATATAAAGGCACATTCTATTCTATTCTATTCTATTAACACATACAGCACAGTAGGACACAAAAAATAACACATCCTTTTTGATGCTATGATGCTTAGTGCTGATTCTGCAAACATTTGAATTCATAACATAACTATAATAATGCCTGAGAAGTTGGCATGTCTGCTGTTGAGAGCTGCTGAGATGTTTAGTTGAGTGTTTGAATCAGCATAAAGGGAGAACAGAGTCTTTTTCACAATTACACAATTTGGTTGGAGTTGATGTTTAGTCATATACCCACACACAGCAAATATATTGACAATGAAATCAGCAAACTGCTTCTTCATGCAAATGCAGCTCAGTTATTTTGCTAGTTCTATTATGTGCTTCTTTACAGTGTGGTACCCCTCTTCGTGATATTGTTTGTCTGTTCAAGAATGTGTATAATGCCAGCCAAGCTAAAAATAGCAGTCCATCCGCTGTGTAGTGGCATATATTGCAGGTAATGATCTTCAGACACAGCATCATCTAACACTTTGCTCCGTCAGCTCTGTTATACTCAGAAATTATAGGCTTAAGGGGGATAAACCTTTGGAAGGGGGATAAATGCAGTTTATAGCATGTGCAAGCTATTGTACTCGCTCTGTAGACAAAATCTAATAAATACTTTATGGTTGAAAATACTGTTTGCTTTTCCTTGGGATCAAATGTTGGTGTAAAAAGTGTATAGGATATGCGCATGCTGATTAATATATACAGTGCACAGGAAAAGAAAAAATAGACAGTTATTGGCAGTCATCTCACCTTGCCCTTGTCTCTCATCGAACCCTTGCCGAGGATGGACATCTTTGCTCCTGTTTCCTCTTGTAATCTCTTCATGGAATTGCCCCTGGGCCCCAGCAGCTTCCCAACAAAATTAAACTGTAATAGAAGAGAGAAGAGGCAATACGGTCGGTCTCTCGCACTGCTTGTTTCCTAGGCCGTAGCCTCAGTTACCTCACAGTCAATAAAAAACATCTGAAATAAGTTTGTTTTCCTCATCATGCACAAAACTAGTTACAGCTCGAGAACGAAAATTCTCTTTTCGGCTTAAAAATTGAATCTGTGGCAGTATTCAATCAAGGTTTTTGTGAAGTTTGTCAAAAGCGATTTGTCAAGAAACCCTACATGCACGAGTCTACACCTGTTTCTGTAGGGAGACGCAGTCGCTCATGTGTCTAATCGATGTTTGGGGTCAGTGGTCGGTCTTCGCTCCTTTCACAGATATTATACCATGTACCAAATGCCAAAAGGGATCTTCAAAACGATTCAGAAGTCCATGCTTGAGTGAGGCCTAACATAATGAGTTCATTTCCAATGGGGATTCATGTAATACTGCCCAGATGATGAGCAATCCAGCGATTGCCTTGGGGCAGCAAGTAACATTTCAGATGCACAGCAGATCAGCGGTCATCAGGAACACTTGGCCTGTATGACCTTTTCACCTTCTCTCACATCTGTATATTATTTGCTGACAACTGTATCTTCAAGAGACTCTTGAGTCTGGGGGCATATACACACGCTGTGAGCAGATTGCAATCAGACTTCTAGATTTCAAATGACAATATTCACAGAGAATTACTTGGCGATCTTTACGTCGCATATAAATCTAAACAGACAAGAAAACCCTGCAGTGTCACATGACACGCATATGACGACTAGTCACGGGACAAGTGAAAACTAGTTATATAGCATCATTTCCATTTCTGCTGAACTATTCCTTTAATATCGAGGGTTTCAGACAGCTTTTGCAAGCTAGTGTGTTTCAATGAAACCAAGCGACATCCCAAACCAAGCTTCGCATGTCGCTAAGCAACGCACATTCTGGAACAGATTATGAGAGTGAAGTGACAGCAATTTCGCCTTCCTGCTCAAAGCCAACTGTAATCAGGATTTTCATTTCCAACTCGATGTTTCCTGGAAAACTAAACGCTAGTACTCCTGCTCCTCATCCCACATTCTTAGTGATGTTATGCTAGATATCAGACCTGGCCGAAACTAAAAATAAAGTAAGAAACAACTGAGTTCTCTATGGAACTTATTTGTTCTTTGTAATTTGTCAGACGTTTTGCAATTCTGAAAGTCTGATTTTATATCATTGTAGAGATCTGTCTGTTTACTATCTGTTGTTAGTTTCCAGCCATGCGAGTCAGACAAAGGGAACAGCACTTGCCCTTCCAAATGTTTGCAAAGGTTAGCTGATGTGTGCCGTCCGGAATGAAACAGTTGGCCGTAACACATGTTGACATACCCTGCCTACCACATGGCTGGAAACTCCTCAACACATGCTCCTCACAGCCAGGCTACAGGTGCAGCTGTAGCTGCAGAAGATGAACTGTCAACATATTTGTTCAGAGGCACAAAGCGAATGCATTTTTACAGTTTCAGGTGAGGTAAGGGCATTATATTTAGCAACACTGCAGCACTGCGCCAAAGCGTCATGACCATCCCTCCGGCGGGTAAGCTGGAGGTGTGTTGTTTGCCTCTCCTCCATGGGTGTGTATGACAGGAAAAGTCTGCAGCTGGCTGGGCGCCTCTGAGCAGATGGTTGCCTCAGATACAGTGTGAAGACACTCAATGGGTGACTGCAGTGGAGTGGCCTGTTTTCATTAAGCTAATGAATGTCTGGAGTCACTCTCCGACTCCACGGTGGGCAATTTAGGGTTTATTAGGGAGCACAGTTCAGTGCTGGATGAGATTTGCGGTGATGCAAGCTGTCCCTCACATTCCCTGGAAGAGGCGGGATGCAGAACGATGGTTTGGAAATGATGAACTAACACCATAATGCATAAGTCTTTGGTGTATTATGAGCAAACGTGACTTTGGCACAATTGTGTGCTGCTTTGATGGAGACTAGATCTACATTTACACATTTGACAGACACTTTTATTCAAAGCAACTCATAGTGCATACATTTTTAATCAGCCTATGTGTTTCCTGGGAAGCAAAACTGTGACCTTGACATTGTTAGCATAAGTTGAGCTACAATGTATCTTTACTCTGACTTCTTGCATTGAAATAAGGCTGGAAAAAGGTACACTAACACCACAGTGCTTACCAATAACAAAAGAAGCTTGGATGGATGTTCGCTGTGCTATCATGCAGAATCGCTTATTTTGGAGCCCTGAGTATGTATGGGTGGCTGAACAAATGACTTTTCACACATGAGTCTCCTTGACAGGGACCTTCACCTGTGCTAGATTCTCTTTGATGTTCAATAGATTTCTCTGTCAAAAATCTTTTCAGAAGTTATTCAAGCCACTGAGAGACCACTGAGCTCTTGATCAGCTCCACACTGGCACGATCGCCAGAGACATTTGACCATTTATCACCCAGTGACGGTCATCCTACTGGAGACATTTCTGTTGATTCTTCACAAATCCTCTTTCTAAATGTTTTATATACTGTATATACAGCTTTACAGGAGTAGTTCACCCCAAAACAAACAAGTCATCATTTACTCACCCTCTTGACATTTTAAACCTGTTTGACTTTTTTCTGCAAAACACAAAAGATATTTTGAAGAATGTTGGTAACCAAACATGTTCCACATTGACTTCTATTGTATAGACCAATGCAGGTCAATGGGGGCCAACAGTTGGTAGGATGAGTAAATGCTGACAGAATTTATAACTCAATACCCTATGATTAGATTTAGAATCTGCAAAATGTATATGTAGCCTACATTTTGCAGTCCACTAAGCAGTCCTATTTACAATAATCACTGAAAATGTTCTTCAATTTAAGTTAAGTTGACTCGCTGAGGGTCACAATGACTTGACAGAGGCACATGACACAGTACATTGGATATGAACTGCTGTTCAGACTGTGTCAAATACACTTGAAAGTACAGACTTTGCATAAACATCCAGTCTGTATACACTATAAATGATGACATCTAGGGCCAAAAAACTTTTAAATACCCTCAAGGCTGTCGGAGCAAAATGAAATTCATGAAACTCTTCAGGCTTCATAGCGAAAATGTGCTGCCAGCCACGGTTGGCGAGAGGAACATTTAACATTAACATTAGTTGCAGTTAGGCTATTTGAGTTGGAGAATGAAACACAGCACCCTTGCCATAGGCTGTGGAACCAGATAAGATCCACAGATGGGGTAGATGGGTATTGCCAGTTTAGCCAGCTGCACTGCTAGCTAGTCTAGCGCTGGCTGATAGCAGGATTATTACTGGAGACTAGGATGGGCGGGCTGTAATAATGGCCAGGAGAGATGGCTGGACATGAGCATTAGTGGTTCGGAGGGTTTAAATAGTGGCAGGGAGCTTTGAGGTTAAATTGAGGAGAAAGTTAAAGGGCTAGTTGTGTGTTGGCGGAGGCGGAGAAAGAGTAAGTGCTTTAATAACAGGTCATATTTAGCCTCTTAACATCAGTGTGTACACTGGGTTTTGGGATAATTACTAATGGAGTAATTTACTGCATGGAAATGGATGATTAAAAGTCATTTTTATTACCCAGTTCATTATAGATTCATCTTATTTGGTCTTGCAGTAATGTGAAAAACGTCTATTATAAAATTGTATGGGAATTGAGGCTCTGAAATCTGATTGTATTAAACATCATTTTAACAACTCACTTTAATTTGATATATTTCATTTTATATATTAATTAATTAATATATATAATTTTATTTTAATTAGTAAATGAAAGTAAATATCACTTACCGTCTTATGATTTCAAACCTATATGATTTTTTTCATCTGCAGAATACAAAAGATGATAATTTAAAGGGATCACCCAAAAATTCAAATTTGCTGTTTATTTACTCACCCCCAGGCCATCCATGACGTAGGTGACATTTTGACTTAAGTAGAACAATAAAGACATTTTATGGTAAATTCGCCCTGTGCCCTCTGTGCATCATATAATGGGAGTATATGGGCTCCACCTGTCAAAGAGTTCCTTAAGCACATCATTCCAAAAAAGCGGCTCCTGGTGACATGTTGAGGTCTTGTGAAGCGAATTGATCAATATTTTTATAAAATTTTATATATTATATATATAATATTTTAATAATATTAGCCATACTGTACAGTCTCTGCACATGTACCGATCTTCTTCTTGTAGTATTTGGTGGCGGATGGCATACCAGCTTCTGGTGCGCTAAAATGCACTAAATACAACAAGAAGAAAATCGCGATCGGGACGTGTGCAGAGGCTGTATAGTATGGCTAATATTATTAAAAATTACATTCAGTTTTATGAAAATAACGATCGAGTCGCTTCACAAGACGTCAACATGTCGCCAGGAGCCGCTTTTTTAGGAATGATGTGCTTTAGGAACTCTTTGACAGAAGGACCCCATATACTCCCATTATATGAAGCACAGAGGGCAGCGGATTTACCAAAAAAAATCTTCTTTATTGTTCTACTCAAGTCAAAACGTCATCTACGTCACGGATGGCCTGGGGGTGAGTAAATAAACAGCAAATTGGTTTTGTGTCCGTACAATAGAAGTGAATGGGTCCCTTTTGTGTTGTGCAGAAGAAAGGCATACAGGTTTAAAATGACAAGAGGGAAATAAAACAAACATGAATGAACAAGTTTACTTGACAAGAAATTTGGTGTGTTTAGTGTTAGTAATGGAATTGAATAATGTCATTTATCACAGCCTATTTGTCACAAAGTCATTTGAGGTCACGTGCTACAGTGATTGTCACCACTTTGTCCAACACATTTGCCATGCATATATTCTATTTCTGAAAACACGAAATGACATAGCCTATGCAAAGCGATACACATACAAAGATATGCGCATAAACAAAACGTATAACAAATGCACATTACATAAAACTAAAAACACATACCAAACAGTTCTGCACCTCTAAAAAGGAAATGGAGCCCGAGGAAAAATTGATGATGGATCCCCTGCATTAAAGAACCCATATTGAGCTCTGACACTCTGGGGCTGACAGCACAGATGCAGGGTAAACAAACAGCACATTAAGACCATCTCGCAGTCAGTAGACTGACAGGTTTAAAGACTATTATCCATACAGATGAGAAGCAACCACCCTCTATCCAGCCAACACTGGCATCAGATCTTAAAACCAACCGATGTCCCAGAAAATCATACATTTACAAGGTTGCCGAGTGCAAAATTATTTATGTGCTAAAGATTATGGCACCAACACCACAGATTAATAGCCTTCCATTGGCTTCTTAGTGGGTGTGTTATCCCATGTGGTGTTGGTCAGTTGAAACATACTGGGATAAGCCACATAAACCGATTAGGAAAGATGCCATATTCCCTTTGGCTCATTGATTCTTCGCCTGACTTTTTTTGTCTTTCCAAATCGTGAACCAACTACAGCGCACAACAAGAAGAGCATGCTATCTGAGCTCTTGTTTACTATTAAATAACCTTTTCAAACGACAAATAACGGAGCCTCAGCTGGCTTCCAAATCATTAAGTAGATACAACTATTCCTCGCTATTGTTTATATTTGGTTTGTATTTTTCTCCCTCTGTGTACTGTTCGATTTCACATCTGTTTAGCAGCTTATCTATGTTAAACACCTTTGACAAGGTTGGTCGGCCTCTGGGACCCGGGAATTCTTTAACAAGACTACAATGGGATTATCTTTGTGTGCAGAGCTTGCTACACCTCCATGTAAAGGTCATATAACTGGAGGCAGATAAGCCTGAATCTATGGGGACAACAACCACAGGCGTAACTATTCAATGGATTAGTTGCGTTTTAGAACTATAAAGGAAAACCTTGGCGGTGTCTCTGCTACATCTGTTAGCGTCTTTTCTGGTTGCTTGGTTTTATTGAAAGGTTGAGGTAAAGCCGTGTGCATACACAATAATAAACAACGCTGTTAATTCTGAGTTATACTACGACAGTTTTATGAATATCTTCAAGATGTCTAGCTAAACACTCAACATTAAACACAACATTAAGTAATATCAATCAGACAAGTAATAATAACTTAAAAATACAGCTAAATAACAGAGTAAAACAATAAAAACATGAAAACACAAAACAAAACAAAAAAGATAATAATAATCATACTAAATTTATCTTATTATAAATTCTATATAATATCTATATTATATAATATTTATATGAAGAACGCATTTGTAAAAACAGATAACTCATCTTTTTAATTTTGAAAAATCATGTTTTTTATTGTGTTATGATTTTTTGTTTTGTTTTATTGTGTTAGTTAGTTGTTTGCAGTTTGATTGATATTACTTGGAATGCACAATAAAAACATGTTTTTTTAATCATTTTTAATAACAGAGTTAACTGTAATTGCAAACTCTTTTCTCTCATTGTAATGTTTATTAAAAATGATTAGTATTAATAAACATGTTTCTATCTGTAACATGCATTTGACTATCTGTGACAGGATCTGACATTGGTTTAAAAATAAAGCAGGATGACACTTTGAACATATGAGTTTTCCCGTGCTGCCACCTCAATTCAGGTGCTGATGATGCGGGTTTTTGCTCCCCGTGCAGCATCTATTACTGGACATGTGTTTGTCAATTTAATCTTTTATCCCCATGGAATCAGGTGAATGATAGACTAGCTTATCTCTGCACCATTCTCATTCATCAGTGTGCTCTGCACCAAGACAAGCATAACTTCAACTGTGCCTCTAATGAGTCTCTGCACAAACAGATGTACCCATAGGACATTTACTAAGTCTTAATTAGAATCCTCTGACATATCATATGCCAAAGCAGTTGGCTACCTTAAACCAGCACAAACACAATAAATTACACTGCAGCAAAAAGCAAGGCATCCTGTATTTTTACACACACACGTTCCAGCCCTTTTGAATACCTGTAATCAAAAGAACATCGTCCTTCATGCGAAAAAGACCACAGGCACTCATAAAAGTAATTCAGCAAAAAAAAAAAAAAAAAACTATGATGTGCAGAAACGCCCTTTGATAGATTGTCCAAATCTATCACTTAAATCTAACTACAGTGGTTTCCATGGAAACCACATCGTTGACTTTACTAGACGGCGATGCAGGTGCCACCATTCATCTCCCGGCCTCGCTGCCTTCTATCACAGGCATCTGAAGTCTGTATCAGCAGAGACTATATTTCACTGTAGACCACTGACTGTGCTCCTCCACGCCGGTTATGGTAAATCATACACTATGCTATTTGTTTACAGATAACAGTCACTAAAGAAAATAATTGTATATGTTTGTGATGTCACAATGATATATGTACAGTTCCTTGTACAGTGATCTACGAAAGAAAAATTGCAGGGGGAATACAAGCCAAAAGAAAAATAACCGGTGATTGGTGGACACCATCCAAAACACATCAACTAAAGGTACTTGCTGACATTTTCAATGCACAAACAAATACTCCCAAACAAGATTAACTTAATGTGATGTTTACATTTATGCATTTGGCAGACGCTTTTATCCAAAGCGACTTACATTGCATTATACTATACATTTGTTTGAGTATGTGCAATCCCTGGGATCGAACCCATGACCTTGGTGTTGCTAGCAACATGCTCTAACCACTGAGCTACAGGAAAGCTGTGTTTAAGTTGGACAGATGCATAATCACAATGCAGAAAAAATGCTGAGAAAAGATTTGAAAAAAGACAGTACAGTAACTCAAATACAAAAAAACAGTCCTCATTAAAACAAGTTTTTGTTTACTCTGTCTTCTGTGACCTTGACAATACAGATGTAGACTTATTATGAAGTGAATAAATTCATTAAAACAAAACCTGCTGTCAACACCACTGAAAATATATTGCATTTTTTATTTCTTATTCTCAAGAGTTAAGAAACAGGCTCTGATCATTTATAAACGCTCCATGAATATTATAATGAACACACATCGTGTTACAGTACATTGCACAATAACGATGTGCAGATAATATATTATCAGGAAAACAATTAAGATTTGGGCAAGTGCAATGTGTAAGATTAAGGCGGACTTATTGACATAAATGCAATACACAAATCTTCCTTAAGAGCTGAAAGTGTTTTTATTACATTAGAATGAGTTATTTCTATCTACATACACTGTGGGTCCCCTTACATGGAATTCACCATGTTGTTTCTACAGTAGCCCTAAACAGACAAACTACTCTACAGAGAGCATTTCGTAATGTATTCTCCTTCGGCTATGAAGCAAAAACATGACGACACCGTAGCGCTTCGAAAGAGATGAGTGAGCGGTGGAATGAGTTGGTTGCAATTCGTAACCTCACCGCTAGATACAGCTATTTCAAACTAGACCTTTAAAGTTTTCATCTGAAACAATTCCCAGGAATACAGAAAATGTGAACATAACTAAAATTATCATACCATTGGAAGGAACAGTTCACCTCAAAATGACCTACATACTTGAAAAAAACCCAGATAATCAGAACTCAAGTTCAACTCACTGAGTCTAAGCTGCTGCAGAGATGAGAGACCCCGAGAGATCTTCACATTTAGCTCAATTAACCAAAACTCTGAAACTGCTCTGTCATCACCCAAAGATTAATTAACTCCATATTGATGAATCCCTGGGATTTGTAACAAAGAGCATAACATTAAATCTAGACTCGCTATTATCTACTATAGTCCAAAAGATGAACAGATTTTGAGATAAGGTGGTTTTTGTAATTACATTAAACAGGTGAACTAACCTGATTTGGGTGGCTTGACTTTTTCTAAACCCCAGAGAAAAAGCTTCAGTCTTGTAGAGCCTGCTATATGTTCAAACAATTAGACACTTGTGTCAACTGTAACATGTAAACACATACAACACGAATATTGTCTGTAAACACTAATGATCATCTGAGCTGCTAAACTTACATCTATTCAAGATTCTTTCAGCAGCTGAAAAATAAACTGCATCTTTTCAGTACATACACAAGCTATTCTATTAATGACTTCCTATTTATTATGCAGCCCACTTAATGTGTCCACAAATAAATATAGCACAAACTGCAAGCATGAACAGTTTCATTTGAACTCTATTAATTTGACCGTATTCTGTTTTGCAACAAAACCACAAACATATTCAAGGAAAACACAATTCTTCAATTTATGCACATACAGTTCGTGTCATAACTGATTACTAGTAGCCTACTGTACGGAAACACATTTTTATTGACTACAGTAAAATAAAATGACGGTCTACTCTCAATGAATGCAATTACATTGTAGAGCTATTTTCCACATTGACGAAATATCACAAGAGACCCTTCCCATAAAAAAGGCGAAAGATCGGGAACAGGGGTTTAGGAAAACATAAATCCACTCTTACATCTTACATTTTTTGGAGGCTCTATTAACAGAAATGCAATATAATATACAGAACTAAGTGTTCAGAGGTGTATAAAGACCTTACATAATGAAGCGTTATGTTTTTATTACTTTAGAATGAGATATTTTTATCTACATACACCGCAGCCTCACCTTACATAAAACTCTCCATGTTGTGACTACAGTATCGGACAAACTGCTCTACAGGGCGCGTTTCATAAACACGTCATCTCTTTTGTTAAAGAGGCGAAAATGTGAAGCCATCTTAATCCTCTCACGGCCTCCGTAGTGCTTAGAACAAGAGGGGTGGAGTGAACGGTTGGTTGCAATTCGCAACCTCACCACTAGATGCCGCTAAAAAATACAGACAGCACCTTTAACTAGACATAAAAAATCCAAATATAAAGACTTGCTGTTTGTACAATTTTTCAACAGCACAAATCAACTAAAACCATCAAACAGTCGGCATACATTTTTTGGCACACTAGGGAATCATTTCCTAAAGCAAAGTTACAGTGAAAAACTAGTGAGCATATGAGAAGCTCAAAAGCTTTCTGGATTCGTCTGTGTTATGCTCGTGGGCTTTTTCCTCTCAACTTAAAACAGCACATGGCGGATTACAAGTGTGTCTCGTGTAGCATGATAATGTGAGAGAGGTTTGGAGTAAATAACCAGTTACTAAAATTATCCCAGTATTTGTGTTTCATCCATTATTGGCAGAATGTGATATCCATCCCAACTGAAATTTTAAAATGAATCTGGTAGTTCAATCTAACAGTTGACTAGAATAATATGCAAGTGCCCAGCATGGTACAGGTCATTTTATGGTATTTATTTTATGATTTACAGACGTCATCTGTTTATCTGTGAATAAAACTGATCCACCACAAAACAACAGAATAAATAACTGATACTGCTGGCAAATAACATTCAATTATATTACCAAACACTATATTATTTGATGTCTTTATTGCTCTATTCTTGTGATGAAAAGCTACAATTTCCTAACAGTTGCAGGAGACACCAGCTGGTAAAAAACATTTTTTTATTATGAAATGAGGCAATATTTGAACAGGTAGAAACAGATGTGGCGTGTCTGTTACTCACAGTGAGCCAGACCTTCTCAGCTAGGACAGAAATATAGCGTGTAAATAACAGCATATCTGCAGTGCAGCACAAATCAGAGTCAGGAGTATTAAGTCATTACAACAAGCGCAGCAATCCCATAACATTGATGAATGACTTTTTACCCCCTGTGATCTCCACATGACTGTAACATTGATTTGGTTGTCACGTCATCACTCATACATACGGTAGTACAGAGTCAGAGTCAGGTAGAAGATGTCTTACCTTAGGATACTGCTGTACTGGAATCAGCACTCTCTCTGACAGCTTGATGTTTTTGTTGCTGATGATATCCAAGTACTTCTTTACTTCACCATCTTTTCTTAACTCATCTCCTTCAAATTTTTCAATTTCTGCATGAAGAAAAAACGGATCTGGGTCAATGTGACGATTTGCCACACTGCAGTTAAAGCAAGAGGTATTTTGCCTATTAGTTATGCTTATACAACCAAGGAAATCATTGCACAATGTGAGACATTGTAAATTTTTTTATAGATTGAGGATTTTAAAACACGACGCAATGAAATGATTTCAAAACAAGATGCACTTTGGCACATTCTCAAATTATGAGAATTTTGAAGCATTAGGGAAATAGCATTATATACAGTCATACAGACCTTTTGAGCTTCATGGTGGCATGTTATTAACAACAATTAAATAAACATCCGGTGTAGAACGTAACCTGTCAACTTAAGCCAGCTAAGCTCTTATTCGCATGACAAACGCAAATTGAAAAGCTCCTGCGCAAAAGCGTAATATTTTGTGCTCGAGGAATATTATGGTGCTTTCGAGAATTGAGCCAGAGACTTAGCAGCCACACAACATTAAAAAGCCTTGAAATGAAGCTGTCACCATGGGTCCTCCAGGGATCTCCTTCTGTCACCGCTAAATTAATGCTCAGCAGAATTGAGAATTATGAACGTGCGCAACTCTTGTAGAACATGGAGAGGGACGACAGAAGAGGAGTAGAGAAGAAAGGAGAAAAGAAGACAGGAGAAGAGATAAGAAGAGAGGAAAGATGTCAGGAGAGAAGAATAGCAGAGAGGAGGCGAGTCAGCAGGTGAAAAGAGACCATTATTTCTCACCTCAGCTCGAGGGAGACTCTCTCAGCTGCCTAAACCTGCAGAAAATCACATTTTTTTCACTCTCAATTCTATATGCAGCAGGGAGGAGCAGAGCAGCTTTCTGCCAGCCTGGATTTTACCACCTTTTTAAGTTTAAAACCACAAATCCTGGAGCGTGGTTGCTTTAACAGAATACAACGCTGGCTGCTTGTGCCAATTATACAGCTCTTGTCTACACGTGTATTGGAAGGCAACTTACTGTAGAATCCGGTTGGTTCCTCTAAAATGATCATCTCTGTTATTTCGAGACGGTTTCAAAGCAACAATATAAACACACGTTACTGCGCATGCATGCTTTTGTGGCCCAAACCTATACACATCCGCAAAATAAATCTCAATTTAAATTAAATTCATTAACTGAAAATGTGGGGTACATTTGTATTAATGCTCCTTATTAAAAATAAGCAATTCTCTTTTCTTTTTGCCCTGACATTGATTTGAACACAAAGAGAGAAACTGAAAGCCCTATTGTTGCACGTTCAAACCCTAGTAGGGGTGGTCCATTCACTGAAGTGTTACAGAGGTGATGCATCATCATTGTACCCTTAAGCTATAGATGCTTCATCTCAGGCTGCTGCACAGTCTTCCTGCAGTATATGTGCCCCTAAAGCTGCCAAATAGTGGTAAGAACTATTTTCTAGAACAAAAGAGAAGAATGACATAAACACTGACATTGATTTTGAGATAACATTTTATTCTGCTGAGAAAGGTATATTCTGTCTCTCTCTCTCTCTCTCTCTCTCTCTCTTCATTACTTCTTTGCGTTATCAGCTGAAAGGTGCCAAAGGAGTCAAACTGAGCTGAAAATTAGAAACACTTGGCAAGTGAGAGTTAACAGGGATGCTGAGAAATGATTTCAGGGGGAGTGGGCAGGGATGTGGCAACGGACATTACAGACATACAGTTTGATTTATGTTCCCCAGAAGAAAAGCTATTGCAAAACGTCCGTAATTAATGTTTATTTCTGTATAAGGAGACATAAACATATGAATGTGGGTGGATTTATCTTATCATAATCCTCAGAGAACTGAATCTTATACTGTGCTACTTTATTTGCACAGAAGAATTGATCGGGGACAATTCAAAGCTGCTACGTACATTTCTTTGATTTTTGCATCTTACAAACTGCCAATAAACAAACAAACAAACCAACAAATGCAATTGTAAACAAACAACAGATATTCAGGATCTAGGTGTTTGGGGCTGATTTTAAATGCCCTTACATATTAAAAGCCATCTTCTGAGCACATGAATGCCTGCTCTGTATGAAAATGATACACCAAATCGGTTGTTACGCACAGTATACATCATTTGAAAGGATGGAATAAGTACCACAGCATCATGGGTAAAATTTGGTTTTTGGTTATGGTCTTTTCCCTGACATCTGCTGTTATACCCTTGTATAAGACACTTGTTTACAGAGCTTGTTTATAGTGTGCTGTATCATATTGTACCAATGCATAAACAATTGATGGACATTCAAAAGTAAGATCTTACAAATGTAGGCCTATTGGTTGCACCTAAGCTAACTGTTTCTTTTAGAACTGTATCCACATTATCCACATTTTCAGATCATATCAAACCTGTCAAATACAGTATGTTTATTCATCTGAGGGCTTTTGTGTTTCCCTACGGTTTAAGTTTATAAGATTATCTTTAGACAGAATTCTGTGAATCATTTTCAGCTTAAATCAATTGGCTACAGTTTAGCTGCTGGGTACATACAAGTTAGAATTTATACTCACAAGATCAGAGAAACTGTGAAAAGACCTTTGGGCCTAAACAATCTGGGGTCAATGCATTATCACAAACTGGGATTATAGACCAACAATTTATGAATAATAATAATAATAATAATAATAATAATAATAATAATAATAATAATACAAAGGCTGGTATGGTTTTTAACAATATTATTTGGGTTATTAAAGTCTCCTTGATATTGTCGCTGTTGGGTGGGTTTGATCAATTTTTCAGAAATCATTTCTAATGGTCACCCTTCATATTTGTCAGTGGGTTGAAAATATTTAACAAATAAAAGGCTTAAAAGAGGTTGTCAACCTCCGACAGCAATGGTATATACAGCATAATGTAATAAACATTTCTAACAATCCATCATGAAGACATAACCAAACTGTAAAGGCTCCAAACAAATCTGTTAAGATAGCATCCAGCTGACTATAAAATGAAAATTTTTACTTAGAATGACATTCATATTGTGAAATATATTAATAGGCCGTATCAGGAAAAATCACCCAGTTCAGGATAATATGAGCATCTCCACTTCTTTCTCTTGTAAAACACATTTACAAGCAGTTCAAGGTTACTTTTGGTACAATTACTCTTTGTCATCTTTATTTTGTTTTCATTTTCTAACATTATCAGTGCAAACACACACACACATATACTTAAAGGCACAAAAGTGATTAACAGCAGAAAGGTAATGACTCAAGAGTATATGGAGGTGGCAAAGTCAGATCTGTGTATATATAATATGTATAGTATGTGTATTTATTTTATATAACTGGGTACACATTGGGCACATTATGAACAGCTTTATTCTTAAGAACTTGCTGTGAATTGTGACCATGACACCTATTCTATTCAAAAAAGTCAACACTGCAGGACACTGCATTCAAAAAAGTCAACACTGCAGGAAGAGCTGCTTTATTATAATCCACCAGAACATAAATTAACAAAAAAATGAAGCAATCCCTGCTGTCAAGCCCCTCTCTGTATTTTTACTATTTTATAACATAAATCCATGGTACAAGGATATGCTTGAGCTGTAATAAAACCCAACCTGAACACAATGAATCCAAAGAAAACAAACAAAGAATGTAATAATGAAGTTTTAGGAAGCACTTCAGCATATCAGACTGGAAAAGTCATCATATGAATACATGATAGATGTAATTAAACACTTGTCACAGGGCAGTGGGTACAGTAATGCGAATATTCACTACAACAACAGTGAGTACTTGAACTGTTACTCCAGAGATAAACAAGTAGGAGCTTGTGTGACCAGTTGCTTCCTTACTTCCTCTGCAAATGAAAATAGTTTTAAAGGAAGCCAAAGCAGCATCAAGCATTGTATGTTGCCAAGCAACGTCTAGACTGACAGCCTGTCTGCAGTACTGTGAACGAGTGATACAAACAGTCAAATGTTTCAGTGCCAGTGGGATATTTGAAATGTATCCATTGTGAGGTAGTTGTGAGGAGCCAAGGGTGAGATTTTAAGCTCAAATAAGACACGCACTTTACAGAACCTGGCTTGACTTAAAATTAAACAAATGTACATACTGTATGCATGGAATTATATATTTTAAAATACTGAATATATAATTTCCCAAAGCTATGAATACATACATTACAATATATGAGATGAGTTTGGGTAGGAAGTCATTTCAGTTTGTGCTTATTAATTTTTTTACTCTTTCATGGGTCTATGCAAATATTACTTCAGTCACATTTATGATATGATCCTTTTTCGTTATTTAAAATTATATTGTATTAGTTTGTTTCACCACTGTTAAAGATCATGGTGGTCCAACAGTGATGCCGAGTATTTTATATGCTTGTGATAGTATTAAAGGGAGTAAATTCTGTCATGAATTACTCTTTAGTTGTTCCAAACCTGTATACATTTCTTTGTTTGGTTGAACACAGAAAAATATATTTAGACAAATGCTTGTTACTAAACAGTTATTGGACCCTATTGACTACCATAGTAGGAAAAATAACAATGGTAGTAAAAGTACCCCAGAACTTTTTGCTGTCCTACATTCTTGGAAAAAAGTATTTTTTCCTACTATAGTTGTCAATGGGGTCCAAGAACTGTTTGGTTACAAGCATTCTTCCAAATACCTTTCTCTGTGTTCATCAGAACAATTAAATTTATACAGATTTGGAACAATTCAAAGGTGAGTAAATGATGACAGAATTTTCATTTTTGGGTGAATTATCCCTTTAACTAGTTAGAAAACTCCATCCAAGACAAAATATTAAAATAATAAATAGGCATAAATCCATAATGTAAAATGAATTGTAAAACCTTCAAATATTTGCATATAGTACCAAAGTCACCACTGATGGTAATAATGTTGAATTACAACACTGTTGCAACAAATCGTTTAATACTGTAACAATTAGCAGTCATAAATGGTTTTCCCAGATGTTTCTTAAGGGGAAAGCAAAGTCATTGAACATCGATGTTCAACCTCCACACAGTGAAGGACATTCTGTCTGTTCCTAATTAGAATAAAAATGAGACAGACTGCATCACTCCTCTCACCTGCTCTCTGAACTTCTAATACGAGGACCAAAACTGGTCTTCAACATGGTTCGTCGGCAGATGTCAGCACAGTTGGTTCCTGCACCTTTCAGAGGTTTAACAAAGTTAGAACTCTGAGTGATGCTAAATGAATTAAGAGGGAGCAGTTCACCCAACAAGATTCTTTCTTTCACCATGCATTTCTCCCATAACCTCACATGAATACACCAAGGAGCGCTATAGCATGTGGTCTTTTCGTGCTGTGAATTCATATTCAATACATTTTAGGATACATTCATTCAACATGTGTGCACACTGCACAGATTACTAGAGAGAGACTGGCTGCCTGCAGCTAATGACTCTGATAGTAAAACACAGACAGATACACAAAAATGCCTTAAATCATTCACACATGCTTTTTAGCAAATCTCTTTTTCTTTCAAATTTAAACAGCTCTCCCAATCATAATAAAATCCCTAATTGAACTTTTGCCGTAGGGCTTATATTACGCACCAGTAAGAAAATGAGAGCGAGCCTGTCATGCACTTTAAGGAGACACGATATCTGCACCAGCTCCACTGGGTCTCCTGGCACACATGGTGTCACCGATGAGGGATAAAACAGAGCGAAGGGACACAGCGAAAGCTTTTAAGATCATCCACATTTGTTTAACCTGTCTGAAGCCTCCAGCATAGTTAAAAATGAACACATCACACGCTTCATTCTGTATGCTTTTTGTTCTCCTGCCAAAATGCACATTAACATCTGCCACATGTATAATATCGAGCAAACACATGCAAATTATTCTGGGAGTGAAAGAACAAGGCTCTTTGAATATTTCCACCGACAGCCACCCCCTAAAGAGTGATATTTCATCAAGCCACCAAACACACTTACAGAAAGGTGCTCCTCACAAGCTCGTTCAACAAATCTATGGGCTTCCCATTTTTAGAAGGTGTTGCTGCAAGAGTAAGAAGAAAAGGAACATGCCTCCATACAGAGAAACAAAGTCACTTGGGAACTTCTAGCAGGAGTTTCAGCTACAATCTGCAGTATGCAGTGCAATTTACTGTACACATACAAGGAAAACCAGTGCCCTGTGACCAGTTGTGATAAAGAAGAAACGTATGTGGTAAAAAAAATACCTATAGGTAGCTATAGATATTTCAAAATCTAAATATGAACCCACACTGTAAAAAACTGTAAAAACAGAATTTTACTGTTTTTTTTACAAATTTTTCATGTATTTTTGAAATACAGTCAAAAAACATTAAAATTGCAGAAAAAGACAGCAAATTTACAAGAAAAACAGGGAAACCATCATTTTACAGGGAAAACTGTTATTGTATGGTTACATTAGGTTATAATTCCCGGGTTTTTTTTATTTCTTTTGAAATATTGTTAAAAAAAAGACTGCAAATTTACAAGAAAAATGGGGGAAAAATGATTATATATCCTTATATCCTGTAATTGTACAGGGAAATTGTTTTTATTTTACAGTACATTTCTGTCGCTCCAGCTTTATAGTGCAAGAAAGAAAAGAGGTTGGCTTTGCATCTAAAACACACTAAATATATTGAACACAGAATACAACTGCATCTAATAGATACACAAATATAACGGATGACGATTAGATTGCATTTAGATACGAAACACAAAAAATACCAGATGGAAACTAAAATTATGGTGCTGCTATATGGGCAAACATACTATGAGGTGCCTGACAATCATTTGTTTCCCTAGGAATTTTAGTAATGCATAGCTTAACAAGGTCTTCCTATGGCCTCCAATGACTACAACCAAAAAAGAGACAAAGGCATGCCCCTTATCATTCAGAAAAGGTTATTAGGTCATCTATCAATTCTGTCTGTGGAACAACATCAACATATTTATCAAAATATTAAGGTAGCTGCCATTAACCTATTAACCTACACATGATTGCTGTGTGATAGAAAGCTTTGGCTCGATAAGTTTTCAAATGGGAAGCTGTTAGGACAAGCTGATCCTATCAACATAGCCATTTTAAATAGCTCGCACTCTACATACTAATGTCTTCTCCTTGGAAGATTGCAGGAGTCGGTCTTTGAACGTCTGTTACTATGCAATCTACAGGTCAAATTTAAACGCCAAGAGAACCGAATTGAGTTTAAAGGCTGCTTATGAAAATGGAAACGTATCATTAAATAATGGTTCTGTCATGAGACACGGTTCTCTGGGCTAATGATTTTGATCTGTCAGGTGAAGTCACTAATCACACATTTGGGATCTGTTTCGAAACCTATATGAGCTGACTGGATAGGAAGCATTCATGTAAAGTGTCCCCATTCAGTTATAACACAGGCTCATGTTATGGAACATGTTATGGATCCAATGCATTCTTTATCAATAATATAAAACATCTGGAAGAATATGATCAGTTGAACATGTGTATTAAACAGATTTGATATGCTGGTAGTACTAACATGCTGTAATTCTACAGTGTACATTAACACTTGTTGAGCTTGTTATAAATCTCAGTTATAGGCAAAGAACACTTAAGGTCACTCTTAAGGTGGTATATAATTATGTAAGTGGTAAAATCTTCCCATCAGGCACAGCAGTCCATAAGAGGCTCACATTACTGTTGTTTACAATACACTGCAATGACTACACTTGGGGACAAAACGTAAATAGTACATAAAGACGAAAAATACTTTTGTTTGTTGGTTTGTGTCATTTCAGTCATTATCTATAACAAAAACATCTAACAGGAAACAAATGAATCTTTTTAGCATACATGCTGTAGTAGTGGTTGTGTGCGTGTTCAATATTTGATCAGGGTAAAAAACCAAAACAGGGTAAAGGCAAAATCCTACTTTATCTTTATCACATTTAGATTTATTACATTCCTGTAAGCGGATTGATATCCATGTTGCTGGTAAGCATATTTTTGATATGCCTTACATTTTGTCCCTCTGAGGCAAAGGAGGCTCTATTTTAGATAATCTGCCCCTGAAGTGGACACAGTTACAGCCTGTCCTTTTCTAAATAAGTAGTTTGCATCAAGTCACCTCTATAAAAGCAATTCAGCAATGTGCTTCACAAGATCAAAATGACAGACTGGAATTTAAAGAATCCTCTCTGTTCTCTCGAGAGGAACGGCTTATTCCAGTTTGATGCTTCTCCAGAGTGGACTGTTTCACCTGGAAATTGAAGCATCTGGGTGGAAAAGATGCATATTTAAAACAGCTCTGATTTTATCTTGCCATGTATAAACTGTGAAGCACAGGTGCTGACATGTCATGCAGTTCCTTAGAGGAATCCGTTCAACCTCCTCTCGCTCCATAGTTGTATTGGGATGAGGGGAAGTGAACTTGGGGCTTCATGCTTCAACTGCACCCCTGGTGGTTGAAGCTGGAACTGTTCTTGAGCATGTGCAATACAGGGCAGTTTGAAAATTCACAATGCAGAGACCTCTTAACCTATTTTGCTTACACGCGCACACACACATGCACACACATTAACCTTTATAGTTTCATTTCATTGAGTGT
Source organism: Oreonectes daqikongensis (assembly GCA_026939265.1). Classification (NCBI taxonomy): domain Eukaryota; kingdom Metazoa; phylum Chordata; class Actinopteri; order Cypriniformes; family Nemacheilidae; genus Oreonectes; species Oreonectes daqikongensis. The sequence continues at coordinate 1,393,428 of JAOTQM010000049.1, forward strand.
GGCTCTTAAAAAATAATACAACAAAAGATAAATGAAATTAAATAAAAACAAAAACAATATAAAATAATTTAAAATATTTTAGTAATTTAAATTAGTTTATTGGTATATGGAATTAAACACATACAGTATAATCTAAAACCTGTTTCACACTGTATTTTTACTGTGGGAATAATAAAAAAGATTATCATCAGCAGGAATACACGGTGGTTACAAGCATTTTTTTCTCCTAGGTCTGCACAACAAAATACTTGAAAGTAACAACAATAGTGTGTTTAAACAAATTTAAAACATGAAATTCTCTGCTGTAGAGAGAGTCACCGGCTGTATGTCACAAACCTAGTCATTACTTTGTTGCACTAAAATGTGTTTTAATTAGGATCACTGGTTTTTCACATTAAAAATATAAAATTATTCTATTAATCTTTGCGAGATATTACACAGCAATTCAAATGCACTAGAAATATGCAGCTTTGAAGAGGTCTAGACATTAGAGTTACACAGCAGGCACGGGCCATTAGCTGAAGTGCTTAGTCGTCAGTTGTTTTCGGGCCGCCTGGTGTTTGGGATAAGTTACGCTTTTATTGATCGTTGTTGTAATATTAATCACTTCCCTCTTAAAGAGTGTGAAAAAAATTGTACCAAAATAACCAGACTCTGTAAGAGGATCCTACCCTAAACCCTTTTTTGAATGCATAAACATGTTGAAGTATTTAACATTATTTGTGTAAACTGACTTACTGCTCGTTGGCCCTAAAGGTAGGCTACATGTCCAAGAGGACTTATTGTCACACCACAATGAGAAATAAATATAATAAGTGTCTGGTAAATAAACACTGGCAGGGTGCCAGTGGCACAGCATGAAATGTAACAATCCACAAGGATTTAAAAAAATTACTATAAACTATTAAATCAGATTGTCTAATGTGTTACCACAGTGATACAATAAAGCTTTATTTATTATCAATATGAAGATAGTTACAAAAAATTTAAGTATTACGACAGCTAATTTTTTTTAAATAATCAAACAAATACATAATTAAAACACAGCTGTAAAGAAAATATTTATATTTTTCTGCATGTCTAGGAAACAGTAACAAATGGAATATTTTAAGTCAGTGTCTAAAAGTGACCAAAAGAAAAAAGTTTTTACCTCCTTAACTTTGAACTTCACTACTTCCACTGAGTACCATTAATTCATGTTTAGGGAAGCCTTTTACGCAGAGACTAAATATTCAGATTGAATATAGTGCCGTATATGCAAAGTTTCATAACCATGGATGATTTTGTTCATTTAGCATACAAATGACTTATTATCCCATTTATGGAGAGGCATGTTATCTTGATCTGCTTTCAAGATTATGACTAATTATTCTTGGGGCTTAAAAAGAGAAGGACGTTTTTATTGTTACATACTGACAAACCCTAAGGGATTTGCCATTTTAAAAACCCATAGCCTGTGTTACATTTACGGTACCTGCAGCACAGAATTTGAACCATTAGTTACAGAAATCTCAATGAGATTCTTACAATCTGGGAATTCAATTTTTTTATGTTTTCATGAACTCAACTCAATCTTATTTATATAGCACGTTTTACAGTTGAACAGGTGCAACAGATGCAGGTGCTGCAGGAACTGAAATGCACATAAAACTGACTCATGTTTCAAAGATTATAAAATGAATGCTGGATATTAGATAATAATATGTTTACTTAGTTTAATTTTAGTTTCTGATTTCGGCCAGTTGTCATTTAATTACATGCATGCGTATTGAACAGCGCATACCCCACTGGGTTCCTCTGCACTTGAGATAATCTAAGCCAGTGTGAGTACTTTGTAATAGCCGTAATTGCCTCTTAATTACTCTGCTTACTATCTGATGAATTGTCAAGGCTGCTTTTATCTTATTCCAATATAATGACATCATAAAATCTTACGCAATGTTGCCATGCTTGGTGCTTACCCTTATGACCTCACATAGATGAACAACACAATCCTACAGAAATATTATAAGCAACTGACTGTGCTCATCATTTAATACACATACCACAAATATCTTGACTCCATCACTGTTCATTGTAATGATCTTTACATATAGAGAAAATGTACATTTACATGTATGCATTGGCAGACACTTTTAGCTGCATTTAACTCTTGTGCATATATTTTTGAATAAGTATGCATTCTCCTTGAAATTCGAACCCATAACCTTTTGCGTGCAAATGCAATGCTCAAGCGCTTGTGCTACAGGAAAATTGATCCTTTCAATAGTGCAAAATTAATTTGAATAATTTTTGTATAAAATTCCTTGAGGATTCAATACAATATGTGTAGGCTATACCAAATGTGGTTTGCACTGAAGAACCGAGTTTGCTTTATTGCTTGAGGTCCAATGTGATTAACCAACCTAAGTGCACTTTAGTTGATTTTTTTGATGAAAAAATATCTAATCATTGTTGAAAGACCATGGGAAACACGTAAACTCAATAACTAATATTGTCATTTTAAAACCCTTTCTGCGATTAAATGCATTGTTTGATAGGACGTGTTCGCTTGCACCGAATTTTACTTAAACCGTCTTTTAAGTGAGAAAAAAGAGCCTTCATAAAGTAAAGGAGCCTTTCCTCTAAACAACCCTCTTACCTCACTTTTTAGAAATGTTCAGCTGAGGACATAACGACTGATAAATACCTGACACGCCAGATTCTTCCAGGGTTCAAGAACGGGCGTTGGTAACGTGCATCAAAATTATTAAAACATATTTTATACAGCATAACTGCAGGATCAAGCTACAGAAACGACGCCACACCAAACAGATATGAGCCATAAAAAACAGAGTTTACCTTCAGCGAGAAGGCGCAAGGCATGCACGAACGTCGGGTCCAAGCTTTCCTTCTCGGCGATGAGCTCTGGCAAGTACTTGTCCTGATCCATCACTATAGGCTACCTCTCCCGAACACCGCGAGTGCAGGTGAGACGACCGAAGTGCTGAGTGATGGAATGAGTCTGTGGATGTTGCTTTTCAATAAACTGCGTAATATCTGAGAGGGCTCGTGTGGTTTTCGCACGCGTGGAGCATACAATGTGGGAGATATCAATGCTGTGTACCCATATCCTCAAGCGCGATATAAACGCAAGTCTTTCATATAAAACCTCCCACCTCAGTCGGAGAATCTATGCGTTCACTCCGCCCATCTATATCTGGATTGGTGGACTGCATGCAAAAATCTGATATTGTCTATATGGCTTAGCGTCGGTGTGAAAACACACTAAGCTATTCGTTCTCGCTGCTGATCTGTCACCCCTGTCCATGGTCCTGAACACTTTATCTTTTATGCAAATAGTTTGAACACTAGTAGTTTCATTTGATTTATTTTAGTGCGTTTATTAAAGTGATCGTGTGGCTTTAAACAACAAATGCATTAAAACTTGCGAATATTATTACGGTTTGCATATTGAATTCTGTGAATACACTGTAAACATTTTTTACTGCAGTTATGTAGCAGTTTGCCAGTAACTTACTGTAGATCAATATATTTATCTATTTCATTGGCAACAGTTTGTTCAAAGATAAATGAACATTAAACATATCTTTACAGAAAAGAACTATAAAATAACCTTGTGCAAAGCATTCTGGGAACCAAAAACCCTCATCAACCTTTTTTCAGATTTTTGCATTGCATGAGGCAATAGTTTTTTTCTGTAAAGATAAAGACTTGTTAATTGTTTTTATAAATATAAATCTACAGTAAGTTATTGGCAAACTGCTGCCAGTAATACTGTAATTTCTACAGACATTTTTATGTTAGTAGTTATTTAAGCATGCTTCAAGGCAAAACTAGTGGTCAAATAAAATTCTTGGTTGCAAATATGAATTCATAAAGAACTATAAATAACTAGGACAAACAGTTAAAGTTACTCGTTCCGAACCGCAGAGTTGGAAGTGGTATTTGGTAACGTCCATGAATACTAATCAGTGGATTTGCCATTTGCCTCAGTTTGCCAAGATGAGCTGTTGTGACAGACAGTCACAGATAGTGCAAACACTCACTCACAAACACACACTAACACTTCGCCAAACAGCTAGGCACATTTGGGGGGTAGGGGGGATAGCCACGGAGAGAAAAAGTAGGAGGCAGTGAAAGGAGGAACGGGGACCAGCTTGCCTAATTAATAACTGAATGGATTACAGTGCTGTTGGCAAACATCTGCACCCCAAGTGTCATATTTACTGTCTGCCTGTGAACTATGAACATAATTAACGAAAACTGGTCCACACAGACAGTGTGTTGAGGGTTGACGCTATAAATTAAAAACATTTGGCAAAAGTGACGAAGTAAAACATCAAGCCTCATGTGAATACTGCTGCCAGGATATTCACTATATAAATGGAGCATAAACACATGCTACTGTATTAGATAAAAAATAGTGATAGGTATGTGTATACACAAACTAATATTATAGGATGTAAGAAGCATCGTTTGACTAAATTGACATACGTTTTTCATATTTGTCTTATGTTTTTAAAGGGATAGTTCACCCAAAACTGAAAATTCTGTCATCATTTACTCACCTTCTTGCCATTTTAAACCTTTAAGACTTTCTTGTGCAGAATACAAAAGAAGATTTAGAAGAATATTGGTAACCAAACAATGGCAGTACCATTGTTTTTACTTCTATGGTATGGATACCAATGCAAATCAATGGGTACCGCTGTTGTATAATTAGAATTTTTAAATTTGGGTGTAAACCTTCCCTTGTAAGTCTAAGCTTTTGAGTCACATCTACTGATTTTTTTATTTATAAAGTCAAAGAGAAATCATCTGATAATGTAAAATAATACCTGTACAGTTACAGTCACTTGCATAAAGAAATCGGAGACATGTAGTTGAATTAATACTACACCATCTGAATTTCTTCATCTGTCATTCAAATCAGGTAGCTGCAGGTCCATGTTTTTTATATATAAATTGTAGCAGTCTGGTTGGAATCAGTCTGGCAAATAGGATAATCAAACGGATTTGTGGCTCATAGATTGATTTTTGAGGTTAGTGAATAGGAAAGGATTAAGGGAAAAGAAATAAGGTTTTGTGGAGGATCAACAACTTCTATACATCACTCACCACTCACCATAATGAAATTCTATTGAAGAGCAAAGGCTATCACTTGCTATGATATATGCTTCTTTGGTCCCTTTCTGCAAGATGAAAAACCTTTATATCAGTATATTGCGATTCATCAAAAGACATTCACTTAGGCTAATTTGCTTCCGTTCTGTCTTTCTCATTCTTCTTATTTTTATTCAATGTCTTCCTGTTTGTAATAATTGAAATCTTTACTTTGATATGTCACTGAGAGTAAACATTAGTGGATGAAATTGTATCAGCAATTTAATCCACAGTTACCCTAAACCGCACCATCAATCATTTCTTTCACCGCTTTTGTTTACCAGCCACTGTAGAAAGATATGAATAAATTCTGAGACATTAAATAGGCATTTAGTCAGGAATAAAACTAGAGCAGTTTCTGTTGCTACTCTCAACACTTTGTCATCATTTACTTTGCATGTATGTATTAAACCAGTTCAAATGGCTTTCTGCAGCACTCTAGTGGCCAAAAATAATACTACAGGATCAAGTAGTTCTTTCTATTTGTTAATAACGTGCACATTTCCAATTTTTTATACCACTATACCAGTAGACAGTATTTTCTCAGAGTAGTGATGCATTTGAAGCATAACCTTTACATAAACAACTCTTTCAAAGGACATAAAAAAAGTCTGTTATTTAAACTTAATAAAAAAGTTTGTCACTTTAGTGTTCAAAATATGATTCTCAATATATGGAACTAATCAAACATTGTCTCAAGTGAATTTTCTAAAAATAAAAAAAAACACAAGATCTTTATTATCGATTAATGACACATCAAGAACTGATGGATAATTAGGCCTTTTTTAATTCTGGGAAAAAACTGCTCTTATCTAAGATTTTTAAGTGATGAATTACAGAGCTGTGACAACACCATGTGTTTAAAATACTCAATCTTAATCATACAATCAAACTACCTATAGCCTTTTCTGAACACATCCATTAAAACACATAATAACATTAAGTGTGCATGCGAGAGAATGGCAGACCTGACCTAAGAAATGTATATTTGTAACTCAAAAATTGACGGATAATTTTCAGGTGTCTGAGACCCGAGTCACACTATCATGGAGCACTTGTGTGCGTATCAAAAACTTCAAGCAAACGTAACCAGCATAGGAATGACAGCTTTGTTATTTTAGCAGAGTCTCAGATTGTGGAAATACAATAGCCCACAGTGTGAATTATTAACAAGCACTATTGAGAGAAATACAGAGGGAAGGAAATGGGGTAATGGGATATTAAGTTTTGCTCAGTTTGATGACCAAGGGTTCAATCACAGACCCCTGACTCACAACAACCTTCTGTTTGTTCGCTTTGAGATTTATGTATTTATTTTATAAGCTTCACATAAAACAAACACTGCATCACTGTGAAGAGCTTTTGATACACGCATTGTACATGAAACACTCATGTACATGTTGTTTTACATTTTGTTGCCACTGGAATTTAATCAGGTGACTTACAGTAACATGCATAATGATAAAGACCAATGAATTTGACACATTCAAAGAAGTCTAAAATTTATTTATAACAAATGATCTTTTTATTTTATATTATTTTTCATAGTAAACATTTTACAGTGCATAAATAATTCTAACTGCAAAACCTTTTATTAATCATAAATCTAGCAAAACTTTTGTGGCATGTATGCTCAAAATAACAAAACCTTGCCATTGGGGTATATGGAAAATGAACTCAATTCAAGATTTTCAGAAAAGCTATTATTATTTGACACAGTGGGTGGGTGGCGGGCACCAAGCTGTTTGCTGCTGTTAATTTAAAGATTTATAAACCTCTCACTTACAGGACAGAACATTGTGTGCTTAGTGGAAAATGTGGTAAGACAGTGTTAGGAAAATGCATCACAATGGTAAAGACCTGGGCTAAAAATGGCTGGCACTGCCCCTGGCCATATGGCTTCATGAAGGCAGTAGGGTTAAATAGAGAGTCTGCAGTACCCTGACAAGTCAAAACCCTTTGTCATCCACAATAATTTCCACTGTGAGCTCCCTTGTAGAGAAAAGTTTAATAAGAGCCTGTGGGCAAAAATAAAAAAATGTGAATATAAAAGCCCTTACATTATTAATTGAAATAGCTTTTTTTAACCACAGGGCTTCCTAATATCAGCAGTTATTTTAGCCTACCTATTTCACTCAGAGACCTCTCCATGATCAATTAAGATGAACTCTATTTATTGCTTCCTAGGTAACTTGTATACAATACTGGAAGTGTCTTGTCTTTTGAGAACCATTTGCGAGATATAAAAGATAGCTGAGGTTTTCCGGTATATATAAACAATGTGTTTCCAGAGAGACTCAATCATTTGTTATTATGGATGCTTTTTGGATACAAGCTTGAGTACAGGTTTACAGTAAATATAATTATTTAAATATAATTTTTATTTTTTTAAATAAAAAGTCTGCATACGTCTGAATAAGAACGAAAATCCTCAGTAAATCTATCCACAGTGAATCCACATCCAAAAATTGAGTTTGTTGTAAAATAAGAAAACCACAGAGATTATGTACTGTAATTCAATAATGTTATAGAAGTTCGAGGAATGTCCTCTGTAATCATAGGATGTGTATTATTTTCTTTATTTTCCATAGACAGCTGGTGTGAGGAATCCTAAACATAATAGATTATGTTTGCAGAATGTAATCCTCGAGCTACAGTACATTATGCCCTCCATCCCACAGGTTCAATACCATTTGGCACCCAGTTGAGATCATCATCACTCCAGTCAAAAGTACAGTTTGTGACCTATTGTGTGCTACACATGGAATACTGACCATCTGAAGGAAAATGACAATATTGTAAAAGCATGATAAAACGTAGTGCGCAAAGAATAAAAAAATGATAAATGGCCATAATTAGATGAACGACACTGCTAAAATCCCAGCAGCCTAAACCAATAGAATCAAAGGTAGTGGCTGCCATTATTCTCATTCAATTGTAGAGGAGGAATCCAATAAATGTAATTGCCACAAATGCACAACATACAGGATGTTTGTAGAAATATGTGTCATTGATTCTAAGAAACAAATGGTTCGCAGGTGCAAATGAATTGTTGAGCGGAGGGCAATACATCACCGGGTATATACCTCCCCATACATCACATAGTGCAAGTCATTGGGAGTGTCTGCCATTTGTTTTGCAGTGTGGCAGAAAGGGAAATGAACTTGCTATCATTCTCAGGGACAAACAACAGCTAGTGTTTCCCTTCTCATTAGTCGCAAACCACATCTAAATAAGGAATCCATAGCTTAAGTGTTTGATCTCCCAGTTGTCTTCTTAAATGCATAAGCAATACTCAGATCAATGACTAAGACCCACTAGGAGAAATATGATGCTTTAATTCATCATTAACCCAGTGAGATTGGGTTAATAAGTGCTCTTTGGACTCTTGCCTCTTTAATGTATTTTCTTACAGTTTAACTTTAGTATAGGAACCAGCCAAGCTGAGCCCAAAAACGTGTTTTGCCTGTTAATTCCTTGTGGGACTGAGCTCACAATCACCTTTTTACTTTTTACACAATCATCTATTTAATGAACAATTCATAGTTATATTTATATCCAGTCTGTCCCTCTATAAAACCAAAAAGACTAAACATGTATCCGTACTTACGAAATAAAAATATATGGGAATATACTGGAAAATATATTAAGCAATACATTCCATATATTGGAACCAAGGGCTTATATACTTCTACTACTATACTACTCGAGCATATATTATTTTCTACATGCACATAACACTATTTCTGCACACAACATTATCCATTTTCACAAGTCTACATAGTGTAAATATGTATATTCAACAATATACTACCATGTACAATGTCTCTTATGTTATTATTCACATTTTCTCTACAATAGTATTTATTTATGCATATTTCTCTTTTATATCTTTTTACAGTGTAAATCTTAATAATTTGTCTTGTCATTGTGTTGAATGTGTGTACTAGCTTCCAACACCGGAGAAAATTCCTTGTGTGTGCAATAAAGCGCTTCTAATATTTTTTTAATATATGAAAAGCAACAATATGCATTATTTAATATAAACAATATTTTATTCCATATATTTTACAAATACATACTAATGGTTTAATATATTGAAACAGTAAATATAATTTAATTGCCTAAGCTAAGGGGTGAAATCAATCTCAAATATTTTATGCTCAAATAAAGCCGTTTATACTACGTTTAAAGACTTTAACCAACCATGCTGATAAATACAGCAACACAGTTCAGTACCTAACATCAGAACTTTCATGCATGTCTCGGACCAGGCCTAGCTTCTGTTTAACTTAGTTTAACATATGAACATGATAAAGATAGTAGGCTAGGTACAGGTCTCAGGTCAGCTCTTGCTCAACAACAGAACCGATCGCGTAACTTATTATACCAGACTGACGTCTAAGCAACAGAAGATACAGTTTGCTCACCTGCTACTGCTAGTCTTCACACGCTGAAAAAAGTGAGTAGGCTACACTTAAATATTTGTAATACAACCAAACTGTTTTGCATCGTCCCATATCCGACAGTCATGCGTTTCCAAAAGTGCCATTTTATTTCCGGTTTATAGTTAAAACTCGCGATACACGTGTTTTGTTTTGTTTTGTTTTGTTTTGTAAACATCACGATGACATTGTCACAGATCATAAACAGTAAAACTGACATGTTTGGTAGGGTAGTCTTGTATAGTTTACTTTACAATGTAGGAGGTTAAAAGAAAAATGTACGTGCTCGCTGGAGTTTAACTTGATCACAATTAAGTATTACGGGTTGTCCACTACAAACTATAGGCTATATGGAACATATAACCCCACAATGTAAATGTATTTTTTCTTAGTTTATTTTTTCCAATAATTTTTAGGCCAATACTTTATTTGATTTAAATAAACAAAAACGCTTTCAAAGTTTTATTGTAGTAAAACTAAAATGGTTTCCCTATGAATGAGTTACAAAGTGCCCTTATCATTTACCAAAGTCCACAAGTAGGCTATTTATATCTTGTAAGTGTATCTTTATTGTACAGTAACTGCCTTTGCTGACCATATTTTCTGCCAAAACGATATAATAACTTAAAATAATAACATTATGCATTATAATTATTGTTGCTATTATAAACCAATTATAAGACACATTAATATTTTCTTTTTGTTTCATTTGGCTCAACTGCAGAAACAATGTTTTTTTTTTTAGATCGTTCATTTAGTGCTGGCACGGTCTTGTTTTGTAAAACATATGAAAGTAGTTGTTTCAGGTAAAGCAAATGGAATTGCTTCTTTCATACTATATCTCTCAGAGACCTCACTTTAATGGAGCTTGAGTAAACATGACAGGAGCCTGAAAACAGCTTTGCTGTAAACAACCGCATCCACCCTCATGGAGATGAGCTGTGAAAGTTGCATTTACCCACTCTGTCGGTGTTCATCTGAATAAATTACACAGCCCGGTACAGTCCAAGGGCAATGTATTAAAATGTACCAGCTCTGCTGACAGCACATGCACATTTGTTTCCTCTGGGCTGGAGGAAGACTGAGGATGAAGACTGCAATTGTGGTGCACGGCGGAGCGTGGGCCATACCCGACGCATTAGCCGAAGCGTCGGTGGCTGGAGTCAAGTCTGCTGTGCGGACAGGCCATGTTGTCCTTGAGAATGGAGGCTGCGCTCTCGACGCTGTGGAAAAAGCTGTTAGGTGTTTGGAAGATGACCCGGTGTTTGATGCAGGTTCGTTTCGCTCATAATAGGCCCAGATCTAATCTGCAGACATTTTTTGTTGTGATTCTGAGGGGAAATCCGTGAAATTGTGCAATAAATTTATCAAGGTAGTAAAAGCATGCTTGAATTGAGCTGAGCTTTGTACTAGACTTGTAAGTAGAATCATATTAGGAAAAATATGTCATAAACAAGAATGTCAAGGGAAATGTGCAGAACATTATATTGTAATCTTGTAATATATTAACACAGTATTATTCTATGTTTTCAAATATATATTTAATGATTTTCTTTATGTAAGGGCAGAAATAGTAACCAAAACCATTGTGGCTGCATGTTAAACCAAACAGATGTTAGGACACCCAAAAATAAAAATTCTGTCTCACCCTTGAGTTGTTTCAAATCGGTATAAATGTCTTTGTTCTGATGAACACAGAGAAAGATATTTGAAAGAATGCATGCAACTAAACAGTTCTTGGCCACCATTGACTACCATAGTAGGAAAAATGACAATGGTGGTCAAAAGTGCCCCAGAACTGTTTGCTTTACTACAGTCTTCAAAATGTACAGACATTTTTCCTACTATGGAAGTCAATGGTGGCCCAGAACTATTTGGTTACAAACATTTGTTCTTTGTGTGCATTTTAGAACAAAGAAATGTATACAGATTTGGAACTTGAGGGGGTGAGTAAATGAAGACAGAATTTTTAATTTTTTGGGTGAACTGTTCCTTTAAGGATAAATATTAATGGATGTTTAATCTGTATATTAGAATTGTAGTCAGTTTTGTCCTTGAACCTTTTTGTGAATTACCAATGGCAAACGCTCTTTTCTTGTAAGCAGAGTATGTGCGCATTCAGTGTTTTGTAAGAGCCTCCCTCTGACACTTTGTTTATGATCATCTAGAGAGTAAGGTGAGAGGTTCTCAAATAATGATCAGATTACACAAAGGGAAGCAAGAGCAAAACAAGACACTTCATTAACACACCCGGCCTGTCTGTGTCAATCTCATTTGTGATGGCTAACTGCCACCATAAGTGAATCGGCTGATCCTTTTCATATCCGAACTGCACTTTCAGCAGCTCATCAGAGGATCATTTGAAACACTGGGGTAGCCAGAGGCGAAGACTGATCAATAGTTGACTAATACAATCCTGTTGAGAGTGCTAAGAGGTAGACATCAGAGTTAATAACAGTCAGGAGTATGTCAGGAAAACAGGCTGCTGGTGTGCGCTTCTATGACAGAGAAGGACGAGAGATGTGTGATGTTGAATTAGTCTTGCATTATGGTTCTTCATATACTGTATCAAGTATAAGTCTCCTGACTTCTGTAAACAATGCTCACTTCAGTTGGTGCCGCATTTTTGGTATAAATATTTGATCTTTTTCTATTAATCACATGAATCTATTAATGTTTATATGAATGTGGTACAGTAGAAGTGGGCATCTTAGCAGGACATTCAGACTGTAAAAGCTTTCTTGTTCAGGTCACGGTGCAGTGCTTAATACTGATGGAGAAGTGGAGCTGGACAGTATCATCATGGATGGGAAAACACTTGCCACTGGTGCCATTTCGTCTGTGAGAAACATCGCTAACCCTGTTAGTCTGGCACGTGCAGTGATGGAAAAGGTATATTTCGTACATTTCGTATATTTCTTAATACAGTTATTGCTGTAAATGTAACTGATTTTCTGATCAACTGTCTTGCAATATATATTTTCAAGATTTAGTATCTCTTTCTCCCAATGAGCATTCAGAAAAATACATATGCCTGACAGTGTACAAAAATATGACATTATCACTGTAAAAATTTACATTTTGTTAGATTTTCCTTGAATTTGGCCGATCAGTCGTTGGGTGCTTCTAGTACATACATGAAAGATCTAGACACAAAATCCTTCAATTTCTTGAAGTGAAAGTCACAGTCAATTCACAAGAGAATGAGAGAACCGGTGGTTAATATCTGCTCCATACCAGGAGAGGCCTATCTGGGGAGATCTTTGAAGATTTAATGTAAAAGCAGGCTGGAAATGCCCTAATTTTGTGCCTCTTTTCTTGTCACAGATTAAACGGTGCTGACTTCAAAGGTGAGGTGATATCACACCTCCGTGGGTGCAGGATTTTTCTTTGCCTACACAGCTTTAACTTGTCATTTCTTCAGCAGCTTCGTGATGACAGACTCAAAGGGAAATAAATGCTGTCTGATTTTCAGATTGATTTCAATCAGTGCTCTTTGTAATGGCACAGATAGAGCTGAGATGCAGTGATTTATCTCCCCATGCAGTAGGTAAAAGTCTATAGTCATCAAATTACGAGTCACTTTTTTATATAGAGAGAAAAAAGCAGAATTGTGTTGGAGAGAGGACACTTTTTTTACGCTCAGATGCAGTGAAAGCACTAGTTGTTATAGGTTTAAAGAATGTGTTACTGCATCCAGGTTGTAATCTTGTAGAACTCTCCCATGATTCCTCATGCCAGATGTTATCTTTAAAAGAAGGAGAAACCTACAACAAAAGAGCCATTACTCTAGACTGACATCATGTCATTTTCTCATGATTTATTCATTTGCGCATTAGGTTCAGAGCACCCAAGAGAAGCGCCGTTTTAGACAAATGTATTCACTTGCATATAAATGTATATATTTCTGTTTGCATATGTATGATGTTTAAAAAGTAATGCCACAGATAGTTTTGAAAATGGACGTTGGCTTTGGAAAGGTATGATAACACTGCATTTGATATTATGTGTCTAATGCAATTCATGCATTTTTAAGTGTGGGATTAAATACCCAAATACTTGAACGCTCAATGACTCCTTTTCACTTTAAATGCACTGAGTTCACCTTGCAAGCTAGCGAGTGGACAGTGAAGAAATAAAACCCCTGGAATACATGAGAATTGATTTGCTTCAGCACCTGTCTTGACTGCCCCAAAAGACCTTGGCCTTACAGTAGATTGGCAGATCTCTTTAATAGCCGGTATTAAAAATTCATCAGGTCTTGATCAATGCTGCGATCAGGCTTCACTGACCTCATGCTCTGGCTTGTGCTTCTAAAATGCATAAAAATGACAGAAGAATCACATTAATAACCATGTTAATATTGAAAAGTTTCCTAAACCAGAGTTATGGTCTAATCCAGCGTGATGTTGTACGGAGATTTATACGGAGATTATTATATAATAATATAAAGGCATTATACACAATAGCACTTCCATGTGCATTTTAATATTATATTCCTAGAATATAATTTTGCTCTTTTGTGTTTTATGTAGAAGGTCTTGGTTGTATTGAATAGTGTTTATGTTTGTTCATTTGAGAAGAATTAAGTTAGTTTACGCCAAGAACTAGCATGCATCAAATACACAGTACTGATGATACTGCACATGAAATCCTTTTGCCTGTTTATTGTAAAAAAATTTAATTACTGCTAATTTAGTTAATAGAACACCAGTTAAAAACAAAACTATCTCCTGTGAAAATCAAAGTGTCTCGTGGTGCTGTCATTTTATTTGTGGGCTGAATTCTTCAGTTTGTTTTTTAATCTGACTAATGTTTTCTTGATTTAAATGAAACATTATTTCATCTGTGCAAGGGCCCGAGTGGGCTCCTTGAATCATTTCCAAGTTTTCATCTCACTAGCTGTGGTCCTACCTCTGTGCACAGTAAACTAACCCCAACCCGATAAGCAGATTTGTTCATGGTAAACAGGTATTGTTTACAGTGTTCACATTATTCGATTAAAGTTCCAGATAAGCTTTTTCCTTAAAGGTGGGGTTAGTGGGCCAAGTACTAAAACAAACTTGTAGCTCAGGGGTTCTCAACATTTTTGACTCCAAGGCCCCCCATTGTATTCAACAATTTTCAAAGCCATCCCCTCCCCCCGCACTCACAAAAACTCACATTGTTTACCAAATAAAATATTTTAGAGCTCGTCATTAACTAGAAACACTTTAATTATGAAAATGGCAAAATTATTTTAAAAAAAAATTATTTTTATTTTTTTATTTCACTGCTCAATGCCCCCTTGTGGGCCCCAGCCCCATATTGAGAACCACTGTTGTAGCCAATCAGCAGTAAGGGGCGTGTCCGCTCATGTTGACAGAGGGAATAGAGCAAGCGGGCATTAGAAAGACTGTAGAAAGAGCGATGTTTTAATTATTACATTAAAGTAAAGGGTTTGTGAATTTGAGGTAAAAAAAGAATGAAAAAAGACAGGCAAGAGCTAGGACCCGTGTTAATATTATAAAGACTTTCCAGCGGAGAGACGTTGGAGAGAAAGATCGTTTAAAAATCCCCCCGAGGAGGTTGCTTTGATCCGGATCAGTACGTTAGTAACATTGGTTTTGCTGTTTGTCAGAACCAAGATATGTTGTTGTAATATTAGCTGTGTAACGGAGCAGTTTTGAGCGTCATTGTTTATCTGGAACCTGTGTCCTGCTTGTATATACTTGTGTCATCTTCACTTATTTTATTAATTTGCATTATTATTTGTGTGGTCTAAGCTATGGTAAAGCTAAACATTTCATGCCTGCGTTGCACAGCGTGTTTGAGGGCGGAGCAATGCAGGAAGGGGTGTGTTCCTTTTGCTAGTGTGTTTTGTCATCGATTTCAAATGACAAAAACAGTTTTCAGAAATGGCTTACCCTGCCTTTAAAATAGACAATTTTATACATGTTGTGATGGTTTACACATTACAGTACATACACACAAGAAATGAACTCTTCATTTAAAATCTTTTAGACAGCTAATAACTCTTTTTCAATGTTTTTTAAATCAGACAGATCATGTCATGTTGACGAATAGAGGGGCAAACATGTTTGCAGAACGCATTGGTTTCCCAGCAGTTCACGATTTGGTTACAGAGATGGAGCGTGAGGAATGGGAACACTACAAGAAGTATGCTGTTGGCATCAAAGAGCTCTTCAACTCCCAATAGTGGGTAATTTTATGTTTGTTGTTGGTCTGCCTTAGGTTTTTTGTGTGGTTTAAGATGTTTTCCATTTGCCAATTCCCAGACACACTTGATCTTAAGGCTGATCTTGACCTTACAGATAGATTCAATTGTCAGCAGCATCTTTGGATGTTTGTGGGCTTGCAGAGAAAGCATTTTAGAGTAAAGGTTTTTCCAGAGCAATCCCGCAAACCCTCCATGAAGGGCTTTTTTTGTGTGTATTTTATGTCGTGTTTTGGAAGAAGTGGTCTTTTAAAAGGGTCATATTGGGGAAACTGAATTTCCTTTTATCTGAGAGTACTTTGAAAACATACTGTAACTTTTAGCACTCAAAACTTTTTCTTAAAACCATTAAAATCAAATGTATCAAACATTTCATGAATGTACAATATATATGATAAGTTGACGAATAAACTGTACGTGTCTTATGGTATCACAGCAAAAATGAAACAAAAACACTGTCAGTAATATATTATTTAAATTATTAATATTAATATTTATAAAGTAAAATTGCATAATAGAGATTTATCTTTTTTTTCCAAAGATTTTTGCTGTCACACCATAGGACACGTGCAGTTTATTTGCCAACTACCCATATGTATTTTATTCTTGTTGTAAGTTAGCATTCACCTTTTTACCTTTATTTCATACTTTTTTGATTTTCGCTATAGCTGCATAGTAGCTTACGTTCTTTAGGACAGCAGAACAGTGGCATTGAGGAGGGCAACACATTCACATGCTGCCCCTGTACAGATCTCAGGTCATTCCCCGAGGCTTTCAGGCAGTTCACTTAGAGCTGTACGGGCTCCAGCAAAGCAGCCTTACCTGCCACCTTCACTTCCCCGGGCTGAGCGTTGAGTGGTGGTGGAGTCATGGCCGTGGCGGGGCGTAACCCCAGCTCCCGAGGGAGTCTGCAAAAATAGTGCTGCGGAGGTGCTAAGTGACAGTTGGCTGAGCTACAGTCTTTCATCCCTCCCTGCTGTGGCTTCATTATTGATAGCCTGACTCTGTTCACCCCGTAACACAGCCAGTGGGCTTTTTAACCTGCAGCCCTTAGAACTCAATTATTCTCCACCTTTATTTAGGTGATTATACAGCTTCTCTCTGGTTACACCGTGCTCTTATATAACTACAGTTACCAGCATGTCAGGGCTCCCAATGCACACAGTGGCCATCATACTGGACTAAAGGCTGGAATACACTACAAGACTTTTTAAAAACTAGACATCACACACTTGCAAACTTTTTGCAGAGAAAACAATACAGCGCAGATTTTATGCAACAACTCCAGATTGAAAATCTGAGCAAATCTGAGCAAAAGTCTTAGTAGTGTGTTCCAGCCTTTAAGCGTTCTTTAGAGCTAAATGATTTGCAGCTTATGACATTGAACATTTTCCTGTTTCTCACTAGTCAGACGAACAAAAAGATGTAAAACTTGTAGCCTATATGTATAAATGTAAAGCTAAAAGTCTGTGCATATCTGTAGAAAAATGAAGAGACCACTTAAAAATTATTTTTAGTTGTTCTGAAGTTGCTATTTATACAATGTAAAAATGATTTGCTGTTTCAACTTTAATGAAAAAATTTAGGTTACCCTGCTGCTTTAAAAAATTCAACTTAAAAATATAACAAATTTGCATCAAATTCAAGCAATAACTAATATTTTTACTTTAACTAAAAAAATGTTAAGGCAGCTGGGTAATTTAGCTTTTTTAAGTTGAAACAACAAACACATTTTAACAGTGTAGACGGTTTCAAGGCAACAACAAACAAACGTTACTGCGCATGTACGCGTTGCCCAAACTTAACTTTCTGCACACATGCGCAAAAAGAATAAAGTCTCTGTAGATTATTTCTGATAACATGCAAAAGTAAATTACAAGTAAGCAAGTTAAAAGTATGTCTAGTCAGTATTATTTTGGGTCACCATAGATAAAACGTTACTTGGCTGAACTTAAATGCGACAAGGTTACACGACCCATTTAACAAATTGTTTATTTAATCAAATGAATATTTAAGGGCAAAACTGGAGTTGTCTCTTAATTTTTTCCCCTGCTGTATATTTATAAAAGTTAAGACCACCTGTTCTACAGGATGAGAACTTTACCAACTAATTTCAGCGTCTGCACACTTCATTAGGTTGTTTATGGATGTGCGAAGATTTACTGCGAAACTCGACGATCACTTTGAAATGTGAAATACGGTCCACTGTCAAGCTGCCTTTAAACGCCGTTTTCACCTGAACTGTCGAGCGAGATCCAGACGTCGCTGGTGATTTAAAAGAGCAATCAAGTGCCTGTCAAAAATGATTGATGCCTCGCTTCTGAAACCTGACAAGTGATTCCTCGCCAGCTGCTTCAGACGAATATTCTCCACCAGGAGCACGTTCTCCCAAGGCACAACGACACGGAGGCTGTTTTCTTTAATTTCACCTTGATCCGATGTCCTCCGCTCACACTCGCTTGTTTTCCACAGCACTAGTGCCATAATCAGAGCTGCATGGCATATAAAGCTTGTGAAATACAAGGGCCTCTGTTCATCCCACATTGTGCTGTCTGTCATATTTCCTTCAAAGTGAACTGGCGAGGAAGACTGATGTGCAGATCATAAGAATCGGGTTGTTTTCTTTCGTGTACGTCTGTAAAAACATCAACACTGATACGGCACTCTCGGCAATCGCTCCGAGTGTACTTTTCTGGACTAGCGCAGTGATTCAGAGCAGCAAAGGGCACTTTTCTTTCTTCACTTCTTTTGTTGACAGGCATATGATGATGAGTCAATTTGAGGTGTATTATTGTGTTATTAGCCAGCGTACATCTCTCACATCTCCAGGATGGTGCTTTTTTGTTGTGTGACTGTGAAACCTGAAAGAAAGAAAAGTAATTGCACCGAAGCTAAATTTAGAAGAAAATCGGAGGCTTTTAGGTTTTTCTTTATTCGCTTGATTATAAATGTGCCTTACTAAGTTGAATTCCAGGACAAAAGTCTAGTGAAGGAGAGGAACGGAGCTGGAGGCACATTTGAGCATGATGAATAATAATGCTCTTCAAAGTAAAATACCATGTCTGAGACCATAAAATGATAGATATGAGGAAAAATCTCAAGGCTAATCCTTTTATTATTCAAACTTTTTTATTCGTTTTATTACAGTGGCCATGATACGGTTGGTGCGGTGGCTTTGGATTCTTTCGGTAATGTGGCGTGTGCTACGTCCACCGGAGGAATACGAAACAAGATGGTGGGAAGGGTCGGCGATTCTCCGGTTATAGGTGAGCCAGATCAAAGATGGAGGACATAGATAATGTCAGTGTCACACCAACATTAATTCTGAAGCACAGCATCAGTTGAATGAACTGTTTTGATTTGAAGGTGTCACCCTTTTTGATCAATACTCAATTGTCTGAGTGTTTTCTCCTGAGGTAACACATATTAAGGCCTGACTCGGTCTGCCCTGCTGTCTTTCTGTGTGATAAGGATCTGGTGGCTATGCAGACAACAGAAGTGGTGCAGTGTCCTGCACTGGACATGGAGAGTCTATCCTCAAAGTCACCTTAGCCAGATTAATTCTCTTTCATATGGAGCAAGGTATGAGACTTGCACCCTAATCCTCATGAGCGTGCGAATGTACATGCACGCTTGTTTACTTGTAGAGTATATATTAAGTGCACATATTTGCTTTTCTTAATGAATTTTGTGACTAATCCATTTTTGGAAAATAATGCTTGATAGATTTTTTTATTTGAAGAGTTGATGGATTAAATGGCCATGGTTGGGTTTTTTTCAACATCAAAATTTTAAATTATGTTTTTATAAATGTTGTATTCGGTCAATATTTCTTTTAGGGCTGTACGATATTTTGATATGCAAAACAATTATATTTTACATTTTTGGAAAATCAGATTAAAGTATATTTAAAAACAAAAAATTATATAGACGTTTCAAAGCAACAACATAAACAAACGTTACTGCGCATGCATGATTTTGTGGCCCAAACTTAACTTCCGGTACACAAGAATAGAGTCCCTGCAGATCATTTCTGAAAAGTAGTAGAAGATTATTGGCTAAACTTAAATGCGACAAAGTTACATGACCCATTCAACAAATTGTTTATTTAATAAATTAATATAGAATAAAATTCAACAAATTGTTTATTTAATACAATTATTATACAATACAATATTAATATGAATTTATATGACAATACATTAAATAAAATATAAATAGTTATATTATTAGCCACTTCCCAGACATCAACAAACACAGACTGGGCCAGGCATGTGTGTCCGATGAAACCGTCTATAACCAACTTTCACATTCGTTATTATTATAAATTGCATATTTCAGTATGCACATTTGTGAAATTTCAATAATTTAGATATATTTTGCAGCCCTAAATTTTAAGCCCTGATAAAACTCTTTTTTTTGTAGTTTATTTTAAATGGTGCTGTGCTGTGATATACAAATTTGAAATGTTCCTCATCTCTCATTTATTATGAGGTTGTAGCCTCATGCATAAAAAGTGGGCAAAATGCTGTTTAAAATAATTTCGGCACATCACATCATAGGACATATGACAGTATTTGTCTACAATCAATAACACAGATTCATATCTTCAGTAAAGGACTGCAAAATAAGATTAAGTGCAAGACAGTTGAAACTAGTCACATGTTATATATCATTGAACTGCCAGTGGTAGATCTCTGATTCAGTACATATATTTATTACTGACAATAATATTTGTCATAATAAAGAATTTTATATTTATTTTATAATAAAGATTTATTTTAAAGCAGATATTGTTCCAAACCTATAGGAATATATAAAAAGAAAAGTAAAGCCGAGACTGACAGCTTTAGTCCCTGTTCACTTTCATTGAAAGTTAAGGGTCTAAATAAGATTATTTTTTCAGTTAGGGAGATTTTACAAAAAGTGTCTAATTTGTTTATTCCTTGCTGTGTGTCTAACCCCTTTATTTGTGTTTTTTGTTTTTTTACTATTATTTAATGTTCATATCATTTCGGCTTATAAGGTCCCGGTTATTTCACTCTTACCCACATGCAGCTATTATTATCAGATTTTGTATACAGAACACAGTGAATGTCAAACCGCACCAAAATGTGACGGGATGCTGCTATTGCCAGTCATTGTAATTGGTTGGTGAGACAGGAAGGATCGGATGGGCTGCCACAGTAGGCAGATGATAATGAGGTGTGTGTGTGTGTGCGTGCGTGTGTGCGTGCGTGTGTGTGTGCGTGTGCGTGTGCGTGTGTGCGCGTGTGTGTGTGTGGAGGGGTCAGCAGGCTGTTGTTTCCTTCTGCATTCTGTGGTTATTAAAACCTTACTGTTTTGATAATGCCGGTTCATGCTTGTTTTATTTGAGCAATTATTGGGCTTCCCATGAAACAAAAACATTTCCTCAAATTTAGAGCAGTGTTTGGATTTGATGTGGGAGGCTGATGCTTAAACCAAAACCACTTCTGTTGCTTATAAGTAGACAAAAAAACAGAGTTTACTTCACTGGAGCTGATAAGAGTGATGGAATGAGCAAACTGTAAGAGCAACATTTGACAAGATGTGCAGTAATAAAGCATACAGTAAAGTATTTGATGTCAGATTAACAGATGATAAAGATGCTGTACTGAGGAAATACAATGAAATTGAAGCTAACCTGTTGACGCTTTCAGACACATGAATGTTTTCTTTGGGCATTGCAGGGAAATCAGCCACAGTAGCAGCAGACTCCTCACTGCAGTACATGAGAGAGAGAGTACAGGGAGGTGGAGGGGCTATTGTTGTGTCCCCCACAGGGGACTGGACTGCCAGGTTCACCACACCACGCATGGCTTGGGCCTCCATAAATGGGGACATTCTGTGCTATGGATTAAATCCTGGAGAAGAGTTTACAGAGCCGAAATGATCACATTTCTGTTTTGTGAAATGGCTTGCATTTTCCCTCTAATGTATTATTACATTTGTAAGCATTTTAGTATTTACAAATAAAAGAGACTTTTCTTGATCTTTATTTACCAGTTATATACAGTTAGCATGTAATTTAAATGCTTCAAACCTTTCTTATGGGATTTACACAAGTATGATTATTATAAAATACATTCACAAATGTGTTGTTAATTGGTGTAATCAGATGTATTCTATTATTGAACCATGTGTAAGTTGACATTAGAGAAAGATAAAGTATAATAAAATGTACTTATATAAAAATGTAAAAAGATGCAAGGGCACAATTAACATTTAGAATTAGTAGAAATTTTACAGTAAACTATTTTAATACAGCAAATTAATTAACATTTGTTAAATTCATGTTCATTAAAAGTATTACAATTGATAACCTTTCATTATTTCATTCTCTTTATTGTAGGTTTTATGTTCAGAATAATTGGTGACTATAACAATATAGTTTTGTTACGTAATGAGATGTGCTAGGTCATAATGGTTCACAAAGATAACAATGTTGCCGGTGACTGTGAAATATCTGCTTGAATTTCTGTTTGTCTCTCTTTGCTTCTCATTTGTCTGTAGTGAAGATGTTCTGGAATGAAAATGAGGGAAAGCTGTTTAATTATTCCAGTCATAGGAGCTATAAAATGTACCATACAATTATTTGTAAAAATGTTTAATTTTGTATTATGAAAAGTAAACTTTTAGAAACTGTTAGTACTGTGTGTCTCAGCTGCCCTCCATTTGTTTTCATAATGTGGTTTTAAATTAGGACTTGCTGTATATGTTTGAGGGCAAAAGATATACAATGCAAGCGTTAAAGTGGAATTTTTCACCATATGACTTACAAAAATAAACATGTACAAACTATATTTGCACAAATGTAATTTTATTCATTTAAAAATTCACAAGCTGTTTATTATGTTACCAGTTATAAAAGTGTGTGTATATATTATACTGTATATATGTGTATCTGATGGGGGTTGAATTATTATGCACTAAAAATCATCTTGGGCCCAAAGGGTTTTGTATTATTTGTTGCTATCTTGCTATTTTAATATCTAATTCTATAGAACAGTAGAAATAATTTGACTGTGTTGCAAAGCAAAAGCATGGAAGAATCTCAGGGCTAGGTGAGTGTTTCTCTCTTCTTTTACTGTTAAGGTGGCTGAAGATTCCGTAATGATTCCCGACCCCCTGCTGAGTGAACTACTTCTACAACAGTTAACATCAGTCAAACAGACTATAAAAGAAAAAAACATTACGATTATTAGCCGGGATGCCTTTACTGTACTTGATCAGAGCACCGTTAGATCAAAGCTATACAGAGGCATTGCAATAACTACTCAGCAGTATGAAACAAAAACTCGGCTTTCTTAACTAAAAACGATAAACATTATGCAGAGAGCAACTCCTCTGTGGTTTTAAATGAACATTTCTAACTCTAACAGAGCTAAAGTAGGTCAGTACATGAAATTTCTTGTTAAAACTTTTTCTTTGTTATCACTTTTTCTGAGATGCTAAGTCTGTTCGGCTTGTTTAAAACTATTATTTTAGTTTCATATAGAATTGTTGCAGGTTTGTGTAATATTTCTGTTTTGGGCCATAAAAGCCTTTGTTAGTTTATAATACATATTTATAATATATTTTAATATCAACATTTAATTGTTACTGAAAATGTCTTAATTTGGAAACAGGAAGGATTGAATTGCATATTACGGACATCACAATTATTGAGCGTTACATTACAGGTGTTGCTCCCCTACTGTTTAAACATTTATAAATAATATCTTTCATCAGGAAAATGACACATCTTCAATGAACAAACACACAATTGCTGTTAAATGACTTGAAGAATTAAACAGAATTTACCACCTGCGGTTGGAGAAAATGAGTTCGTTGATTTAGAAGTGATTCAGTGTTATATAATCAGTGTCCTACTGTGTGTTTTTCCCTGTCTCTCAATTTACAGTTTCCTCAAATATGCAATAACTGCAAATATTTCAGACTGCAGGGGCTTGTACAGTAACACACCACCCTCCTTTTTATGCTTTATTGGGTTCATATTGCATCATGTTGTCTTTAGAGCGCTTCTGCTGTTTTATTTTTTTCATAAAGCCACGATTTCTGTATTTTATTAGAAAGCTTTCACTTTTTTCAGGGCTAATTAGTTATTTATGCAATATTCACTTCACTAGTTACAGTATGCCGTTACATTCATAGCACCTGATTTAAATGAGAAAAATCCATACAATTCATGATCTTGTGTTTTTGCTTTGAAATATTTAAAAGTACTTTCTATGAATTCATGTAAGAAATTTGTCTTGTCACATTCAGCTTTTATTTAGACTTTCAGGTTGTGAAATTCAGGTGTAAATATTTGGTAACACTTTTTTTTATTTTACGGTGCCCTTGTTACACATGGTTACATGTACTTACTATAGTATTTATTATAAATTAGGCATAATTACATGCAACTAACCTAAAACACCCTCATCCTAACCCTATAGTAAGTACATGTGGTTAGTTATTATTACTCAGTACTTAAATGTATAACTTTAAAATAAAGTGTAACCAAATATTCAAATGCAAAATTCGAGCTGCAGAATTCAGGTTACAAAATTCAAGAGAGACATCCGGGAATGCAGGAAAGAGCAATCGATCAACAATGTAATCCAGCTCTCCAGGGACATGGTTGCACCAGCTGTGTGTACATTTCGTAAAACTTAGTTTTGATGTAAAGTGGCATTAAGTTCCATCTTACGGACTACTAAATATTTTTGTGTTGCACCATTAAACTTAGTTGAAGTGTAACCCAATGTATAAACTAAATATTTATGAATTATGATTATGAAGGTAAATGTTTTGGATAATGGTGGTAGTCATCTTTCTGTTAGTGTATTTTTTTGCAAATCCCTTACAAAAATGAACCATGGTTTTACTGCAGATAAAACGTGGTTACTACGCTTGAAATAAAACAATGGTTAAATAAACTTCTTCAGGAGTTTGAGCTCCAGTAGCTCGTCTGTTGAATTGGACCACACAGGTCAGCATTCGCTCCCCACATGCATCAGTCTTGGCTGCCCATGACCCTGTTGCTGGTTCACCACTGTTCCTTCCTTGGACCACTTTTGATAGATACTGACCACTACACACTGGGAACATCCACAAGAGCTGCAGTTTTGGAGATGCTCTGACTCAGTCGTCTAGCCATCACAATCTGGTCCTCGCTCTAATCCTTACGCTAACCAATTTTTCATGCTTCTAACACATCAACTTTCAGGACAAAATGTTCACTTCCTGTCTAATATATCCCACCCACTAATAGGTGCCGTGATAAAGAGATTATACACCGATCAGGCATGACATTATGAATATTGCTACCTGATTTTCACAAACTGAAAGCACCAACCTTAATAATAAAAACAATCCACAAACCAAATTTCAAAAAGGTGAATTCATAAATATTTTTAAATATTTAAAATTTAGAACAAAAAAGATCATAATTTAGAATTTTACAAATTTAAGTCCTGTTTATATAAATCTAACACCACAGAACACATCCATGATAGCTGATAATATTATTATTGTTAACATACTGTTCCTCCTGTGCTCCATTGGATAGACAGTTATTACATGTCTGAAACTTACACTGCTCACCGTTTATCCCAATTTAAGCCTAAAGTTTTCCATTATACAATCTTAGCAATAGAGAATGTAACTGTTAGATACAGTTCCCCTGTGTTTAATTCAAAAAAAGTATTGCACAGGACTTAAATCACCTACAAACCATGTGACAAACGTACTAACCACTACATCACGATCCATTGCTTTAGACAGGGTTTCATACTCGTATGCTTCTACTACAAAACCTGTCCATTATGTATGAATGACTTTTTTTCACTCTTAAATACAGGGGAAACTTATCTGACAATGTCATTCACAGTTTTCTGAGCACATTCCTTCTGCTGTGATGAACAAATATAAAGAAAACAATATGAGAATTTCATAAAATCAGCGGCGTATAACTAAAGCATGTATGAACTTTCCCTCTCTTAAAACACTGGGGGAACGGGATCTGAGAGTATCAGCCTCATCCGTCAGATACCATTCCCCATGTTCACCTGGCTAAATTTCGAAGTTCCAAAGCCTGGACTGACAGAAGCACAGTGGTCTAGTGGTTAGAGGTTGTGGACCATGTTTTCAGGGGGTCTGTGTTCTCTGGTTGTTGGTTTGAGGCCTGCTAAGGCAGGATTTTTTTCACTCTTGAACACAAGG
Organism: Oreonectes daqikongensis; assembly: GCA_026939265.1. Classification (NCBI taxonomy): domain Eukaryota; kingdom Metazoa; phylum Chordata; class Actinopteri; order Cypriniformes; family Nemacheilidae; genus Oreonectes; species Oreonectes daqikongensis. Next base: position 1,419,486 of record JAOTQM010000049.1, read on the forward strand.
GCAACTTATCTGACAGTGTCATTCAGAGTTTTCTGAACACATTCCTTCTGCAGTGATGAACAAATTAAAAATAAACAATGGGACAGAGAGACACAGGGAGAAAGAAAAGAGCAATGATAAATAACATCAGCATATGGGATTCTACAGAGAGTCACTTTTATCAAGCTATTGTAAACATGAGCGTTGAAATAGAGGAGTGATTATACATTAATATAAAAAGTAACATGTTAAGTCAATTTGATACAGCACAAGCCGGATTTTGTTGCTAAAGGTAGTTCTGCTAACTAGACTTCTTTCCCAATGATCTACAGCATTTAAAGAACAATAAAATTAAGATCATAATTGGGTGTTTTTTTTAATTCACTGGTGATAAAATATAAATCATATACACCATATATTTGTGTCTGTGTGAATTGTAATGTAGGATGCCATTTCCTTTTCTGTGGTGCCTCTAAGTGGTACAAGGCAGTACTGCAATGAACAATAGTTTTAACACACTAATTTTTGAGAAATGTCCCAGTGGTGAACAATCCCTTTAAATCATCAAAAAATTACAACAATAAATGAAGTAATTGTGAATTGTGACATCCTTTGCTGACACAACATTGTCGTTCCGGAAAATTGTAGATTGTTGCTGAAATCCCCTTCGAGTCAGATTGTGATAAATAAACAAACCGTGTCAGTCAAAAGCTGTAATATTGTTTATTAAATATTGCATAATGAGGAAATCACAGCAGTAAATAGTGTTTAAATTCATTGTAATTGTAACAGCACTGCAAAGGAACAAAAACAAACAAACAAAAATGCAAAACTGACTTCTGCATACATTGTAATAATTATACATTACGCTTCTGAGGTGTCATCTCACAAACTTGAATAACTCCGGTGATTGTGGTAAAGAACTTGGTAATTGTCTCCTTTCACACATTTATAATATTAACATGTGTTTACTTCTAGGCAAAAAAATCAATCAAAATAAAACGAGGCATAGTTCTATGAAGCCATGAAACCTGAAAAAGGCATTTATATCCCAACACAGTGTGAGAATCACTCATTCAGTCATGAGATCGGCTGTGTTAAGCAAATCTCTGTGCTTTCCCAAAATTCTTCATATAATATAAACTGTAATATTTATAGAGGTTGCTGTAACTTCAGTCACTTTCATTCACTTATACTTTACATATTTACAACTCTCATAGAATAGGAAAACTTTGAATTTCGACTTTGTTCATGTTACAGGTTTCTCAGGACACTACATTCATGTATGCTACGCTATACACTGTAACAGTTCTAGAGGCCAAACACAGATTTTCAAGTTCATATTAAATAGAGATCATAACTACTTCTTGCCGATCTTCTATGATTTGACAAAAGTTTGAGCAACAACCACAGATTTAAAAAAGGACAAAAATATACTCTAGATGCTTTTAATGATGTGTTTCTGCCCATATTGAGATTTTCCAAAGTCTCTTTTAGAACTGGACGGAAGTCTTATGCAAATGTAAAATACGCATTCAGCCGAGGGCAGATAATCCTCATGCGCTCTAGCAGCTCAATCTCTGGCTTTACATGGAATGGACCGTATAAAACTATAGGGGATTTTCAGGACAGACTAAGACAAACATATGTCTTCTAGTTTGTAATACTTCTTAAATGGAAGCAAAAGCGAATCTACAACCAGAGTAGATGTGAACTACATTCAGGTAAGGAAGACTAAATGCTAATCAATGGAATAAAACTCAACGGTGCAGATTTAGCATCCTCTACTGTAAATGGCACTTTGAAAATGAGGTACGGCAATCTCATATGGATCGGCCAATCCCAAAACACAAACAAATGTCACATGTTGACAAGCATAACACTGTGTAAATATCAGCAGGTACCTGGATTAAGATATTATCAAGCCTTATGCTAGTGGAGGTACTGTAAAACACTGCATCTTATCTCATAATACACTCCTCAGAACAACCAAATCAAAAATGAATGATTGAAACAGAAAAATATACACCACTCGAGCAAATAAATAGTGTTTTGAGGCAAAGCTGCTCTGTTCTGTTAGGTTTAGTTGAATTTAGTTTTAGCCCTTCATATCAAAGCCTAATAATATGAAAATGTTGCTGAAATGTTGTATATGCAGTAAGTGCTATGAAGATTAAAACATGCTGCATCACAACTCTCTTGGCTTTAAGTCAATAATGTTAATAGCTGTTTAACATCATACAAGCTAAAAGGCCAATATCCTCTTTAACATGACAAACACTGACAGAAAGCGTTCATTCCTTTCATGTCTACAAATAGCTTTGCTTGCATTGGCAAATACATTGTAGAATGTAATAATAGTCTCTTCCAATGCTTTGAGAGCATTTTAGGCCCATAATATGAATTCAAATCGCACTCTTTAAAAGAGTTTCATGAATCAAGATTTCTTTTAAAGCAACGGGAGTGTACAATTTAATATAAACACTTTTTTAACGTCACATTAATCTTCCTTCAAAGGTTTTCTGACCCATGATCACCCCAGTAACTCCTAAACACCAGATGCTTTCATTACACCGCCAAGCCTTACGCTCACGCTGAAAGTCCACATTTGTAGCAAAAATAAAAGGTTTAATTTAATACGTGTTTCAGTGATGTCAGGTATGTGCATTGTACTTCAGGACAGTTTGCAGCTGTAAACGTACTCACACTCATTACTCACAGGAAATGTTGCAATAATGGCTTTTAGCTGAATCTGTGCATTTTAAAAACATGTTAAAATCCTTCATTCGTCTTCATTCAGTGTTTCCACATTATGCCACTGTTGAACTGTGTTTCTCGCTGACATGCCGCAAACCTTACAGATCACATACCTAGACATTCACCTGGGTGAATTTTGGTAGGGAGGAGATATCTTCTTTTGATGTCAGTACATTGTGAGTGTCCCAAACAGGTCAGCTTTTTAAGCACAGCACTAGAATCTCTTCATACACACCACATTTCTTCAATGATGTTACGTCACAAATGAACAGCTTTAACATAATTTCCTGGAAAAGTGCCAAACTGTTTTGTCCTCTTCGATGTACCTGCACAGAGAAGTAAATACACAACATCTTAAAATCTCTATTTGCAGAAAATCAAACATTATGTAATACAAACAAGTATTACACCAGATATTTCGAAATTGAGATTTTTACATAATCTGAAAGCTGAATAAATAAGCGTTCTATTGATATATGGTTTGTTAGGCTAGAACAATATTTGCCTAAGATATAACTTTTTTTTAAAATCTAAACACGCCTTTAAATTTGTCCATCAGAGGCGCTGTAGCGGGCCGCTGCTAAGAAGAAACCGTTTTTTACCGCAGTAATGACATTGTAGAGAATAGATAACCCTGAAAGCTGAAATTCTAAGCTTTACATAGATACCAAACTTAATTGGGTTATTCTCAAAGAGCGGACAGCAGTGAGTGAAGTTTGTAGACGTGTTTCCAGACATTTTTGTTCACGATTTTGCTGCATCCACTCTCAAAAATGTTAATATATTTACGGTAGGTAATTGACAAAATATCTTCAAAATATGTTCTCGCGCTACTTAAGATCCAGGGTCACATATTTGTACTAGTTTTAATATACAAGGTGTGACTTTCTGGAGTTTCAGTACTATGACATACCCACGAACCAGCCATCATCACATTTCTCCATGACGTTGACCAGATCTCCTTCCTGTAGCTCCAGCTCATCATCGTTCTGAGGCACATAATTGTACAGAGCCTGAAATCTACAGCAGAGCACAACACATCATTACTCTTCATTAAACGGCACTGAAAACAAATCACATAAATCAAACTGTGCTGACCAAATGTAAAAATGTAAAGGCTTGTGTGCACTTTGTGTTTGTGACATAATAGGACTCATAAGACATCACACTGCACAGATGGCACAGTGCCATGCCAAATAGCTGGCAGAGAGAATATCAACAATTGGATCGTTCACAGAATACAAAAGCAAATAACAGGGTTTTAAAACTTTACTTCAGTTAATGAATTTGCCGTCAGCATTTTTCACTCAGATGTCGAAGCTAAACACAGTGCATGAACATTTCTGCTGCTGTACAAAGTGCATGAATGTTTAATGAGTTAAGTTTATGACTGGTTGTTTGTCTATTGCTAAGCGTTCACTGTAACATTTAAGTACTGCATTACACTACAAACTGTCACTTAAATGCATACACACAGTACTTACGAAATGTATAGCTTGAATGCACTGTACTGCTTTGGATAAAAGTGTCTGCCAAATGCATAAATGCAAATGTAACCTAGAGGTGCTCGAGTATGACAAAAATCATTATCACATACCTTGAGTTTTTAAAATCTACTGTAAAACAAATCAAAATGAATGAAAAAAGCTGCACCGCTACAGATCAAAATGAAATGCCACACGATAATCGTTTTACTTTGATTATTTTATTTTTGTAATGGTTGGAACCCAAAACTGACTATTATGATTAATTATGATTTATTGCAAAAGACTTCAAACCCAAAAATAATGCATATCTTCTTTTACATTTGTTTTGTGTGTTCCTTCAGGATGTCCTGCATAAAAACTTTAATGAACTTTAATGAACTACATACAGTATAGTCACAGTGTGGTATGTCGTACTTACATTCCACAGCTTATGCGTCCAGGCTCAGGGCTGCTGCTCTGGGACAGGGGTTGCTGGGAAATGATGAGAGAGCGTTTACTGGGAGGAGACAGTAGTCGGTGGGCGGAGTCTATAGGGCGTGACAAAGTGCTGCAGTACCTCACTGAGGTCTCTGCAATATTCATGATCTCATTACACACTGCCTCCTATTGGTAGAAGAGGGTCAGCACAAGAGGTGGCCACAAACCGGGAAGTAGGGTCAGTCATTCAGATGGAAATTGAGTTTGAGGAGGGAGCGGAGTGGTGCGGTTAGAGAAGATATGAATGGAAGTCCGGTAAGTAACAGGGCAGAAAGGAGGGAATGTCCATTAATACCAGGAAAGCCGGAAGTGGTGGTAGTTTCCGGAGGACAAGCATGGAAGAGTGAGACAACACAGTGAGTGCATGTAGAAAGAGGGAAATTTATGCCAGATTTACATAGGATTGGTTTATTCGCAAGGCAGAGTTTGGTCATGCATTATAGAGGTGAGTTTCAGGATAACATACAGTCATATTCACATCAAATTAAATAGTGAGCCTGATTGGATATGTTGGGTTTTGTAAAGGCCAATCAGAACAGATCATGAAACTGCTTAAATTCATATTCAGGTGAAGAAATAAATATGAAGCAATATCGTATGTGACACCTAAGTGCTCAAAATTGAAAATCCAAGTCAATTTACCGTGAATGAATTGGCGTTCATGTTGTTGTCTTGGATGTCAAACAGCATGACAGGACTTCTTGAAGATCTCCCATAATATTCTACATCATTCTTTATTGGCTGGAAAAAAAGAACATGAATTCAATCATTTAGCTTTTAAGAGGATTAATGTTTCCTCTGAGGTTGAGGTTCAAGATTCCACAAAACAACTCTGGTCTACGTATACAAGACTTCAGTACAACCTTACATCGGTCATAGAAGTGCCAGGAACACAATTGTAAGTAGCAGTCATCTCATTTCTTATAAAACCTCAAACAAACGTGAGTCAAAACATCATGCTGGAATTCTCCATACAGTACAAACGGGATTTTGTCCATTTAAATTTTTCTAAATTCTACATTTTGTTGTAGCTGAACAAGACTTATTTTACTGTCCTGTACGTTATCATGCTTCTCCTAAATGAACACACTTAAGTGATGTCTAGATATGTGGCAAACATGCATTCAACTTCACAACAGGCAGCAAGACCTCAACATCCAAGATTTATGAATTTTGTGAAAAGATTTTGTGAGGAGAAATAGAAGTTCATGCAGAAGTTTCTTTAAAACTCGGTTTCCTTTAACCTTTTAAAGTAAACCTTTAAAACTTTGACATAATCTGATGGGTCAGTTATTGTTACCTACAGTATCAAATCTACACCTTGTGCCAGTGTAAATGTGACTTTCTTTAATCTTATTCATAATCGGGACCTTTAACAAACACACCACACCATGCAGAAGATACCTCTGCTGGGCTATTGCCTCTGCTGTAAGGAGCTTTGCGGAGGCTGCCAGCCCTGTCTATTTCTGCCCCATCCCTTTCCTGTAACTCTTGATCCAACCTGTTACCCCCAGTAAGCCAACCCTCAAGCCCAGCGCCCCCACATGGACTCAGGCTGCGAGAGAGGCGGGGAGAGGGCGGGGAAAGAAGGAAGTCCTCCCCTTGAGGTGGAGTAAAGGTGAGGAACGGGGTGGCCGAACTGGGCCGGGGTGGATAGGGTGGGGGTAAAGGAGAGGAGGATGGAGAAGCCATTGGGGAGACACAGTAGGGGCTGTTGCTGATGGGTGGCACAGGGCTGGCTGACAGGGAGGGGGGCAGGTATTCGCCCAAGCGGTATGAGGCGCTTGGCAGAGGAGGGAGGGGTGGAGTGGGTGCAGCAGGGGGACTGCTGCCGACTCCTCCCACAGTGAGAGAAATCCACTCGTTGGAGATGGCATGGACCTCAGGTGAGATAGAGCGACGAGGGGAGCGGGGTAGAGGGAGGGGGGAGGTGGTGAGCCGATTCCGAATGGGCTTTTGGAGGACAAGGCCGGGGTGAGATGGAAAGAAAAGAAACAATAAAGGATAAGGAAAGGTGAAACAAAAAAAATAAAAACAGTAAAAAGCAGCGATGGGAATCGCAAAAAAAGGTCACATTTATGGATTTTTCTTTTATGCCAAAAATCATGTTAAGATCATGTTTCATGAAGATATTTAGTAAATTTCCTATTGTAAATATATCAAAACTTTATGTTTGTGAGTGGATGGCGCAAAATCGCGAACAAAAATGGCTGCAAACATGCCTACAAACTTCACTCGCTGCTGTCAGGTTCATCTATTTTCTACAATGTCATTACAGCGGCCTGTTTCTTCTTAGCCACGGCATGCTACATCGCCTCCGAACTTTAAAGGCGAATTTCTCTCTCAAATTTCAGATTTCCAGATTTTGGCCTATCCTAACAAACCATACATCAATGGAAAGCTTATATATATATATATATATATATATATATATATATTTTTTTTTTTTCAGTATAAATCTCAATTGACTGGTTTTGTGGTCCAGGATCACAAATTGAATAAAAATGAATACAAAATAATTAAATTTAAAATGAATATATTTAATTAATGAATCGCACAAAAGATCAAACTTAAATAATGTTTTTTAATTCTTATGTACGACTGTTAGAAGTAGAAAAGAACCAGTTTTAAAAATTCTCAATTCCCAACCCTAACATTAAAACTCATAAATAAATAGAAATAATGAGAAAATTAGTAATGAAAACTATATACAAAATTGAAAGCAAATGATCCTCAGATCAGGCCGAGTTTTGTGAGTCTTGTACCTGTGGAGAGGCATTAGTGCTCCGATGAGGCGAGTGGCTGATGGGAGGATCAGGGTAATCCACTCCATTCTTCACTCTGGGTCTCTTGTGCACCTCTATGTAGGTGACTGGGAAGATGCCCTGCCGGTTAGTGCCAGAAATTTTGCCTTCATACCAGTTCTCATCCACTCTACGAATCAGTGTAATACGCTCCCCCTGCAGGCAGACAAAATACTTTGGATTAGCTCCTGCAAACATGAAACACTGTAGATTAGAGAAATGATTTCCCATTGGGAGAATGTGTGCTTTTGTGGGTACTAGGGCAAGTTCAAGGGTGAATATTTTGCTTTTTAAAACATAAAATAGAACTTAAAACCCTTCAAATAAAAATGTATGATTGTCAAAAAAGTGAAATAAAAATACTGGTCATTTCATGAGTTTTACAGTGAACACTTAACATATTCAAAGCAAATAATTTAATTACCTTTCTGAAAGACATTTCAACTCCTGTGTCACCATTGAAATTGAAACGGGCAATAGCCTCTCCATATTCCAGCACCTGGACCGGAGCACACTTTATGGGATGAGCTTTCTCTGTTGGAGGCAGGATCTGGACAAACGGCAGGAAGGACAGAAGTGAGTTTAGTGACATCTTAACAACAACTCCTCAAATACAAAAAATATGAACATACCTCAACGTAACTGCGTGGAAAAATTCCAACCCTCCCATGATGCTCTCCTTCAAACCAGTTCTGGTCGACCTGCCGGTAGATGTATACAATATCTCCCTTTTGAAATGGTAGTTCCCTGAAATAGGACAACACAGTGTGTTTAAATGACTTCTGCTATTCTGATATTATAAACAAATCTAATTTTGAAGTGAATGATGAATTGGTAAATCTGAAAAATGATGTCGATATTTACGTGCCATCAAAAGCATGATGCAAAAGATCACTTATGTATTGCTATGTATCCTTACATCTGGGTATTAAAACACTTACTTTAAGGTTTCTGCTCTGAAGTCAAATCGTGCCAGCGCAGGAGTCCTCTGCAGACAGTAAGAAGAATATAAATCACTTTTCTACAGCAGCACTGCATCCATTAAATCAGAGTGACTCTATGTGTGTCACAAAAAGACAATCAGTGTCAAACAAGATCAGGTCGAAGCAGATCTCTCACCTCTATGACTTTCCGCTTTTCTTTCTCATTAATAACCAGCAGGTCACCGAAGCGATCATTAGTGATGAACTGTTGGTTAGTCACCACAAGCCCAGCGTGTCTCCGAGAGGCTGTGTCTGCTTCTTCCTGCTCTCGCTTCAGCCGTCTCTGCTCTTCCAACATTTTCTTTAGAAAGAAATGGCCTTTAAAGACTGAGACTGGGACTAAGTTGATACTTGAAACGCAACTAAGAACTTCATCAACTCTCATAACTATGACAGAGCAAAAGGAGATCAGAATATAAACATAACAGAGCTTTTATACTTATCCATGCATTTTCAAGAAATGTCATTTGATCATTTATACAATATACATCTACAATATAAACCAATCAAATCTGGCACCTCTTTATCTCCGTAGCGTTTCCGGACGACCTCGTCTGAGATCTCTCCATGATCTCCCTGGCTTAATGGGTGTGAGGAATCGGAATCTGTTTGAGAAACACAAGATTCAGTTTTTGCTCCCATGAGATTAACAAAATAAGAGTCTGATTCAAATCCATCTTTGCCCAGTAAATGCATATGTGATATCTCGAAGTCATTAGTTTATAAAGAGTCTACTTGGGTGATATCACTAAAACACACTCAATAGAACAGAAACGAAGAAGCTAAATAACACAATTATGTATACACATGTACAATGGCTTACACATCTTATACTTAAACTTTAGAAATTACAATCGTTTATGCATCTAAGTATCTTAAGTATTATGAGATCATACTTTAGGATAAGCATAAGCCATTGTATGTCAAAATAAAGACTAAGATCAAAACTCAACACCATGGAAACATTTAAAGTGGCTTAACAGCATGCAAATACACATTATCACAATGTGTGATGTGATATGTATAATGATATTTGGTAAAAGAAGAGAGTGACACAAACACATAAAAAATGAGCATAATATAGTTTTTGCATGTATTAACCCTGACAGATCCACGGCAGTGTTACAGCATATTATTTGCAATGGTTCTTCAAATTGTGAAGCTTTTTGCAAGGTTTCAGAATAAATATTAACTATTAAGTTACTGTATGTTCTATATTCAGTAGTAGCTCAAATGATGTCCAACTATAGACATATTTGCTCTTTATTCAATGCATAATGCATGTTGTATTTTTTGTGTTTTGGAGTATAAACTGAAGCTTAAGTTTAAAAATTTAAAAAAGGCTTGGCAAAAAAATACACACAACACGTGTGTTTATAAAGACATAACCCGGGAGAATGAATACAAAATATTACCACAAGAGAGGTATTTTGTGTAATTTGTAATCAACGTATTGTTTTTCAAGGCATGTTTTGCATATTAGAATAACACCCACATTCCCTGATACGTTAGTTTAAAGATTATGCAAAAGAAATATAATACTAAAAGGCTAAGATGGAAGTCATTGAAAAAACGAAATGATGTGACACACATTTACAAACCCAACAAAAATGGATAATATGCCAATTTGGTTACACACCACACAAAGTTGGCCACACGGTGCACACTGCAAAAATGGAAAAAGTAAAGTCACTTGGTGATGAAGGACAGGAGAAGAAAAGGCTGGAGGAAGATGAGTGGTCACAGACAGACACAGTCATGCCCAAACATGAGCGTGGAGAATTGAACACTCATGGCACTCAGCATAGCCACCTTCAGCGTGATCTTTACTGGCTTCTGAACATTCCACATCCGTGAGGTCATCTGACTTGCACCCTTCACAGGGTGAGACTTCTCCATTACTAAGCCTTTCCAGCACCTCCAAAGAGGACAGGCGTTGAGGAATGACTGGTCTCGGTTTGGAGGAAAAGAGACAGTTCTCCAGGTCTCCAGCCATGGGTTTCATAGCGGAGAGAGTCTTTTTGGCCTGTTGACTGTGTAGCGATCTCCGCAAGGAGAATGGGGCCGGACCCATCAGAAGAAAGTTTTTCGGGGGAGAACATCTTTTGTCTTGCTGGGTGGTGGCTTGTTGGCGCTCGTGCCTGAGGATGGTGGTGAAGCGGGTGTAGGAGGCGGGGCAGGTGCCTTTACACTTGCTTTGTTTGAGGTGGAGGGGGAAGTGATCGTGGTGATGATGGTGACCTGAGGCATCACTGGAGGAGTTCTCTTTGGCAGTATTATGTGTACAACAGGTTTTCTCTTCCAATTTTTCCTCATTTTCCAAAACAGAGTCAGAAATATGGTTCTCATTTTTGACTGTGCACTGTGAAACAGAAGGTTCCTCTTTAGGGACTTGGATCTCTGTAGCCATAGCCGGGCAGTCGTCATTATGTGCAGGCCCTGGCATGACCAACGTCTCAGCTGAGACAGCTGATTGGAGGAAGCAAGCGGGTGTGGGGCTGTGGGAGGGGCTTGGGTTGCTAGGAAGTATGGGCATCGAGGCAGAGCGGGTAGGGGCGGAGCTGGAACGCTGAATGATGCGCTCGAACTCCAGTACCCGGTATGTGACGGCATCCCGCGGGACGATCTCAGTCCTCTCCGTGGTAGCGTCATCTCCAGGCTTCTCGAATAAGGAAGCCAGGCAGCGGACGCTACCGTTGGAGCTGGAGCCAAGGGAACTTGGTCTCTGTATGTTATGCATGTTCCGATAGAGGGCGGAGAACTCGGCCGTACTTCTTACAGATCCCACAACAGATCCATTTTTATGAAGGTTCCTGCTCTCAGGTGAACAGTTACCCTTGGAAGGCGAGTTCAACCGGTGACCATTGTCTGTCGTATCTCCGTTCCGTGAGCCGCAGGCCTCTTCGTGTAGATCCTCACAGCTGTGTGCTTTGGGACGCTGTGTCGGCTCAGCTCGTCTCTCCTGGCTCTCATCAGTAGAGGTTGATAGCTTGGGCTTAAACTTAGAAGGAAGGATTTGAGGGATGCAGGCTTTGGCGGCAGACAAGGACTTTTTAGTCTTATATTGAGAAGCTAGAACATTACTGGCAATAACTGAGTGACTATTTACAGATGAGCTGGGTGAAATCATATAGCCATTCCCACCTTTATAATCCACTGGCAGGCATGCAGGATACAGAACAAACAGTGCATTAGATTACACTTGCAACAAGCACAAACACAACTACTTCATGTAAGAGAATATTATCCTTTTTGTTATAATTGTAAGAAATAAGCAACTAATTATTACGCTATAGGTCAATTTTTCAACCTTGAGCATTTAGTACTTATAAACACATGCTTATTACAGTTAATAATGAAGAAATATGACCTTTAAATTGCTATTTCTACTATTGAAAAGCTAAAATATAAAATTAAATGAATGCAAAAAAACAACTTGTGAAGCTGTGATACAGAAGCAAAATAAGCAATACTTACACAAAAAAAGAAGACTGTATAATGACAGTGTTTCATCTGAAATATATTTCTATTTTGCTGATTTCAGATTCAAAAATACTTTCTATTTTGCTGCAAGGAGTGTCCCGGTACAATATACCGGTATTGACAAAAAACGTGATATTAAAGCCATGATTATGGTTATCGTGTTAATTCTGTACATTTCATAAATAATTCGGCATCTGTTTTAACAGACACAATGCTTACAAACTCACTCTCTGCCTCCCTACATTCGTATTCTGTGGTTCACTCAAAATAAAAAATGTAACTGATAGCATAATTGTTTCTTTTTTTTTTTAAATATTTCATTAGGTATTTTGATCATTCTTTTGTGTAAAATAATCGTGTAGTGAACATTTCATACTGTAACAGCCTGAAGTGCTGCACTTATTTTTAGGACGTTGAAATGGCAATTTATAAATTATATAAACAACTAGATCTTTTACAAACTGTAAAATACACAAAAGTAATTTGTGGGAAAGAGTCAACAGTACCATTATTCTCTGTTATGTTAACAATCATCAACTGATTTTTATGTTGAACATTAAATTTAATGAACTATTCAACAGAAGAGATGCTGTTTCAGCCACATGTTTACAATAGTTTCTTATGTCACACTACAGCACAGACATTATGATCTTGCACAGAATGTCCTGTATCTAAAATAGATTTAACATGAACTAATAGGTGGTACAATCATCATGTAATATTTAGCACTTCACTTGATATTCCCACTTGCAAGGAGTTCTCAATGCACCATCAGTTTCCTATTCTGAAGTTTGGTCCAAAGAAGACAATATGCTTTCTTTTATAAGACAATAACTTTTTCATTTCAGCTCTCAAACTCCCCTAAACCGCTCCAAGACAGATACTTTACTCCCAATGATCATAAACTCATGTCCACCAGAACAAGAAACCTTTGGTCTACAGTAAGGTCACTAACTGTTATCCACAGGAAATATAGACCGAGCGATGTGTAATAAGATCAGAACAAAGACCAGATTAACTTAACATACAGCAATGCATGTTTATCTGGAGCTAGAAACACCTGGCTTCCTAAAAACTACAATAATGCCTTCTGACTAAATAATGCCTCAAACGGTTATTTTAGTGACATTATTTTGCTGACAAGCATACTGTGGAAAAGAGAGGGAAAGAAGTCCCATAAAAACTTAATTACAACTTATAAAGTGTTGTAAAAGTGTTACCCTTTGTATTATATTACTTAATTTGAATGTGCAATCTTTCAAGCGTCATTGTCTAAAAAAATTGGGTCATGTTAACTATGAACAGATACAGTCGACACCTTCAACCCTGTTTGCGGCCCACCAACCCAAGCAGCCCACCCTCTGGGTCACATGTGCTAGCATTCCACTGGTTGACCTTACATGAGTAGTTGACCCCCTCATTCCTGACCACCCCTGAACATGCTGCATGTTTATCTCGTGTGTAGGGTGAGTACCATCAGATCTACCCATTAATCTCAACATCCAAGCCCTCTCCACACCACCGTCCACTTCTAAAGCAGTTGGACACCCAACCGAGCCGAATCTCATGTGCTCATACTGGTTAACAGATCATAACAGCAAGTGTCGAGACAAAGACTAAAGATCGAATAGCAATAATCTGCTATGTGTCAACCGTGAGAAATGAGCAGTGTTATTTGTGTGGTGCTGTGAAGGTAGGAATGTGGCAAATGCTGAGATGAGGAAAGCTCAACAAGGGAGAAATGGATCTACTTTATCAAAACGCAATGTAACCTGATTTATATAAAAGATTTACGGCATAAACACAAACATTTTAATAATTTACAACACTTTTTAAGAAACTCGCATATAAATTAAAATCCTACCTTTTGATGATGTGCTGGGGTGGCGCTTGTTAAGTGCTCTAAAGCCCTGCAGTGGGATGTCGCCGCCCTCCAGGACACTCTTGTAAATGTGCCGCTCACATTCTGGAGCTGCCTGCCCACCGTCCCTCTTGTCTGTGTCACTGTTGCCTGTTTTACAGGCTGAGCTGGGCACAAATAGAGATATGAGGGTGTGACTTACATAAATCATCACATTCACGCTACATGTCTGAAAACAACAGTGCTCCGTTTATAAGGATGGAAAAGAAATAAATGCTTGGTTATTGGCATCTTTGAAACGCTTTTCAATCATGATTTGGTATTTGTTATCCAGCGACAGGAGGAGGAACATTCTCATCTCAGAGAGCATCTGATTGGACAAAAATCTGTGCGGTGCAAATTTAGGCATCAAAACATCAAAAATGTCCAAGTTCAATGTTTACATTTATATTTAAAATACAATTTTATATTTTAATGTGTATTAATAATTATTGTATCTTTTTTAGAGTCAAATATGTTGTTTTGTATTGTTGGCTAAACTATTTGAAAAAGCTTTAGAGGTTTGCTTCTGTGTTTGCTCTTCGATATACATGAGACAGCACCAGCTGCTCTGGCCCTTATCACAGCATTCCACAGAGACCTGTGTGGCATCCTTTTAAAAACATAAATGAAGGTTTCCACATGCACACACGCAGATAATCATATAAATATATGTTCCTACTGCAAACCATGAAGAAACGTGTTAAAGAAAGGGTTGTGTGTCTTAAATAAATTGCCTTGTGTCCAAATTTTCCATATTACAAACTCCAGTCACACTGTGTAATCTTTACTAACTTTCTTATTATTATATTACACTATGAGCTGTTCGGAGTCCAGTAAAGCCTATCTGTGTTTCAACAGCCTATTAAAACAGCATATTAGGTGATTTGGGAGGGAATTTACAGCATGACAAAGATTTTAGATGTCTTACATTTTATTTTGTCACAGTCAAAATACCCATTATTCAACAAAGTCATATATGTGAACACGACACTGTTCTTGTGACTCCTTTCGTAAGCACATCAGTCATAGCGTATACATTTAAAACTGGCAATGAGTGACGTTACTCCTGGAATGCGTCAGATGCTTTCCGCTGGAGACGTGTGAGGTGAGCACACGTCATTCCAGACGCCACTGGCTCCAAACTCAAGAACCTGAGCAGCTGTCTGACAACTGCTGGCGAGTGGATGCTCTTACCAGATTTATCGGACCATTCGTTTTCCCAACAGCCACTCGAGGTATTTTCATGCTGTTCGGCTCATTTTCAAGGATAGCGCCTCAATCTGTTAGTCATAAAGTAGAGGCATGTTTCTCTGGAGGTTACACATACACTGGGTTTGTCTTTCAGACATTCCTCGAGTCATGCGAGCGTATTTTTGCTTTAGTGTTTTGGATGAACACAGGTTGGGCTTCTGGTCTATAGCAGAGGAGGTGAAAAGAACCATGTGGCTTTAGAAAAAGACAATAAAAAAAATATTGAACTCCACATTGAACATCAAAGAGAAGAGCTCTGGGCTACAGATTCATAAGAGTAATATAAATACACCAAAGCAACTCATGACCTCATTTATTTGTACAGTATGTTTAACCATTATATTATAAATATTAACATCAGTAGTTCTTAAAGATTATGTATTTTTATTAGGGATGCTTTAGGTGTTACTTTGAGTTTTTTGTAAATATTAACATTAAGAATGGAATGTTCTCTTCACAGGCACTGTTACAATGTCTAAAAAACTCTTTCCACTTCACAATTATATTTTTAATATAATAATATTTATTTAATCCCTGCATGAAATCGGCACGCATGTGACCATAATAATGCAGTGACATCAGTGTTGTGATGATGCGTTCATCTAAATGCCACATTCCATGAAAAATGTCACTCCAATAAAAAATAATGCTCCACCTTCCCAAACGACTCAGATTTGGGGTGAATGAATAGAGGAAAAATCTCTCCTAAAATAATATCATCACGCACTATCCATGCCTTCTCTTTCAATGAACCCTGTCCACAAACGCACGCACGCACACGAATAAACGCTCGCACGCACACACGCGCTGGACAGCCTGTACTGCAAATGGTCGCTCAGGAAACAGAAAAGGAAATGAGGGAAATCTCCCCAGCCCGTGACAGCTCTCCCTAAGAACAGAGGCTATAGAGCCAGACACACACACAAACACACACACGCCCACATTCTACAAGAGCGTAGAAAATGGTGGAGAGGAACATTTGTGAAGGAAAACGAATCATTGACTTACTATTGCTGTAGGTCGGAGGATGTTTCCAAAGGGCTGAAAGAGGGGGCACTCTGCAACAAACCAAACAAAGAAGTCATTGATAGCTCCACGGGCTTGACTCTCTGGCAGCTAGAAAAGAAGAAGGCACATTAGTCAGTCGGGCGTGCGAGCGTCAGCGACTCTCTTCTGCTGTGTCCGAAGCTTTCAAACTCCTAGGTCCTCTGGACGAAGCGTGGCGTGAAGAAGCAAGCAAGTATTTTGGCCTGCATGCAAGTTGGGGGGGAAACAAGCGTCTGGAAGCAAGGGGTGGGATTAGCGGGGGTAGCGAGGGGCGTCCATTTTGGGAGGGGGCTGTCAGCACTTCCACCAATCAGATTCCTTCTCTCGCTGTGGCTCTCTTTTGTCTGCTACTGAGTCACTCTCATTACTGGCTGACCAGACCAGGAGACAATTAACCAGCTGGTGTGGGAAGCAGGCCAAATGACACAGGCAGACGCAGACGTATGCGCACGTGCAAGCAGATTTACACAAATATCTGTTAGGAATACCACGGACATGCTGTTTAGATTCAAAGGGTGATATTAATAGCACGTCAAAGGAAGTTCACGTAATTTGTGGCTGCGCTGAGCCAATAAGGAGAGTGGCTGTTATTGCCGGGCAGCAACTCCCAATGGCAGATCAGAAAGAGCCATTCGCTGGGGCTGCTTATAGCTTCTCGCATTTTGAATGGTTTAGAGACGGCTAATTTTAGGCCACTGTTTCTGTTGCTCCCCTCCATGTGCTCGTCACTGACGGTAAAAATAGCGGTCGTGACAGCACGCCTCCCGAAAAACAGCGCCGGTGGTGTTTGCAAATACGATTGCACAATCCCAGCCTGCGATGTCCCTTTAGAGGAATGCCACAAGCATGCCGGCACCCCACGGGCACCCTCCCTCTTCTGACCGACAGAGGAAAAGCGCAACCATGCCATCGGTTGCTAGGTTGAAGAGGATCACGAATAACCTTTGGAATTAATACAGGCTTTGTAGAAGAATGTATGGACAGCTCTATTTATACAAGCATGCACTTTACGCTCTAGAAGTTTTGTTTACACAGGAACACAACAAGTTGCTTTGAAATATTTTTTCTTTCTAAACAAAGCAGCCAGCACGGCAGGCCTTCACACGGCACTTGGCACAAAATGGGAAGCGATAGCAAATAGGAAGCATGCATGAAAGCCTTATCTAAAGTGGCACGCATCTTAATCTAAATACTTCTGACAGCCACTACAATACCTTTGTATGATGCAGCTGATGAGATAAGACAATAAGAAAGTGAAAAAAAGCCTTTTGTTAGAACAGCAATTATAGCGGATATAAACACTTTTGCCATTATTATGTAAGTACAGGAAGGCCCATACGAACTCATGTCCTGTATCTTCAAGTAATGTTTAAAACAATGCAATGTATAGAAACAATGTAAACTTATGATTTAACCTAAAGGTCCTTGAGTTGGTATGAGCCAGAGACTCACAAACAACCAATGCAGCAAAGCTAAGACTGTCATAAGTGAGATTTAAGCCGGGTACTTCACATTCTTGCCATGAAAGTGACGTGCACTGTATGTCTCAGAGGATAATATTTCAAAGCCTTACGTTATTTGAAATGGCAACCGAAATAGCATTTCTCATATAAGGTCTTTTCTCTACTGGAGACAACATCCGGACATGTCAGACTTTAAAGTATTGCAGCTGAGCTAATGTTTCTCTGATTTCAGCAGGCATACAGTATATCCTCTATGAAAATAATCACAGAATGTACCTCATCGGTTTAGCTTAAGTCACAAAAAGAGAGTGCTATAAACCTCAAGCGATGTTTACAACAATATTTCCAAGGATGCAAATTCCTTTCCAATGATTGTTAAGGCTTGTCAGTGGAACAGAGTGTTAATAATGTTTGCTCATTTTCATGTGCTTGTTTCCTAACAGGTGCAGGAGATGACAAGAGAAAATTTACAACTTTCCTGTTTTATAAATAGCATACAATGCGAGTGCGCATGCAATGCAACTTAACCACATGAACAAATAAGGCTTAGGACTACATTTATGGAATGGGTACATTATGCACTAAACTGATTAAATCCAAACCCAAATGCAGCATATAAACAAGAAGGTTGACTTGGTAACATGCGCTCCTGTCACAAGGATAGCGGAAATGGAGATGTACATACTGTGGCATAGGTGGCATTCCATATGATGGTAAACACAGAGACGGGTTGACTCTATTTGTCACTGTCACAGGGTCGCGTGTCAATCACCGTGCAGGTCAGGGTACATGCGGTCTCAGATAACCTCCAACCCACTTACAGTACACACAACTTAAATGCTTAAAGTTTCTCCTAGTCATACTGTCTTTGAGCTTTAAAAGTCAGTGGGGACTGACTGTGACCTAAATTAGTTTTGGAGCATTGAGAACTTATTAACAATGACGTTATGTATGATACTCTGATACATGTAGTTTGTCCCTTGGGAGCAAATTTCAACACCCTTTTAAAATGTGTGAATGTGACAAACACTGTTTTGTTATTACCAACTACATTTTATGGGAATCTTACTAAGCCAATGAGAATTTCTTCCATGAGCATTGCGTCATGAACGCAGACTCTAAGACATCCGCTCTCGAGGGAGGTGACTCTTCACTTTCTTCTCTAAACATGGAGATCTATAGAGAGACGGGGGAACCTTCTGTAAACTTGTGCCATGATGCTGATTGTAAGATTTATGAGTCTTCCCATCCGGAATGCGGCCTGTGACTCGGTGACCCGTATGGATTTGGTTTCACTGACAAAAAAATAGTTCTGAGGATGTGTCATACGCATCAGTCAAACGAGACAGATGTAAGAGAACCATTCACCAAAAATAATGAATTTACCAACAAAAAAAATTATTTATAATTTATTCATCCTCATGTCATTCTTAAAGAAGAGCATTTATGTTATGTACATCATATAGGTGTGCAACTTTCTTTTATCTGTGGAACACAAAAGAAGATATTTTGAGAAATGTCAACGGGGCCAATGCTGTCTGGTTAGATTCTATTTATTTGTGTTCAGAAAAAGGAAGTAATACACATTCGGAATGACATACAGATGCGTAAATAATGAAATCATTTTCTTTTCTGGGTGAACTAACCCTTTAACAGGCATCTCCACTCTACAGCATCTATTTAATAAAACAAGAAATTACAGATCAGATTTCCTATTTACCTAAAACACAAATACAAGACTGGTGATATTCGACAACTTTGGCATGAGCGGTAGCTTAAAAGCAACCTTGGTACAGTACGTGTCCATAAGCAAGTAAGTGTGAACAAATGTGCCATTTACTCACAGGTGTTGAGTTGATGACAACACACCGCAGGCTCTGTGCCACTGAGAGCATAGCAACAGCCTTTCTATCTTTCACTGAACACACTGACAACAAGACAATGCTACTTTACAGCGCTTTACCTACCCACAACCGACGTCAAGGTCAGATAAAAAGTTTACACAGCAAAAAAGTCATCCCCGTGACCGGATAGACTCCCGCAGAACGCTTTGAGCTTGTGCATTAGTTGAGGTGGCTGAGGAAATCTGGCAAGCAAGCTGATAATGCAGAGGGCAACATTTAAGACAATGTTGCTAAGCGACGCTGCTGAAAACAGGCAACAGGGTTAAGCACATGGGAATCGTTTGGGCAATGTTATCTTTCCAAAACTAGTTGCATCACAGCTCGCTGTACATGAACATTTCAAGCCGGGTAATATACGTGTTAAATATGTATCTACAAAGTCCCTTGTTTTAACACATCATATAAAATGACTGATGACAGATGAAGCGGCCAAAATTGCTGGATTATAATACGCCGACTACTAAAGTAGTGATCCACAACCACAAGTCAGATGTTCAATTACTGTGCAGAAGAGTAAGATACAAAATAAATAACAGCCAGGAAAAATAAAAACTACAGTTCAGGCAGATCAAGGAGGTCATCACAAGATCATCAGGATGCCTGCAATGAATTTAAGAGGAAGTGCTTATCTGGTTTAAAAATAACTTTTCTTCTCCCTCTGAAATTATATTTCTGTATGGCCACGAACATATTGTAATGTATGTCACTACTATGTGAATTCATATTTGTCTTAAAGCATTTTATACTACACCTCTCCCATGAACAGTGTCATTGTGAGCAACACTGAGTAACAAAGTAATAAAGGGAAACATACATATTTGCATACAGGAAGTGACATAAGGGTGGTTTATAATATTAAGGTACTGAACAAAAAAGGATGACATGCAAGTTTATTTGGGGGGTGGGGGGAGGGAGAGATCGGTGGTCACTTTAATACCACAAACTTACCGGTTTGCCAAACTCCATCTCAGAAAAGAACCTATACCATGGCTCATTCTCTAAATCTACATCTTCCGGACTTACATCCTGAGTCTACGGAAATATGGCAACAAGGAAAAGAGAATAAAGAGAAAGAGAGACAGAAAGAGACGGTTCAGAATACAAAGACAATGAGACTGAATGATGATGTCACATGAACTCGCCCTCATGATCTCAAGACAGTAAGAAAGGCTCCAGTCAGCGGAAGAAACAAACATGAATTAGATTTGTTTGCCGCTTGATGACTTATAGGAACATCTGTTTTTTTCTCATCAGTCAAAGGGAAAGGAAACAGAAATAAAGATATCATAGAAGCAAAGATAATGGAAGAGGGGTCTATTACACAGCAAGCAAAAATCCATGTATATTATCAATGTATATTACATATTATTATTAAAAAATATATTTGTATGAATAACGAATATTCAAATATTTGTATTTACATTTTGCTGGCTGTTCAATTCACTTTTTGGACTTTAACATCAGAGCTGTTCATTTTTGTTTTTATTTTTATTTTATTACTTTTCAACATATGTATATACAATCTTCAAAAAAAAGTTTCATATGTTGTTGGTGGTTTGGCAGCTGGCTGGTACACTGTATTGTGACTGTTCTGCTGTATTATGCTTGTAAAACCTCTTACTAAATGTGTTCTAGACGTAAACTAAAACCATTAATCTTAGCTCTATAGAAAGTCATGTAATACTGTACATGATGGCACTAGTTCTAGGCAAATAAAAAGAGAGTTTTCTCTTTCGTCACATATAAAACTATTAATTAGCATTATTACTGAATGTATCTTTAAATAACATGTATAATATAATATTTGCACAACATAATAAAAACTAATAATTAATGCAATTGCAAACTGCATTATGGAAAAGCTAATCAACACGAAGAAGCTGCACATTATCTTCTGCCCTAGATCAGACCTGACCTGAACCATTTTAATTACTTTCCCTAACAATTAGAAACGCCTAGATCACACTTTTCCTGCCTTAACTGTTTCATTGACAACTAAGGTGCCAAAATGCACTGCATGTCCTCCACAGTAAACCTATTACAGCTGTATGTCATCAGAAAGATATTATGCAATAACAGCAGCTCCAAGAATGAGTCATACTAACAAGACTTCAATCATAAAAAATACAACAAAGCTTCCATTACAAATAGCTTTCTACAGTCTATATACCCCCCTGCAGGCGTCTCTATTCCCAGCTGGGTCTGGACATAACAATGTCGTTGGTCACCGCCACTCCTGCATGAATTTAACATTACCGTACTTTACGTGTGCAATGTATGGTAAAAATAGAACATGCTATGTATAACCTCAACTAGGAGATTTCCAGAACAAGTCAGATGAATTAATGTATAATGCTTCATACAATTATAGAGAGACACAGCTGTGAGTATGCTGTACTTGTATGTGAAACAGGCAGAAAATAGCTCTTGCAGCAACACACAACGTGCACAAATCTCCACCACCAACAGCACTCAAACAACATGCATGTACAAAGAGCGTCATACCGGTCTCTCCAGCTTCAGTACAGAAGACTTTCCTGGCTCGTACTCAAATATGCTCCTGGGTTCGGCGCGGTACTTCCTGGTGTCGACTTTCTTGTCAGGGGGCTCCCACTCGTTCCTGCAGGGATGCATGGAAACGGAGTGATACAGGAAGGGAGGTGGAGAGTCGCCATGGCAACCCACAAAGGCAAGGTTTGACTAAACACTACCGTACGTGTAGCTTATGTTTTAAAAAGTACGATAGTCATTAAGTCAATGGTGAAGTAAAGAGAAATATGCAGTATTAAATATTAAATTGTTATATCAGCAATATAGCACTAGATAATACCAGTATTAAAACTGTGGAAAGATCACATCAATAACTTCTTAAATGGGACCTTGGTGGTGACATAGTAGTTATTGTATTTTGAAACAGCAATGTCCCCAAGCCTGCACTCGCTTATTATGACAGCATGATAAATGATAGCATACAATGTTCACACATTGAGCCCACGTGAAGAAATGTTGGGCAACGCCAGCATGGTGTAAGAATTCACACTCCAATAAAAAAATGGGATCACATCAGTCAAAACTCCTGTGCAAGAATCTTCTTCATAAGTCGTCATGTTTGCTAAACAGTGTCACATCTCACCTGTGAGGTTTTAGGGAAGATGTGCGTGTTGGCACGGGCATCTGTCCTTTTGAGCTCCTCATGTCTGCTGCACTCTTTGAGCGGGGAACAGTCCGCACTTCAGGAAAAAATGCAATGAACACAACATTTCATGCACTGAAGCAATGCATATTTTAGCGAATGATTAAAATGATTAAAACACTTACCATCCTCTGCTGTATATGTTGGGCTGTCATCTATAAAAAGGTAAGAAAAAGAATTATTAGGTGTAACGACAAACAACGAATACATAAAACAAAGTCAGAGTCCTGACTTTGCATTTGCTAAAACTTGTTAAGAACATACAACTTGTTGTAATGGAGGACCAAAACTAGTTAGCAAAAGCTTAAAGTCCTGGTTGGAAAAAGGCTCAAAATATTAAACGCTTGTGACAGCTAGCCCTGGTCCCCCTATTTCCACAAAGCAAAGGCCCAAAATATACCACATACCAATACATGAGACTGTACTCTAATGCTGCATCTCCAGGGGGTATTGTAAACATTCAATATATAGTAGGTGAAAATGACTGGGATTAGTGTGACATATATAGAAGCCATTATCTGCCAGAACGAGGCCACATTACAGACATCAACTAATCTAACCAGTAGACGGCGCTATTGCCACAGCAGTGTATTTTCTGATGCTAGAACATTCTTAGACATTGATTCAAACTAGTTTTTTAACCTTTTTCGATGGTAATGTTTCTAAAACTATAGGTCACATTGATACAAGCTGAAATGAATATTTCAGACCATCCCATTACATTGCTAATCCGATAAATTCACAAAAGCCATTAGGTGTGTTGTGACGGCTTTAATAATTCAGCAGAATGGTTCTCTACAAGCACAAGCTTCAATCACATCAAAGAGGATTGATAGCTTTTAAAATAGAGGCTATCAATCTATACGTTTTAAATACATTGTGGTGTGGTCTTGAAAATAGCTCTATTACCTTGAGTGCTACTGTATGATGCATTTAAAGAGCCACTGAAGCTGTTGACACTGTGAACAGCATCTGTTGAAATTTATGATCGATTGACAACAAGTGTACAAACATTGTTTGCATATTATTAGTTGTACTGCAAAGTAGACTAAGCCTGGTCAATCTGATATTATGGCCCTAAAGAGAGCTATTTGTTTATTTTTTACTCTACATGTGATAAATAATATGTTTGTTTTAGGAGATTAGACATGCAAGGCCAATCTGGACAAAAACATGACCTCAGTGTTCAAGGATACAGTTAATAGACTTTATGTGCGTTGTTATAGGTGTTCACTTATTAACACTCTGAAAGTGTTAAACATGACAATGCTGCATCTACTTGACAAAGACCACATAGAAAACCCAAAGACCCAAATGCCACGAATGACTTTTATTAAAGATCAGATTAAAACTATGACAAAGGTACCTCTGGTTTTGAGGGGCCTGTCATTGCTCTCAGGAAATATGTAGGTGGGACGATATGGATTTTCTTCGACAGGCTCTGAGTAAGATGAATGAAAGACAAAACACACACTGACAAAATGACCACACACTATGATGTGACCAGAGCTCCTTCAGACTCACACACAAAAAAATGACATACAAACATGTTAAATGCATGTGATTAAGAAAGAACAGCCTTACCTGGGACTTTGTGGATCTGTTTGAACATGTTTCTGTACCAGTCCTTTGATATCTCTGTGTTCTGTAAGAGAACAATGTGCAACAATTGCACAGCGCCTTTTATTTAAATAAGGTTTTGGATACTTAGTACATGCAGTCAAAGCCTACACAGGTGTTTCCTGAACACTAAAAGTGGGCGTGTCTTACCCGCACAGGGACTCTGGGTGCTGTTGGAGCAGATAGTCTCATTCTTTTGCCTTCCATATCGATTGGAGTCTCAGCACGAGTTTGGCTGACGACAGGGCTCTGGTTAGGGCCACTGCCCCGCTCCGCAACAGCTTCTGAAACACGCGACCACAAACGCAGATCGTAAATACCCAAAACCATGAAATGCAAACTAACCTGGTACTGATTGTGTAGAATTATTAAGATGTCAATATCTTTAAAAAAGTGTCTGAATGTCTAAAATGAATGGTTTGTTATATTTGGCCTATTTAAATGGCAAGCGTTTCCCCTGAGGTATGTTGGATTTTCATCCCATCCAAATGAGCTAGTTTTTCTTTTCTTGCAAACTACTTAGAATAGTCATTGCGGTAAAATTGAAAGCTATGATCCTCACCTTAAATCATATAAATTATATGATGCATCGCTTATGCACACATGCATACATGTGACCCTGGATCACAAAACCAGTCTTATGGGTCAATTTTTTTGAAATTGAGATTTTTACATCATACATTTATTCAAGCTGAATAAATAAGCTTCTATTGATGTATGGTTGGTTGGGATAAGACAATATTTGGCCGAGATACAACTATTTAAAACTCGGGAATCTGAGGGTGCAAAGAAAATCGAAATATTGAGAAAATCGCCTTTAAAATTGTCCAAATTAAGTCCTTAGCATAGCATATTACTCACAAAAATAAAGTTTTAATATATTTACGGTAGGACATTTACAAATTATCTTCATGGAACATGATCTTTACTTAATATCCTAATGATTTTTGGCGTAAAAGAAAAATGCCAAAAAAATATCGTGGTCACACGTGATCTTACACAACGTCCACATCCAGACACTCCCACCTAGACACTAATAACAGCGATCCAAACAGTTCCTAAAACTTCTTTGCACCACTCCATCCTATTTTTATATCATCATCAACACTTTCATTTCAATACCAGCTCAAGCACTAAGATGCTGCTGTAGTATTTACCTCTGCTATGCTGCAGCAAGACGATTGTAGGGTTCACACTGCTGGTGGGGGGGTAAGAAGAGGACACTTTGGCTGATGAGCTAATATCACTCTGTGGCTCAAGGCAGGACGTGAGCTGAGACTTACTCTCATCTACAGGTGAGTCCACCTACGGAGACACAAAACCATTGACTCTTCCTTCACTTCGTGGTTATGACATACAAACTACTTTGAATCCAGGATTCCCCATTTTGAGGAGATTTGCATGAAATTTGCTTCTCTAAACTTTTCTTTTAAGCCAATGATCGTTCCAAACACTTCCATGTTAACAGTCTGAGGTGGTTTTCTTGTAATGTAATATTGCTTTTGAAACACTAATAGCAGACACTGGGAACATTGAAAGTCATATAAATGATTTGACAAGCGAGCAGCTTGATCAGAATATATTTGATCATCTTGCTTGCAAAACCAAATGTACTCAGCGCTGCAGAGTTGTTTATCGACTGTCATTCATTAAGCACTGATATAAATCTCATAAAACATGACATTGCATAAAGCAAAGGAATGACGCCTGAAGCGCTGACTCACCTTTGTTGGTGTCTCATTGACTTGTGTTGAATTTAAATCAGCTGTGGTGTTGTTTACATCTTTATCAGCCAGCCGTGTTTCTGTTTCTCCATTGACCGCACCAAGCCAACCACCTGTGATGAATCCAAACAGTTTGGATTCTCAATAAATCTGTATATCTTCTAAAAACCTCTTTAAATGTAAAAAGGCATAATTATACAGAGCTGCCAGCGCTTGGCACCGCAACTGTTTGTTTTCAATGCAAACCGCAAACTCACGCCAGAGCAGATTCCTTTAACCTCCATAAAACTAAATGACCAGCCAGAAGCTGTCAACACTGAACCAAACTTAAAGTCTTCCTTCACAGAGATGCTAATTTATTACTGGAAAAAAAGATTCTCTGAACTTTGTCATGAGAACAAGGGAACTATTGAACCCACTGTAAGAAGTGTTTGTTTCAATGGCCTTTTTATTCAGGCACAACAACAATCAAGGCATCTCTCCCAAGAGCTGGGAGACAGCCAGAACAGTTCCAACATGGAGATGGTGAAATGTCCCAACTGAGGGTCCACATGTCCACAACTCAAAGTGGGTGTGAGGACAAAGGATTTCTTTGATGACCTCCAGCAAATATGAGCGTTCATTAGAAGTTATTTGGGCAATCAAGTTGACTGTCAGACAATGTTTTATACTGTATGTTCCACACCAAACCACTTGAACAAACTGTGATGCAAGGCTAATTTTGCTTGACGTCCATTGATTGCTAAAATATCAATACCACAACATCAACAATGGTCATTAATAGGAAAAAAGGCATCATTCCTGTAATCTGAGATCTTTTCAGATCAGAAAGAGTTTGACAAGAGCCCTTTTACGCCTACATTATTTGCAGTTAGAAACATATCATAAATGCCATTATAATAATACACAACAATGACAGCGATGATTTCACAGCGATTGGCTGCCGCCCGGCGTTTGTCGCATCATATTTGCACAATTTCAAGAAGAGCCCAATGTTGCGTCCCAATTCGCCTACTTATACTATGCAGTGCACTAAAAGTATGTACTGTTTTTGTTATTGAAAAGTATATACATTTTAGTGTGTAGCAAAACAACATGCACACACTGGAACATACTAACAGGAAACCGAAGTGGCCGTTGTTGCC
The DNA here is from genome assembly GCA_026939265.1 of Oreonectes daqikongensis. Lineage (NCBI taxonomy): Eukaryota > Metazoa > Chordata > Actinopteri > Cypriniformes > Nemacheilidae > Oreonectes > Oreonectes daqikongensis. Next base: position 1,446,706 of record JAOTQM010000049.1, read on the forward strand.
TAGACAACATTGTGGCCAATAACTGTCACACACATCAAAATACATTTCTTCTTTCCATTTCCAAGTATTTATTCATTCATTGTTTCATATGTAATGTTAACTCTATAGTTATAATATATATATAGGTAATATTAGCTGTTAGATTGTGCATCGTTCTGCACTTCGGATTTCTACCGGATTTGGGACATACTAATTCTATTTTCGAATACTATTTAGGACGGATAGTATGCGAATTGGGATGCAGCACAACTTTTTTGATGCTCTCGGCTGCTCCCAACGCCCTTTCCGCCCTGCTGTCGGTCCCATAATGCAACACGTGAGCGTCAAGCGCAGCTCTCATACAAATAAATTGAAAACGCTCGCTCTGCTCCGCGCCAGTGGAAACACTGTTAGTCTGGCACCATACTGCTTTGTGAAACATAAAGCTTTCTTCTTTTTAACTCACTTTTGTCAGAGTTCTCAGGTGGCTCTTTGCTTGAACTCTCCTCATCATCGATGTGCACCAGCGTCGCTCTCAAAGTAACAGCACCCTTTCCCTTGCAAACACGGGTAGGATCTAGTTCTGCATGCACATGACGAGAAATATCATGCAAATGCAAAAAAATCATTTGTATCTTTTAAAGCATTTAATAATTATGCAAATGAGGCTACATATTTAAAGCAGATTTAATATATTCACACGGTTCATATGGTTAGCCTCCAAAAACCTAAAACTTAAACACATTGCTCTTACCAGTTGGCATTAGATCAGGTGAAGTCTTCATGGTTCTCAAAGGCGTTACTCGCACAGTAGATACAGTGCGTCGACAGGCTGGTCGGGCTATAAGATACATAAAATCAAGTAAGATTTGGTGGAGAATAGGGAAATGAACTGTCACAAAATTATTAGACTTGTTGTTGGACTTTATTGAGAATAATTCATTATGCTTGACCAGCAATGGTTAGAAAAGGCTCTTAAAATTCGACAAAGATTGTAATTTACAGTGTTCTCTGCTGGCTGGCACGGATATCAAGGAAAGATGGATGAACGGAAGGAAATAGGGGTCCTGGCAGTGAGAATACTGATTCAACAATGACTCAAGCAAGAGGACAGAGAGACTCTGTTTCTGATTGCTTACTCATGAGCCTCCCTAGACAGATATTATTCCTTAATACAGCCTTCAATTTATTATTGCAGTGTTGTGATATAACCCAAACAATCCCAAACCACTCTGTGATGTGATTTTATATGGAGTGTGATCAGATTTAAATGTTTTGTTTATTTCTTTCTTTGCTTTAATTTTTTACACGTATGCCGATGTAATTCTACAAACCGGTGCAACTTCAGAGAACCGGATGGATGTACACGGACTTGGAGCAGGGCTTACCAGGGGCTGCATCAAATTTCACTGTGCCCTCTGCTGGAGAGGCCTGCAAATGAAAAGAGGTGAAAGAGGAGATGAAACTTGAACATATTCAGACAGAGAATCCAATTTTCTAATACTTTCACATATTCCTCCTATCTGCTATTCTTTGAACCAACAGATAGATCATACACCAAACTCACACCATTAGTTGTAAGCCAGTATTGTTATGTCTAGATCATGAAACACATTTAATTTCCATCTGGTGCCCTTTGTGATGCAGTAATTACACACCAAACCTTTAATGAATAAAGAACTTAAGTTACAAATAATCTATTTAACATGGTGAGCGAGAGGATGCTGAAGCATCAGGAAATTGATAAAGCATGTCACACCTATAGCTGTGGTTCAGACTGAAACAAGATACAAAGTGACTTGTTACAGAGCATCGGTGAAGTGGGAAATACAGAAAAAAACGAATGTGTTTCCGTGACTGAAGAGTTCTCAAAAAAGATGTGTATAGTTAGTTTTCTAACAATGATGAGTAAACAAAGATATAAGCCATGCCATCTTATTGTACAGTATACAAGTTGCACCTAAATTCAATACTTCTGTACATAAAATGTTTGTAATTTTTTTAAATGTGCTATTTAAAACTGTTATTCTGAAGGTTGCTTATAATAACACGTTTAAATCGATGGTTCACCTAAAATGAAAACACTATCATTTATTCACCCTCACGTCATTCCGGACCTTATGAAAGAAGCTATTTTGAAGAACGTTGGTAACCAAACAACACTGGCCCCTACTGACAGCCATTGTATGAGCACAAAACCACTAAAACATTTCTTAAAATATAACAGAAATTTGAGCTTTCTTTAGAGATTAAAAATAGCACAGAAGCCATTGCACACTTTTCATTTCTGATGAGTCTCAATGTAAACATGAACCATCAAGCATACAGTTACACTAATAAAAAAAGGCTTTAAATATCATTTATAAATATTTAGATACGTGTCTAAATATATAAAAACATCTGCAAATAAACGTAACTGAAATAGGATACATAACCGTGATAGGCTTAACACCTAAGCAAAACACTAGCATTTATTTTGTCCTCTTGAAAAATGATATCCTAAATTAGAAGGGCTTTTTGACCAGTTATGTAACAGCAATTCAGTAATCCAATAATACAGCACAACACTGTAAATACGCTGTTAATATTATCACATTATAAGAGGAAATCACATTCCACTGTAGATATAAACAAGCTGCATGCAGAAATCCATCATAAGATGCAAAATCTGTGAATCCTTAAAGGAAGAATCCTTATTTTTTTTGCCAAAAAATATCAATTATCTGATCATTCATTTGCCTTATAGAAGATAAAAATATAGCTAAACCTTTGAGGTTGTGGCAACAAATCAAAAAGCCATTTAAACTAATTAAAGCATATGAAAGATTTATTCATACTAATCTTCACACAGACTGTCAAAAAAACATTAGGCATTTTGTATCTTACCTGTGAAAATAAGTCCTGCAGCTTGGTTTAAAGTCCAAACGAATACCCACAGACAATGCCACCCTTTAAATGCCCTTTGTTATGGCCTATCAAACAAATCCAAGCTATCCTACCCTATTCTCTTCAAAGACCTCAACCTTAGCAATGCTTTGCCTCTATTATAGTCATAACTACCAAGATGGACCTGTCAGCACCTGCCACCTGGGAATGTGGCACCCACTCAATACGTAATGAACGAATTACAGCATCCCACTTTCCATCCACCTCCTCATCCCTGTCTGGAATGCCGGGCACAACGTGGTAATGTGAACTATTTTAGGATACCAGTAAGATAACAAATATTTGTGGGCTGTTTATTGTGTGACATTATCAGATCAATCAGGCATACTGTAGACCAGACTAGACCAGTAAAAATTGACTTGTGGTCTTGTCAAGGTCAAATGATGCTCTTCATGAACATGTTCTAGTTCAGGCCACTATAATGTATTGGATGCCCTTATTATGTTTACTAGACCAGTGGTTCTCAACCTTGTTCCTGGGGACCCACTGCTCTGCACATTTTGTATGTCTCCTTAACTGGCACGTTTGCTTCAGTTCATGGATTTCTACCTTAATGAGCGGATCATTTAAATCAGGTGTGTTAGATAAGGGAAACATGCAAAATGTGCAGAGCTGTGGGTCCCCAGGAACAAGGTTGAGAACCACTGTACTAGACCATCCTGCTGTAAATAAAAATGTCTAACATATGATTTAAATGTCAATAATTCCTTAAAAATGAGTAAAGCAACAGAGAGAAAGAGAGGCATAGATCACAACGAAATAAATCTAAACAACGTGTGATTGCGACGTTTTTACTTTCTTTGATTTTGACTTATTTAAACTTTTGTCCCCTGCAATGATACCATTAGCACTCATGTAAATTTAAATTAATGTAATGACATTTTTCTACATTTTTAATTATTCTCAGATTTTACAAAATCATAAATCTTAGGTCTATACCTTTGGTTAATGTATTGGTGAGAAAAGGTACAGTGTTACAACCCTTTGGTCTTTTAAACTCGAAAATCTGGGTAAAAAATTTGATAGCATCTGATTGCAAGATAACCAGCACAAGACTTTGAAAACTTTATGAAATATCCATGAAAAATATTCAACCACCAAAGAATTCAGATAAGAATACCACAAAATTGGAGGGCATATCATTCACAAAATTCTAAACAAACCCAACATGCATCCCTTGAATATGCTTACAACAGTTTTTCACCCTTATTATCATCTTCAAATCTATTTGTCAGATTTCCTCTGATTCTGTCATGACATGTTAATGATTAACAGCTTCTAGAACACAGCCGAAGGTCAACATGTACTGTCCTGCTCTCCCTGACTGCTGTCCAATTCCGTTATGCCATCCCCATTAAAATGATAAAAGAGGCAGGCAACACAATCAATAGTACCATGATATTCCACCCAAGAATCTCTGGGGATTGCCTCATTCTATTTCCATGACTGCTTTGAAAGAGTTCAGCTTTAATACACAAAAGAGATCTACAAGGGGCCTGCTGTAGCCGGAACATTGAGGGGGGGCTTATGTTACATAACACAGTTTGACTTCTGCTTTGTCAATAAATGGCAAAGTAAAGCTCACCAGGATCACGGCACACAGCTCCAAACATGGTTTGAGAAGAGCGCTTTGAAAGAACGGCCGTGGGTGTTTAATTGAGAATACCCCTCAATAACGTAAACATCTACAGCAGACACTGGACTGAGGACTCGACTGTCCCACGCTGCACACATCTCAACAACCACATCATAAAAGGAAATGTATGCAGCTTTGCTCAGGCATAATTGATCTATACATGTCTTTATTCGGCCCGTGATATCAGTGCCAGAGAAGTGACGTAACAAACCTCTCAGCTGAATCCCAGTGTGAATTGTAGCAAGAAAGTATAAATATAAAAAGGGATAGTTTACCCCAAAATCACTCTCTTTCTTCTGTGGAACACAAAAAAAGATATTTTGAGAAATGTCTCAGTGGTTTTGTGTCTATACTATAGCGGTCAAAAGTTTAGGGACACATACTCACTTATGTGTTCACATTTTTTCCACATTTTAGAATAATAATAAACTCATCAAAATTATGAAATAAAACAAAGGGAACTATGGGAATTATTAAAAACTAAAACATGTCATATTGTATCGTCTTCAGTGTAGTTACCTTTCGACTAGAATTTGCAGAAATGTTTTCATGTCATTTTATCAAGGTCTCACCCTGAGATGCTTTTAAACAATATTAAAGGAGTTTTTATCTAGTCTGTGCTCTTATTGGCTGTTCTTTCTTCATTATTCAGTCAAAGTTATACATTTAAAAAACCTTTTTTATTAAATAAAATGTTAGTTTTGTCATGAAAAAACATTATTTGGAAAATTCTATTTTTGTCTACTAAACTAATTTCACACTGTAAAAATGTATTTGTTGTTACAACTTAAAAAATTAAGTTACCCGGCTGCCTTAAAATTTGTTAACTCATAAAATTAAGTTAATTAAACTTAAAAATATAAGTTAAAACAACACATCATTTTTACAGTGCAGATATTTAAGCAAACACCTCAGATCAAAACATTTTTTTAATCATAAGAAAAATAAGTTTCCCAAAACTTTTGACTGCTAGTGTATATGGAAGTCAATGGGGTCCAGTGTTGGGGCACCTACATTCTTCAAAATATCTTCTTTTGTGTTCTGCAGCAAAATGTAATCATCATGCCGCTAAAATAGGGTGACATTTAAAAAAACAGCCCAACATTATGTCACGGAACACAGAAGCCTATTATGTCTGGAAGATGTGAGGACTTCACAGCTGTGCATGATGAGTCAAAGTCTCCTGGCTTGGATCTTACAGGCCCCTGCATTTGCTGACCGGGACAACTGGCAGTCACGGTTGGGGGGGTTGGGGTGGGTTGCCAGAAAAAAGCTTTTGTGTGCAGCATGGATGTTCTAGAAGGACAGATGAGGCAATGATAATGAGTTTCACACTCGGGCTACAAAGCAGTGTGTAATGACAGGCCTTTCTGTCGGCTTGCATGTCGATGAGTGATAAAGATTATGACTCATAATTTATGAGTACTTGTGAGTAATTAAAATAAAACCAGACCAGATTTGAGATACTGTCTTTTGATATATGAGTAAACAGCTCAGAATGTGAAATATACAGTATTTGGGTATAGGGCTGTCACGAAATAATTATTTGACGTTATCGCAATTATTTCAGATAACCGTATTTATTTTGAATGCTTAGAAAACAAGGGTGATCTGCAGTATCTGCTGCATTTTACATCCACTGTCCTTGATCTGCACTTACTGTTACATGATTCAAATGACATTATATCTAGTTTTAGTGCTCAAGACTCAAGTCTTCTCTTTCAAGGTCACTCTACAGTAAATAATAATAGTTATTTACAACATTTCTAATCTAAAGTATATATTTTCTTTATTGAATCAATTAATTGTCATGAATAGTTATATTGTCAAAGCCTTAAAACAGACAATCAATCGCCATAATTGCAATTATTTAATAGACAATTAATCGTCAGCCAAATGTCATAATCATGACAGGGTAGTTGATAAATATGGTGTGATAGCAAAAATCTAAAAAAAACAAACTGTTATTTGACAACTACCATTTACATATATTGACGATATCTAGTTGATCTCAGTTGTTAAAATGTTTTTTTTTAGTACACAAATACTGTAACAGCTGTTTTCAATTACTATATTAATATGAAATAATCAATTAATTATTGTTTTGTATGTCCGGTTTGTGAAATTTTGTGAAATCACAATTTCGCTTCTCTGTCAAATGAGATCATGCATTTACGAAATGTGTTCTGTAGAGCAGGGCTACTGTAGAAACAACATGGGACCCATGGTGTATGTAGGTAGAAATAGCTCATTCTACAAACATAACCGTTCATTATGTAAGGTCTTTTTAAGACATTCTGAATTAGTGAAACCATTGCCTGATGAACATTCTTACAGCCAATGGAGATTTTGTGAGTCAGACTTGGAATGCAGACACAGACAACTGCTGCAGAGCTCTTTGTTATGTAGCTGGTGCCTGAAAATTTTGTCAGGGGATGTCGACTATTCCACCACACCTAAAAACAGCTCAATGATAATCCAAACATTTCAAGTGCTTCCCTAATGGTGGTCAACATGGCAACATGATGGAGCACCCCAAATCTGAAGTGTTGAGCAATACCATCAGAACAGACTTTATAAAGAATGCCAGGCCCATGCTGTAAGTAGCTAGCACACATTTGGGCTTCACGCATTCTTGAAAAGTGAGCAGTTCACAATGATTATAAATGAATTAACATGTTACCTTAAGATCTGCCATCTCAATGCTCCTAATGTGTCCCAGTTACGTGTCACATGGCACATATTTCAAAATAAATTAAACGGATGACATGTACTTTTCACATTCACTCTAAATATGATTCGCATCCAAGCTATGCATGCTCATTAGGCAAACACCATCCCAACACTGACCTCACACCAGCTGGCCTACAATCTGTCAAAGCAGCAAGAGGTGAACATATAAATCTGTCAGCACAACACAACCCGAACCAGAGACTTCTTGTTTGCGTAAGCTCGCTGCTTTATGCACACAGACCTTGAAATTTGTGCCCATGACAAAACATAAAGGCTTACACACATTCAAAGTACCACTCAAAACCACAGCCAATGAGGTTTGAGAAAAGTAAGGGGGAAGATAAAGGTTGCTAAGCAACATTGGGGTAACATTGACATGGATGAGAGGATGGGTCTGGTACAAAATCCAGTCAAGGACAACTCAATCATTGGGTTTACAGTAAAGAAAACAATGTACAGTAGAATAAAGGCTCTAAAATCAATGAAACAACTTATATTACTGGACAGCCATGATTGAATTATGCAATGAAGTATTGGAAATCACATGTTTTCAAAATAGACATACATTACAAAACATTGATTTGCTCAGGAAAATTTAATCTGTGTTCTGTCTGAAATACAATACAACACATGCTTCAAAATTAGGCAATTTATTGTAAAAATATACAATTAACATGATAATTCCCAGAATCCATCAATGGGAAGCCTGCGATTTTAATCCCACTCAAAGCACTTACTCACTTCACCACCAATCTTGTGAAGCTTAATGCTTTATTCCAGTCACTGTCATACGCCTGCTCGTGTCCTCTAATCCATTTCTGTCTCTCTGTGTTCAATCGTAGTGAATGATATGAAAGAACGTGCCTCAGCATAAAATAACAAATGCAATGCCTCATTTTAGGTTCACAAGTGAAATGTGGAGTGGCACCAAATGAGAGGGGAGAAATTGAATAATGGCACGATATTAGCAGTCAAATCATGCCTGGGGATAACAGCGATGCTAAAAGAAAGATAGAAAAACTTTAATGGTTTTCAGAGTGCTCTCATTATCAATGCTTACTGAAACAGAATCTAACTTTAAAATCCTGAAGTATTATTGTGAAAAGGTTGATTCTGAAACACCCCCGATCTAACAACCTGATGATCCACTAGAAGTCCACAGATGGTGTTATAGTTTGCTAATCCATTCACAAGACAATTCGTTTAAACATTTAAACAGTGTTTCATGACCAATCTTTTGGGTGCCTGTGCACCACACTAGACAGTAACATGATTCTACACGAGGGTTATAAAATATTAACCGCCCAACACAAATTATTCATTATCCGTGTAAGGAGACTGCTTCCAAAGATGCTTGGCAGCAACTTCACCCAAATGTTGCAGTCTCTCTCACCTACTTAAGATTTTAATGTTGCTCACTTCCTCTTTGCTGAAATTCTATATATCACCAGCACCAGAAGATGATAACATCAGTATATCTGGCACAGGTGCTTATAGGTCATAGAAGATTATTACCACTTTACTACATAATGCCAAAAATGTTGACGTACTGTAGAATAAGACAAAGTTCAGCTTTGTAGACTCAGATCAGATCAGTCAGATTACTGCAAATATAAAACATTTCACATTTTTAAAAGAATGACAAACAATTAAATTGATTCCAATGCTGTTCCAATGTCATCATCATGTTACGTTTAAAACGTGGATTCTACTCAAAGGGCCATAAAACAGCTCAAAGCTAAAAAGAATCTGAATAATGTTCTTAAATTTGTGCAGATATGTGGAGACTTTTCAACCCCTGTAAAAGTACATTTCTTTATCTTTTGGTTTAGAAACTAAATCTCTATAACTAAATGCTATCATGTTAACTTGTTGTAACTTGTAACTTTGTAAATTGTAACTTATCATGTTATCTTAAAGGAACAGCCCTCAGCTTTAATCTCTCCTTTACCTCCAAACATTGCACACAAACCATAAAGATACCATATGTCCACTCATCCAAAGACAACTTCACAACTTGGTTTTAATGGTTTATGCACGTGTATTTGTTTAATACTTTGTTTTTAAAGATAGCCTACAATAAAACTAAAATACTTTGTTGGGGGATTACAGTATTGGTTGATGCCTGTGTGGTAGACAGTTCATTTGGGCATTTATACAAACATAAAGCCCATTGCATTAAAACAACTCCAGTCCTTTCATGTATGCTATTGTACTGTGGCACAGTTCTGGATAAACTGCTTGATGTGTCCTCCTGTTTAATGTTTCACGGCATAATTGAACAAAGTCTCGTGTAACTGTCCATTCCCTGCTCCGCACATCGAGTCCATTCTTCCTTATTTGGATGTCAAGTGCAGTGCAGAGATGAGCAGCGCAATACAAATACACTGAACCCTTATCCCATCTCGAGTTGGCCTTATAAACGCTTCGTAACAATGCGAATTTTACATTCTCGCATTTTCTGCCAGATATATAACACTATACAATCAATAATATCGCTATAGTGCTGAAGTAACAAATACGAAACCACGTTGCCGCACTTCTGCAAAGCACCGTCAGTGCATCTGCAATGGATGGCTGCTGCGGTTATAATAAACCCCGAGTCTCAAACAAGCCATGCATGCAAACTTTTAGTTTTAGTTTAATGCGAGATGTTATTCAAGCATTCGTGTTGGGAATATGACAAAATAAAGAATGTGGCGAAACATCACTCACCTTCCCAAGAAAGCAGTCCAGGATTCCGTATTGACGCTGCACAACTAGAGTGACCGTCACAGCAGCGCGCGCTGCTAGCCTGCGCGTGGACCCCACAGCTCATTGGACTCGAGGGGGTGGAGAGGGGCGTTTGGAGGAGGCACATACAGTACGTGTTTACATTTCACCATAATGAAACTCATGCTTTAAAAGCAGTCAATTGTAATATACATCTAAACTCAATATAAAAACATCGGGCATTTCAAACGTAATATGCGTTTCAAAACACAGGCTAACATGTAAATAGAAAACGTTTAGAGAATTTTGTTTTGAACATTTTAAATCGTATTTAACATTTAATATAAACGTATACACTCTGTTAGGCACTACAGAATTGCTGTAATATACCATTCATTCAAACATAGAAGCAAATTTCTTATAGGATCGCTGATTTCTAAAGTGTATTAATATGTAATACGGTGAATTAATTCATTTTTAAACGTTCAGCATATTATACAAAAGATAAAGTGCGTTTATGTCCATCAGAAAGAACTTTAAATTCTTCTCAGAAATATCCGCTAGAGGCCGCTGGTTACCAACGGAAGGACCAACAGTGATGAACAATGCTGTGAAAACAGGTTATCTTAAGTGTCCACTAATGCAGTTGCTAAATCGCACATTGTAACTGTAACATTAAACAGTAATTTGTTTAATCTTTTTCTAACATACAAACCTAAAATAGGCCTGTCTGTTTTCATGTTTCACTCTATGAAATGCAGAACCAAATATAAAAAAAAACTTTAATCAACGCAGTCATCATGGTTCAACAAACACTCACAAACACACATACACCCCAGCAGACACAAACTGTCACTTGCTCTCTACACTGCATTCACACATTTTGTGCTGTTAAATATTCTGCTTTCATTTTCTTCTGCTTAGCCCAGTTAATAAATATGTAACTTCATACATGCAACTGGTCAAGAATGTATTTAGTTTTCAGAGTTTAAATAGAAGTAAAGAAAAATAGTTGGCCTATAGGCAATATATATATATATATATGTTGCTATAACTATCGATAGTCAGAGAGGACATAATAAACAGCTGCATAGCAAACAAACCCCAAATTTAGATTTCCCATTTTCATTTAAGTTATCTTGATCAATTTCAACCATTAAATTCCCTGAATTCTGCCCGACAGTCCTTTATCCTACTTTGATAGGACATTTACAGAGTTCTATTCTATAAAAACTACACAGTCAAACTGAAAGCCACCCGTGTTGAAGTAGGTCATCACCACGTCCGTCTTGGTATAGGTGGAGGTGGCACGGACCTTTGGGAGGTCACCTGAGGAACATGACGGGAGGGTCTCGACACATAACGCTCGTGTAGTCCGCTGTCCACATTCCTAAGAGACAGTGGGATACATTTACAATCAAATCTACATTTTATCATTTTCAGAATGAACTCGAGGAAAAAGTTAAGCTTAAGCTTTTGTGCAAAATTGATATTTGTGTACATGAGGAGCTTCTAGAGACATTCTGAAAACCACACTTTATCTCCACACGATTAAAGTTCGATGTTTGTATGCACGATGGAAAGTTAAGCAGAGCGGAGCCTGACTTTGTGGTTGGAAGAGTTTTACGCTGTGGTTTGTCACATGGGGAGGCGTAGAGTTTTATTTCTGAACCGCCTTTTGCGTCACCTACAAACTATTATCTGAACATCTAGGGTATCAGATATTTCGGGCAGTGAAACTTTGAGAGCACACGTATTTCACGCTCTCTTTACTTTCCCATCTGTGTAAAATGGCTTCTTTAGTATGATGGCAAAGATAGTAGGGATAGAAAACACATCAATATTTATAGAGACTGACACATCTGCTGTATCTGTGATGTTGCAAACCATTGGAAACACTGACCGGTCTGTTGAGCGAGGTGGGACTCTGGGCGGAGGAAGAACAGGTGGGAAGTCCACCAAAGGGCGAGTTGGTCGTGGTGGAAGTGGAATGTCTGGCGGCTCCTTCAATAAAGGAAACACTTATAAGCGGTCAAACAGAATAAAAAAATTGTCTCTCTTATATTTCTTTGATGGCTAGCGAAATCATAAAATCCTTCATTGCAAGGTCATTTGTACAGCAAAATAAGTTTGGATAGAGTTGGAAATGGACAATGGTCATAATAATACTTATAAAGATTCTTACTTCACAATCGACGTCTGCCCCACTGCTGTTGCTGATATTGCTCTGAATGCTCAACCTGTGACTGCTATTGCCTGCTCAGGTCAAATGTTCAGAATTACAAATGTACTAAAGTTGTGCACATGAGGTTTCAAATTAAGAGTACTTGTGTGGGATAAACCCAAGAAGTTATGTTAAGCAACACAAATATATATATATATATCTTCTGACACTATAATCGAACAAAATACACCTGAACCAGTGATCAAAGATTAATAGCTGGTAATACCTGAAAATTACAGCCAGAGTTATTTGGTTAGGGTTTAAACTAAACTTGGCATTGCAACTGCCCTCCAAGAACAGGTTTGGACCCTCCTATTCAAGATTACGCTTATCTGATCACACAACTTCATCAGACATCCTTACAGCCTCCATTAATAACAATTATTCAGATACTTAACCAAAATAATCTAGAATGAGCCGTGAGGGTAAATCACACTTTTTAAATAAGCAGTATCATTTTTAGAAGGTATTATCAGCATAAGATTAAAGAAGTTATTTTGTGACATACTAGAAGTGCTGGAGGTACTTCCTGTCTGCCAGCTTCCTCTCTGCAGCGTTCTGCTAACAGGAGGGGGTTGGTTGGCCACACGCGGTGCAGGTTCATACAACGAGCAATTTACGTTCTTATTAGACCCAAAATTTATATTTGTTTGCATCGGTGCTGTGATCATAAGCTCTAAAGAAAGAACAAAACAGAAAAACAAAATGTGTGGCATGAAAACCACTTACATGAATTTGAAACTAACATTCAGGTATTTTGAGCAATACTACAAATGAAGATTCCAGGACGTACCGACTATTGAGTAAATTCCCACGGCCAAACTTATCTGAATACGTCTACCAGTTATATTTTTATTCATGTAAAATAGATATTCATAGTTGTCTTCTTCCTCCATAGTGTTATAACTAAAATATGCATGGATTTTTTCCCCCAGTTCATCTGTTGTGATTATTATGTTTTTAACCATTCTTAAAGTTAAACTCTGAATATTGTTGAAATACCAATAAAAAGACACACAATAATACTACAAAATATTCTTGTCTGCTGTTATCTGTTAGTTTGTGCAAAAAGTCATACCTGTCGTTCCTTTGTCTCTACAGCGTCGGGTGATGCTCTCTCTTAACCTCTGTAGATTGTCCTTTTAAAGTAAAGTAACACACATTTCCAAGTTTAAAGGCGGCTGCTGTGACAGCAATATTTAAAAGCCACAGAGTTTACCGAAGAACACATCTTACTCTATTTTGGCATGACTATATTATCATGAGCTTATTACCTGCTGAAACCGGACAGAATGCGAACGTCCTTCTTGATCCAACTGCCAAGCCTTGAACTCCTGCACGGCTTCTTCAACGGTGAGCTCACCCACCTTCACTCTTTCTTGTAGAGAGATGAGCTGTCTCTGTCCGGGGGTCTTCATACCTGCGAAGGGGTCGTAGTGGCTGCTCATGTCCCTGTCTCTCACCAACCGTGCAGGTGCTGCCAGAAAGGAAAGATCATTGTAATGTACTTTTATATTATTTATGCACCACCAAATACTATTACATGTAGGTCAATTTTTTACCTGGAGACAAATCTTTTTCTGGCTTTTTGCTTACTGAGTATAGAGGGTCCTTGGGGCAAAACACTGTAAAACATGTTAAAAAAAATTAGTTTTCTCTAGTGCAAAGACACACAGTTTACTGTAGTAGTTGTGAGAAACTCAGGTTTCTACCTTTGGAAATGTATGTCGTATTCTCCGCAAGTTCTTGCTTACTGGCTGGTCTTGGAATGGGTGCGGGTGGGCGGTTAAGAACTTCTGGAACAACGTTGGAATGTGGCTCGACAATGTCATAAATTTGATCAGGGCAGCAGGGGTTGTACGGATCCTCTTCCTCCACATCATAGTAGACCTCGGAGTCAAGACCCATGTCATTGTAGTCTTCTTCATCCATTTCAGGTAATCCACCGTTGGTTGACTTATGTTCCGACTGGAAGAACTTGTCAGGTTTTGCTAAATAAAAAGCGTAAGACTTTAAGCCTTAAGATCAGTTTAGTTATCTATATATGTATAAATACCACTTATTGGCAAGTTGCAAGTTTTTTTTAACCATATAAAAAATGGTGTTCACAAAATGTATAAATATTTTGTAATGTCTTTAAGTATACAATAGGTCAAGACAGATTCCTATAATATCTACTGTACATTAGGAAAGACTGTGGTGTCAGTGATGTTTCCTGATGTACCTTCAAAAAATTTTCTCAACATTGTGTCTTCGGGGTTGGAGTCTTCCAAAACACTTTCTAGGTCCTCATCTGTAAAAACATGGATTATGTATAAGCCTAGATGATTTATGGCACACTTTTTATAACAGCATTTATTAAATATTATTCAGTAATGAATGTTATTTTGCCAGCAAAAACAGTATTGTTTAAATGAGTGTCTTACACAACCCCATTTCAGGATTCAGTTTCACCATAGATTCATAAATGTCCTCATTATCAAAATCTGTGATAAAATTGTGGGACGCTGTCAACATATCTTCATAGATCTCATTCCCAGGGGTGTCCTGAGCCTCCTCCATGTGGATCTTTACCAAGATTAATGAAACAAATAATATATTATTATAGTATTCGGCTTCCATCACAGATGTTACATGGAACAAACACCCCCATAAAACTTTTTGCACATACTAAATAAAAAAGGTTTGCATTAAGGATTAAGAAACAGATGGTTGACTTAATTTACTAATCAGGTATAGATATTATTGTGTATATATATAATGTAACGCATATTGACAAATAATGATGAACTTACAACATATTCATCCATAAACTGTCGTAAATCAGAAAAGCCACTCTTCTCTGCTAGTTTGTTAGGGTAATCCCCATCTTTGTTCATAACACTGTAGGCCTGCAAAGCTCCAGGGCACCGCATTAACATAGATGTCAATTTCTTTAAACCAAACTTGGCAGAGAAGTGAAGCAGTGTTGGGAGTTCCACATCACGGCAATCTGAGTGGAAAAATATTATTGTTCAGCGGTTACAGCTTTCCCATGCAGTAATATAAAAAAGTCACAGTTTACAGCCTTTGAGAACATGGTTACATTTAACAATTAGGTTCCATTCATTAACAACAGTTTTTATTTTTTAAAGTTAATATAAACACACACGACAGGCATTGTATTTTTACAGCATTTATGAACCATTTATAACACAAATACAGTTGCTGAAGTTAGCTCATTGTGCACTGTCCAGATAACTTTTGATTTACAAAATTGATTAGTAAATTATTATTAACTAAATAAATAAAATGAAAGTTAATATATGGAACCTTATTGTAAAATGTTACTAAAAAACAGGGTTCAGAAAGAAATGCCACTTGATAATCTTTATAAATGTCACGCGAACTGTAAATATTTTTTGTAAAGAAAGGTAAACTTATGTATAAAGACTGCAATTTAATATCTGTATATCTATGTAGACTACTAAATAGCCCCTGTGAATAAGTAAATATAATTTAGAGAGATTTATGGGTATGTCTTATTAACCTGAATTAACGGCAAGCTATAAAATAGCTTGTGTAAATGTTATCACAGCCTAAAACAACTTGTTGTGAATAAAATTGCTTACTTCCTGTTGTGTCCTCTTCTGCAATTTGACTATTTCCAAATACTTGTAATCCATTTAATGGCATACGTTTATTGAGAGAGTCCGCAAGCAAATTATCCAATGACTCAGGCACATTTGAAGTGATGTCAAAAGCCTGAAAATTACACAGAATGAAAAACTTGTGAAAGTTGCAATGGTTTTCTAATAGCACGTGTACACAAAATTCTTATGCATTTGCTTAATGGTTGATGATAAAATGTTTTTCAACCTGCTGCATCTTTCTAGGAAAGATTTTGTGGAAAAACAGGAACAATGTGCATTATGGACAATAGAAATTATATTAATAAAATAATAGTGTTATGCACAACATATAAATCCTGGCATGTAATATTCAGTCTTAAATAGTTATATTTGTATAGACAGACAGAGATTTCTTCGATAAAGTCTATTCAGTAAATGTAACCTAACTTTGCATACAAGACATGATTATTATGATTTATTTGATTTCTTTATTACCTGACACATGAACTTCATAGGGTCTGTCACTTTCTCTAGATACGTGCAAATTTCTTCAATTTCTGTGTAATACTTTACTGTCGTTGAACAGACTGTAGACTCGTTTTTATGAACTGTTAATGAGACTATCCCAGCTGGCATATCTAAAAGAATTAGAACACCACCAAACAAAACAATAAACACCTTTTGTCGATGCCTTTGAGACAATGCTTCTTTTACGATAAATGACCCAGGAAACAATATGTAAATTAAGCTGAAAGCGAAAAGCGGCATGGAGGAACTGATATAAAAAAGTTCCTCTTTCTGATGCATTTCGTCTTACCGGGTGATTGTACAGTAACAATGCACTTGTTTACAAGAGTCGCAGGTATTCGTTTAGGTGTTGTGTGCTCAGAGAGAAACTCCACTTCTAGGCTGCCCTCATCATCAAAAGCCTTTACCATGATTATATAAATATTCACGTGAGTCTGTGGGGGCGGACAAATGGTGAGAAAGTCATGAGATCATTTTGCATTAAGTACAGTAGAAAGGTTTTTATCCTTATGTACATGGTGAAGTCACAACAAATAATACATTTGATGCTAAATTTGATCTGACCTCATGTCAGTATACTTTTAGAAAAAAGATGAATCAGCAATGAGCAAAGCAGTGTGTGCAACAGCGTAAATGGTAACACTTTAGGATGTATTTGATAACATTTGTTAATGCATTAACTAATAAGAGAATGTATTCATCTTTGTTACTATTTGTTAACATCAATACACTTTTTCATGTTTCTTCATTGTACCATTTGCATTCACGCTAACACTGACACTATAGCAACATAAACAGTGACATTCATAAAACAAGTTTATCTTTAGAATCTGTCATATCCGTTAGTGTTAATAACGTTAAAACTTCGTCTTTATTAGAGGAAGAGGCCCTTGTGCTGAAAAGAGCCCTTTCTTTTAACTTGCACGCCAGGCATAATGGTTCATTTTCTCCACTTGATTGAAAAAGTATTAAAAATATCTCCACTTACCCCACACAGTATTCTGGCTGGCTGGATGGTGAGGCAGGCCTGGTCCTCTTGAGGCGTCTCAGAGGCACTTAAACAAGACTGTTCAGGAAAACCATCATCATCACTGTATACCTCTTCCGTGTCATCGGGTAAAGCTAAATCTTCAGGAATTTCGGGAAATGTGAAGTCATCTATGTGTTCTTGTAAATCTCTCTGGTCTTCTGAATGAATATCAGCAACCTCCTGATCATATTGTTCACTAATCGATCCTAGAATGTAAAAATACCCAGTTAATGCAGGCCAGCACATTTACTAGGAATTAATTTACGCACGCAAAAACAAAATGCTGTATTTAATGCATCATTTCTTAAAATCAGATTCATGATGATATAGTTCAAGAGTATATAGAGAAAACATAAA
Organism: Oreonectes daqikongensis; assembly: GCA_026939265.1. Classification (NCBI taxonomy): domain Eukaryota; kingdom Metazoa; phylum Chordata; class Actinopteri; order Cypriniformes; family Nemacheilidae; genus Oreonectes; species Oreonectes daqikongensis. The sequence goes on from JAOTQM010000049.1 coordinate 1,464,462, forward strand.
TACCATCATTAATGCACTCGGTGACAGTAGACACATATTCTGATGGTTCATCTTCAGAATTGAGCTTTCGCCAATGCTCCCAGTGTTCAAAATAATCTGCTTCATGTTCTGATACTCCACACAAAAAAGCAACAACTTTGTGAGGGGGCTGCAGAAGATCCCGTAAAGTGTCCAGTATCGCCAGGTCATTCCACATGTCCAGGAATACAGTAGACAGCAAAAGTATGATGCACTTGCAGGAGCCAAACAGCTCTTGATCTTTAAACAAAGTATTTTGGTGTACATCATACAAAATGATAGAGTCCTCCAGAAAGTTACATGATGCAGCCAATATTTGCTCTAAATACTTGGCCCATTCACTGGCATCGCTGGCATGGACAATTAACACCTCACACATTGTGGACTATCCAGGTTTGCTGCGAAAACAATGAACAGGGCTTTAGAGGTGTGGAGCGCATTCCTACAAACCTTAAATCTACATAGGCAACTTATAATAATGCACTGGATATGTGATTTACAACTTACACAATTATCACAGGTAAAAACTATGTAACCCCCTTTGAATTAAAAACAAACTCTATCAAAGCCAAATAAATATCATCATGAATAAACACAAACTCCTTTGTAATTTAGTTTCCGTCCGCTCAAATATATGCACTGACAATGGCTGTTAACGTTAATCGTACATTTTAACGCACAAAACACTTGAGCGCAAGTACATTTTGACCAGTAAAATTCTGTGAATGGGGCATGCTGACATTACAGCAAAATAACAGCACTAGGTACATTTAAAAAAAAACTACAGTTTATTTAAAGCTCAATGTAAAATACCCTAAAATGCTTTTTTGACAACAAATACCATGAAAACCAAACCTACACGCCTGTTTGTCTGTTCTATGTAATGGAACCTGCAAGAGGAAGAAAATAAGTGCCTGAGGGAACTCAAATTCCAAAAACAAATTTTCTATAGGACACTTTAAAAAAAATCTACAGTATACATAACCTGTCGTATTATTTACTCTATTGATTATGATCAGATTTGATCAGACAACATATCAAACAAATAGAAAAACTATTTTCCTGTTAAAGGAAAACAGACTCTGTATTACATGCAAAATAATATAACACAAAGCTAAATTCTAGCTAACAGTAAATGTTAAAACATGACTACAGGAAGAATTTTGAATCAACTTCCTTATAATAATTATAGTTTTGCATCTGCATTGATTTTAACAAAAATATTCAAACTTACAACAAGCAACTTTTCAAATCCCAAAGACTGATACACGTGCAACGCAACACTGTTGTTTACAATAAAAAAACTGCATTATCTTTTTAATATATGAGATATACTCACCTTGCGTCTCGTGATAAGACTTTAATAATGCCTCGCTTCAGATGTGAACGGTGTTGGTACCTTCCCACAATGCCTTCTGTTTGTCTTCTTTCTCTGCTCACCTTACGACCAAAATACTCTCTGAATTTTATTGTGGTACATGGCTGATCTGCCTTCAGCCTATGACTCACATCTACTAAAAGAAGTCTGTTTCCTGATGGTGGGTGGCAGCGTCACTTCCTAAAAAGCTCTGCGTGTGGTGTGAAGCACTGTGTAAACTGACATAAGCAGAGCTACTGTAGGCCGTATAAAATAGCAAGTGAGTAGCTAAATAGAGAAGTCATGCACCAGATCAAAAAAGATTCTTAATTATTTAAAAGGTTTCTCAAATATTCACTATATAAATTTGAGAATATTATACAACATTGAGAATAATATTCAGAATATGCTGTGCACAACAGGTCTATATGCTGTTTGTAAAAGCATTGCACTTAGGTCTTGTGTTTTGTTGTCCAAATGTTATCAGTCTGTTTCTCAGTGAGGACAATATGAACATGGGTTTGTCCCTTTTTGACCCAACCATGAATTGAGTTGCATTGCGTTTCTCTAGTGTAACAGGTCATTAATTGTTTAAATCTACAGTATGGACAAATGAAGAAACAATGCACTACCAGTAAAAAGTTCCTACCTTGCCATTAATGGCATAATTGAGTCTACAATTGAGTACAAGAAGGAACTAAAACCCAGCAGTCTGTGCTAGCAGTGTTCCAGGTACTTTTGAGTCAGGTTAGAGCCCCATGTGGAAATGAAACAAATTAATTATGTAAAACTGATGATTTTTGATCCTGACAATATGTGCAAACCATTATTTGGTTTCACATGAACTACAAGTAGATAAATATAGCAGTTTTGGTATAAAGCAGTGACCAGAAGTTTGTGGCAGCAAAGAATGTCACTGACCCCATATGCAAGTTCACCAGAACAGTTCTCTCTCATTACTGGAAGTTTCTTCTGGTGTTGAGTTTCTGACAAGCAAAAAAACATTGGTGATGTGAAACAAGTATTAGGAAAACGTGTCACCATGGATGAACTGAAATTGCACGAGAAGAAACTTAAAAGGCTAATGTACATTTAAATAGAAATATTTTAAAAGGCTTAATATGTATTAGAAGCTTTTTGAAGGACTGATCCAAAGTCACTGATTTCAGATGCCCTCTAACACAGACAACAAAATAAACTACAGAGATTTAATAAGAATTTAAGAAAGTATTTTGAACGCCACCGTACAATACTTGCACCACCATGTGCGCTTGCAACTTGAATTGCCTGTAAATAGCGACAAAGTATTAATTGGTACCGAGTCATACTCTTGTCTTGTCGTCGAGGATTTGTACATATGCATAAAGATATGATAAAAAAACATAATCATAATTACCTAAAACCCTAATTCTGTCTTGAATATATTACATGGATGCTGGGAGGACATCCTCTCCTGGATATACGTACCTTTGAGTGCACAGCGTATTTCTGACCTCTGCTGGTGATCGGTTGTAATAACTACAGGAAAACATGGCTGCCACACAGAGCACTGAGTGGAAGACTGTGTGCGAGAAATTTCGCCTTGCCCAAGAGCTTTCCGACGTAGAGTCGAAGAAAGACCCCGAGAATAACCCTTTCCGGTCGAAATACAAAGCGAGAGACCTACTGAATGAAATCCATTGCTCTTTGAAAAAAATTGAGATCGATGAGGAGGGTGAGGCTAACAATGAAGCTGACTGTGAGTCCGGGCAGATGGTGGATGAAGGACTGGAGAATAATGCTGGGAAAGCGTGTGCCGGTGATTCTCCAGCCGGCTTGAGATCGGCGAGACTCGGGGTGCTCGAGTATCATCTCGGGGTGAACCACATAGAGACCGAAGAGCTGTCCGCCGGCGAGCAGCATCTCATGACCTGCATGAAACTCATCGATAAGTGCACAACAACACGAGAGAACGTGTCGTTATTTATACAGGCCAGGGTAAATAAACAAGGCCTACCCAAGAGTTTAATTCGCATTTTAAGTTCATATAAAGTAAAGCTTGCTGGGTCAATAATGCTGACAGTATATATTGTTTATTTGTCTTGTCAGAATCAGCTCGGTATTTTGTGGGCTGGAAGAGATGAGATCGAGAAAGCGCAAGGATTTCTGGAAATTGCCGAATCAATGTATTTGCTTTACATGAAAGAGGTGTGTTTAACATTACAGTATTACCACGTCCACAAAACATATAGATTTGATCTTTTCCATTATATAATGCTTTTCCAGTGTCGATCTGAAACGTTGACTCAATGCTTCTGATAATTGTGAGCTGCCCATCTACGTCATTTTTGAGCGCCATAAAGGTGTTGCTCTTGGCATTGCTTTAAAATTCACAAAATTATTCATTAGTCATTATATTATAAACTTTATACACAATTCCTTTAAACATAAATTATTCAGCCAGCTAACATAAATTATGGCTTATTGGGAAACTTGGACAGCAGTGGCATAACCATTATGCATAACTAGATTTTGCGCAATTGGTCATATCGTACTTTATAACTGTTTAGGCTTGTATTTTATAAAAGAGTTTTGGAAGTTTTTAATTCACATTTTAAAAACTTAAGAGCTCACAAGCATAGTGCATTCTACTATAAAAAAGAGGAATAAGAAAATCTAGTTTATTAAATCTGGTTTAAAAAAAGCCAAGTGACTTTTGACCAGAACTTGATTTTCCAGGTTAACAGTAAATTCTTCTTGGATGTAATGATGATGTTTTGGGCTAATGCTTTTGTAATACTAGGACGGTCAACCACCAATGGATCTTGAAGATTTTTTTGTTCCAGAAGGTGAAGAATTATCGGAACAAGAGAGGACAAGAAGGTAATATGTTTTTTCTCTCCTATAAGGCTCCAGACACACTGAGGCATTTTACGCAGCTAAAAAGCTTTGGTTACTATACGCTAAGCGTGGAAAAACGCAGAGCGTGGCAAAGGAAACTATTTAAAACGTATGCCATCTGCTGAAAAAAACACTCCGGTGGACACAGATTCTAAAAAGTTATTGTCGTGCCAAAATTAATTAAAACTCTTCTCCCTGTATCTTCCAACAGGTTTGAAATGGCTTATACTCACACGCTTTATTACCTGGCTCAAGTGTACAAGAATCTACAGCAGTATGAAAGAGCTGGACAGTACTGTCATACTACACTACAGAGACAGCTGGAGTATAACCAGTTTGTGCCACTTGAGTGGGCCATTAATGCAGCTACATTGTCACAGTACTACATCACCAAGGTGTGATTGACATACAGCCTGATTCAAGTATAGTGTTGTTTGATCCATCGATTTGAAATCAACCATATGTTCATTTTTGTTTCTGTGTGTTACAGTTAGTAATAATAATAGTGTTAGCCACTGTATATCTCTGTCTATTTCTTGCTGTTTTACAGACACGTTTCATGGAGGCTCGTCACTGTTTGGCTGCGGCTAGCATCATAGCCACCCTTGCTGGAGAAATCCCCTCAGAGGCAGCTGCTAAAGAAAGTGAGTTTTGAGTGATGTTTAGCTGTTTAAACTTAAATATTGTAGGATGCTGGAAAAATCGGTACTTCCCTTTATTCCATTCCCCAGTTTTCATTGTTGTATGAGCGGTGAATAAAAATGATAAATGAAAACAAATTTTATTAGTTCTGTATGTGACGCTTGTTCCACTGTAAAACCGTAATGATTACTGTTTTAAAATAATAATAGTATTTGACACCGCAGCATAGCACAAATAGCATTTGTTGCGACATTTTAATGTGCTTCAGTATGTTGTCATGCTTGTCAGTTGTGTCATTGCATCAGATCCTGAATTTGTAAGCATCCTAAAAGCGCTCTTGCACTCTCGAGTACATGAATACTGAATAGTTTGCAGGAGACTGTGTATCCGATATTTGTTAAATATTTGTCTTTACGTCACCTAAACGGAACCATATATAAAGTTATACAGGAAAGCAATGCTTCATAAAAATCATGAGACTGTAAGCAGAATTGAATTAAATTATAATGCTAAAGGTCAAATTTACTTGTCTTGTTTTTTGTGTCCCATGTATTTCTTTCTGCAATATGTTATGTATGAAGTTTCTAATGAATCTCCCCAAAGGTGAGGCTGAAAGTGAGAAACGTGAAGAGCTGCTTCAGAAGCAAGCTGAAATTGCCAGATGTTGGATCAAATATTGCCTTAATCTTCTGCAGGATGCTAAAAAGCTTCTTGAGGTAGCTCTTGTTATTTGGTTTTGAAAGTGTTTTTTGTGCAATTCTTCTTCTTATTTTTTTTTTTTAGAGCTTATCTGACCACTTTATCTTGCTGCAGGATAATATTGGCGAGCTAGACTTAGATCGGCAGGATGAACTGAAGAGAGAACGTCGAAATGAAGAGGAGGAAAAAGAGAAGGGGCGAAAGAGTGCCATACTTTTTGGTTCAAGCGATACATTTGACTCCATTTGCAGCCTGGAAGAGAAAGTAAGCAGTGTGTTGCCTTTGGACTTTGAGGAAGCGCGTGCCATCTTCTTGGTGGGTCAGAGCTATGTATCCCAAGCCAAAGAGTATTTCGCAATTGATGGTCATGTGACGGATCATATTGAGATCTTGCAGGACCATAGCACTCTCTTTAAGGTCCTAGCCTTTTTTGAACAGGATTTGGAACGGCGCTGTAAGATGCACAAGCGCCGCGTTGACATGCTGGAGCCGATCTGCAAGGATTTGAATGCTCAGTACTATTTGCTTATCTGCCGGCAGCTTCAGTTCGAACTCGCAGAAACCTACTATGAGATGATGGACTTGAAGTTGGCTGTGGCCGAAAAGCAGGATCAGCTCGATGGTCACACCGTTAAAAAGTTTAACCACTTGTGTTCTTCATCGATGAAGTATTATCAGATGTTCCTTGACTCTATCCGTTCACCAGAAGGCAAATTTCCAGAAAAGCTCGAAGATGATGTGCTGAGGCCAGCGCTGGTGGCCAAGTTCCGTTTCGCCAGACTACAGTCCAAGCTTATCTCCAGTCATCTCCCCACTCAGTTGGAAAACCTCAGCCTTTCACTAGAATCTTACAGATTTGTAGTGCAATACTGTGAGGAAAACCCAGAAGCCAAAATGGCAGTAGAAACCGAGCTGGAGCTAAGTGAAGAGATGGTCTCGCTGCTGCCTCTGAAGATCAACAGAATTCGGTCCAAAATAGTCTCCTCCGCCTAACATCAGATAAATAACATTTATAACTCAGATGTGTATTGTCTGCAGTGTAATGTTCTTCACATAAATATGATCAACTGGAAAATATACTATGCCCTTGTTCGATGCCAGACCTGTCATATTCCCAGGGTTAGATGCATCTTATGAGCAGTCACATGACCACCTTTTTTGAGCTTTGTTACCCTGGGTCAAAAGCTTTTGTGTGGACTGACATAACTGCATGATTTACAGTCACTAATGTATTGAAATGTGTAATGTACAAATGTAATTATTTTGTGTTCTTGAACTGAAGTTAAATAGGTGTACTAATATTAATGTATTGCAAGCCAATAAATAAACATACAGAACTGATATCTGTTTTTTATTCAGAGGGATACGATTCTCTTATAGATCATGTTAGCTAACCCTAACCCCTAACCCTAACCCATGTTAGCAAGATGTAAACAACACTGGATTAGAAGCACTTCCTGTTTCAGTTTTTTACACTACACATATGTTAAAACTAAATACAACCAACAGAACATTTTGAACCGAATTGAAATGTTAAATTAATCTTTAATACTTAATAATAAAATGAAATAAAAAAACTAAACGAAGTGCTTTTGGATCAGTGTTGTTAATATTTTGAAAAGGTCTTGTTTATTTGATATTTTTATATATCAATATTCCTATTAAACTTACATCAATCTACCCACACAGGGAAGTCAGCACAGAGCTCACAGAATTCTTACTCCGCAGATTATCTGGCTGAATGTAAAGAGGAAAGTACCAAAGAATACAGTGTCTGTTGTATAGATAACATTTAACCATTTCATGCGTAATTGTGTTTGTGTCATAATCCCTGTGTCTTTATTACCATTATTCACTTCTTTTCACTTGGGTGGACATATGAGAAGCTGACTGTATAGGAAGATTTGCGAGTGTCACCCGTAGTGGTTGATGTGGAGTTATGCCATCAAAACTCATGCATATGCAAGAGATAGCTTTAGCTGTCCACTGTAGTGACCTCTGTGCATGAGATGCTTAATAATGTTGTGCAGCTGAAACTGGGGCAGTAGTTTGTATATTGAACGTTTTAGAAGCTTTAACATTATATTTTAGAATTTAGTCGAGTGCTGAGAAACACTCATGATATATGAACTGTGCAACATATTGTCTTTCAACAGACAAACTAGTACAATCTGTAAAGAGCGGTTGACCCACAAGTACCCAAACTTATTGCACTTCCTGCTGCAGATATTTCAGAAATCTTAAACCGCTGCTTGTCTCTCTCATTTCTCAAATAGAATTCAATTTGAGGTTGCTTTGAAATGACAGCTTGTTTATTAAATCCCTATATACTGTTCATTTTTTCTGAATAGAAGTCGAGTAAAGCTGCCGTTTCATAATGTAAGATTGGCGAGATGACGTTTCGTCATAGTTTCAGTCATAAAGGAGAGGAAATGCAGATAGTGCAGTTTAGGTTTTTCCCAAAAGTTCTACTAAGACTAAGACATTACTATGAAATGTTTAAATCAGATATCTGCAAAAGATGATATATGAAACGACTTTAGTGGAAGCTTTTTTGTTTTTAGATATAGTGTAGCATCACATGATCATACATGAAATATTTGTGTAAATTTGTGGTTGTGCTTGGGACATTCTCTCACAAGTATAGTCATCCTTAGTCCACGAGACAAAATACAGACCCATGTGCTTCAACAAATATTTTAGTTATAGTTCGACTTTATGGCAATAAACCCATTGGTCCTACTTAAAGTGTGAAGGTTGTTATGACAAACAGGTTGTTTACTATAATAATTTGTGTTCTAAGAATTTTTAAAGTTGACAAAATTTCAATATGATCAGTTGCCATACGGACAAATTAGCCATGTTAACAGAAACTTTAGAGACAAAAAGACAAAATTTCCCATACATTTCTTTTATGCATGCAGTGGAACACTCCTCTTGCTATACTGTGAATTATTAAATGGAGAAACCATTGTCATTTCCTGTCTAAGCAAAACCACTTCCTGCAAAACATGACAACTTTGTTTCAGCTGTCAACTGTGTTGATATTTTTAAAGTAGCACAGGCCATACGCAACAGTGCCATATCGCTTTTGCTTTTTCATTAATTATGCAAGAGGTTTACGTCTGTGTTCAAGCCGGTTTTAAGAATACAAAATACAATAGTCTTTTTCTGCGATGTTCCAAAGAACAGTTTTTCCACTTGCCGAGCTTAGAGCTGACCATGAGAGAGAAAAAGTGGGTTACGTTTTTATTTTGTGAACAATCTCTTGTGTATTGTCTTGATATACAGTGCTGCTATACATTTTCTTATTTTCTGCTTTTTATTAATTAAATGTCAGATGTATGTTGATCAATTGCATATGTTTGCTTAGTGGGAATTTTGTGAGTAGCCAAAAAACTACATGAAAGATTGAATTATTGTATTTGCAAAAGTAAGTGAAGCCCCAGCTGCATTGGTAAAGTCAAGTGGGTAACAGATTCAGGTGAAACACATTTGGGTGCTTAATTCATCAGTTAAGCAGACCAATCCTTAGGAAAGTGGTTGATTAAGAGAGAGAGGAAACCAACCAAACCACTGTAGAGTGCCAAGGAGTCAAACAATGCTAAGAGAAAAGGAGATATCCGAGGACATCAGGAAGAAGGTGGTGACAGACCATCAGTCTGGGGAAGGCTATAGACCGTCTCCAAGAGATTCCAACTCCATCCATCCACTGTAAGACAAATCATTCACAAATGGAGGGCATTCAACATGATCACAACTCTGCCTCCGGGCCAGGTCGACTCCATATTATTCAAGAAAACTTGAATTGTCAGACCCACCAACAAATTCTTGTTACATGCCAGATGTCCTTCCAACCTCTATCAACTGGCTGAGTTCTGCAAGGAGAAGTGGGCAAAAATCCCCAAAGACAGATGTGAGAGTCTGGTCAGTGGTTACAGAGGACATTTGTTTGATGTAATGGCTGCAAAAGGAGGTGTCACCAGCTACTAAATAAAAGGCTTCACACTCTTCTGCACAAATTTCCAGGTTTTTTTTACCTATTTTTTGTCAGATATGGTGACCCATACCCAAAATGTGACCTCTGCATTTAACCCAACCAGTGAATAGTGAACACACACACTTCAAGTCGTGAACACACATACACCGGGGCAGTGGGCAGCTAACACTGCAGCACCCGGGGAGCAAACGGGGGTAAGGTGCCTTGCTCAAGGACACGTCAGTTGTTACCTGCCGGTACTGAGAATCGAACCGGCAACCTTCTGGTTACGAGTCCGACTCTCTAACCATTAGGCCACAACTGCCCGTTTTTGTAAGATAAATCCCTTTTGTTCAATAAATAATGACAATTATTATTGATGTATGATTCGTTTACAATGTCTGGAGGGTTCACAAACTTTCAAGCAGCACTGTATAAACCAATTAACTGAATTATGTCCCACATCCATTTAAGAAAGCCTAAGAGGATTTCTATGCAGTTAAAAAAAGGAATTCTGAATTTGGACTATTTACTGTATAAATGATTCTGTAGAATTTAACCCAAAACACCCAACTGTATGCTATAAGTCAACGTTGCACAACACCATGGGCAAGTTACAACAGAGTAAAAACAGTGAATTTGATTTGTATTTTGCAATGAAAGCAATATGTACACTGTAAACCCGGATAAGTTCTAGTAACTCAAAAAATTTGAGGCAACTGATTGCCTTGACTTTTGTAAGTTTTGAAGTGATGGGATTTAAGTAAGCTGAACTTTCAGATTTTGATTAAATGCAAGTTAAAGTTCTTATGAAGTCAACTCAAATATCTTGAGTTAATGTGACTTTAAATTTTAATTAATTTTTCACATGCCATTAAGTTAACAGAACTTCAAATAATAAGTATGCAATCACTTCTGTGTTATATTCTCTTTCTTTTTAAAACATAAATCAAGCTCATTGAGTTAGAAAACTCATAGACTGATCCCAGTACTGACATTAGGGCAGTCATTGCTCATTGGTAATGCAACACGCATTACAGTGCACATGTAACCTCCCACAGCCTAAGCCACATGCACCACTCTTCAGAACAATGGTAACCACTAAACTCTAAAATTACCACTAACATTGATCAAACTCTTCCAAATCTGCATGATAAATGATCAATAAACACTATCAAGTCTTTCTCTTTACTGAAAAGCACATAAAATGACACTTAAATTCAAAATGTACTCTCCTAATGCACCCTCAAGCAAAGCATGCTGGGAACGGGAAATCTTCCTCGACAATAAAGTTGAATTAACTTATTAAAATTAAAACGTAAAGTGGAGAAGAGCAAAATGATTTATTTTGAGTTTGACTCTAAACTTAAAAATTTAGTGTCAGCTCATCACAGACTCAAAAAAATAAGTACTGTGAAATTATAATTTTAAGTGGTGCATACTTAATCCACAAATATAGTTGCAGTTAATCAAAAATTATAAGATTAATTAACTCAAAAGGTAGAATAAGTCATATGAATTTAAAAATGTAAGTTAGTAGAATTTTTTTCATGAAATTAAGTTAACACTACTTAATATTTTTAATTATTTTGAACATTTGGGTTTACAGTGTAGAAACTGTCAGAAGTCTGTGTCCATGATATGGGCAAGTAACCTTCAGGATATTACATCTGATTATTTGCATCATCTGTTGCTTAAGTCTGACACTATGGGATAGGTTGTGTCAGAATAACAACATTTGGCAAGGAGGCTAACTGTCAATAGAGCATATGGTCTAGAACCAGCAATGTGAAAGTTGGTTTAAAGTCAAAGTAGCCAAATAAATGCGAGATATTTTGTTATGTAGTAAAATAACATACATAGTTTGGCTCAAGTTTCTGTGTGTCTGGGTAATGCCCTGACATCACTATACATAAGGCCTACAAAAATAAAATTAATATCAAGTATTAGTATAGGCTACTAAAATACATGAATAACATTGAATGTTCTTTCATCATATTTGTAATAAATAGCCTACATTGAGGAAGTGTTTCTTTTCAGCTTTTTCCTTTTTAGTGTTTTGTTTTAATCTGAGTATTTTTAAAAAAGTCCGTTAAATGTAGGCTATTTCGTTTTTGTTACGTGCTGTCCTACTGTCCGGCGTCCAGAAAGGCTCGTTAAAAGCGGCCCCAATGTTGCCCCATCTTTTGACCGATGTTTGCTTGAGAAAACCTTGCCAAACCGAAACGATGTAGGCAGATTTCAGGAAACAATGACGCACACAGGGGCAGGGTCTTTCACATATTCTTGTACAAAGATCTTGTCTGAAGTTCGCTGAGACATTTTCTTTTCATCTTCTTCACAGGGAAAATAGGATGCAATTTTACCACAGAATAACTTTGGCACTGGCGATAATATGCCTGTTTGGGCACAGTGGATTCGGTGAGTTCATTTTCCAGCATTTATTTAGCCTACTTCAAGAATGCGTTGATGAATTAGTTAACTGACAGCACATAATGCGATATTTGGATTGCGAAATAATAAAGCGCGACTTTACAGAACTTAGTTAAAAACGCCGTCACACTTCTGGTCTTTTCTTACAACGCTTTAGAAAGTGCGTCTATCCAGCTCTTCAAACTTTAAATAACACATAGGCCTAATATATTTAATACACATTAAAAATCATAGAACTAATTTGTCGATCTCTAGTTAACTTTCAAATGAACCATTGTTATAGTAAAATCTACTACATTCAGCTGTAGGCTTATTAAAGTAGCCTAAACTCCTGATAATGACAACACCGTTATCTTCCTGCGTAGCTCTTATGAAAGCACCACTTACACCAGGAAACGTGTTAATGGAGAAAAGTCTATTCTAGTCTTAATGACATTTAAGTAATTAAATATTTCATTATTGTCTAATACAAACATTAGTAATTCCATGTAGCCTATTTTTCGTCAGATTGTATCATCCACATCCATACATTATCCCTTTTTGACATCAGTATCCTTAAACGTGGCATGATATCAGAAGTGTTGTTTTGTTAAAAAGGTCAAGATTGTGCCAATCTTTATATAAAACTATATTTAAGTTTAAGTTACAGATTGCTCATCATTTACTTTGTATTATCAATGAGCTCAGGAGCCCCAGCCCCAGCCACAGGCAGATATGCATTTGTGAAATGCAGACCTGAAGACAAAAATGCTAACTGTGTCACAAAGATGGGCCCAGTGGTACCCCTGGAAGGGAAAAGTCCTCGGCTTCCTCCTTCTGCTGTGAAAAAAATGTAAGTTGCTTGTTTATTTATTTATTTGATTAAGAATTGGCACGTCATGTTGATTTTGAGTCTATTTAGCTGTATTGCCTTGTTTGATCATGTCAAGGTTTAGTAACAAAATTAAAGGTTACATATTGGGCACAAATTACTCTCTCAACTGCCTCATTTTAGAAAAAGTGAATTATAACAGATAGGCCTATACATTTTTTCATAATAATCATGATTCATAAAGGAGATACTTTTGTATATCTATTAATATTTACTTTGAAAACAGAGCTTGTTGTGAAAGACATTTTTATTAAATATAGACAGTATTAAAGACTTTAATGTGAAACAATCAAATTCTTTCTTCTCACCAAAATATGTGCGGAAGCTGTGGGGCTTTTTCTGAGTCATGGTTTGATATTGTGAATGTGAAGCTTTTGAATCACATGATTAAGATTTAAGATTTTACTGAAAATAACACCTCTTGATTCTGTCACACTGTACATGTTTTGCCATGAAGACGTTTTTATACTTTTTATATTCGCATTCATATCTCAGACATCTGATGTTTCCCTTTCTGAACATCATAAGGTCTAGTAGTATTTATGCACATCAATGTGTTTTTTATCATTTAGAAACAAAATCTTACATTTCTGCTGTTTCATTATCTTTCTGTGGTTTTTTCATTTCTGCTCAGCATAAAATGTTTCTCCAAGGTTTCTCATGCTGGGTCACTTCCTTCCACATATCAATCACATTGATGTCATTGCACTGCCGTATCTCATGCTATCGAATACTGTGGTATTTCATTATTTAATCTGTCAAAAAAATGTAGTCATGATAATTTACCTTTGTACAGCATAGTGAATTCCATACTGTTCGAATCCAATCTTTAAGGCACATTTTTATTAATATATAAAAAAACTAAAAGATTTTGTTTATTAATAGGCGGGTTTGTTTGTTGAAAGGTTAAGAAACCAGCCACTTACTGTATGTTCTCAAAAATACAGGAAGGAATGAGAGGATGTTGGAGCACTTTTGAATGCCTGTGCTTTTGTTTTCTAACAGATTCCCAGTTACCACAGAGGAAGCCACTCCTGAGATGGAGGAACAATCAGGAGAGGGTTCAGGTAACTTAGACACAAGGATTTTTCTGAGAGATGGTCCGGAGCAGGAGGTTAACACAAATGAAGAGATAGAGGCCAGTGGAGACATTGATTATTCCAACTTTGTCTTTCCTGAAGAAAATGAGATTTCTGCAGCTGATTTGAAAAAAGAAAATATGATTCCGTAAAGGGCTTTTATGCACTCAGTGTTTATTTTTCAGTACACTGTGAAATATGCACAATGTTGCTTCTTGGTCAAATATATAATTAAACATGTGATATGCTCTGCAAGTTGTATTTATATCTATAAAGAATTACTATAACTTTTACTTACAATGTCAACAGTGTTACCCATAATAACATTTGATATGCATCAAGACAATCATTTGAGTTTTGGGGAAAGGAAACTTTTTATTTTGTAAAGGTAATCCCAACAAAATGTTGGTTATTTTGTACAAATTTAATCTTTATTTTGCCAGTATTGTATTGTTTTATGTATTGGTCATTAAACAAAAAACAACTTTTAAGCCGTATACAGCATTTGTCTCTATTATTAACATCTTACACCAAAAAGGGGGACTATACAGTTCTACAGATAATATGAAGTCAGCCATTCAAGCTTCCTGTTTAACCAGAAGAGTATTATCACACTCTGACTTGTACGTTTCCTGACTCTTACGTCTTGTGATGACCTGTTTCTTGTCTGTGGTATTAAATGCTATAGTATTGCATTTAGGCTATGCCTTAGCCTAGACATTTTCAATGAGCTTGTAAGAAAGATTAACCATTCATTTACATTTTTATAACAAATAGAACATTGATTATATTTTGCTTTGTTAACATGAACCTTTAAAATATGTCTTTGTTGTCATGAGTGACATTTGCTCTTTGTGAAATGAATCACGCAAATGTACTGTATCACAGTCTTTAAGTATTGTGTTTCTTTGTGGAATTTATTTCATAACTGGTTCCTTTGTTATTTTCACGTGAATAGAGACAACCAATAAAAAACATTAAATTGATGGGACAAAGAGAAACATACAGTAGTTTAAAAAAAAGTGCAAAATGTGTTTTCGGAAATCAAGTAGGCCTATGTAATTTCCTATTTACACCTACACAGATTCCATACTTGAAACACATTTTTAGCAGCATTTCTAAGCCGTTATGGCTATGTGTGTGTGAGACTTTAAATATAGAATTCAAGTATAAAAACTTAATTTTTGACAATTACTATTCATTAATCCTGATATCAGAAGTGTTTGTGTATAATAATGTTTCCTTCATTTTGTTGCTTGTGACAAAACGTTTGCAATTGTGTCTGTGTTTATACTGCACCATATTTTTTAACTCAAAGTTCTCCTTCCTTGATGATTCAGTGTGATTTCTCAGTAAAATCCAATTTAAGTTGCGAAATCAATGAGGGGAATTAATGAGTTTTTGTTTTTAATTATAATTACATTAAACATGATTTACCTCTTTCTTTAACCAACACATCAGAATAGGAAACTATAAAATACGTTCAGTCTAAATCTTTTATAATTTTTCTATGGAAACATTAACAACATGCATGCTGCAACACGCAGCACAATCCCACGCTTGCACTTGCACAATCACCATCATTGCTGATGTGACACCATTTGTTTCATTGGTAAACCTAATCCTAGAAACAACACTTTTAAAACATTTCAATTAGCTGAACTGAGCTTATTTAAATAATAGCATTAATAAAACTGTAAAAAAAAAAGTATACAGGCTGTTAATAAAGCAATATCATAATATAGGTTCCAATTATTGTTTTATTAAAGTAAACTAAGACTGCTATCAAGAACACCATATTATTATTATTATTATTATTATCTCTTGAAATAACACAGCATTAGGTAATATTTAACCCAGCAGTGTGTTCTGTCCAATATTTAGCCAGCATGGGTCAAAAAACAACTTAGCACTTTTTAGAGTGTAAAAAGACACATTTTTAAGATGACAATTCTACTAGATATAAGTTTAAAGAATTGTGAATCTTTTGTTTACATCTTTTATTGGTAAATATTTAACTCGATCTCGAACAATTAGCCACAAACAAATCACAACATAACAACATTTACAAAATAAAAGAACTGTTACTTTTATTTTGAAATCACAGTGTACACGTTGCTAATGTTTCAGCGTTCACTCACTCGCTGTGTTCCTGTAGGTCCTGTACACAGTTTCGCTCACAGAAACAGAAATCCGGCGGACGCTTACTTAGGACGACTGTGCTCGAGGTAAAGCTACGGCGCTGAAATGGTGAGTAGAAAACCGGACAGCATTTATAGATACAAATTATGCCCCAAATCTGTGTAACACGTTAAGTAAAACCTCAGAAATTTGGCAGATGTGTAGACTTCACTTAGCCAAAAGTAGGCCATAGAAGTCCTGAAGGATTCGTTAAGGGTGGGGATGCAGAGTTATTATCAGACAACGATAATAGACTCGCTGTTAGTAAGCTGACTGACTGTCTCTTCAAATCATCATTGTTTTTCGTCTATATGTGATTTAACGTTATATTTTTAGAGACCGAACTTAAGCATACAGACACATAGTTGAATTTAATGCGATAAACAGATTGACATGGAATTCATTTTTGCTAAGTGTACTACTTAAAGGAAAGATGTCTTGTCTTTATTTAATGTAATTGTATTGTTTGTCTAACGTTAAATGTTTCTCTTAGAGAGTGTGCATTCATGTTTTTTTCTGATCATATTGTTGGTGACTGCAGCAGATTTGATATTGTATATCTGCAGCCACATGCACAATATGTGTTTGACTGTTTCAGAGTTTCCTTGGGGGTCTGTTTAGTCCTGTGTGTGAAATCGATGTAATTCTGAACGATGCCGAAAGCAGAAAAACAGCTGAACTGAAGACAGAGGAAGGGAAGTTGGAAAAACATTATCTGTTTTATGATGGAGAATCAGTTTCAGGAAAGGTGAGTGAACAGATGTTGCCTGCGTTCTTGCTCGAGTCATATTTTAAAAGGCATTTTACACAGTTTGTCTTTTGTCACCCCAAGGTAAATATCAATGTGAAACAAACAGGCAAGAGACTGGAACATCAGGGTATTCGCATTGAATTTGTAGGACAAATTGGTAAGTTAAACACATTTTGTTACTTTCTTGCCTAAGGCATTCATGCAGTAAACAGCATTGCAGTTCTGTTATGCTGAAAGCTTAGGAGACCATGTGGATGTCACATGAAAAGAGGCTAGTCTGTGCTACACATTCTCTGTGAATGAGGCAGTCTGTTATAATGTTGTACGGTACAGAGGGTGTTTAAATGCTTCTTTTCTTTGTATTTCAATTATAACATTTTCAGATTATATTTTCCTTCCCAGTTGTTAATTATCATTAGAGATAATTGATTTTATTTTTCAGTATTTACCAGTTGTTTGTGCTTTATGCCTCACATTAAACTCATTTCACTAATATAGTCATTGTCTGTGTTTGCTTGTGCAGAGCTCTTCAGTGATAAAAGCAATACGCATGAGTTTGTAAACCTTGTGAAGGAGCTTGCTCTTCCTGGAGAGCTGACGCAGAACCGCAGCTATGACTTCGAGTTCATGCAGGTGGAAAAGCCGTATGAGTCCTATGTTGGAGCAAATGTGCGGCTGAGGTTAGTAGAGAGACTGTGGAAATTAAGGATTTTAGTTTGCACAGTAGTTGCACATTTATTATTAAACTGCTCACTTTGGGGACATTAGTCAGTTGTTGGGTGCTTTCCTGAGAATAAATACATTTGCCTGAGATGTTCGTGTGCTTTTCATGTCTCTGTAGATATTTCCTTAAAGTCACAATTGTGAGGAGGTTGTCTGATTTGGTGAAGGAATATGACCTCATTGTCCATCAGCTGGCCACCTACCCCGATGTCAACAATTCTATCAAAATGGAAGTTGGCATTGAAGACTGCCTGCATATAGAATTCGAATACAATAAGTCAAAGTAAGTGCACTTAGTGCTGAGTAATACTGGCTTTTAGGAGTGTTTATGGAGTCAAATTCTGTGCTAACTGTTGTCTTTTCATTACCTGTCAGGTATCAGCTCAAAGATGTCATTGTGGGTAAAATTTACTTCTTGCTTGTACGAATTAAAATTCAACACATGGAGCTTCAGTTGATCAAGAAAGAAATGACAGGAATTGGTAAGATCTTAATTTATTTATACATGCCTGTAAAATGCATTAATGATTGTTTTGACAGAATATAGTTTATAATCCATGGAAAATAGTAAGTAGTAGTCTTTTTTCATGAAACTGATCATGAGATTAAGCTTTGAATAGTTAAAATGTATGTGTTTCTCTTTGTGTGATAAATAACATGAGATGTAATAAATGTGGTGTGCCCGTATAGGTCCAAGTACAACTACTGAGACCGAGACTGTGGCCAAATATGAGATTATGGATGGAGCACCAGTCAAGGGTGAGCATTGCTGCCCAATATTGTTTTTAGTATTTTTAAACAATGTCCAGTAATATAGAGTACATCATGCCTAACAGTGCTCTATGGTCTGGGGTTCATCGTAGTCCATCCACAAAATGCTGGATGACCATATCACTCTTTTCATTAAAAACATTTAGAGAAGTGCATATTTTAGCAGTTGTAATGGTGATGCTCCCGTGATGACCTGACAAATTTTCTGCTAGGTGAATCAATTCCCATTCGTCTCTTTCTGGCTGGATATGACCTTACACCCACAATGAGAGATGTAAATAAGAAGTTCTCTGTGAGGTTCTTTTTGAACTTGGTCCTTGTGGATGAGGAAGACAGGAGATACTTCAAACAACAGGTACAGACCATATGCAGATTTTTCATTTGTTTAAGAGAATTTGCCATTTACAACAATGGTTTGCCATTCTTGTCATTGAGAATTATAATTTCAAAGCATCACCTGTTAGTCAAGCAAGACGTTTTCATGACTAATGGTTTATTGCAGGAAATTGTTTTGTGGAGAAAGGCACCAGAGAAACTGCGAAAACGGAACTTCCACCAGCGCTACGAGTCACCTGAGCCTCGGCCAAGCCTCTCTGCTGAGGAGCCGGAAATGTAAGCGGGTGGATCGGAACGACCCACCGGGGACACTTGTGCCTCTCAGTGAGCGGTTACAAGAAAGAAGAAAAACATAGATACAGATCACTGTTCACATGGTCGTCCCTCGCAGCTTATGCTGATAAACTGTGCCTGAATTGGCTCTATCCACCCTGCCGTTCACAGCAAGCAATCTGTTAGTATACAAGGACACTTTTTAGAAAGCACTGGAAACCATGTCAATCATATAGCACATCTTCAAGGTTGCACGCCTCCCTAGAAGAAATGTTTTTAAAAGTGCACTCACTGGTATCGTCTATGTTCCACATAGAGCAAAAACATATAGACCTAAAACACATTTTAGAGAGCTTCCTCATGCATGCCGGCTGGTTATCGGAGTTAATAAAGGCTGTAGGGCCAGTTATAAAAAGAGGTCAAACCCAGGCTGTACACCTTTAAGTTGTCATACATTTCTATTAACTTATTTAGTGTTTCTCTGTTGTTGTTTTTTCTTAAATAGTCTTTATTTGGAAAAGTTTTTGTCCTTCAAAAACTTTTTTAAAAAGTATGTCTATATATGAAATATTTAAACAGGACTTTGCAAGAGGTTTTGTACTAAAAGCTTTCGAAACTATGGCCATGTATTTGGGTATATATATGCAACTTGTATGACACTGACTCGGTAGTAAAAGAGGGCAACTTGAAGTTATTTTTCAGTTTTCTGAATGTCTTGAATTATTCTTCACTAGTTTGATTCTAAATGTCAGCTACACTGCACTCACCTTTCATAATGGCCACATTTTTTTGAAAGGCCACAGAGAAAGTCTAAAATTCTTGGATTCCTTGTATGTCATCCTGCTTTAAGGTTTCTTTGAAAGAGGTTATCAATTTTTCACTGTTTCAACTGCTGCTCTTGTATATTTTATGTGTGTTATGATGCTAATGAATTTATTTAGACTTACAGTCTGTCTCGTGGACTAAACGATGTGTATTGAAGCTATCATTTTGTTTGGATTTTAAAACTCGCACTATATTACTAATATAAATGTCCGCATTCATAAACGTTACATGACACTATTGAAAAGATAAAATGTGTTCGCAGAAAGTTGTGGTAAGGCAACTGCATCATTTGTACATCTTGAATAATTGTACATATCCCGCCATAGATTATTTATCTGCCAACCTGTCAAATAAAAATGCAACTTTGTACTTAAAACATTTTTATTGGAATATTTTCTTCCCTTACTATTTCTAGCACATTCTGCTAAAATGTTTAGCAAAATCTTTTTCTTTTTTTTTTTTTACAATACAGGCGTAGCCAAGATGAGTTCAAGGCGACTATACAATAAATGTGTTTTAACTGCTGTCAAACTACAAATGGCTACATCCGACAAAAAACGTTGCATCTCCATTTTTCTATATAATACTACAATATAAAATACATCATTGCAATTATATTCATTAGAAATTACATTCATTCATTAGAGTTTCAGTTTCCCCGCATATTGTAAGTCAACAGTGCTGTAACAACTGTGGCGCTATTGCCGTACTTCTTCAGTCGTTTTAGTTTATGCCACTTTCAAAAAAAAGAATAATTTTAAAGATTAAAAATATTGCAACGAACGTATTCATTGCGTATATTATCTTATAGTACATATATATACAAGCTCTCTTTAAATTTGTCAATATTTGGCTTTTATATTAAATTTATTTTAGTATTAAAAACAGGCAATACAGCGGACACCAAAATAAATCCAGGGGCCTTTTGCACGTTGTCACTGAGGGGAACTTGACCTCCTTATGATATGTACTGCTGCTGTCAAGTGTACCTAAATCAGGTTATAAGAATGAAGTTTATAATATGAACTGTGCGATTGCTTTATTTTATTAACTCAGCTGAAGTTCAGTATGTCGATAAATCGCTGTATTTATTTGTTGTCGCGTTCTCACATCCGATACCGAGTATGTGCTAGCACTACCTCATCAACTGTTGTAGCAGTAAGCAACTCTTGCCTGCATCCTACAAAAAAGACATGTGAAAACCATGCTCAGCTGAAGAGGCATTCGTCCTCAAACAGCTCATCGAGACCACTGGACACCTCACTGTTTGTACCTCTCACCATCAAAAGTGATGAAGCTGGAGACGGGACAGTCGGTGCAGAATTATCACAACCACTGGACAAAAGTAAAGTGTTTCTGTTATTAATGACAAGTGTTGTTTGTATAACATAATATCGACACGACTGGTTACAAATATTGATCTAATGTGAAGTAAACTGTGTCAGATTTAGAAATACTTTGCCATTATTAGTATTTAAAACAGACTATATTTGTTTTTCTACCTGTTATGACAGGTGAACTTCTTAAAGTACTGAATAGATTCTACAAAAGAAAAGAAATGCAAAAACTGGCTTCTGACCAAGGGCTCGATGGTATGTTTCGTTTTTCAGTAACACTGGGATGCCAGGAATTCTGTTTATCATAACCATTTGCTATTTTAAAAATGATGCTGGTATTATATTGTTATATGAATCATTTATTGTTATTATGTTATAATGCATGTATAAAATATATATGTTTTTGTTTAATATGTTGGTTTGTTGTTCAACAGCCCGTCTTTTTCATCAAGCCTTTGTCAGCTTTAGGAAGTATGTGCTGGAAATGAACTCATTAAGTGCAGATTTGCACATCATTCTTAATGACGTCTGCTGTGGAGGTGGTGAGTATTTACATCAAATAATAAAGTTTGCAACATCCATAGACAAACCTAACCCTGCTGTCATTTCCTTTTTTACAGGGCACATAGATGATATTTTCCCATACTTTATGAGACACGCAAAGCAGATTTTTCCTATGTTGGACTGTATTGATGATTTGCGCAAGATCAGTGACTTGAGGGTCCCCGCCAACTGGTACAAAAGTTTTATGCTCTTTCTCAGAACATTAACCTTTTCTTAAACAATAATACAGTAGGTGTGAACATGTGGTAATTGTGTGTTACAGGTATCCTGAGGCCAGAGCTATTCAAAGAAAGATTATTTTTCATGCCGGACCCACAAACAGTGGTAAGACCTATCATGCCATTCAGAGATACCTAGCAGCCAAATCTGGAGTTTACTGTGGACCTCTAAAGCTGCTGGCGCATGAAATCTACGAGAAGAGTAATGACGCAGTGAGTCCCATTCCTCAAACCAGTGTCCTTTAGTTTGTAATATTATTGCACATTAGTTGTGAATGTTAAAAGTGACCCCATATGATATGTCCATTAGGGAGTACCATGTGATCTGGTGACAGGAGAAGAAAGGATATTTGTTGATCCAGAAGGAAGGCAATCTGACCACATCGCCTGTACAATAGAGATGTGCAGTGTTACAACACCTTGTGAGTATAGGAATCGATTTGCATTACTATTCACTTTCAAAATAATAAACTCAAAGTAATCCATTGCATCCTTACATTTTCTGTTTAGATGAAGTGGCTGTAATAGATGAGATTCAGATGATCAGAGATCCTTCCAGAGGGTGGGCATGGACGAAAGCTCTGCTTGGTGGGTTGACTTTGGAAAGACATCAAAATTTAGAGACTTAATTGCTTATACATGTCGCCTGTTTATTATTTTTATTTTGTCAGTGGCTTTCGTTAAAGACGCGTGAAATAAAAGATGAGATTTATACTTTCCCTGAATAGGATTGTGTGCTGAAGAGATTCATGTGTGTGGAGAGGCTGCAGCAATTGACTTTATCACTGAACTCATGTACACCACCGGTGATGAAGTTGAGGTGAGACTGACATGCCTTTCTTCATAATAACCATTGTTTAGTAATGGACATACTGAGCTAAACTAAATGTTCTCTTCTATATGTCTAAGGTTCATAATTATAAGAGGCTGACTCCATTCTCAATCTCAAATCAAGCTGTGGAATCACTAGATAACCTGAAGCCTGGAGACTGCATCGTATGCTTCAGCAAAAATGACATCTACTCCATCAGCAGGCAGATAGAGATCCGTGGCCTGGAGTGTGCTGTTATTTATGGAAGTCTGCCTCCTGGTAGGACTCTTTGAGTGAATCTGTTCAGATGTGTCCTTATGATCTGAAAGGTTATTGAACTGGCTGTGGTAAAATCGCATTGCAAGGTTGACATTACATCACATTTACATAACATCATGTTTGGTCAACAGGCACTAAGTTGGCTCAAGCCAAGAAGTTTAATGATCCAGATGACCCTTGCAAAATCCTCGTTGCCACAGATGCAATTGGAATGGGTCTGAACTTGTAAGTCATTCCTTACAATTATAGCATTTAATAGATTAGATATGATATGCAAAAATTCTGATATTTCTAACCTGCAAATCTGTGGTTATGCTAAAACGCTGCATGCACATTTCAGGTTAGGGTTTAGCATCTTTGAATAAGCTGGTTCTGTCCTAACATCCTTTAGGAGCATAAGAAGAATCATCTTTAATTCTCTGGTTAAACCCAATGTGAATGAGAAAGGAGAAAAGGAGCTGGACACCATTTCCACCTCACAGGCGCTGCAGATCGCTGGGCGAGCGGGACGCTTCAGCTCAGTTTTTAAAGAGGGTGAGGTCACAACTATGCAAAGAGACGACTTGCCTGTTTTAAAGGAGATCTTGGGGAAGCCCGTCGACCCCGTTGAGGTGAGACTAGTTATGTGGTAGCAAACGGTATCTGTTTTTTTATCTGATATTTTGAGTAAGATCTTGAATTCCTTTTGAAGTCTCATTCATTTTTGATCCCAGGTTGCCGGATTACACCCTACAGCAGAACAGATTGAGATGTTTGCCTACCATCTGCCCCAGGCTACTCTCTCAAATCTCGTTGTAGGTGCTTATATTAAAATATGTTTGTTTGTGTATATTTATGCATGTACGTTTTTCATCTTGAACAATTTAAAAGTCCATTTCCATTCTCCTCCTGTTCAGGATATATTTGTGAGTCTTTCACAAGTTGATGGACTTTACTTTGTGTGCAACATTGATGACTTTAAGTTCTTGGCGGATATGATTCAGCATATTCCTCTGAATCTGCGCTCTCGCTATGTGTTTTGCACTGCGCCCATCAACAAGAAACAGCCCTTTGTGTGCACATCTTTCCTCAAGGTGAGAATTATACACTTAGTGAACCATCTGAGTTGCAAATGTACACAGTTTACAATGGATTACAGAGGATTAATATGAAGTTTAACCACTTGACCTTGAATATTTAGGCATTTGGATTAGTAGAAATACAGTTGAAATACTGTAATGTTTTCTGTAATAGAATATTTTATTTCATGCTGCATTGTCTACTGTAAGTATAAGCATTTTGACACAGATAAAAATATGCTAATATTTTGTCATCTGCAGTTTGCCAGACAGTTCAGCAGAGATGAGCCTCTTACATTTGACTGGGTGTGTCGACATGTGAATTGGCCCGTGACTCCTCCCAAAAACATCAAGGACCTGGTTCACCTAGAAGCTGTTCATGATGTGCTAGATCTTTACCTTTGGCTCAGGTATATTTTTCGCCCCAAAAAACACAGACTGTAACTACTAATTTTGTTGCAGCTTTAAGACAGACAGCATTAAATCAAGTTTTCCAGTCCCTGGAGTTTAATCACATTGAACTGCTTCTCTCTCACAGCTATCGCTTCATGGACATGTTTCCAGATGCCAACATCGTCCGTGAGATTCAAAAGGAACTAGACGGCACTATTCAGATTGGTGTGAGAAACATCACACGGCTTATCCGTGCCACGGAGAGCCAAACTTCCTCCACAGAACCCACTGCCTCCGCAAGACTTTCTGGTTCTGACCAGCCACCAGTAAGAAGGGGGCGAGTATCAAAAGCCCAGAATGAAAGAGAGGCGCATATGGCAACGGACTCATCGCTGGGCTCAAAGCTGGTGAGGGATGGACTACTGACCAAAGAGCTCTTACAGCAACTGCAGAAAGAATGGATTAGAGAGCAGAGCCAAAATGGAGATTCCTCCAGTTCAACGAATAAGATCAAAGGGAAAAGAAAGAAAAAGTGAACAATTTTGTATCAAACTGTACTTTTGGGATGATAATGTTCATGAAGAAGCAGTGTGGCTGTTTTTAGTGCATTGCAAGCTTGTGAGCTGGATAGGGAGTATTTGACACATTTGCTGCAAGGAAAGAGGCCTATACTTTTATCCATCAAAATAAACTTGATATTTTTAATGGCTTTCTTTTCTAATCTTTTCTATCTTATTTTTTAAATCCAGGAATGTTGTCATTAAAATATAATTAATGTAAGATACCATATGACCTGTCTCGCCACCCCATTGAAAGCCAATAATTTGTATTTACCCTTTTCTATATTTAGCAACATTATGCAATCCAAAGTTATTTTTGTAACTCCCTTTGACCAATGAAATACTACAGCTCACACGTGGAACGATTTTATCAGCATACATCTTACTATCAGCATTTTGAAGGTTAATGTAAAGGTCTGTTTAAACAATCAATGCAAATCGAGCTGTGCATGTTACATTTGTCTTTCAATGACACACTGAACCAATAGGGCACAAAATAGAACTTAAAACTTTAAAACATCAAGTCAAATGTTAGTTTTTCAGCAAATCAGAGAACTTGACATTTAGAAAATGTAACTTATTGTAGATTTATATTTATCTAATTTATTGGAAACTGTTTGTTCAAGGATAAGTGAACATTAAACATTAATAAGTCTTTATCTTTACAGAAAAAAAACTATTAAAAAACAGCCTCATGCAAAGCATTCTGGGAACCAGAAATTCTCATCAACCTTTTTCTGGTTTTTTTTTTCCAGATTTTTGGTTCCCAGAATGCTTTGCATGAGGCTGTCATTTGTGAGCTTATAGTTTTTTTCTGTAAAGACTTGTTAGTTTAATGTTCATTTAACTTTGAACAAACTGTTGCCAATAAATTTAGATAAATATAAATCTACAGTAAGTTACTGGCAAACTGCTGCCAGTAATACTGTAATTTCTACATTATTAATGTGATTAATATAATCATTAATATGAGTTACCAAACTGATGAGCGTGATGATGTCAATCAAATACCATGCAAAGTTAATAACCATTTATATTAATAAATATTGAATAAACGTTTGGTTAGCTGTTCTAATGAAATAAAAATATGTCAGAATGGTTTGCAAATGTAGCCTAAACAAATCCCAGTTTCGGTATTTAGATATTGACAAGCTTCTATTTTCGATGAATTAAATTTGATTATTAAAAAATTTGATAACAATAACTATAACAGGGTTAAAACACAGTTAGGTTTGTGTGAAGTGTGAAAAATATTTGGTAAACCTTGTTCTCTGTTTGCTAAAGGCCGCCTTTAATCCCTGTCTGTTACCATAGTAACTGTATTAGCTAAATTCCTGAGCCTATCTTAATAGGCTATATGAAGTACATATAAAACTGTTTTTGCCAACTTGTTGCTGTAACATTAACCCTGTCAATTCTATACCTTGCATTTACATAAAAAGGAAATTTCATCAGTCTGGGCGACGATATCGTCTCACTCACTGATCTTCTCAGTTCTCCCCTTTAAAATGAAGATAAGAGCTCTATAGATTTATCAAGTTTTGCTCACTGTAACTCTTGCCTTCAGTCTAAGGATGTTTACATATTCAACTGGAAAAGAAAGGATTGTGTTTGATGTATTGTTTCAGTCTTGATTGTTTTAAGGTACAGGTCACTGGGCAGGTCCCAAAGGAAAGTGTGCTGGAGTAAAGCCAAACACATTGCTAGGAGAGATTTGAGAGCAGAGGGGTTGGAGCAAGACTCGGGCATTAATGATTTAGCCGGGAAAGGGGAGGGGAAAACATATGCTTATGTGTAGAATAAAGACTTGGTTAGAAGAACTTTCACTCATTAGAGAAAAGACTCTTGGGGTATTAGGGGGTTTAATAAAAGGACGAGGTTGCATTGATAAATTCGATGTCTTTTTGAATTAGCAACAAGATATATTGGAGGACACCACCTGCTTCAGGAAGTCAAGATGTTTGCGGTGCATTTGTTATCGTTTTATTTCACAAAGCTCAAGGAGGATCAGATTAAAAAGGTACAGTAACATTAATCTCAAAAACGTGTATTTTCACACAGTTTCCTTAATGTGGTTTCCATTTGTTCAGGTTACAGATATTGAAAGGTGATGAATATATGAAACAATGTCCTGTTCATGTTTTCGCTTACAGACATCAATTCTTCTTTGGTTGAAATGTCTGATGATGTTCTTTGCTCTGTGATTTTCTATGTTGACAGTAAGAGTTTGTTTAACCCTAACCCAGTGTATTGTCAGATCTTGTCTGTTCATGATGAATGTGATTCACGGTGGCCTGTGGAATCATTAACTCTATCTCACAGGCAGATAACTAACAATGAGGATGGGACCTTGACCTCTTCATCTACATTTATAGGACTGATTTCTTTCCAAGAAATGTTGTCACACCTTTAATATTTTGTATTAAATACGTGCAGTGATTTTTTAAATCCAAGTCTATATGTATAGACTTTTAAGGACATCTTTCCCTATAAAGCTTTTAAAGATCTCGTGAGGCGTAAATAAGTATGCTAAATTGGATCATTATCAAATTCGCACATACGTGCCAAGCAGTTTTACAATAATTTGGGTTTCCCAACAGGTAGACAGATATCTGTATGCAATGCGACTGTCTGATGATCAGCTGGCAGACATATCGGCTCGGTTTCGTCTGGAGATAGAGAAAGGACTATCACGTGAAAGCAACGCTGCCGCCGCAGTGAAGATGCTCCCGACTCACGTGTATTCGACTCCAGATGGATCAGGTGCATTGACATGACACACGACTACTCTTGAAAAGATTCAGGCTTGTGTCAAGCTGTTACTGATGCTGTCATATATTTCTTTTGCAGAGAAGGGAGAATTTCTGGCACTGGATCTGGGGGGTTCAAAGTTTAAGGTACTACAGGTGAAGGTTTCAGAGAATGGGAAGAGGAGCGTTCAGATGGAGAGTGAAACATTTCCCATCCCTGAAGAGATCATTAACGGAAGAGGTTCAGAGGTGATCACTGCTTTCCAAACTTCAGCTTAAAATTCATTCATTCATTCATTATAGTTTATTAAATAGAAAAATAGTTTATTGTGTACTTTAGATAAAAACAAAGATTTTATTAAATCTGTCTCTACTTTTTACAGCTTTTTGAGCATGTGGCACAATCTTTAAAAGCATTTCTACAGAAGCACCATATCAATCACAAGAAAAAACCTCTCGGCTTCACTTTCTCTTTTCCCTGTGCACAGTCGAAAATAGATGAGGTATTTCATTTTCTTTTAAATAAACTTTATCTCAAGATGCTCCAAGGATTGTTGATATATTGAAAATCAATAGATCATTGAAAATTTAAAATTGTTTGTTTTCACACAGGGGGTCTTACTGTCTTGGTCAAAGAATTTCAAGGCCAGAGGTGTTCAAGGAACAAATGTGGTGAAGTCACTGAGAGAAGCTATTGACAAAGTTGTGGTGTGTATTTATTTCAGATTGAAGTCAAGCACTAGATGTCAGTGTATATCAAATGGTATTGCTCAGAACGTTTGCTTACTGTTTGCGTCTGTGAAGGGTGTTGATGTGGATGTTCTGGCTATGGTCAATGACACAGTAGGGACCATGATGACATGTGGATATGATGACCATAACTGTGAAGTGGGGGTTATTATAGGTAAGATCTCACTGGCCACTCAATCTCTCAATAGATTTGCATTCAATGTCATAAAAGAACATTATTGCCTCCTCAGGTACCGGCACTAATGCGTGTTACATGGAGGAGCTGAGACACATTGACCTGGAGGAAGGGGATGAAGGCAGAATGTGTATCAATACTGAATGGGGAGCCTTCGGAGATGATGGTGTGCTTGATGATTTCATCACAAATTTTGATCGTGAAATTGATGCTGCGTCTGTTAATCCAGGAAAACAGCTGTAAGTGCTTATTGACAATGTAAACGGACATACATGAATATGCATATTCCACGTGTACTGTAGGTGATTCAATGTGTGCCCTTAACTTACTTTAACATACTTAAAAGACCCTTTTCAGACTATGATATTATAAACTTTGTGTTATATCCAGTTTTGAGAAGATGATCAGTGGAATGTATATGGGAGAGCTTGTGAGGCTGATTCTGCTGAAGATGGCAAAGAAGGGTCTGCTTTTCAACGGCCAAGTCACTGATGATCTCAGAACCAAGGGGAAGTTCCAGACCAACTATATCTGCTTGATTGAACAGTAAGAAAAAATACAGACAAATGTAAATGACTGGGTTACAATACGGCACACAATTTATCAATCACTAGTCGTTCTTTGTTTCTTCATGTTATTCATAAATATTATTTGTTAAGATTACTAGTTTACACCTGCATGAATTTCTTTACTAGTCCAGCCTAGTTTTTGATGGATCAGGATTTATGGATTATGAACCAGCACTGTAATGCTGATAGACCATGTTCTACTGCCAGACGTGGTTAAGAAGCTTGGTGGAAACATCTGCACGTCTAAAACACAACATGTTAACCTGATATGATCCTTTTCACAGCAGATTTTTTTTTCTATTTTTGTGCCCATTTTAAATGTATTGGTTTTAACTGGAAGATGTTTCCAGGTATAAAGAGGGTTTGGAAAACACCAGGGAAATCCTGAAGCAACTGGGACTTTATCCCTCTGATGATGACTGCGTCGCTGTCCAGCATGTCTGCACCATCGTCTCTTTCAGATCAGCTAATCTGGTTGCTGCCGCCTTGGCTGCCATCCTCACTCGGATCAGAGAAAACAAGAAGCTGAAGACCCTCAAGACCACTGTGGGAGTGGATGGAACGGTCTACAGAACACATCCACAGTAAGTTAGATGCTTTTCTCAGCACATGTGTATTTTTAAAGATTTTTTATACCTGCATCTGAATTTTCCAGGTACCCAAAAAGACTCCATAAAGTGGTCCGACACCTGGTACCCGACTGTCATGTGCGCTTCGTGCTGTCTGAAAGTGGCAGCGCTAAAGGTGCTGCGATGGTAACTGCAGTGGCGCAGCGGTTAGCTTCGCAGCGTCAGGATATCGATGACACCCTGGCGGCTTTCGCCTTGAACTTCGCACAGCTGCAGGAGGTAAAGGAGAAGATGTGCATTGAGTTGGAGCGAGGCTTGAAGAAAGAGTCTCATGCCACAGCTTCAGTGAAAATGCTGCCCACCTATGTTTACAGGACTCCAGATGGGACAGGTGAGGCAAACTTGCCATGTATGGTGGCAGACGGTATATATTTCTTAGTTCTAATATTTCAGTCATGATTTAATTGACCAGCTAAGCTAGATTTTGTTTAACAGTGGTGAATGTGTTTCCTTTCACAGAGAGAGGAAAGTTCCTTGCCCTGGATCTCGGAGGAACCAACTTCCGCGTGCTGGTGGTTAAGATACGTACTGGCATGCGTAATTCTGTCCGGATGTACAATAAGATTTATGCCATCCCACATGAGATTATGCAAGGCACTGGAGAGGAGGTAAAATTCGACTATTTCCATTCATTTACAGTATTAGAGACATTTTTCATTTAAATACAAACGTGTTAATGTCATATTACACATTATTTTCCATTTGCAGTCATGATAGAAATATTTCAACGGCCATAACGTTTAAACCCTATTTAAGTTTTTAAATAAGACTTTTTTTCTTGCAGTTGTTTGACCACATAGTTCAGTGTATCTCAGATTTCTTGGACTACATGGGTATGAAGAACACTCGCTTGCCTCTCGGCTTCACCTTCTCTTTCCCCTGCAGTCAGTCGGGTATTGACAAGGTAAAAACTCATCAAATTCCCATGATAGTGTGAACTCTTTAAAAGGGTTTTTTCACCCAAAAATTCCATTTTCCAATATTAATAAAAACTATTTTCATAGTTTCATTGAATAAAAAGTAGCATCACTTCTTTTGGGTTCCATACATGAATTACCACCTTGTAAATGCGTAAATTTTCATTTTTGGGGTGAACTATTCTTAAAGTCAGTGATATTAAGTAATCATAAATGTAAAACTTTATAAACATTTTTAAATACACCTTAAACCACATAGTCATTGGTCCACTTGTTTAGGGATCTTTGGTCTGTTGGACAAAAGGCTTCAAAGCAACAGACTGTGAGGGGTCTGACGTTGTGGATATGTTGAGAGAAGCCATCAAAAGACGCAACGTAAGAACGCAAACATGACAACAACAAAGTTAACTTCTAATAGGGAAACCGTGTGATCGTGATATCTGTTCTCTTTCAGGAATTCGACCTAGATATTGTTGCTATAGTGAATGACACAGTTGGCACCATGATGACATGTGCATATGAGGACTCTAAATGCCAGATCGGTCTCATTGCTGGTATGTTTTCACCCTAAATTCCTGTACTGTTGGTTACAAACAAACCCACAGTGAAACAAGCGCTACACAGTTTGTATGATTCTCACTCTGCAGGAACGGGCAGCAACGTATGTTACATGGAGGAGATGAAGAACATTGAGTTTGTGGATGGTGATGAAGGGCAGATGTGTATAAACACAGAGTGGGGGGGTTTCGGTGAGAACGATAATATTGAGGACATCCGAACCAGATACGACAGAGAGGTGGATGAAGGGTCACTAAATATGGGAAAACAAAGGTACGTTTTAGATGCTTTTGGAAATTGCACTTTTTATTTTATGTTATTTAAACATTAAGCATGTGTTTACTTATTATTTATTTTCTTGTGGTAACATACCTTGTACACCTGGCACCCCATACTATACAAATGAAATGCATACTGTAGATTAGATTTTATTTTGTAATGTATTGCCCACGTGGGGGCAGTATACAACCAAGAACCCATCAAAGTATAGGAACGTGTAAATAATACGGGCAAAAATATTTAAAATATATATTTATTTTTATATATATATATTTTTGAAAAAGATGTTATTTTAAAAATAATGTGTTACACTCTCTTGTTCGCAGGTTTGAAAAGATGACCAGTGGAATGTATTTGGGAGAGATTGTAAGACAGATCCTCCTTGATCTTACAAAAAAAGGTCTTCTGTTTCGAGGTCGTATCACGGAGCGCTTAAAGACCAGAGGCATCTTTGAGACCAAGTTCCTCTCACAGATTGAGAGGTAAACATCCCTGACATCTTTGTGCAAATTTGCTGACATTAACCATGTTGATTCACTCATTTTGCAGAGATAATGTGCTGTTAATATTATTTGCGCTGAAAAACGGCACTGAAATGAGCTTTGTCACAAACAACGTATCGAGTATGGATTTTGACCTCCACTGTATTTTCACCTAGTGACCGCTTGGCGCTACTGCAGGTGAGGTGCATTCTGCAGCAGCTGGGTCTGGACAGCACATGTGATGACAGTATTATCGTGAAGGAAGTGTGTGGAGCTGTCTCCCGCCGGGCAGCTCAGCTCTGTGGAGCAGGTATGGCTGCTGTTGTAGACAAAATCAGAGGGAACCGTGGCCTGGATCATCTGGAGATAACTGTAGGAGTGGATGGTACCCTTTACAAGTTACATCCACAGTAAGTAAAGATCAGTGGATCTTATATATTTGCTACATTTAAATCTCTAAATTTGACTTTTCTGTTTTCATAATAGCTTCTCCGCAATCTTGAAGGACACTGTCAGACAGCTTGCACCTAAGTGTAAGGTGGATTTCATCCTGTCAGAGGATGGCAGCGGAAAAGGGGCGGCACTGATCACAGCTGTTGCGCGGCAGCATCATGGAGAACAACAAGATGCTCGCTAGACAGCTGTTTTCAAAAGTCTATTCTTGTACAAGATACAGCTTTATTTTTTTTGTATATAGAAAGGGTAGCTTTATGGCCATGACCATTTTATTGTTGCTTTTGTTATTTTATTTTGAGAATTTCCAGTAGTGCAATAAAATTTGTAGCACTACGAGACTGTTTGGGTGTTACTTTCACTGTGATGAGCATCGTCCTGCGCTCACTGTACTCTTGCCTCTTTGAAGGCTTTTCTGTCATTCGCTCTTCTTTTGTTCAGACTCAGTGAGCGGTTGTGCATGAGCGGACAGAATGAATAGTGCACAGAGGCCAAAACAGAGGGTTTTGTGCACTGGAATGTCATGACAGTATCTAGTATCAATTTATATTTGATATGGATCTACTTATTAAACAAAGTTGTTTCTGGATTTTGTCTTACCAGATTTGACTTCAAAATCAAAAAGCATTACGTAGCATTCAAGGGCATGATGTAGCATTCGAGTTAAAGGGATAGTTCACCTGAATATACAAATTCTGTCATCATTTATTCACGCTCATGTTGTTCAAAATGTGCATATGACTCTTTCATCTGTGTGTCTCAGTGGTTTGGTCTCCATATAATGGACATCAATGGGATCCAATATTCTTCAAGATTTGTGTTCTGCAGAAGAAAGAAAAGCATATGTTTGGAATGAAATGAGGGTGAATGTAATTGATGAATTGATAAGTGATGGAAGAATTTGTATTTTGGGTGAACTCTACCTTTAAGATGATCAGAAAGTCAGTGTTTTGACTTAAAATATATGGCAGATTTTCATAAAGGTGATTTAATACATTATTGTGTGACATTAACAATAAACCAGTTGCCTTAAAATACACATTACACATTAGATGAAGCGGTTAAAACAGGCCAGCCTCTGGTTACAAATCCTCATGGAGCAGGGATGGAAAAGGTTACTCACCATAATCCTTTCCTTAATGCTAACTAACTACTTCCCTGGAATAGTACAGTATGCTGGGACTATAGTAACAGAGACCAGTAGCATGCACGTCACGATACTTACACTTGCCAACATGCATGCATGCACATTCACACGACAAAGTTAACATAGACAAGGGTATAATGAAACCTGGTCTGACAAAACAAATTCAAAGCTTACTTAAAAAAGATGACACTGGCTTAGCAATATACATGAAAACATTGTAGGAAAACAATTGCACTATGATGCATACTGTGTCTGCAATGCATCATACATAAATGTGCTCTTCAGCTTTTCTCTTGCATTGTTTTGTGTAATTTTAATAATAATCACAACATTTTAAAAAGACAATCACAGACCTGTAAGAGGCATTACAATAGGGCTCTTCTCAGTCCAGTGGCATTGTTGGGTTATGTAAGAGCGCATATTTAAATCCTACGTGATCTCAAGGAGGCAGCTGATTCAACTGACATTTATATTCCCTCACTTATTTTTACAACACACCTTTCTCCATTCCTAAGCTTTCTTTACTTATGGAAAGTGATGAGATGATTGATTCTTTACCACATGTAAGTACCAAAACTACATTGCATGTCTGTGCTGGTTAAGCTGCTGTACTACGAGATTCAGACTGATAAGAATAGAAACAACTATTTAATATAAAACTGTACACTTTTTGTTTTTATTTCTTACTGATGAAAGATGTTTCCTCTTAAATGTTGTGGACTCTCTAACTGTGGACCCTCAAACTGGGATTTCCTGTTTGCTTAATTGGGCTCAGGGGAGGGGGGGTCATATGTATTTCAGCAATAATCCTATATAATAATATATTCCTACATTATACATTATATAAATTAACACTAGACAAATTAGGTTTGTTTTTCATACAGTAAAATAAGACTGTAAATCATGACTGTTCCTATTGTTCTTGTTGGAATATGTTGTTTACTCTGCTTTAATAAAACAAAGATACAAACATTGTTTAGAGGTTATTGCTTTCCTCTGTATTTTCTGTTGAGCAGCATTAAAGAAAGCTAACATTTTTAGGGTACGAATTGGTTAACACTATTTATAATCTAATGTCTTTATCTAGTAAGATCTAGTAAGATTAACCACTATTTGGAGAGGTCTCTACTTTCTATAATTATATATTGAAACGTAATGCAGTGACGGCTTGTAGTACAAATAATCTTGTTACACTTGTACAGTGACATGCCCTTGACTATGTGACACTACCCCAATGACTTTGCTTATTCATGCATGAACCGTTGCCCTCGAGGACTGTACGTCTACTGGGCAGGTCAGTTGTAAATATGTAATAGTGAGACAAAATTTCACATTTGCACTGTAACAGAGGCTAAAGTAAACTAAAACACTCCCAGTAAGTCTAACAGGAAATGATAACATTACTATGCAAAGTACTTCATCTGTTGGACATTGCTCCCTTGTAACTTTTAATTTCTGTACAGGAAATTGTGTGATGCTCAGTGATGTCTGCTGTAACCTTCAAGTATAATAAAGGTCATGATCCTCTATAATCTTTAATCCACTCTTAAATCCTCTATACATGTTTTGTACTGCAACTGGGAATAACCACTTTCATCTGAAAATCAGAGGTGTACACCTGAAGGTTTCATCTGTACCTCAGTATAGCCTACATGTAATTGTTCTGCCTGTGATGTCAAAAATGACATAATCAGAGAGTCAGTCACTTAAAATGAATGACTCCTTTTACATCATTCCGTTTTACTGTGACTTTATTGTTGCCTGATTCATTCCTTCATTCGTTTTGGCAGCTGCAAAACATTTCCTGTGAGTCGATCAGTCTGAAGATTCATTTAGCGATTCAGCTAATCGTAAACCTGAATCCAAATCACGTGAAGCCATTATGGGAAATACATTTCTCATGTAAGCTTCATTTCTGTTTTTGGCTTTGATTTGTACTTTCATAGATCGAATGTTAAGTATGAAATGGTGTTGAGTTATTTGCAATATAAATCTTGTTGTTAAATTGTAATATTTAGCAGATTAGATTTACGCTGCAGAAGTCAAACATGCTAATGTTTACATTTCAACAGAATGTCATATGCCTACAGTAATGTGATTAATATTCTCATGCAATTGTCAACAATAACTGTCAAATAACGTCAAGAGAACATTTCCTGACCTGAACATAATGTGTCACTAAATCAGGTAAACCCCACGACGAATATATGAGTTTAGATTACAAAAATGAAAAAATACTAATAATGTTATTAATGTTAATACTTACATTATCTCAAAGAGGTGTTTGATTTGCTAATATTTTGTAGGGAAGGTGGTCGTGATGATATTCTGTAGGTTACTGCGGTTGCTAGGGCTTTTGCTTTGCTACGCTGTTGTTTTCGGTTGCTACTTGCTAAGTGCCAAGTGTTAAACTAAAGTAGTGCTTACTAGCATTAAATATGCTAATTATTAGCAATAATAACACTCATGTATGCTATTCTTTTATGTTATGGACTATATCATTTTGGTTTCATTTGAGAGTCATAATAATGGGATATGTGTGTATGTTATTTCAGACACTGACTCAACTCAACCTGTCTGAATGGTTCTTGAGTTTACTAAATCCTGCCATAGATTACAGCATCCCATCACCACTATGCCATTTTAAATATAAACTACTTGAAATGTTCCAGATTTTCACTTAGTTGAAATGAATGTAGTCAGTATGAGTATTAAACTTACATAGATAGTTAGAACACATCCTCTATTAAATATATGAATGAAGTTAAAATCTTTCTCTGTGACGTATCTCTGATAAAACTGGGATCGGATTGACTCTGACCAGTAAGAGGATGTTAAGCTCTCACTCACACTCACATGCCATTGACGGGCGGGAGGATGAGTGCATGCCTTGAAGCACGACATACAATAAGCTGGCCTGTGTTACCATCACCTCACCCGCTTCTATAGATTTTCTGTTTACAATGAATGCAGTCTCGTACCGTGACATTCCCCGTGATATTAGGAAATAAATGCTTTAACAACTCAGATGCATAATCATATAAAGTCACACACCGAATTCAGTTTAGACATTTTTAAGTGTTTGAGCACTTTGTCAGTCAGTCTCAGCATGCATTGCTTGCATTGAAGTTTGCTTGCTTGCTTGCTTGCATTTTCATATTTTTGGCTTATGTTGAATGACACTTTTTAGTAAACTACTTTTTTTGTAGGCGAATAGAGTAGATTACATCTTTTCAGCAGTCATTTAGTCCATTGAATAAGAGTGAGGGCTCAATATTTTCAAGTTAGACAAAATATAAAAAAGCACATTTTGACCATTCAGTTTATGCAATAGTAAAAAAACATTGGCTGAATAAATGGCCTTCGGTCAAGTGTTTTATTTTTATTCAGCTTCGGTCAAGAATTTTTATTTCGCTTTAAACTTTCAAACTTTAGCATCTCCTTATTTTCACATATAACCATACAACCAAAACTGTTAAGCGTTGAAGCAGGAAACAGCGAACACACAGCTATGACCGTATGGTAGCATTACTCAGCATTTTTTCCTCTTATGCTGAGGCTCACGATACCTCAAATTCCCTTTGGGTATGTGACGCATCGGGGACGTGCGCTACGTGCCTCTTTAAGTAATGCCCCTTTTCTAAAGTTCCCTCCTTCAAACAAAAAGAAAAGAGAGAGGTTTAACGTAAGAGAATGAGGAAGAAGAAAGAGCACGAGGAGACTGAAAAGGAAAGAGAAGCAAGAGAATGGACGGGGGAGGTGAGAAGACCAAAAAGAAGAGAGAGGAAAGCAGGGAAGGAGGGGGCTGTCAGCTGTGCTCTGCCTCAAAAACCTGCCCATAAACCTCAGCCAATAGGAGAAGACTGAGTGGGCGGGGCTTCAGCCATTCCCCATCCCAGCCTCTGCTGCATCTCATGCAAGCGCATTATATGCAGCTTGACTTCGTAGGCCGAGGAGGAACAGCGTTGCCGTTGTGCTGGGAGGGAACACCCCTACATGCCGGCTTCTCTTATTTCAGTTAACCCACGTTGTTTCTGAGCCTCCATTCGGTTTCCCTGCTGGAAGGGATCGTAAGGTATCTCCTCAGGCTTCTTCAGTTTCTTTTTCACCAAAAAGGTGAAGCAGGATGATAGCAGCACAGCTTCTGGCCTACTACTTCACTGAGCTGAAGGATGACCAGGTCAAAAAGGTGAGTTGCCATCTTTCACAATAACCAGTTGTAGAAACGCCGACCGTATGTGTCCACCCTTGCTCTCGCAAGCTCGTGAGGATGCCTGACAACAGGTGACACAGCACTGCATTTTGAAGTCGTGAGACGCGCCGTGTCTCACGTATCTCTGGCTGCTGCAGTTACGTCACACTCCATGCGACAGCGATGATGAGAGGACGAGGTATACCCTTGTGAGTGATGACACACACAGGCCTTCACAGTTGAATGTCGAGTCTGTGCTGCAATGTCCTTGAAAGCAGGATGTGGGGAGTTGCCACAAGGAGAGGGCCGCTTTATTCTTGTCGGTGTGTGAACGTGCCGATTGGGGAGTTTGTCTTTGCGTGGGGGGAAGGTGGTCGTGAGCGTCACATGCCCCCTCCCCCGCAGACAGTATTGGGTTACCACAGCTGACTGACAGCATGCTTTTATGGGAGTTTTGACGGGGGAAGACATGTAAATAGTGAGCGGGAATGCGTGTATGTACGTGCCTGAGAAACTCATTTTGAGGCGGTGCATACTTTGTTTTAACTCGCACATCTTCGCTAGACATGGAGTGAATAAAGTATGAAAGGCAAGTTTTAATAAAACACATTTTTAAATGTGTGGTAGCTAAAGAGTTAGCTTTGTTGTAGCTTAACTAAAATAACTTTGCAATATAATTTTAAGAAATTAATTTTTTTCTTTGTAAATTACCTTATAAATCTTTATATAATAGTATTTCGAAAACATATGACAACAGATAAATCTACATATGCGTATGACGTATTCGCTATCTCAAACTTCCTTTTACATCATACAGTCTCACACTTCCTCTTCGAACAATAATGGTACATCTAGAAGAATTATGCTAGAAAAACATATATTCTAGTTTGCCTTTATAGACATTTCCATTACATTTATGCATTAGGTAGTGACCTAGTTCATTCAAGGTATACATAGGCCTCATTAATAACTTCCACAGAAGTAAATTGAGTCTTATCATAATGTCAGAAGCTGGAGTTATGTTAGGTAACAACATGGTTACTGTAACGACAGGCTGTCGAGCACCTGAGCGCTGCTCTCAACTGATAAGGGTTTTATGACCGCTGAGGTGGCGTGTATAATTTAAGTATAATGGCTATTCTTTACTAATGTGATTAAAGAAACGCTTTTTGTTCCTGTAAAAACGTTATATTGCAGTAGTAAAGCAAACTGTTTTGAATACTATATCTTAGCTTCTTGTTTTGCAGTAATATCTCACATTACCCACACATACTAAAAGAAAAGGCTGTGCTGCTAACATCATATTCAAAGATTAAACCACCAATTTACTTCGCTCTCTTTGATGTAAGAGCTTTGGCATCTTTACCACTGTTCTACTTTTTCAAAAGAAGGTTGGATTACGCAATGAACTTATACACCCTTCCAGTAGTTTGTTGTAACAGGCCAAATGCAGAAGCTTGAAAGAGTTTGTTGATCTTTTTTGAGGAAAATCAGAATGCATATACGTGATGGACATGTACTGAAAACATGTTTTCGTTTGTTGGATGTGTGGTATGTGTAAGAATTAATGGATTTATTCACTGAATGTTATTCCTATTAAAGTACATCCCCTTTGGGACAATGAAATTCATGTCGAAATTATTTTAGATTTGTCATTAATCCGTATATTGTACATTCAAATAACATATTACTTAAACGTGTGACTGTAATGTATATGTAAAGCACATAAATAAATGGATTTATATTTTGTATTAACTAGTGTAAATAATTGTTTACATTATAACCTCAATCTTCCATAACTTGTGCTCACATTGTATTACTCATGAGTCAGCATACGCATGAGCAGGTGCTTATGTTTACAGCTGTGGTTCATTCTCATTCCATTAGGCTTCAATAAAACATTTTCCTCTGGTCATTTCCTTGATTTATATTGTCTGTGTTTATACTTTTTGCTATAGATTATTGGTATGTCTGCACAATCTGGCCTGCCGGCCACATATTTCAAGGACAGAGTGACCTATCTGAAATTACAAGCAATGACTACACATTTGTAACGATAATTTGTTAATGTGTCTTTTTTTTTAAAACAGATTGACAAATACTTGTACTCCATGCGGTTCTCTGATGAGACGCTGCGAGACATCATGGCCCGTTTCCGTAGGGAAATGGAGAACGGGCTGGGCCGAGACACCAACCCAACAGCTACTGTCAAGATGCTGCCCACCTTTGTAAGGTCAATCCCTGATGGATCAGGTAAGACCACATTTTTTATTTATATAAAATGCATATGACTATAGCATACTGAGTCAGTTGTGTATAGTAAACGGTAGAGTCTGCATTTCTGTCTGTCTCAGTCTCAAAAACAAACATAAGCTCTCTTTGTCCCTTTTAAATGCTTCCACAACCAAAATAATCATTTGCTGGGAAAAAATATGGGTATTTTGACCTAATGCTGTAATTGCAATAAGTGAGTTTCTAGTGAAGTTAAACCTCAGAAGGTAGTCATTAAAGCTATTGCGAAACTTGCCATGTGACAAAAACTAGTTTGACTAGAATTTACTTTAGAACATTTTATAATATTGAAGCAAAGTAATAGATTCTCTTAAATAGCTTTTGAGATAACAACATTTATGCCATTTACTTTGCTTTTAAAGCTTTACTTTTTAAAGCAGAGAATGATGTGAACTCTCTTACACAGAGCAGTCACAATATTGAACCTGTTGTCCCTAAACCAAAACACATTAGATCCTCACTGACATGTGACCAGGCCTTCTACACGCCCTGCAGCCTCCAACCAGAAGCATAGGGTTACATCACGGATTAGATGGGCTGTAATCTCCGATTGGCACGTGAAAGTTGACTTCAATGCACTTGTTAGCAGGCCTACACTGTAGATATGTTTTGCTGTAGATGCACAGCAGTTTTTTAGTAACTTACTGTAGATGTATATTTACATATTTATTGGCAACAGTTTTTTCAAAGGTAAATCAAAATTAAACATTAATAAGTCTTTACAGAAATAACAGCTCCATGCAAAGCATTCTGGGAACCAAAAATCCTCATCAACCTTTTTCTGTTTTTTTTCCTAATTTTTGGTTCCCAGAAATGCTTTGCATGTTATTTTATCATTTTTTTCTGTAAAGATAATTACTTGTTGATGTATAATGTTTATTTATCTTTGAACAAACGGTTGCCAATAAATTTGATAAATATAAATCTACAGTAAGTTACTGGCAAACTGCTGCCAGTAATACTGTAGTTTCTACAGAATTTTTTAACAGTGTACATTCTGCATCCTACAGGCAGCTGTCTCTCATGTGTTTTCACAATGATACATTTTCTCTTGCATGACAGATTAATATAAGAAAATGATGACAAATCTATTTATCAATCAAAACAGTGCTAATAATATGAATGACACTAAATCTGAATCTGATACCCAGATCAATAATACACATAGATCAGGGCAGTATGCACCCTATGGAGTGTGGTATTATATTTACATTTATGCATTTGGCAGACACTTTTATCCAAAGCGACTTACATTGCATTATACATTATACATTTGTTTCTGAGTTTGTGCAATCCTTGGAAACCTGTGACCATGGAATTGTTAGCGCCATGCTCTAACCACTGAGCTACAGGAAAGCGTATATATATTATATTATATATTATATAGCATACATAGATCAAATGTACAAAAGCCTGTCAGAGGTGCAGCTCCCTGGCCCCTTAGGTGTTGGACACTACAGTATAAACAATTCTATATATAGATTCTGACCTGTTACCATACCATTGATATAAATCCTGAGTGTTTACAGCAAGCCTGTGCTGTATGAAAATGCCTACCAGAGATCATGCATGTGAAAGAACTGATGTGAATTTTTGTAGGTGAATTTCAATATAAAAGACCATACTGTATCTGAAATCTATAAACTAATATTTTTTTATAATAGTAACATTTAATTTGTAATGAAATATAACATGTTAGATTTACTTTTGGTGACTTTTCGCTATTGATCCCTATTATACTACTCTCATTTTACTAGAGTAATCTGGAACTGTTTTAATGTCATCTAAATGATCTCCTGAACTGAGAGATGGCAGTATGAAAAACCTTATGACTCTCAAATGTTGTATATCTAATCCAATAACAGAAGGTAGCAAGAAACAAAGCCATTTGAGTTTCTTTGTTGCCAGGCAACAAGAACTACACATTATATCTGGACACGTCGGAGAGCCTTCAGGACCAAGAAAGACATTCTGACGTTACTTTTCTCTGTTTAATCTCTTTCATTGTTAAAGTCAAAAACACACTTGTTAATCACTGTTTTACTATAAACATTTTCTGTAGAATTTGCTGCCAAGAATTCATGGCTAAGTGGGTTTACTGGCTGTTGCCCGAGAGCGCTGCCCGAGTTGATTGGTGGCTATGTGTGACCAGCTCCATTCAGCATTCCTGAATAAGCCCCCTTAGTCGTGACCAAAATAAATGTTGTCACACAGTCTTATCATTGCATGAATAATATACTAGTGTGATATGGATAGCGCTCAAAGGTTCCTTTGGGTTGCCAAAGAAAGCCATTTCCATTGTGTGCAAGGTTACTGGTTTAATGCCTGGTGTTTTGAAGTGTTATTAAAGGACAGGTTCACCTCCCAAAAAATTCTGTCATTTACTTGTCGTGTCATTTCACACCTGTAACCGTTTTCACACTGGAACACAAAAATGGGATATTTTGAATGTATTGGTTGCTCTCACCTTGTATTGGACCTTTCAAGCTTCATAAAGCTCATTATACAGTGCTTTCAGTACATAATATTGTACAATCTTAAAAAAATGGCCTGTGTTCCTAGAGAGAAAGAATAAATGAGAAGATCGTAGCAATGTGACGTAAATTTTGTGTGCCATTTTGTGTGAACTTTAGTTTAACCCGAACGCTTGATAGTGCTAAACAATCTTTTAATATATCAAACATTTTTATTCACTTACAGAAAAGGGAGATTTCATTGCTTTGGATCTGGGTGGCTCTAATTTTCGTATTCTGCGGGTGAAAGTGTCGCACGAGAAGAAACAAACCGTGCAGATGGAGAGTCAGATATATGAGACTCCAGAGGATATCATCCACGGCAGCGGAACACGGGTACACATAACCAATTCTTCATCCACAAAACATTTTGTTCTTGGTGGAAATGTTGTGCATGTATATTTGGGATTACTGTATGTATATTAATGAACCTTGAATAACAAAGCAGTATGAGAATATGTTTGTGATTTGGGATGCGTTGTGAACTTTTGAAAACCAAAATTTTGATTGTAAACTAGACATTTAAAATGAATGTATGGATCTTTAGAGGTTAAAGCAATCCCACTCCAATCAACTAATCTTGTCTTCCCTCTCGGCTCTTTGTTTCTTGCAGCTGTTTGACCATGTTGCAGAATGCCTTGGAGAC
Source organism: Oreonectes daqikongensis (assembly GCA_026939265.1). Classification (NCBI taxonomy): domain Eukaryota; kingdom Metazoa; phylum Chordata; class Actinopteri; order Cypriniformes; family Nemacheilidae; genus Oreonectes; species Oreonectes daqikongensis. The sequence continues at coordinate 1,507,852 of JAOTQM010000049.1, forward strand.
TTCATGGAGAAACAAAATATTAAGGACAAGAAGCTTCCTGTGGGATTCACATTTTCATTCCCTTGTGCTCAGACTAAACTGGACGAGGTAATGAAGAATTTTATTATACATTTTGCCGAGATGGTTCAAAGTGACAATTTTACAGCTGTGTATCATAAATAAAATTAACATCCATGTAAAGTATTACTATTGCATATTTGCAGGCTGTTTTGCTGACGTGGACCAAGCGCTTCAAGACCAGCGGGGTTGAGGGAATGGATGTAGTGAAGCTTCTAAATAAAGCCATCAAAAAACGTGGGGTGAGCTTGATCAAGTCATTCCTTATCTTGTTTGCTATGTGTTTCACCACTATGCTACATTTATTGTAAGAATATTATTTTGCATTCATTGTAAGAATATTATTTTGCAGGACTATGAAGCAGATATCATGGCTGTTGTCAATGACACTGTTGGAACTATGATGACCTGTGGCTTTGATGACCAGCGCTGTGAAGTTGGCATCATCATTGGTAAGAAAGCAATCCAAAGAGATTTTTACTTCAATTTGAAAAACTTCTCAAAGTTCTGATTTAATTTCAGGATTTTGAATCATTTATCAGTTATTATAATTACATTATATGTAAATAAATTCTAATGGCATATTTTTTATGGTCTCTCAGGTACCGGGACTAATGCGTGTTACATGGAGGAGCTGAGACACATTGACCTGGTGGAGGGAGATGAAGGCAGAATGTGTATTAATACTGAATGGGGAGCATTTGGAGATGATGGAACATTGGAAGATATCCGTACTGAGTTTGACAGGGAGATTGATCGCGGGTCTTTGAACCCGGGCAAGCAATTGTAAGCCTCAAAACCTCAAAAGCTCTCATAAATGTCTGTTTTACTGTTCAGCCATTAAAAAATGTTATTGTTTTGTAGGTTTGAGAAGATGGTCAGTGGGATGTACATGGGTGAGCTGGTGAGACTGATCCTGGTGAAAATGGCTAAAGAGGGACTGCTGTTTGAGGGCCGTATTACCCCTGAGCTGCTTACTAGAGGAAAGATTGAAACCAAACATGTTTCTGCTATTGAGAAGTTAGTCACCAGTCATTTATTTTATTTTATGGAATAACATGGATTGTCAGGTTCTGCACAAACTTAAAGAGTCTATGCCAGCTTAGAGGGACAGTTCCACCAAAAATTTAAATTTACTCACCCTCAAGGAAGAAGGCTTGTAACCAAACAGTTCTTGGCATAGTAGGAAAAATTACAACGCTAGTCAAAAGTGCTGCAAACTGTTTGCTTTCCTACATTCTTCAAAATATCTTCTTTTGTGTTCAACAGAACAAAGAAACTTATAAAGCAATTTTTCCTACTATGTTAGTCAATAGAGACCCATATACCTATCTTTATGTTCAGCAAAACAAAGAAATGTATACAGGTTTGGAACAACTTAAGGGTGTATATATGATGACGTAATTCAAATTTTCGGGTGAACTGTTCCTTTAAATGGCTGCTGTCAATAATTTGTCAAACTGCAATTTTATAAATTTTTTATTATTAGATTTAAAGACAAATGTTCATTAACCTTTATAAAATCATGATATGCCTCACTTTGTTTTTTAGGAGCAAAGAGGGACTGACTAAAGCCAATGAGATTCTGACCCGCTTGGGTGTCGAGCCGTCTGAAGACGACTGCATTGCTGTTCAGCATGTTTGCGCTATTGTCTCATTTCGCTCTGCTAATCTGATCGCTGCCACTTTGGGTGCAATCCTTACATGTCTCAAGGACAATAAGAATGCCCCGCGCCTCCGCACTACAGTGGGCATTGATGGTTCCCTCTACAAGATGCACCCACAGTAAGTACACGTAGATTTTTGGGTTAAAATCTGATTCAAAATTTGGTTTGCAAGTAAAATACACTGGTTATATATACAGAATTGATCCGTCACCAGAAGCATATCAAAAATGATCTTTTAAACATTCCTAAAATCAAAATATATGCTTAGCTAGTAATACAGTCCTTGAAATAAACCTGCAGGTGCATGTGACACTCTCAAAGTGCTCAGAGCGAGCTCTCTATTAGCTCTTATAACAAAGACAAGTGCTATTAATATACGTTTAGTAGGTTTCCATAGAAGCAGATGGGCCTCTGTTTGTTTTGACACCATGGATGCGGTCATCTGCCTCATTAACATATTCTAGATCTCTGGACACTAAAAGTTCATCGAGATCAGGTTCATTTCTGTGCCATTTATATCACAATGTTCACCTTCTGTGGCAGTCAGGATAAACAGTAAGAGATAGCGGTGAATACTCCCAGTACCCTGCGAAACTTGAGAGGGATACGTTTAATATGGCTACAGGACAGGATGTGACAAAAGAACATTGCCCTTTAACTCTCCTTTAAGGGGTCATAAGCTGGACATCAGGAATCTTAATTGCAAAGATCTGATAATAGACTTTTTCTTATTACACGGCTCTTTGAAATACTCTATTCTGATTGGTGAATAATAGCTATCTGATGTGTCCCATAGGTATTCCCGACGTCTGCACAAGACTGTGCGTCGACTGGTGCCAGAATCTGACGTTCGCTTCTTGCTGTCTGAGAGTGGAAGTGGCAAAGGTGCTGCTTTGGTTACAGCCTGGGCTTACCGATTGGCCGATCAGACACGTCAAATTGCGGAGACGCTGGCAGAGTTCCGGCTGACCAAAGACCAACTGCTGGAGGTGAAAAAAAGAATGAGAACCGAGATCCAGAACGGACTGAGCAAGAAAACCCAAACCACAGCCACGGTCAAGATGTTGCCCACCTATGTGCGGAGTACCCCGGATGGAACAGGTACTTAAATGGAGTGTTTTCTTAAATATGGCCAAATAGTCCCACAAGAAAAAAACTGATATGCAATGATTGTCCCAAAATAACCTGATTTCCCCTCATAATGTCTGTAGAATGATGAAAAAACACTCTGCTGTTCCCCTGCTATGAGCGAATTAAATTCTCTTGATCCTTACTGAATTGCATCATAATATAATCCTGGGCTTACTCAATACAGGCGCATGACATTGTGTTATATTCCTGTTGGCGATTTAAGCTCAAGGGTCTTAAACTGTAGCCCAGACAAGAATATGCTAAAGTGTTTGTTTATGATTTCTCTGATCTGTATTTTCTTTTTTGTTTAGAAAATGGAGACTTCTTGGCTTTGGATCTTGGAGGTACAAACTTCAGGGTGCTGCTGGTTAAGATTCGTAGTGGCAAGAGACGGACTGTGGAGATGCATAATAAAATCTACGCCATTCCCGTAGAAGTAATGCAGGGAACTGGAGAGGAGGTGCGCAATCCATTTCTGTTGCAGTAGTTAAAATACTAGGATATTGTGACTAATGTATCGAAAAATATTTTAGAGAATTATAATTGCTGGTCAATGATAGTTAATGAACCTTACTGTTGTATCTTCCACAACCGCCTGTAGCTCTTCGATCACATTGTAGCCTGTATATCTGACTTCCTGGATTACATGGGAATGAAGAATGCTCGTCTGCCTCTGGGCTTCACCTTCTCCTTCCCCTGCAGACAGACCAGTCTGGATGCGGTGAGCTGGCGTTTTTTCTGAGTCAAGTTTTAGCTGCATTACTCATTGAATAAAATCTTGATGTTGACGTGCTGTGACGGTTGCAGGGAATTTTGGTAAATTGGACGAAAGGCTTCAAAGCCACAGAATGTGAAGGAGAAGATGTTGTCAGTCTCCTGAGAGAGGGGATTAAAAGGAGAGAGGTAAGTTACAAGTGACAACAATTGTTTTGATTGATTTCGGGTCTTAAATCTGCATCCGTGTTACTTTGGCTACAGTGTACAGTAGTGCAGAGGTGATGTGCAGCACGTGTTTGTGTACACGTTTATAATTCTCCAATGTTTTGTATGCACACAGGAGTTTGATTTGGATGTGGTGGCCGTAGTAAATGACACAGTGGGTACAATGATGACCTGTGCATATGAGGAACCCACTTGTGAGGTTGGGCTGATCGCAGGTACAGTCAATATTAAACCACTATATATATCAGACATATCACAAATAATAGTGCGTTATTTTAAACAAAAAATGGTTTAATTGTATGAACACAGTACAAATCTCATGCAAATTCATGCAGAAGCCACTTTTTTTATTTCACAAAAATATAAAACACCTGTTATCTTTTAAACAAATCGATCCAGTAGCGCATGCTAAGATGTATGTGTGGTTTTAGGAACGGGCAGCAACGCCTGCTACATGGAGGAGATGCGGAACATTGAGACGGTGGATGGAGATGAAGGCAGGATGTGTGTGAACATGGAATGGGGAGCATTTGGTGACAACGGCTGCCTGGATGACATCAGGACTCAGTATGACAATGCTGTGGATGATCTTTCTCTCAATGCCGGCAAACAAAGGTGAGCATTTCTTACCCACTCAATGGCTGTATGGTGTTCTTGCTTAAATAGTCTTTAAGTGAATTGCTTTCATTTGAAAGTTAAGTCCAAATGAATGAATTGAAAATATGATATGAACCACAGTTCACTGCATCTTAAACAAAATCTGAATTAAAATGCATAATAAAGGTCAGTGTGTAAATATGACGTTAAGTGAAGTATTTCAAATGCTTTGATATGTTTTAGCATATTTGAGATTTAAATTCATTTTTTATGTTTGTGTTTTATCTTTATTTTCAGGTATGAGAAGATGTGCAGTGGTATGTACCTGGGTGAAATTGTACGGAACATCTTGATTGACCTGACAAAGCGTGGGTTCCTCTTCAGAGGTCAGATCTCTGAGACATTGAAGACCAGGGGTATCTTCGAAACCAAATTCCTTTCCCAAATTGAGAGGTACTGCAGTCTGATTGTTTTGTTGCATTTTATTATAAAAATTCGTATTGTTTAATATTTCCTCTGTGGCTCAATAAATGTGTTGTTGCCCTCTAGTGACCGCTTGGCGCTACTGCAGGTGAGGGGCATTCTGCAGCAGCTGGGTTTGGACAGCACATGTGATGACAGTATCATCGTGAAGGAAGTGTGCGGAGCTGTTTCTCGCAGGGCAGCTCAGATCTGTGGAGCTGGAATGGCTGCCGTCGTGGACAAAATCCGGGAGAACCGTGGCCTGGACCATCTGGACATCACTGTTGGGGTGGATGGCACTCTTTATAAGCTTCATCCACAGTGAGTGATTTTTTTTTGAAAGATCTGCAGTTTTTTTATTCAGACTTTTAAGTGGTTTTTTCTCACTGTAATTGAATGTGAAATGCTGCGTCTTCTCCACAGTTTCTCAAGGATAATGCACCAGACTGTGAAGGAGCTCGCCCCCAACTGCAACGTCACCTTTCTCCTCTCAGAAGACGGAAGCGGTAAAGGTGCTGCCCTTATCACAGCGGTCGGGTGCCGTCTTCGTCAACAAGAACAAAAGAGCTGAACCCTGCCCGGAACAAACCCTTCAAACCCCTTCACCGGCTTTCTCGAAGCCTCTGAATCTCCATGCGCAGCTGTGACTTCGCTCTCCTCCACCAAGATCTATTTGATCATGCCCAGAGCTGAGATTTAACCCCTTCTTGCTTTCTATTCCTCACTCCTTTTCCACATACTTGTTGCTGTCAGCCTTTCTCTATGTGTGTGTGTGTGTGTGTGTGTGTGTGTGTGTGTGTGTGTGTGTGTGTATATATATATATATGTGTGTTATTAGGGGTTGGTCTCTGCCCACCTGAGATGTTCTATAAGATGTAAAACTGTTGTTAAAGTATTTATGGATGTATATTGGATCAAGGGAAGAAATGTAAACGCAAATATGTCAAACATTAAAAGTTAAGATATTTGACCAATTATATGAAGATATTATTTATTTTATTTTTGTATTTGATGAGTGCATTGTAACATGATGGAAGTGGATTCCTGACATAAAGAAAGTATATTAAGTTGATGAGATTATGCCAAGCTTATTCCAAACATTTGTGTACTGTCCTTTGTTTGTGGTGTGAATATAAAGAAGTGTGCAACAACCTTCTCCCCATGGTTTTATAATAGCCAGAGTGGGAAGTAATGCAAGTTTATTCTTGCGGTCACAGCTGCCATCCTGTGTAACTCTTTCACACGATCAACTCATTTATTATTCCCTTCTGGGATGGTTCCTTTTTATTGGTCAAGTCATATAAATGTAAAAGAAAAGTATTGCTTATCCACCTTTTCTAAATGAGTCTTGCCATCCAGTACCTGAAGACTTTAGCAGATTGTTTCACGCATATAGCTTTTGTCAGCTTTTGCTGTGTATGTATGCAGATATGCAGGTTATCGGCCCTGTAAACAGCAGTGCTGATTTCTAGTTAATGTCCTGTGTGCCCTGGCTTAGTTATTCGTGAGTGATTCTGTATAGTTAATGTGGGTGAATCTGTATAGTGACTCAGAGATGAATGCATGCCTTATTTAGTAACTGAGGTCTAGCATCCACTGATTTTGTACAATTTCATAGTTGCACTATTTAAATAGATGTTCCTGGAAAACATATATAGGAGAAAACCATAAACATATTTTGATGAACTGAATTTGTGTTCTGCGTGTGTGCTTTTTTTTAAGTTGACCAACCAATGTAGCGTTAAGTGTTTAAACCATGTGTGGTGCTTGTTTGTGAAATAAAAGAAATTTCTTTTTTTCTATTCATCTTGAAGGTCCATTTGCCAGGTGATACACCCGAACAAGTCAAAGCAGCCAAATGTTTCTTTATTAATTCAGTTTTCTAGATAACTCTTTTCATTCTTAACCACTAAACCTAAAGTTTATATGAAAACTATTTTAAGGAAAATGCTTTATTATTTTACTTTCTTCGGGGATTGCTGGCAATGTTCTTTTCATATACGTACACAATAAGACTACCGACATCCACAAACAAAGATTGAATTGTTATCTTAAGAAAGAATGCTTGGACAACCCAAGGTGTCTGCTTCTGAGACTTGTAAGTATGCACACAGAAACCCCTTTAAACTATTTAATGTTGGAGTAAAAAACATTTACAAGAACATCCTAAAACAAAATATTGATCAGAATCTATTGGTTGTTGTAGCATTACTGTGTGAACTTTTTAAGATTGTACCTAAATAGAAACAATACATATTTTTAGCATGCAAAATAAACCGGGACCATTTCACCTCGGGACCAAAACTGATTTTTTAACAATTGAACACTTTATTTTATTTGCATCAAGAACAAGTTGACAATTTAAACCTACATTTAAGTTTATAGCAGAACAAGTGTTTGGACATGCATGTAGATCTAGATACAACATGCTGTAAGCCTCTAGCAGTTTAATATATCAGCTTGGTTCTTTATGTACAGTACAGTTATAACACTGAAATGTCTCCATGGTTTCATTTATATTTGCTGTAGCTATAAATGTTGTTTTTGATTGCTTTAATTATGCAACACATCTTTTCACTTTTCATTATGGAATATAAATTAATGGTCATGCTGTAGCCTATACTAGGCTGCTGTAGTATTGATCAGAATTTTCTTAGATTTGATTCTTTGGTAATACAAACTTTCAGCATACTGTACACACCTAATTATAAAGGCTTCAATTACATCCATGCCTTTACAGTAAATATCTAAAAAACTAAAAACTCAATCTCCAAAGAATCATATAGCCACAATGGTTCTTGGCACTGTAAAGTAGTTTAATGGTATTGTGAAGAACCATTAAAGAAACTATACTTTAAATAAGCAACATGTCCTCGGAAAAAATGAGTTTGCCATTTACATTTACAGCCGCCACTGTTCTAGAGTATTTATTAATATATTAATCTACATGTATACTAGATCTAGTACATTAAGCAGCAATACATAAATAAGGCTTGGTGCTTATGCTATAGGAGTACAACAACACTCCACCTTTAAAGCCCACTGAACCCACCATAGAACATGGTAGGAGTGAAATTCAAATGTGAGGTATTCAGTGCAAAGTGTGACCATGCTTGATTTAAGAGGCCAACAAATTCTTCTTTGTGTATTTTTTTCTATAATGAAAAGACTCAGGCTTTGATTAGCTTGGATATGGTATCTTCTGGCTCGTATACATGGTTACGGACCACCACACTGGTGGTCACTGTGCGATAACTGCGTCTCATGTGGAAAGTTTTCATGTGCTGCAATTCCATGTTGTCCTCCTCGGATATCTTCACGAATGGGCACCACTGGAATGCCTTGCGGAAACCGGAGCGAAATCTTTAGGACATGGAGAGAGGAGGAGATAAAATACAGATGCTATTACACCTTTATTCCAAGACTAAATTATTTGGATTTACTCATGAGTTTTTATTAATATCCATGTTTATTACACTAATTTTTCTTTTAAGAGGTTGTGTCTTTACCTTTGGTTTAGACAGCAGTAAATGATGGGGTTGTACATTGTGGAACTCATAGCCAGCCAGAAGATAGCCAAATAGACCTGCTGGATGTAGTGCTGCTTGTATATGTCCTTGTTGAAGCTTCCCAGAATAAAATAGATGTGGTAGGGAAGCCAACATATGGCAAAAGTCATCACCACCACTATCATCATCTTCACAACCTTAAACAAATTAGAGAAATTGTCCATGATTTCCACACAAAGAACTATCCAAGAACCAATCCAGGCAGCCAGGAAAAAGTCCAGCAGACAGACTTTTTCAGGACAAAATAAAGGAAAATGTGAAAGAAATGACAAACTCATTTCCTGCTCGCCAGAAGTCATTTCCCAGAAAAAGTTATATCATTGGTTATTTGAGATTACACAGCCTACTTTATCCATACTCTGAACCTTCCTTTGTCCTTTTCAGGAATATAAGAGGGCTCACAGGGTACACCCCGGAGAGATGGACAGTCTATCAGGCACTCACAGACACATGCAGGCACCTGAGGGCAATTTTCAGCCAATCTGTGAGGGGAAATCTAAGTGCCCGAGGAGACCCACAATGACAAAGGGCAAAAATCCAAACTCCCCACAGAAAGGCATCCTAGCACAGCAGTCCTGGAATGTAGAAGTGCAACCCATCATGCCTCTCTTTGATTCATAAATAAATACTTAATACATACAAATTAAACATTTAAAATACATACATAAAAATTATAATAGGCTAATAGACTACAACACAAACACTGCAAGTCAGTGGAGATTATGTGAGACACTTCAATAGATGACGTCACTTAACTCATAAATCAGTATAAACTTTGCTGACCTTGCGTTTTGCCTGGATCTGATTCTGATAGTGGTCTGATGCTTCTCCAGGGATCTTACTGCCCCACAGCCTCCGTCCCACAAGACTGTAGGTCACCAGCATCACCAGCAGAGGGAGCACGTAGTTCAAGATAATCACAGCAATCTGATACCTGATGACATTAAATATCACTTCATCAATCAAATCTCTGTTTTATATATAACTCACACAAATACAAAATACAATGAATTGATCTTAAAATGATTACAAGCCTACATGGTTATCACAAGAAATGTATCAACAAATAAACGTGAATGAACAACAAAATGTTGTTTTACGAGAGCTGATGTTTCCCTCCATAATCGCCGGGCCACTCCACCATACAGACGGTCCGAGGGAAGAAGATCTTGGTACTGGCGTAATAACACTGAGGCAAAGCCAATGCAAAAGCCACAGTCCAGATGACCCCGATCACAAATTTAGTAGTGATGGAGGAGAGCCTGGGTTTCAAAGGATGGATGATAGCCATATATCTGCAAATATGACCCAAGCACATCTTTAAAAAAAAGAAAACTGCGAGCATGTGTTTTCAGGTAAGATATAAAGGATCGTTAGCCTGCCAATAAACCTTCTTAGTTTCTGCATGCAAAAGGTTTTGCTGGAGCGCAACCAGTTATTTGCTATAAGATGGTCAATAAATCAGACTCGTCCTCATTACATCATAATAAACGTATTTTTAATCTCAGACAAAAACGTTTTCTTCACGTTTGGAGAAGGGTGCGCTTTTTCATGTAACAGAATACTGCAGGCTGTACCCATGAGCTTCAATGATGATAATTAATAACAGATGTTCATTCAAGGTAGGCTACATGAAAGATCTCATAACATAACAAACAAAAGAGGCTACCTTTCTTATTATTTAATATCTTCAGATTTAATTAAATATAACGACGATGGGGACTGTAATTCATGAAAAAGAAACATGAATTCTCGCTTACCTGTCAACAGCAATAGCTGCCATTGAATAAATGCTTGAGAACATAGCTGTTATTGGAAAGAAGTTTTGAAATTTACAATATCCTAAACCAAAATACCAGTCATTGTGCAAAGCGTACACGAAATTGAAGACGGTGTTAAAAGTTGCCATTGACGCGTCGGAAAAGGCGAGGTTTACAATAAAGTAGTTGGTCACTGTCCTCATGCGTTTATGTGCCAAAATGATCCAAATAACTGTGACATTGCCAATGATGGAAACAATTACGATTAAAGAATATGCAATCGCCCATAATGCCACCTGCCAGTCCGGCTGCTCGAAAAGGTTAGTGGAGGTTTCATTTCCATCTTCCTCGTCGTAAAAAAGAGATGCTGAAAGTGGGTCTAAAGTAGTATCCATCGCAGCTCTTCTTTGTTTAGTATGCTTATTCCAGTTAGATGAGAACTCGCGTGTGGCTATACGACATGATAAACCTTTGCATTTTGGACAGGTGCATATGTTTTTCATAAGATGATTGTTGGATCAGATTTGATCAGTGCGCGCGGGATGCAGAAGTGCGTTTTGCGCCTGCAGTGATCTGAGAAACTGAAGGAATGTGTGTCAAGTGTTGATAGGGGTGTGTCTGGTCCAATGCAATGACGTTTAAGTAAACACATTTCTGATTCACATTTGTGACGCACAACATCCATTTATGTGCACGGTAATGACGCGTTAATGGTGCATAAAATCAGCCAAAATGAACCCTTGTTACACCCTTCCTGATTTCACTCCATTGGCTGTCAGTCGCCGGTCAGTACCATTAGTTAGGTCTTTGCGCATTGTTCTCCTGAGACGTTGCTTAGCTACATTTCTACAATTGTGTGAAATTATATTTGATTATTTTCTGAGCAATGAGGCAGCTGTCTAGGCAGCAGGTGGGAAAGGTGCGGAGTGGATATATAGCGAACATTATGCTTATTCGATCTATTTTTTTTATTGCCTGAGATAAACATAAAAAAATTGCATTAAATTTTGACTAACAAACTTTAGAACATTTTCCCCCAGTGAGATTTCAATTCACTTGATTACTATAGTGATAAAATATCAAATGAGCCATCGGCAGTGTTGGGTGTAACTAGTTACTGGTAACTATATGTAATTTAATTACTTTTCCCTTGAAAAAAAGGATTACTCTTAATTTTCCTGAAATTTAATTACAGTTACTTTTGATGTAATTGAACTAAATATGGATAATATGTGCAATAGTGGAATTGACATAAAAATTCAAAGTCTAACTTTAAAAGTCATGCTTTATATCTTTTTCACATTTGTAATATTTGGTATTATACGAATAGCCTACTTTATCCTAGTTTTTATTTATTTTAAAGGGCCGTTTCATGTCCATCCTTGAATCACTTAACTAATCAATGTTGATGTAAGAAAGTAATTAGTAATTAAATACTTTTTGGAGAAAGTAATTTGTACAGCAATCTAATTACACTATTAAATATGTAATTAGTAACTAGTAATTCATTAGTTTGTCAGAGTAACTTACCAAACACTGGCCATAGGGTGTCATAATTCTTTAAGATTTAATATTAAACTGTTTTAAACAGTAGCCACAATAGTACTTGTTATCAACTGATTTATGTAGTTTGCTGCTTTGTTTACAAAGGTGGGCAGGGTTGCCTGTTACAGAGAGCAACTTCTGAAAGTAAGATGTTTTATCATGATGGGAAAATGTGGAGGCTTGTAAAATAACATTTACTACTTTTTTACTCTTTAGACTATAAGATTATACATTTAGATTGCTTTTTACTTTATAATTATTAAGACTAAAATTATGTCTCCTATAGTAACTACAATAGAAAGTTCACAGAATGGTATAGCATTAAGTTAAATCTAAAAATTGGAAATATTTTTACATCAATAATTATGCTGAACAGGTCCACTGATCCATTAGATTCATGTATCACAACACAGTGATGTTGACATGAGGGAGACTTTATTGACATATTTTTACATAGCTGAATAGACAAGATGTGACCATGTATAGGCTACTGTATTTTAATGCTGCTAGTGATTTTCCAAGACATGACCCATTCTACTTGTTCTAGCAAATGTGTCCCTCATATTTATTTATTAGGCTACTGTGTTGCAATGCCTATTGTTTGCATTGCAAGTTTCCTTGGAACGTCTTGCTAGCTTATCACTCTGCCAAGCAAGAAAGAAGAGAAAAGCTAACTCAGTTTTACCTTTCTTTTATTTTGAAATTCGTCTGCAATAATTGAAAGGAAATTGATCAATTAATCTGTAGTGTTTAATCAAAAATAGTTAAACCCTTTAGAAAAAATACAAAAAAACACACCGCGCTCTGATTGGTCGAAAGATCCATCAATCAAACCGTTCTGCTTCATGACTGCGCGAATGATAAGGGAGTGCGTGCTCTGCTCGCTCAGGTAGACGAGTCAAACCAGGAAGTGTTTACGCGAACATGACAAACGCAACTTACATGCTTTAAACATGGCAAACGAAGTCCGATATTGTGAGAGGTGTTCGTACGTTTTTCTCAAGTTCTTTCTAGTGGTATATGCAACACTTTTCTGGGTAAGTCTGCTTGTTTTTATTCTCGGCTACTGTATTTATTCGTTGAGGTAGTGCAATGACTCAACGTCAACAAATGTGCGTAATACGTAGTGTTTCAGTTTTCGGAGAGGACACTGATAAAGGCAAAATAAAGGAAGATTTGTAAATGTATGTTTATATGTATTTCTGGGACATATCACCCATGAACCCGCTCAAGCGTCTTTAACCCCACCCTTCTGAACAGTGAGTCTACTGCACCGTTTGTAGTGTATCTGTTGTGTAGTATCTGTTTGTGGTAAATATTGAAATTAAATAACAAAAACAATAAGCAAAAAGTATATAATATAGTACTTCCTGATACCGATTCCGATATCTCCCTTACAAAAATTTACCATGGTTTTACTACAGTTAAAACTGTAGTAAAAATATGGTTACCACAAAATAACCATGGTTTTGAAAACCATAGATTTGCTAAAAACCATAGTTAACGATGGTTACTGTAGTAAAACCGTGGTTTTGCCATAAGTAATCAATGCACCAAAAAAACATGGTTACTACCACAAATAAACCATGGTTAATTTTCGTAAGGGCTGTGCTCCGAGTATCGGCCGATACCGAGTAGTACTGATCCGATACCTATGTGTGTATCTGTATACAGCTGTACCACTAGCCCTGTATGAATTGATAGAATTATTTTATGGTGTGCTTCAGACTTATCCCTTAAAGGAACAATACTTGATTTTTTTGTATGATTTATTGAAAGAAATGCAATATAACATACAAAACTGTTTCTTCAGAGGTGTATAAAGACTGTACGTAATGAACATTTATGTTTTTATTACCTTAGAATAACCCTGTTTTATCTACATAGGCGCGGGCCTATATATGTGGAGTTTTCCATGTTGCGCGGCCATGTTTGGTTACAGCAGCCCTAAACGGACAAACAGCTCACAGAGCGCATTTCGTAATTCGTAGAGGCAGCTTGCGTCATCTCTGAGTTGAAGACCACGAAGAAGTTAGTTAGTCGTAGTACGAAGAGAAGGAGGAGTAGTCGTCGTCATCGTCATCTAGCTGAAGCATAGATCCTTCTGTTTTTAGAAGTTTTTATACAATGGAAGACCATAACTTACGTATTGTGCACAAGAGCCGACAGAGCGCGAATCTCCGTCGGCAAAGTGCAAACGTGATGCTGCCTGACAAATTAGAGCCAAACGACGGCAGAAATCCAGGATAAACATCGGTGTAGCTATTACCAGATGAAGGACAAACGTTAGCATTTGATACAAATGGGCATATAACCTACGAGAGACGAACGTTTTTCCTTATAAGTGTAGAAATAATGGAACTGCATTGTAATTTCACGTGAAGTAACATGACAGTGTGGCTAGAATCACAGCCGCTGTCTCAGTCAGCGACATGTTTTTTTTTTACTGTTGCGGCCACCGTCGTACTTCGAAAGGGAGGGATGAGCAAATGACTGAAAGATTTATTGCAAATCTATACTGAAATGCTAGTGGCCGCTAAAAATCCAAAACTGCGCCTTTAATAAACCATAAGCAAATACATACAGTAAACTAGAGTATTTTTTTTTATCTGACAGACATTTGACAGTAATATTATTTTTCTTAAGTCACATACTGGCTGGTTGGTCCACTCTGAAATGCTGCCAAACAGCGGACATACTGCTAGCATGTTTTCATTTCTTCTTCGTTGCACTAAACAGTGGTTGCTTTTGATGACACAGCTCAACTTCCTGTGATTGCATTCTGAGCAGTGAAGAAGTGATTCCCATTTGCAGCGATAAGCAAAGCTAGCGGGCATAACTAGGTCCTGTTTAAGAAAATTGTATCGGATCGGTACATGGATTCAAGTTCCAGAATTTTATGTGGTATCGGTGGCATTTCTGATACTGGTAGCGGAAAAACCCTAATATAAAGAAAGGACGTGACCATTGACCCCAATCTAGCATGTTGTTTTAAGCAATTAGACCTATCAGTCATATTTGTTATTAAAATGACAAATAATCATTATTATTTAGTCCAAGTTGAGCAACTGATTAACTGTTTTAGTTTTCAGACATTCAGGGCTATGGGTTTTAAGATTTATAACCATATTTTTGTATATTGAGGTTTTTAATTCCCATCATCATAAGCGCAATAATTTTGTGTTTTCTGCTATCAGTGTTTGTTTGTTTGCTGTCTCTAGGACCTCTATGGATTTATTGGGTCACGCTGGTTTAGAACCAAGGAAAAACTATCCGTTTTGGGGGGGAAGTGCAAATCAGTGTATTGTAAAATTGTCCTTTGATTCCTCATCAACATCTTACAAAGTTAAGCAAGAATATTATACAGAATATTCTCACATTTACAGATTTTAAATGACAAATATTATTTCTATATATATAGTGTATTTATTAGCCTATATAAATGTATGCTGTGCACACCGTTTTATATACACATAAATGTGTTATTGAACCGACTTTGGCATTAAGGTTATCTCTATTTTCATGCCTTTCATAAACATTGATATAAGACCTTTAAATGTATTGTGAGTAAAAAGCTGGTGTCAGTGCCACTCAGCATTGTAGCACAGATTTGAAATGCTAGGGTCTGCAGAGTAGACTCTGCACCATTGTGCTTCTCTTTTGTTTTTTGTCAGGAGCAGGTCTGTACATGTTGAATCCATCACACTGACAGCATAAACAATTGTCCTCACTCAACCCTGTTTTACTCCATTATGCCACCAACCAAAGCTCTTGGTGGCCTATTGGCACCAGCACCACAGTACTGACCCAGCTCTCATATGTGTTTTCACGAAAGAAATGGCAAGTCTGCCACTGCCACACACAAGGTTGTGTTGGTGAATCATTTTGTGTACATGGCTTAAAGTTGTTGTTCTGCTCATAAAGATAAGCAGTCTACTTATTGTCTCTTTGAATAGGTAGATTGGTTAGAAGCCACCACACTGTAATTTTTTGCCTTGCATACTGGCAAACGTGATTTGCTAACAGAGGATTAAAGAGTTAACCGATTGGCTCAGTGGAATGGAAGTGCCCCAAGTTTGGATTTTGGACGTTACTTGTTGAAGTTGTTTTAAGTTGTATATTTTTGCTCCGGTAAGTGCTAGAATGGCTGTAGATTGTTATCAAGGTTTGTGTTTTTATATATCTTTCAAGTAATAAAAACGTTTGTTTAAGAAATTCGTTTTTAATAAACGCACATTGAAATAAATGGATAAAGCATAAGTTGCCATGACCACCAAGATGGAACATCACTTGAAAGGTGGTGTTGGTGGTCTTCGCTCCATTGAACCTCATGCTTTTAGTTTTTACAGTCTGCCAAAAAAGGTCACAACTGGTCGACATTTTCCAGTCAATTTCCAGTCAAGAGCCTTTTGGAACTGTTTTGAGGGATGTAAACATACAACATTCTTTTTTGTTGTTTCTTTTACGTCGCTTCTAGTCATCAGTCTCACAGAAAGATTTGGTCGCTGACCAATTTCTTCGTGTACTGCTCTCTTAGTGGCATCAGTATTTCTATTTTTGTGATTTTTGTGTGATTATTGGATCGTGAAGTAACATGTTTTATACCATTCTCATGGCTTTACTCATCTGAGGAAAGAAAAGGATATTTATAACTTATCCGTGAATTACCTCATGCTGTGTGGTGCGAGAAAGAGAAATGGAGTTCAAGAATAGTTCAGTACGAAAAGGAACGCATTAGCGAAACAAATTTGTAGCAAAGCCCCCATGGACACAGACATGCTCTCTCTCTCTCTCTCTCTCTCTCTCTCTCTCACACACACACACACACACACACACACGCACAGAAACACACAAATAGTGAGTTAACAGGCATAGAGGGGTTTTACAGCAATTATCAGAGGCCCATTATCCTGCTTATTATTTGATTATGCCATTAAGGTCATAGAAGCTGTGTTCTGGATGCAGAAGTCATTTACAGCTGTATGTCAGTTATGCACGACTTCATTGACATCTGTTTTTCTCCAATCCAGATTTCACATCCTTTATTGTGACACAGAAGGTTTTTTGCGCAGCACGCTTTAATTCTCTAATGAGTGAGCTAGAGCTCTGGTGGAGTATGAAAATCATGTCGGATATTTCCAAGTGGAAATCGCACTTATCCCATCAGGGGATCTATTAAAATTCAATGTTAGAATACATTATCTCAGGAGGTCAAAATTTTACACAGCACTACTGTTCTCTGTTTACCCATAACATAAATACCTTTAAATACTTGTTCATACTTATACAATACTTGCTTTATGTTTTGTTGAAGATCCATGTAAATCTTTAATTTTAACCGGATAATGTTGCATCACCCTGTGTCTAATCTGTATGTATTGTTTCAGTTGATAGGCGGCTTTGTTTTGGCCATTGGCATTTATGCAGAGGTGGAAAGGCAACGCTACAAAACCCTAGAGGGGGCGTTTCTGGCTCCTGCTATTATTCTTATTGTCCTGGGTGTGATTATGTTCATCGTCTCCTTTATTGGTGTCCTGGCATCTCTCAGAGACAATTTGTGCCTTCTCAAAGTGGTAAGTGTCCACCTGTCCACAGGTCTCTTGCATGCTCATCAGAGCTTTCTTATAAGGTGCCATGTATACTTAGTTTTAGTGGAGCTGATTTTGACTTTTTTTTTGTTCTGACTCATTGCTGCAATTTTATCTGTTTAATTATAGGTGTAAATATCCATTAGTCTAATGGACATCATGCTGGGGGTTTTTGTCTCACATGATGAATGTTTTAAGATACTGTGCTCATATGAAAAGAAGTTCAAGCTTTGAAAATGTATCTTAAGATCTCTGTGGCTTATTCAATTCAAGTGTGGCTGCTTATTAGCTTTTAATTATGCATTCTTTTGGTAATGGGCCACAAACAAATAAAAAAATCATTGCTAAATTCCAGACTGAATGCTGCTTCTGTCAAAACAAAAGTTCTGTATTGTCTTTTATTAAAGACATGCAACAGATTGAAGGTGCTTAATGATATTCTGTCAAATGGAATTTGGAATATATAACATCATACACTGTATATTGTTTTCCACATATTCCATGTATAATGTAAAAACTATAACATTACTGAATTGTACTGTTTAAAAAATTTTTTTTTTACAGATTTTTCATTTAATTTTTAAAATGGGTCAAAAAATATTTTACGGTTTCCTCTGGCCATATATATTGGTACAGAATTTGAGGCATGTGTCTTTGTTTCACTTGAAATCTTGAAATCTACTGTTACCTTGCAGTTTCTTTACACACTGGCTCTTTGTCTCATGTTGGAACTTTTTGGTGGGATTGTTGCTCTGGTCTTTAGGAATCAGGTACAGTGTGCATTTTTATCATTTGTTTCCTCTTGTTTTTTTTAATATTTTTGTGTATATTTCACTTCATTTTCAAAAATCAGGTTACATTGACTTACATTGGCAAATGTGTTAGTTTCCACTTTCTGCAACCTGTCCATTGATGTAAAAATTATTTTGTTTGCTTATTTTCATCTCACAATGACAAATGCGACATGAGCCATAAAATCAAATATAACATTTAGATAATTTTATCTTTCAGTATTGGATCATCCTTAAGAGTCAGTAAAACTACACTCGAAATGTGGTACTAAATATTTAGTCTTGAATGACAGTTCTATTGTTGCGTGTTTAATGAGGCTCAATTGCTTATGTGAAGAAGATAATTGAGAGAAGTGGTTACTGATTAAATGAGGTTTAATTTTATTGTCTGATACATGTATTCATTTGTTTGCCTTTTTGACAATTCAGCAATAATACAAGACTTTTGATGGCGGAGCATGATTACCCATCATTTGTGAACTTAATTTGAATCATATTAAGTTCACAAATCATATAGAAATCATATATTTTGTTGCAGTGAATTAGACCACCTTTCATTTATAACACTGATCTAACTATGCTCTATAGACAGTGGACCTTCTGAACAAAAACATCCGTAAAGGCATGGTGAATTACTATGATGACCTGGATTTCAAAAACATCATGGACTTTGTTCAAGAAACGGTAAGAGAATTTATGAAAGCCATATGAATCCATTAGATTTTTTCAAATTTCGTTTTTTCCATAAAAAAATTCAGGATTCTTTGTTTTCCGTTTTTTTACCATACAATAGTAATATATTTGCCCACGTTCACTTATAAACTGTATTTAAAAGCCTACAGTAGATACTTTGCACCATACAGGAAAAAATATGTTATGTAACTATGTTATTAAAACAGTATCTTGTGAAGTGCCATTTTTTTTAAATTAATTTTACAAGCACATTTACTAAAGTAAATAATATACTCAATGGTCAAATAAAAAAAATTAAAGGGGTTGGTGTGGTACAATGTGTGTGTTTAATAACTTGTTCAAGTTAACCAGACTATTTTGACGGGTCGCTGCAAAGGGTGTTTGACAGTAACTTCAATGCAGTTCTTGTGTTCTCGTCCTCGTTCTGATACACGGACTCTTTGTACGACACATTCACTATGAGGGTTGAAGTTACAGTACTTTAAAAGGTGTGTCAGGGGAAATATATGGCATAGGTGTCTTTTATTCCATATGCTCCCAAGTGCATTTAGCCGTTTGCATTAGACATTCATGTACAGTACCTACTTTTAGATCTTTATAAAATGGGCCATTCCACCACCTACTGAAGCACAATGATTCTTAAAATGTCCAATCAATGATGAGGATGTAGACTGTTTTAAAAGGCGTTTTAAAGCACACTGCTTGCGTTATAGTTTGTAATGTTCAGACAGAGTCACAAAAATCTACATCTACTACACAGAAATGTAAATTGCAACAGCAACGAGCTGGTGGCTTTGAGGTGCATTCATGCATATGTGAATAGCTCTGTGCCAGTCCACTGCCAATCTCCACCCTGTGCATCTGTATGCACCTGTATAATCACAGTCATTACAGTGTGCCATCTTAGCAGCAGTTAATCATACTGAAAAATATTACTGCTTTTATTATTATTAACATGCTTGACTGACAAGACACAAACTACAACTCAGCCAAAGGCCAGACAAATTTCTCATACTGTTATGAGCAAAATGAAAAGATTCAACACATTTTATTTGGCCCATTGTTAAAACAAGGGGATTAGTGCCTATAGTAGTCTTTCACTTGAATTCCTTTTAGTATTTAACATTCTTTAATTTCACAACTTTTTGCATAGACTCCTGTCTAACAGTATGAGCTCAACTTGTCACAGTGTTTTCTGTTCTGACTGCTCGGGAAAATGGCATCACTTCCAAAGGGTCATTTCTCTATACTTGGAATGGACATCCAATGCTGTTTGTATATACATTTGCCTTCTGCAGTAGGATGCTTTAATGCTCTTATTTTCTTAAACTGAAAGTGTTATAATTGTCCAATATTGGTGAATGTGTGTTTTTTTTTTTTTGACAATCAACCACTTGCTTAAGTAATTGCTTTAGATGATATGCGCTGTCATTTAAATGAGCACAGGGTATGGAATATGAATCGTGCCATTCAGTGAGAGAAGACTAGAGTCTAATATTTATTCATACAGTATTGTTCCTTTTGAAAGCTGTTGACTTAATAAAGAAATATAAAGCAGCTTAGATTATTAATTTAGCCATTTATATTTTATGCCCTGTCAATCTATGTGGAATTGAACAGAAGACAATACAAGACAATTCGCTAAACATAACCAGGACATGAAAATTATTTTCTTTTATGTAATACACAAATATTTTTTTTCCAGTACAATTGCTGACATGAATTGTTGTTTAACTGCTTTGATTCTTGTTTTTCCAGTTCAAATGTTGTGGGGGAAATGAGTACAAGGACTGGGAGGTCAACATGTATCATAACTGCACTGCTCCAGGACCTTTAGCCTGTGGAGTTCCGTATACCTGCTGTTTGAACAACAAGGTCTGCTTCTGTATCTTACATTTTCTTTTGCTTTGAACATGAAATGAACACGTCTGAGATGTAAAAACATTCTCATATACATATATATCAAGTTAACTAGTTTGAATGTTTATAAACACATTGTAGTTTTGCAGAAGCATGTTTCCTAGAATTCTTTCTTAAGGATCTGAATTTTTAAGACATGCTGCTCTATGTGTCTTTAGAGAACTTTATCTATAATTATTTGTAACGAAGAAATGTGATCCTGGAATAAATAAGACCATTTTTATTTGTATATATTTTTAGTTTTAAATTATTATAGACCTGTTCACTTTAGATATATTCAGCATTCAGAACTGAAGTGAGAATAACCATAAAAAAAACCCTGAAATGCTAAAAACTAAAACTCTTAAATACTGAATTTTGCCCCTCCCTGGTTCACTTTATAAAAAAACTAAAAGCATTCATTGCTTTTGTTCTCAAGTCTTTTTTTGAAGTTATTGTTTGCTCACCTAAAGATAGACAAAAACTGTGAAGAGACTTGAAAGTCAGTGAACAACAATGATCGCAGGTCTTTCTCGCTGTGTTTTTACACATGTAATTGTGTAAAAATGTGTGACACTAAGTAAAATGGGACGATCTAATAGAAAGAATTTAAATAGTTTTTTTCAGCTCACATTTTCAATGCTTTGTGAATACTTATAATTTCATTACATTATGTGAGTGAACCACAGTCTGTATGTTTATCTAAGTCACTGAGGTAATAATAATATCGCTTTTTTGACATGGAGATATTATGTGGCATGATAAGGATGCTGGCTGATATTGTTTGTTTATGCGATGCCCATTTTCTTTCTTGTTAAGAATGCTTAACACAACCCAGAGCATTCTCAGCAAGACTCAGCTCTTGATATTGGATTAACCTGCATATTGTTAGAGCTCATTTGCAAATGACAGTTGAAAAATAGGACCATTGAAGCACAACACAAAAGCAGACTGGGGTTGTGTAACCATCTCACAGTGAAATCATTCAATTTTCATTAGCTTTAAAACTAGCACAGAGCTGTTTTTTGTTGTTGTTTAGCCCCAGCTGTGTGTGGATTTCCTGTGGGCAAGCATTACCTCATTTTGATCTCTGTGAAATGCTAAGCAACTGCTTTTTATATATGAAGATGACATTTGCACGTCTTGGCTGAAATTGATTGTCAGAAGGATATGAATTACCTTTTACTAATTAAATAATTTTTAATCCCATCATATGAAAGATAAGCCTTTTGGATTAGAAGAGAGTGACAGCATTGTTCTGTGCTTCTGAACCAGATCTGAAACCACTTAAAGGGATACTTCACTGCCAAATCAAAATTTCCCCATGTTTTACTCACCCTCAAGGTATCCCAACTGAATATTATGCAGTCGGAGTTAAAATCCCACGTATCATTTTACTTCCAAGCAGTAGAATGGGACTGAATGGGTGTTTACTTTTTGAAGTGCCAGAAAGTGCATCCATCGATCAAAGAACTACTTGACACGGCTCTGTGAAGCACGCAGAGCCGTGTCAGGGTCCAGAATGAGGCACGCCTGCTCTTCAATCAGCAGAAGAGGACCCATGTCACAGTCCTCTTGATCTCACTCCACTGACTACCTATTGCTGCCTGCACTAAATTCAAGGCTTTGACTTTGGCCTTCAGGACAGCCACTTGATCAGCACCTTCGTACTTCAGCACACCGCTTCAGATCTGTGCATCCTCCAGTTCACTGCGGTCACTGAGAGAATGGTGCATTGCTGATCCACCACAAGGCACAAAGTCTTTGTTTATATTTTTTAGCTTCTTTATGATGGAATGTGCCTCAACCTGAACTGATCTGATCAGAAGAAATGACTGAAGGTGCACTTAACTGGATCACATAAAAGCATTCACTTTCCAGTTTGTTTCCTGTTGTGCTTGTGGTTTTAAAGTGTGACTGTTGGTCATGTCATCTACTCTGCATCCTGTGTATGATCTGGCCATCAGGAAAACAATGGGTCTCATTCACTAAGCATAGGTACGCACAAATTTGTGAGTGAAAACTTTTATCTGGTTTGGTATGCTTCGCACTGTATTTATTTCTTATAATAACTGAAACATTAGAAAGTTAGGATGACAACTAAATCAAAAGTAAAGTGCTTGCACATTAAATCAGCAAAAATATTAAATTTATATTCATGATCCAATTTCATGCTTGATCACTGTTCATGCTTGACAAGGTCACCTAGATATTCAGGTGTTTTACTACCTGTATGAATATTTTAACACTACCTTTGATTCTGTGTTACAGCCTTCTGAAGTTGTTAATACGATGTGTGGATACAAGGTCTTGGATAAAGAGGTAAAGTCTTTATGTCTACTTTAATAGCGCTTATTTACATCTATTATAGATTTGCATGGTTGGAGCTGCTCTCATGACAGCAAGGAAAGATTTTTAGTTATAAAACGATCCATTTCCGGTGCTGATTAACCAGGTTCAGGGATGTTGTTTTGAGGGATCTAAGGTCGAATAAGTAATTGAGTCATTTGGGCAAAGCAATGTGAGCCACCACAGAATTTTAACAGGTTGTGAGGTTATGCAGCATGCATTAAATAATGATACGCCTTATAATAGAACAGTGTCCAATTAGCATCCATACATGCATTTAGAGCCAATTATTGACTCATACAATATGATAATAAAAGTATGACCCTTGCATATAACCTCTGTTTATTTGCTGACTGTTGTCTACAGAGGCTCAATAATATAGATGTCATCTACATACGGGGTTGTACTGATGCAGTCTTCCTATGGTTAATGGACAACTACAAAACTATGGCTGGACTTCTTCTGGGTATCTTACTGCCTCAGGTAGGATTCATTGATAATAAAGTGTAACATTACCTGCATAGATCAAGGGTTATTAAACATACATCTTGCCGAGAACGTGATACATTAACTATATTTTATGTTTTCAAATTTGTATATTTAGTGCTTTCATTTGTACATAATAATTTGGGGTCAAGCCCCGAAGTGTCTATGGCAGCTCATAGAACCTTACATAGGAAAGTTATTACATTTTGCACACAGATAGAGAACAGTCTCATATGTTACCATGGCAAATTAGGAGTCTCTAACGCAAACCCTCTAGCATCACCAACTGTCCAACATTTTCTCTGAATCATTTGATCATGACGATTCAAAATTACATAATTTTCGGTCATGAAAAATTTCTAGCCATTTTGACCTACTTTATTAAACTTTTGTATATTTCGTATATAGCATCTAGAGACAGTGTTTTTGATTGGCCAATCCGTTCTCGTATAACACGTCAACAAATTTGATGGCGTGCACACTAAAATTAATTTGATGCTGTTTCTTCTCTAAATTTTAATGTATCAACGTGAAACTTGTGTTTCATCACAAGGCTGACCTAAGGCAACATGCTATATTTCGGCACAGCACCACCTAGTGGCTATGTTTGCTTATAACTTCTGAATGGTTTGCCCATAGAAATTTGGTGACAGCGCCTCCTAATGGTCAAAATCTATTTTATTAATATTATTTATTGTTTTAGGTGTTTTTTGCTTTTGTTTCAATTTGCTTTGAAGTTTCTTATCAAAAACGAATAATCAGAAATGGCCACATATGTTTACCTTATGTTTCCTTTGTGCCCTTGAAGAGCTTGACCTCGTAATTGCTGCTTGCAGCTATATTTTAATATGTAATTGTATAATCATGTTATAGAAAAACTTGACCTACCCTTGCAACCAGCCTATCCAAGTTGTTTCCAAATATTGGAGTCAGTGCTTATTCATGTTCATCAGTTATTAAAGATATTACAGCAAAAAAGTATGTCCTGTTATGTTACTTCATTTTTGCTCTGCTAATGAAATTTACATATCAGCGCAGGAAAAGTGATCTAGTTTTTTAGGGACTTTTAATCCATTTGTTATTCACGTTTCATCACTATCTGTGCTCATGCAGAAGTTCAGACTATAATAAAAAAGCCCTCTTTTTAAAATAACATCTTATTATGGGTTCTCCGCATTGATGAAGAGCTGGGTGGCGAGAGGGACGCTGTTTGAATTCACACTATTTCCCCCAAAAAAGTACCTTGAACAGGCATGTTTTGAACAAATTTGCAGTCTGTAAATCTCACTTTCAAAAGCATCCACTAATGTGCAGCTGTTGCTGTGTGTTCCTGTACTTTAACCTGTTGCCTTAAAACACTGATCAACTCCGTCACACAGAACAGAGTCACAGATGTGGATTATCATATTCACACAAACCATTAGATAATGCAGCAAATTTAACAACCTCCCCAGCACACAAACACAAAAACTAATTTCAATCTTCTACGCATATCAGAAATGATGAGAATAGAAATAGGAGTTTATATTAGGTCGGACTGTCCCTGTCTGTATGTTGCTTCACAGGAAATGATGCCAGGAGTTAGAGCTTGAGCTGTGATATGAACAGGTGTTGCTGAGAAAGATACAGATATAGAATTTCCATGTTTTGACCGTACACATCATATTAACGCAGATGTCATATTGGATTATTAAAGATGCCATGATAACAATCTGTTTTCGTTATGTTTACCGAAAAACACAACCGATCCGTATGAATGACTGCAGGTGCGTATTTGTGTATGGTAGGGAGGGCTTGTACACAACAAACTTCTCAAACAGAAAACATTTTGTGTTTATTTTTTGTGCTTTCAAAATGCAAATAAAGTTTACCCAAAATATTAGACAAGCTATGTATTATTAATTAACATTTATCTTCACGTTAATATTCAGCTTTCCAAAGTACCACTATTCAAAATTTGTTGCAATTCTACAAATAAGGTACTAAAGGGATTGCATCATAAATGCCAACAAAATGCGCTGGCACCTATAACAAATAGAATTGGAAAGTGGGGAGATGGTCATGAGCAACAGCAAACAGTGTTTGGTAGGATTTCTGGATCTAGAGAGCCTTATAAAAGAAACAGGGAGATCTATTTTGTGTCTGATTGCAGAGATGTAACTGGAGAACAGGATGTGCTATAGCATTTGAATGTGTTCAAATTATGTGACAAATTCAAAAAGTAAAGCAATTCAGACATGCAAACACATTTACAAAACCAAACAAGCACTTTTAGCTGAGATTTTAGCGACATCTAGCGGTGAAAATGGCAACTCATGGCTCACTCCACCGCTCACCCCTCCCTTTCGAAGCACTACGGTGGCTGACACAGGACAAATATGTCGTCAGGTTTCCGCTTCTTTGCCGAAGGAGATAACATATTCACGAAACGTAGAGCAGTTTGTCTGTTTAGGGCTAATGTAGAAACAACATGACGAATTCCATGTAAGGGAACCCGCGGTGTATGTAGCCTAGATAGCTAATTCTAAGGTAATAACGTAATTATGTACAATCTTTATACATCTCTGCAGATATAGTTATGTACTGTATATAATATTGCATTTCTGTCAATAGATCCTGCTAAATATTACACACAGCACCTAAAAGCTGTGTTAAAGCTTTTCAGAGTAAGGTGCTATTAAATGTAACAGTCTCCCTCTTTTTCATAGTTTTTTGGTGTGATCTGTACCTGGCTGTACATCACTCGCGTGGAAGATGCCATTGAGGAGTACGGACACTACATGGATGGCCTTCTTGACAGTGGACCCAAGGGTACCAAGCAGCAGAGCAGGCTAGCGAAATGCTGCAAGTGCATGCCTCTCATTGATTAAACCTCCTGAAAGAATGCCTTAAATGGGGAGAAATATGCAGGGAGTAGTATCTACTGTGGATGAAATTATAGCTCTGTAACACACAACGGCTTTGCTACTTTTATAGATACACTGGTACAAGCAAGTCATATTTGTGCTAATTTGTGAAAGTTACACCTACTGTATAGTTTATCGTTTCATCAGTAACAGTTACAAATGTGTGGTACAAAAGTGAAGTTGTCAAAAATTGACTGATGATAGGACTGCCTTTCGCGTCATACTCTCAGGATTTTTCTGCTATGTCGGGCCTTAACTACACTAAAGATGCCATATATTTTCATGCAGCTTGATTTTATAACCACATGTTGACTCTGATTACTGTCACAGTCAGAATATCATTGTGCACAGTTTTGCAATGCTTAAGAAAAAGCAAACTGTAAATCTTAGTCTTAGAGAACTGTGGCCACATTCATCACAAAAAGACTGCTGTTTTTTTATTTATAGTACATTATGACAATGATGAGTAATGATTAAGTAAATTCTGATCATAAAAACTTAGAAACTGAAAAGCTTGTGAATTAATGCTTTTCCTAATATCATGATAACCATTATTACCTCAAATTGTCTGCAACTTATATTGAACCTTTACCTAAAACAGGGTTTGATCCTCTTAATTTTTATAAGGAAACTCCTTGTCTTGAGCTTCGTTTGGGTGTGAAGTTTTACATTTAGAATGTCATTGTGTATTATATTTACATTTTATCCAGGTGTAGACAGAGATGTGTGTGTATATCTTTTGTGTCTTGTTATTTTATTATGGATGTTAATATGGTGATGGTTATATGTTCCTACATTGTCTGCTGTCTATTTTGCTATTTTGTTTTTAAAAACGTGGAAAAATACGAATAAATCATGTACTTTACTCTAAGATGTTTCATGGTACTGTAAATGCATGAGGCTATAGCTTTTTGTCCTTAAATAACGGAAGATTCCATATTTATTTTACAATGATTTTTTTTTGTTTGTTTATGAATGATTTATTTTAGACTGAGCTGAGTTGTATTGCATTAGTTTCCATGTCATCATGCAATGCAACTTAAGTGTAAACTAACAGCTTGAGAAGAATCTTATGATATTTTTAACAGTTTGGAAGCCTTAAAATATTTCTTGGTTTTTGAAGTGCTCAGGTTTTGTTCGTGATTCCTGTGTGTATGTATTGACCTCACTATTAAAGTCTGAAGACAGTGAGCATCCTGCTGAATGAATGAATAAATTATGTTTACATGTTTAGTTGTGTGTGCTGCTGCTTTAGTGAGTTTTCTGTTTTCTGTCACGCTGCTTTGTCTTTGCATGGGGGACAGAATATTCTGAATATTTCACTTGTATATGAAGTGGATATATTTGTATATCACATGTAACTGCTTGTCTATTATGATCTTATCTGCATTTCAGCCCGTGCTAGCCTGTATATCTCAAAAGATTGATATGCTTTGTCACAACTTTTACACATTAGTTACACAGATTCTGAACCTTTGTGCAAAGAATCAGTTTTTGTTGTTTAGTTGTGTTTTTCATTTCTCATATGCAGGTTTCAATGAGGTAGTGCAGTATGCATAGACATTTAGTGTCTTGTCTATATTACAATCAGGGTTGCCAGGTATTTTTTTAAAAACTGCCCAATAGCCCATCAAAAATAGCCCGAACACCACACCTCAAAATATGCCACTCATACATAAAATACATATTTTACAGTGACTGTTGTGCATCAGACACATCAATCAATGACAATAATTGTATAGCAGTAATCATTTACATCGTATATTTACATAAAATAAACTTACCTCAAAAATCCTAATTTCTTGGTTATCCTTATTTTGGAGAACTATTTACAGATTTATTGTCTGATTCAGTTTTATTATTGTTAGATATACATTTGGTCGAGTAAATTAGTTAAATACATCCATTTAGGTCAACTGCAATTATGAATATGTTCAATTTTAACCTGCTGAATGAAAAAACACATTTTGTACAGATCATCCAAGATTACATTTTTGTTAGCACTCCAAACTGCATCTGTATTTGTATTCACAATCCAATCATGTATTGGTCTTTTGTATGCTGCATTCATTTTAAACAAAAACCACAGTGACCTTATCTCACCTGTTTGTGTTTCTGGGAGGGATGGCAATCCTCCATCCAGCATCATATTGAATACAGCTCCCTATATTGACAGACCTCATCAGTCCTTAGCTTTTCCCCCTGCTGTTTACTAACATATAATTGAGATGCCTCTCCAGGAAGGAGGAAATATGAATCAACCCCCTGAGACTATAATGGTGCTACATGTACCTCTACATATCAAGCAGCTCTCCCCAACAAAAAGAGAGAAATGGTATGTATATGAGACTGCAGTCTACAGTCTTTCCATTTTGATAAACCCAGTCATATGTGTTTTCTTCATGTGCACCAGGACGTCAAAAAGCAAGCACTTGTGTTTGAATGTGTCACCATTTGTTGATTTGTTGTGAAATTGTGAATGACCCTGAAAGGAAACATAAACATCTATAGAAGAGTGACCTCATTCAGTGTAAGTTTATGGAATTGTATTTATTCATTTACATCCTAAAATGCAGCCTAGCATTTTAAATCTCCCAATTAAATAAAATTAACCTGCACAATTTTAACCAAACCGGCATAACAAACCCAAAACTAGCCCAATGACCCATGCCCAAATACCAAAACCAAAATTCAAATATGTCACTCCCATATCTAAACTGAATATTTTACAGTCACTGTTACGCATTTCACACATTTCTTCTTGAAAACCAATAGGTGTAGTAGGTATATCATAAACACGTTTTGTTTTCAAAGTAAAATAAAAATAACTAGGCTAATCTTAAGAATAACAACTGATGAACAAAATCTATCCACTTTTAACCTGCAGAATAAAAAAACAATCTACAGCAACAGTTTATAACCCAATTTTGAGTGAAAACTTGGCAACCCCAGCTAAAAAGATAAAAGTTTAATACTTGAGGCTGGTGGTTTTATGGTGTTTTTGAATATGTTGTGCTTGCTTTCATGTGATTTAACAACCTTTCTGATGAGACACATTTTACAAAAATATACACAGGACAATATGTATAACCAATATGTGACCAATTTGTAGGCTTATTACCAATGCCCACGTCCTCCAGCAGGAAGTCTTAATTTATTTAATAAGATGAGGTTCTTTCTCATTTGAGTGTGTTCTTTAAATAGATGAGATCATAATTACCTCCTTTGGCTGAGTTAATAATGAAGTAGGTAAGAACAATCTTCACCCCTCGCTGATCATGCTCATTTACAATGTCCTATGGCAACACATATTTCTCTCAGACAACTCAATATTTTATATTCACATTCACAAATCCTTGTGAATTCCAGGCCATTGATGCTTTTTTATGTGCAAAATAGCACTCTGTTGTGTTCTGAAAAAACCTTCCCTGACCTTTCTCTACCAACAAATCTGAAGATGGGGACGATAGAAAGGTTTTGCGGGGACATAATCTAAATGCTACACACCGGTCTGTCACCGTGTGTAAACAGCTATGAATATCAAACAATAATATCATTAGCATCTTTAAACTTTAAGCATTTCACAAAAACTGATTTGCCTGCAGTGTGATGGTATAGAGAGCCTCTCCAGGGAAGACACTGTGTCTTCCCAAGGGTATTGAAATGATGGACAAAATATGCGCTCATTATACTGATGATTCCTTTTTGTGAAATATCAATGCTATTTATAACCAACCGAAAATCCTTTAGCACAAGGAGCTAGCAGTTAATCAATTGTTGTTCCCGGGTTTAATGTCTGAAGGGCCCTTCAAACTCAATCAAACACGATTTCCTATTCACGGGGCTGACAAGGATTCTCACAGTTCTGCCTGTGGCATCTTTGGAGTTATTGTGGTGCCTTGATCCGATGTCGAGTGCCATAAAGTATCCAACTAAATCCCCGGAAAAAAACCATTGGGCAACAGATTATACACTTTGATGATTCTTGTAACGGAAGGCACCAACACTGCAGGGTTTTGTGATAATGAATTTTTAACCATAACCCTTCTCACTCCCCCTCACCCCTCACAATAACAGTTGCGAGGACTACTTTTACATAATTTTGTGTTTCGGTTACACCTGGATGGAAAGCTAAAGTGTGTAATTATATGTAAATTTTGAAGCACTTTAATGCTCGAATCAGACCGTATAAACAGCAAAGATTCTACATCACTGGTACACAAAATGAAATGAAATGTGAAGAATACAGAATGTTTCTATGCATTTTTAAAGATTCTGCTTATTTATGCAGTACAAGTTATAAAAAACAAACAGTTTGGAGGGCGAAAATTGTAAGATAATTTAAACACCAATATTTTAATACAATCACATGAGAGATTAGATCGAAACCATCTTGCAAGTAACGCGATAAATAAATAAATAGATAAGATAACAGTTTAACAGGATAATAGTTTTCATTTAACATTAACAATTCAACTTTTAGAAAAGGCTTCAATGCAAAGTGTCATCATACAAGAGCCAACAGTATTCTCACTACATCAGTGTCTTTGTTTTAGTGGCTTAGTTTAGTGCTTTGTTTGTTTCTATAAAAAAGTATCAAGAACTCCTCAGAGCCCAAACTCCTATCCGTTTAAAACACAACACTTCAAGTTAATAAGTCATTTAAGTAAAAGATTCCAATAACTAAACTGACTGCCATCTACAGTCTATTCCAGTGAGACAGCAGAAGTGCCGCACTGACCACTTGCCTGATTTAGTTTGGACTTTAAAGGACATTATTCCTAATGGCTATAAAAATACGTTCTTGATCAAATATTAAATAATTGTATAGTTGTATTAATCTAATGAACTAAAATTAACTTTATGTAACTTTAATGTTAGGCTACATTCTTTGTAGGTTAAATGGAGAGCCTCAGTTAAGTATGGTTCCTGTGAAGATATCACCCTTCCTAAATAGCCTACTCGTTTCCATTACAAACGTTCAGGTCTGTAAAGGTTTCTGTGAAGATATTTTGAAACATATTTTGAGCATTTATGTTTTAGAGAACATTGCCACCTTCTGGTTAGAGATAAAGCAGCGAAAGAAAACGTTTGGTGAAATGATTGTCTAACTCTAAACAATCAGTTGAGATATCATACAACCAAAAAGCAGATGTAATGACAGTTAGATGGCAGAAATGGATCAGATCATTTTTTAATCGACCTCTGAGAATTTCTCCACTTTGAAGTTTCATACTGACTAAGCCAAACAACTAAAAAAAGAAAAACAGAAACAGTACTGAATTCACTCACATAGCACAGTCTTTGTGGAAATACCCTTCTAATAATATGACAGCACTTTCTGTAGGGGGTTATACATTACCAATCGTATCATGCTTAACAGAATTTTTATGCCATAGATAATATAGCCTACTTGTGTAATTGTGTGCTTTATACATTTACGTTTTATGTCCTCTTATGTTTTATTAGTTCTGAAATTAACTGTGTGAAAGAAATACATTTTGTAACAATAGTGTTGCAATATGCTATTATGGAATATACATAGAGCATTATGCAGTTACACAAATGTTTATGCACTTGCTCACTTGCCTGACAATTCATATCCTGCAGTGTGCAGTATCATTCAGAATTTCACTTCCTGAGTAGCCAGCTCAACATTTATTGGTTGACCAGTTTGTCCATAAGCCCCACCCAGTCTGTTTGACAGCCTCTGCTTCCCCGCACCCAATGCACTCTGCTGTTCCAGCAAGAGACATCTCCTCCCTACTGGCTGTTAATGCAGCAAATGATTCTGCCTCATCGAATCAGCCCAACAGTACCAGCAGACCGACAGCACGGGGTGGAGGCTTCATACGGGTAAGTGTGTAATGTTCTCCTCAGCACCACAAAGAGATTAAGTTATATTTCAGAGCAGGATTCTGTGCATAACCAACGAAACAAGGCAGGAACTCTTTATTTAACTCATTACTTTTGTGATAATATCTGAATTATTCCTGCGTAGTTTTTCTGTGTAAATCTCCTTCCATGTGAGGGATTGTTCAACAGACCGGACAGTGATGCAGGAAATCAGAGTCATGTGATGCCAGACCCTAAGAGCAGATCAGCAGAAAAACAGCAGAAACATGTTGTTGAGTTTGTCAGACTAAGGGTGGGATGTAGGTCAGGAACAGTAAGGAGATCTTGTTTTGTTTTTCCACAAATTCAGACATGAATAAAGGAAAACAGGCAGGCTATTAGTTTCATTAACTCATTTATTCAAGTGATGCTGAAATGCTAGTTGTGTATTTACTGTGTGTGGTTCACTGGATTTAGGCATAAAGATCTCACAGAGGGACAAAACATCCATCGGACCCCTGAAAAGGGGGTTTGTGGAGAGCTGCAGTCATGTATTCACCTCAGAGCCTTCACAGGTGGGGCATCACCCACAGTGAAAGTATGGAGCGTTTGGCCTACAGTCAAGGTAAGACTCCACAGCTTACTTTAAAAGACTTTATGTCTGTAAGAAGAATACTGACTCAGCATCATTACAACCCTACTGAAGAAAACAATAGAACCCAAGAAGTTGTAATGGTTTGAATGTTTTTTTTAAAGGGAATTGTATTGGGTTTTAATGGAAACTATAATGAGGTCTACTGGATTCAATTGGTCGGGTGTTAAATCCTATTGGAATAATGCCCAAACACACTACAAAATAGAATTTTGTAATGTTTTAATGGAAATCTAATGGTTCATAATGGTATTTTAATGGAAACCATTTCTGGGATGGTTTCTATTTGGTTTCTATGTTTTTTTATCAGCAGGGAAGGTTTCAAAAACCCAAAACATCCCTACTGGAAAAAATAGAAACAT
Organism: Oreonectes daqikongensis; assembly: GCA_026939265.1. Lineage (NCBI taxonomy): Eukaryota > Metazoa > Chordata > Actinopteri > Cypriniformes > Nemacheilidae > Oreonectes > Oreonectes daqikongensis. The sequence goes on from JAOTQM010000049.1 coordinate 1,541,143, forward strand.
CACAGAAATGTAAAAGGATTTAATGGTTATAATGGTAATGTATTGGTTTTAATGGAAACTAATCATCTGTTTTTCTTGGTGTGATGTTATCATGCAGATGGGAAAGAGTCATTAAATTTGTAATGGTTTTAATGCGAAACGGCCAAAGAATATTTTATCAGCAGGGATAGAACAGATGTTAGTGACAGTCAACTTAGAGTGGGCCTAACTGCAAGGTTAAAGTAACTTAATACAACTCAAAATATGTTTCTTTAGGCTATTTTAACATTTTAGAGATTTCTTGAAATGCAGGAAGTGTTGTGTGTAACATTATGACTGTTTTAAACCGCTTTTAGTGCAACTTTCTAAACGGAAATATTTCATGCTCCAGACAGTTTTTCACTCAAGCAGTAGATGGTAGTATATCCATCCTCTTCGCCTGTATCAAGTCTTTTTAACGTTATGACACCACCCCTTCACTGCAGACGGAGTCGTGCAGGAGGGTTCGGGTGTAAACAAATCTCTAATCCAGTTTAACCTTCTCCGAAGACCGGATGTTCATATGAATGGGAAGCGTAGATCGCGTCTGGGGCGTTGACGGACAACATCATAGGGTAACGCGCTCGAATCGTATCGTTAATCGCTTATCAATGCCGTTCAACACATCGTCGCCACCGTGGATGTCAGGAGAAGCGTTATCCTAACCCGTATGAAATTCACGTTAACGATGGCGACACCTGCAGAACAGGACCTTGTGTTGGCAGAAGCGGAGAGCAGTAAAGAGAGATCGCAAGGGTTTGGTATCCTCAGATTGCAGGAGGATAAATATGCCGGTGAGAAAGCCGCCGCCGCCGCCGCCGCCAGGTCTGGAGACGGGAGATGGCAGGCGCCCATATTCGCTTTAGCCAGAAAAGCGTCAGAAACCTTCTCGGGCGGCATACACGTTCTGCCTAAAGTGACTGAGCCCAAAACATCGCCTTTTGCCGAGGAATGGGGTGCCAAGGGTAGGTTAATAACGCTGGTTTTATAATAGCAATGACGGCTTTCGTGATGTGTTGTTCAGATGTGCGTGTTGTGAATGATGTCATACGTGCATGATGTCATACATGCTGTCTTTGTATTAATCGTTGTTCTCATTGCATCCCTACAATATTTTTATTACAGTACAAATGAAAACCTATTTTTTTTCTCTTTTACCATAGTTTTAGGACAAATATTATGGTTAAACTGTAGTGCGACAATGGACATTTTCGTAAGGGATGAGATAGGCCTGTTAGTCAAATCAGCCAGTTCGGTGCTGGGTTGTCATGATAACACTTAGTGTTTTTTATCCTCCCATAGCATTCATGCCGATGACAGATGCATAGTGAATAAATCAAATAAAAAAGTGATGTTCAAATATAAAACCTGCGAAAAGTTATTTAACTCTGAAGTCCCACACCAAAGGAAATGACACTGGGACCCAGTGAAAGTGGGAAGTAACAGAACACAGTGACAGATAAAACCTCTCTGGTTATGTTTGCATATGAATTATTGATCTGCCTTATGGCTGCAAAGGGTTCAATGTGTCACTGATAAGTCAAAACCAGTTGTGCAGTACCTGAAACACAAAACAAAACTGTGTATTCCCATTGTTACAGCTGATGATGTTACAACGACGACAATACAATCAAACAGTTAAAGTTTGTTGTAAGGTTAAATTTTACCCAGTGTTTAAACTTACCCAGCCATGCAGTGTGGTCACATGTTAGCCCTGATGACACAACCAGAGGTTGAAGTGCTGTGTGATGAGTGTTTGGATTTCTGTTTACTTTCTGTTCTTGTTGTTTTTAAGTTTTCTGTGCCTTTTTTTGTGTGTCTTCTAGCCTTTCGAGATCCTATGGCAATGGAACGAGCAAACTTGTTAAACATGGCTAAGCTCAGCATCAAAGGTTTGATTGAATCGGCTCTAAGCTTCGGGCGAACCCTGGACTCTGACTATCCACCTCTGCAACAGTTCTTTGTTGTCATGGAACATTGCTTAAAGCATGGGCTTAAAGGTACATATGACCATCACCAAAAGTGCATGTTCACACAGTTATAAATATGCTTTCTTTTTGTTATAGAATATAGAGAAGAAGAAGATTTTCTCCTATATTTTTTCTTTTTGTTACGATATCTAGCATCTTTTATATATCCCCTGTGGAATTTGAAAGTTATTCCATTATCATAGTGATGCCATTCTATAATAGGAAATGTTATTTTTATTTGTTTTACTCATATACAGATATTAGATCATTTGAAGTCTGTCTGTTAAGCAGGTTCTGACACAACTGGAATATTGTTTTGGATTGTTTGTGTCATATCTTAGCCCGGAGTTGTTTAACAAACATGTTTGTCTCTATCTCCCAGTAAAGAAATCGTTTCTTGGATACAACAAGTCATTGTGGGGGCCTCTGGAGATGGTTGAGAAACTGTGCCCAGAAGCAAGTGAAATCGCAGCCAGTGTGCGAGACCTTCCGGGACTAAAGTATGTGCAGTACTAAAGGCTTTACAATTTGGTTTACTTGGCTGTCAGATCTGCCCGTCTCAGAGTGAATTAAATTTAAAAGCAATCTATTTTCACTCTTACAGAAATATAGACACGCTCTCTTACATTCCCTAATACATCAAGACATGTTATTCAGAATAGGGAAGTGCACATTTCAGTTTTTGTTCCCTGTCAAAACTGAAACTTGCATATGTAAGTAAACCAGTTTGCAAATTTTCTTAACATACGGTATCACATTTAAATAGACGCATCAGAATATAAACCCAGATAGATAAATGTCTTTCTATGCATCAGAAAACAGAATCGGCAACTCTGAATTAGAATAGAGAATATATATGTTCATGTATTTTCATTACACAGACTAATTGCTTTTTGTACTGTATGTCTAATTGTAATTTTTTTTAACTTAACTTAACTGAACTGGATGTGTGTGTGTGTGTGTGTGTGTGTTAGGACACCTCTGGGCAGGGCCAGAGCATGGCTGAGACTGGCACTGATGCAGAAGAAACTGGCAGATTACCTGCGTCTTCTTATCACCAGGAAAGACATACTTAGGTTAGTTTCATTCTTTATCATTACAATTTTGCTGGGGATTTAGTGTTTAGAAAAGGATTTGCCAGACTAGTGTTGTGTTTGCTGTTCAGGGAATCAGGAAGCAAGCATCTTGAGTGCATCAAGCGCATGTAACCGTCTATTAAATGTCTTCCTGCTGTCTGTGATTTAAACATATTATTTTCTCAAATGTTCTTACATATTTAATTTGAGAATGTAAATGTAGCTTTTTAAGTTACAACATGGTGGTTGTGCATTTTTAGCTGTTATTCATATACTGCACTCTTTTGCTTGTGCAGTGAGTTCTATGAGAACTCTGCAGTGATGCTGGAGGAGGAAGGGGCCGTCATCGTTGGTCTCCTGGTGGGGCTTAACGTCATAGATGCCAATTTATGTGTGAAGGGCGAGGACCTCGATACACAAGTATGAACTTTGTAAATCGTCCATTTTAATAACTCCGCTTAATGTTTCTGTTTGAAAAAAGAACTGGCTTGTAATGAAATCCACAGGTCGGTGTAATAGATTTCTCCATGTACTTGAAGAATGACATTGATGACTACAGAAGTGAAGAAAGGTAAAAGCATGTGTCATGTATTGTACAAAAACACAACAATGATCATTAACAATGGTGTATTATCATTTGTGTATAACATCCATCATTATGAATCTTAAATAGAAACGGACAAATTGCAGCTATTTTGGATCAGAAAAACTATGTTGAAGAATTAAATAGGCAGCTGAAGTAAGTTTATACTCTAAAGCATTTCTATTGGTGTATACTGTATATATGTTGTTATTGTTGAAACCAGTGCAAAATAGTTGCAAATTTCAATTGCTTTTAAATTTGGTCTGTTTTGTCAAAGTTCTACAGTTCAAGGCTTACAGGGACGTGTTGAGTCATTAGAAAAATCCAACTCCAAACTTATTGAAGAGGTATGGTTTGGTTTTAGGATTCAAACGTTCCGAAAAGTAAACCAATGTATTTGACACTTACTTTGCTGTTGTCGTCTTTTTTTAATATAGTTGGCTATAGCAAAAAACAACATTATTAAACTACAAGAGGAGAACCATCAACTCAGAACTGAAAATTCAGTGATTCTTATGAAAGCACAACAACGTCTTGAGGTATTATGTTTTTTATTTATTGCATCCATCTGCAACTTAGTTTAAATAGTAAGTAAAATAGTTTTTTAAGAATTATGTACATGCATCTTGTACTTTTTTCAAATATTAGCTGAAAGTAAGCTACATTGAATATCATTTATATAGAATGTAATTCTTTTTTATTTGATACATGATGCATAATAAAACTGTTTTAATACATAAAGAGGTTTGTCTAGGTAGTAAGCAAAAACAATGCCAGCCATATTAATACATTATTCTCTTCTCTTAGGTTGCAGAGGGAGACTTGAATTGTGAACTGGACACGTACAAGCAATCTCGGCAGGGCCTGGATGAAATGTACAACGAAGCAAGACGGCAACTCAAAGAGGAATGTCAACTTCGGCAGGTCTGTACTCACCAATATAAAAGTACCTGCAACTGAATCGGTCAAACCTGTTTTTCATGTAATCATTTCTTGAATGTCTCTTTGTGTTTCAGGATGTGGAGAACGAGCTGGTTGTGCAGGTGAGCATGAAGCAGGAGATGGAGATGGCCATGAAACTGTTAGAAAAGGACATCCATGAAAAACAAGACACTTTGATTGGACTTCGGCACCAGTTAGATGAGGTCAAAGCTATCAATGTGGAAATGTACCAAAAAATGCAGGTAAAACATCATTGATTTCATTTACGTTTGTCTTACAGTTTGTGTTTAAAATGTGTTTTAATCCAGAAATGTATGATAATCGACAGTCGTCAGATGACAGCATGAGGCAAAAAAATGACATGATTGCACGACTGGAGGAGAAGACGAATCAAATAACAGCAACAATGAAACAGTTGGAGCAAAGGTGAGAAGCGGTCAGATCCGGCATAACCTTCGGTCATTCTCCTGATGTGCATACAGAGTTTTTACAGTAGCATATTTTATTTAGCATAATATTTGAATACATTGATACCACAGTAGATACAAGATACTATGTTCCAATGTAAATGCACCTCAGAATATGCTAAATGCTTTGGTAGATGATTTCAGATCAGTGTCATTGATGGTGTCGGAACCATCAGTGTATTTGTTTTATCAGTAGATCAGTTTCCTGAAGGTCCAGGAGTTTCTAGCTACTCAAAAGCATGCAAAGGACTTTGCATGCGTATGTTCTTGAGGATGCATTGAATGGCTTTCTCTCATCTAACCACTCATCCTTTAGCATTTGTGTTATTTTCTTGTTGTGATCTCGTGTTGTCAGAGCTGTCATGTCCACTTTCACATGAATCATCCTTCCCTCCATTCATTTACCGCCATCGTATTTCTGATGTTTTATGACTGCACTGCTTAACAAGTTCTTGAAGCTTTTGGATGAAATTGAAATTCACTGATATTTACATCCTCTTTCCCTTTTTGTTCCCCCTTTTCATTTCTTTTTTCCTCATCTTCTCTCTTCCTCTAAATTCCATGTTGTTGTCAATCGACAAACAGCGACAAAGACCTGCTCAGCCAGACAAGAACTCTTGCGATGTCCTTTGTAAAATGTGCCAGCACAGATACAGAACACCAGTACAAACTAGTCAAAGATATTTCCTTCTGATATTAAGGATAATTGTTTTTTTGGCACTTAACACTATTTGTGTATGGCAGTATCTTAAAAGTAATGAGTTAATCGTTTTTTACTAGCCCACTTATTTAATGATGGTTACCGTTTTTCCACATAGTGATCCCAACAAACCTCTTACTTGTGGTACTGTAGCGTAAATATTTACCCGTAACATTTAACAATGACAGAAGACCACAAATATGACATGTCTTTTATCACAGTCTTCAATAAATTTGATGTTTTCAACTACTTCTAGCTGTCTGTGTAGTGAGTCATTTCTCGAAACGTCTGGCTTTTTCAGCTTTCATCTGGCTCTGTATTTGTTGCCGCTCTCTTGTGCCTGTTGAATTATGGCCATCTTTTTAGTTTGTATCCCATATGTTCCAATACATTCCCGTCCTTTCCATTACATTCAGAGCCGTAGTTTTACCCAGTTGGTTTGAATTACACCAGATTACAGGATGCAGAGAAGGAACGTGCCAGCGCGGAGGACGGAGTGCGCAAATTCAAGCAGGACTTCACTAACAAATCCGACAGTCTCCAAAAGCAGATAGCCCAGAGAGAGAAGCAAATGTAAGTTTTGTAAGTTATTTTCTGAAAATTCGCTGTCAACTGTAGGGCTGTCAAACGATTATTCGCGACTAACCGTATGCAAAATATACGTTTTTGTTTACATAATATATGTTTGTACTGTGTATAATAATTCTTTATATATAAAAACACACACATACATGTATATATTTAAGAAATATTTACATGTGTATATACATTTTTATATTTATATATAATTTGACAAAAAATATGCATGTGTGCGTGTGTATTTATATATACATAATTATTATACAAAGTAAATAAACATATATTATATAAACAAAAACCTTTATTTTGCATACGCAAATAATCGTTTGACAAGTATTTTTACTTTCACTGAAGTACATTTGTCAAGTGTACTTTATGAGAGTGTTTTAACTTCGGAAAAAAATACTTCACTACATTATAAAGCATATAGCATACTTTTACTACACTACATTTCACATATACTGTACATTTGAACCTTTAATACAGAATTTAAGTACATTAAAAATCTAGTACTTTCCCACTTTTAAAAGTAAAAAATACTTAAGTAAAACATAAGAAGTAAAAGTACTAGATTTGAGCTTGTACTTAAGTATTAAAAGTTAAAAAAAAACAATTTCTTTAAGAGTAAAAATTATGATATGTAGTAGTCAAGTGATAAAAATAAAGTTCACATATTTAAAAATCTAAAAAATACTTAAGTAATGTCCACCTTTGCTGAAAGTATTTTTTGGCTCTCTATCGCGTTCTCCGTTTGAAACATTAACCTGAATGTTAGTTTTGTACTTGTGTTAAATGATGTCATAATTATATCAGACATTTTCAGCAAAATCTTGCCTAGTAATTCAAATTCTAAATCATTATAAGCTTACCTTAATCTTATTTATTTAGATGTTGGGAATTAAATGGGACATTTTGTTAACTTTTTTTGGTCAGGATGCAGCTGGAAACCGATTTGAAAATTGAGAGGGAATGGCGACAGACCTTGCAGAGCGAATTGGAGAGAGAGCGAGAGACCATTGCCCAGCTGGCTGCTGAGGCTCAGCAGATCAATGGACTGAAAAAAGTATGCCGAATTTTACTTTTCTGCAGTGCAAACACAGAAAAATATGCAATATACCAAAATACTATTATGTCTATAGTAAATATTTACACAGACTAAGATACTTTTTCATTAAGTTATATTTTTTCTTCTCATGTGTATTCATGTCTTCTCAGGAGTTCCACAGGTTGCAGGATGAGAATTTGCAGCTGAAGGGAATCTGTGAGGAACAGGAACAGGCTCTGGAGGAACTAGGCTGTAAACTCAGCGAGTATGTGAGATTTAAACCTGAATGACATGTTGGAGCCTTTGAATCCTGTCGTTTGTTTACTGCTACACACACTTTCCTTTTTCAGGTCAAAGTTGAAAATTGAAGACATAAAAGAAGCCAATAAGGCCCTACAGGTTTGCATTAAAGTTTTGTTTGAGAACACTAACAAAAATACCTAGAATATGTTTTCTTTGGACACGTACCATTGTATTACCATCTGACAAGTACTGTTATCAGTAATATCATGTTATATTTTTATCTTGGCTATATTATTAATAAACCGTATATTTTAGGGTGGCCAGGTCTGGCTGAAGGACAAAGATGCTACCCATTGCAAGCTATGTGAAAAGGAATTTTCAATTTCCAGAAGAAAGGTCAGAAAAAGTGCTTTGTTTTGACAAGCCCCTTTAAAGGGCATCTTACTTTTAAAAATGACTGTTTACCGTCACAGAAGTAAACTGGTGACATTTGTAACATGTCAAAGTAAATGTTTGAATGTATGGATATCAGATTCTACGTGTGCACTTTGAGCAAATACCAAACCAGAAGACCTAATCTGATGATCTCCTGCTTGTTTGAACAGCACCACTGCAGGAACTGTGGAGAGATCTTCTGCAACGCGTGCTCAGATAATGAGCTGCCACTCCCCGCTTCACCCAAACCTGTGCGTGTCTGCGACACGTGCCACGCTCTGCTGCTGCAGCGCTGTTCCTCCAATGCCACGTAAGACAGAAATGACAGCGCATCGCCACTATCAGCTTTAACTCGGGACACTGCGCTGGCCTGCATTGTGTCAAGCTATGACACAGTGACCAAAACAAATGCTGATGTTTGAAGTTTACATTTCAGAGGAACAAGCCTGTTGCTTTAGAGCAGATTTACCAGCAGCTCTATGACATTTGTGCTGTTGGCCAATGTGGTGTGTCACCGAGTGCCCAAAGAAATGAGTTTACAGGTTATAAATTATGACTCTGAATGTTTCCCTCTGGGCTGGAGACAGAATTTCAGATTTTTGTCATAGCACAACATCCCCATGCATGTTGTAAGCATACTTTTGATACAGTATTTGTAGGGTGAACAGGATTCATACCTCACACCATGTGTCAAAGGTACTCAGATACAGTTACTACAGTACAAATACTAAACTGTACATATACAGTTATTACAAGTTGTTATATTCTTGAGAAATTATGTTTCTTACATTCATCTGTGCCTGTTTTAAAAGCCAAACTGACAAAGATGGGCAAAAAAATCTGTTGCGTATATAGTAAATATGTTTTCTGTGCTGCTTAGGTATGATTGAGGTGAATTCATGTCAACAAGCACAGAAGAAATTTGTGAACAGTGATTCCACTGTGCAGTAAGGTATTAAATCACAGTAGCAGATTTATTTTGCTACAGAACTGGAATGTTACTTGTGTCGAGAGTGTTTGTGCTGAGAGTGTTTGTGCTGAACTTTATCAACAAACTTAAAGCACCTAAGTGTCAAATGTGAAGTTTGTATGTATGAAAATGTACATATGACTTTAAGCACTAAAGTTGATAAATCCACTTGTTGTGTGATGGCTCTTTAAGTACAATACAAAACCTCTAAAGCAAGAAAACAAAAGATATTCCAAGCTGTCTGAGAATATAATGTACTGCATCTTAAAGTGCAGAAAACATACAGTATACAGTGAAGAATGGATGGATACCATCTGCCTCTCACTAAAAGCAAGAAATCATGCTTTATTCTTACTTATGTTACAGTTGAACCAACAAACCTTTAAACATTCTTTGGTTAAAGATAAAATATATCAACAAAAGGGTTTATTCCTAGATGTGTAAATTTCACAGGTTTCCATTTGGAAACGTCACTGAGCAGCAAAAACAGGTGAACATCCAAAATGATGTTATTGCTTTGGGAAAGAAAAGACTCGAGTGCAATTTCACACACGACTCGAGCATCAAGCTATTCATACTCATTTGTGAGGTCAAAACATACAAAGCGCATATCTTTAGTTAGACTTTAACACAGAAATATATCATATAAAATTTAATAAGCAAAATGTACAGTAGCCGGTCAACCTATGCAGCTTAAATATATATATATGTATACATAGTTAGATATTTACTTTGTTTTTAAGCCTGGAAAATATTTTGGCCATATTTTATATGAACATGTGAAAACATATTCGTACAAAAAGACTTTCCAAGCTGGAAGCTCCAACTTTGGCTTGAAAAGTATATGCATGTATTGCAAGCGTCCTTAGTACATGCCCCTTAGTCCACTTCCACGAGAGTTGCCATAGAAACTTCCTCCACGACCTGCAGCATCCCCCACCCCAAAAACAAAAAAGAGTTTCATCCTAATGTCACATTTACACCTTTTTGTTTATGCATTTAGGTTTCATGGGCATTTAAAAACAGAATCGTCATGCAGTGATACTAACCCATTTCAGACGGTCCACTTGAAGTTGAATTCAAGAAAAGCTCAATGTAACGATGCTCTGGAGAAACACAATGAAAAGAATATTAACTTACAAAAGGTACACCAGGTTAAGGAATAGAGACTTGAACTTACGCATATGATTCTTGTCTTTTGACATGGCAGACACAGCGTCTTCATGAGATCCAAACTCAACGTCTGCCTCTCCTGTAGATTTTCCATTGGGCCCAACGTCAATGTGCACCCTCACCGGGATCAACGGGGAAAAGAACTAAAAAGAAAAATAAGTGTGCTCAGAGGTTTTTGTATGAAACATTTTTAAATTCCCATGGAATGCAATATGATTCCTACATTGGCGATGTCTGCCTCGGTAGCGCGGAACGGAAGGCCTCTCATGTGAACAAAATGGCCGCTGTGAAAGCCGGAGTTTGAGTCGCTGCTGTAGCCATGACCCCCAACTCCTCCTCTTCCTCTATCGCCCCGAATGCGCTCTTCAAACATTCCATTACCAAAGCAGTAGTTGTTAAAGCCATTGTAGTTGTCAAACCCACTATATCCTTTTAAAGCAGAGACAAATCAATATACTTCTGCATAAAGCCCAAGCGAATACTAATCACTTGCACTCCATGTATATAGCATCCTAATGTCAATGTCAATTTTAGAAGCACCAATAAAGCAGCATACCCCCACTGTAACCACCTCCACTGCGCATCTGGTCCAGGACAGCACCTCCTCTTCCAGGCCCAAAGAAACCACCACGTCCCATCACAGGTCTGTCATACGGACTAGGCCTTTGTCCCATAACCCTCCTGGGTACTTCGTAGTATGCACGCATTTCGTTTCGACTGCTTTTGAATATTTCTATGTACCTACGTTTGTTTTGAAAGGAAAACCATTACCACATTTTACAAATATAAGCTGCTGAAAGTGTGTAACAGCAATGAGGAGGACAAGGGGAGACAGTATTTGGACCCACTGACTAATTTCATTATAGCATCAGTTTATATCCAGACGGAGGAAGTTATAAGTATCTAAAATGCTTCCTCAAAGTGCTGACATTTAACTTTCTAAAAGCTATTTTCAAACATATTTCTCTAATTTTCTTAGTATACTACAGTGCCCGTTATCAAAAGGCTCCTTTGCTTCTGTAGTATCTGTTTCCCAACATCATTACGACATCCCATTTCTGCTCAAATTACCACCATTCCAATTTTATATTAAATTGCACATTTCAAGCTAAATAATATGATCACACCATCTTTTTCCAGAGCACAAAGATGCATGACCCCCCCACCCCACATTAAAGATAGTATTATCACCCATCCCAGTCTTGCCGGCCCCACCTGTGCCCTATTCTTTCCTTGTGTTTGCCCAGAGCCTTTTCTGCTATCTCCTTTGAGGCAAACTGCACGAAGGCTTCCCCTGTGCTCCTCCCCTGGTAGTCCATCGGCAATGTTATCCCATTTGGCACGATTTTCAACCCTTTAACCCAAGGACAAATAACCCCACGTGGGGGGACATGTTAAAGAGCCGCAACATTCTCATCTGCAGAAAATAAATCCCCCCTAATATAGCCCCCAAATCATTCCCTATTTCAGACAGAAAAGCCCTAGAGCACACCAATGAGGATATTTTCATCCACACATATTTCAGTTAAATGGTAAAGAATTACAATAAGAAAATCAACACAGATCAAAGAGAACATCAAGGATGACATTGTAGAAATAACAAGAACCCAATGGTGGGTTATATAAGAATTCACCTTAAGCTTAGAGAAGCCTTTAAAATTCCTAGTAATGTCTGCAAGCATGGATTGTGTTTTAAAAATGCAAAAGAAGATGTACCTGAAAAGAACTGTACAATTTCTTCTTTACTGCAACCGAAAGGCAGTCCTCTTAAGCGCAGCATGCATCCACTGCTGCTATCATAGTCTGTAGGGCCGCATCGCTTTAACACCCAATCCATCTCACTGCGGTTTGACTTGAACACTGTCGGGAAAGGAAAGTAGAAAAAATCTATGCAAAAACAGATGTTTAGGATTATCATGTGCCTACAGTTCAAGGTAAGTGTACCTTCAATATAACGGTGTCCCATGTATTTGCGATCTTTGGCCAGAGCTTTTTTATAGTCATCTGATGTCTTTAGCTCCACAAACGCCTCTCCACTCGGCCTTCCCTCTTTCGAGAAGGTAAAACACACCCCATTCACTCTCCCCACAATGTCACAATCTGTAAAATGAAAAGATAACCACAGCCAAAAATATTTACACAGGGTTTTTTTTTAACTTTCTTAAATAGGTACAACCAGCAAGAAAAAGGATCTACAGATTCAGTATCATTGCATACCAGAGAAAAAGGAGGCCACTTCCTCTTGGGTGCATGACCAAGGTAAACCACGGATCCGCACTACATATCCTTCATCATTATGAGACATGTTTACCTTATCAGACCTGTTATTGAAACACAAAAGCATGCACAATCTGATACATTTATCAGAGATTTTCATGTTAACTATGGTAGTTTCACGTTAACACATGGACTGTATCTTCAATATTTGCTAGAAGTACACCTGGATAGCAAGTATAACAAATATTGACAGTGTGCCCGAACTAAGCAAACAGTCTACTTCATTTTTGGACGTCAATATGATCGTTAAGCCCAAGAAATGCTAGATAGGTAACGTTAGATCATTGTTTTGAGACACAAGCATGTTGTGAGTACGATTTATTCAAAAGATCAAGTACAACGTAACGTTACATTAGTGTTGATTCCAATTCTGCATCTCGATTAAGTTAGCTAGCTGGTCAAGTATTGCCCTCTAGATCAAAACAAGTGGCTAGCTAACATGTTAGCACTTTCAAAAGCCTAACAGAACCAGTTCGGTCATGTGTCAAACCGCAACCGATACTGGCTGATGAACTTTAACATTCACGAGATGTTCGCCTGATAGAACCCGACCCACAAGTTGTCAACTTCCGGTACGAAAACAAACACTTCACATATCTATACCATTTATATTCTTTTGTTAAATGTATTAGGTAAACATGAACAATGCACGTTACTGTTGAAATAGTAATATATATCTGCATTAAAACACGTATCGAGGAGACTCACCGTCAATCGCCTGTCAGGTAACGACAGTCAGTAGCCCAGATAATCAAGTCTCGCGAGATCTCGGTCTGTGAGAAGACGGTGACCTCGCTGCAGGCACACAGAACGGTCTAAAGCGTGAGCTCAGGTCCATTTCTAACTGTAAGCTGCTTTACGGAGAAAATTGTAATGTTTAATCACACTAGCCCTATAAATGATTCTGAAAAGCATTTAAAGTGACACAGAATGTGTTACGTTACACCACCTCATATCATGGCTGTTTGTTTACAGGACAGACTTGTTGTTAGCATTACCTAGGCCTATGTTATGGTCTCTATGCATTATATAAGGATGTAACACATCGCATATCATCCTTAGAGAATAGTTAGGAATGATCCATCAACAATTTCTCTTTATTGAATCTTCTTGAATAAAAAGGCTGGCTGAAAACTTGAAAAAATGTTTATCCAGTTATAAAGTCAACAAAGTATATTTACAGCTTTTACAAAGAGTTGCAAATTCAATAAACTTCACAGCTGAATGATATAAATGTAAAGGGACATTAAAAAAAATGACTGTAGGCTATACAGACTAACATGAGGTGTTACACCACTGGGGTCAAAGTCTCAGCAAGCACTGGACTATGAAAAGATAAATCACCAGACTTCACAGACACTTTTTTAGAGTGTAAGACTAAGCCTACTGTAAAAATGGAGATTCCGATATTTACTGTTGATGCTTTTACCAATTTACCTTTTAAAGGTAACCCTGCTGCAGTATGTCTCATAGAGAATGTAAGTACATTACACAGTCTTATATTGTCAAAGGTTTGTTTGTTGTCGAAATCTATGTGTTTCTACGAAATTTAGGAACTTCAAGATGAACTTTATCAGAGCATTGCTGCTGAAATGAACTTATCAGAAACGGCTTTCATCACAAAACGGAATTCTATGGATTTTTCTTCAGGTATTCATGTGTGCTGTTGAGACATTGTATTGTAGAAATACACAAGCACAATGAAACTGTGTTTGATGTGTTTTGAAAGGTGCAAGATTTGGACTGCGCTGGTTTACCCCCAAAACCGAGGTTCCACTCTGTGGACATGCAACATTAGCTTCAGCAGCAGTGCTATTTTACATTAAAAGTAAGAAACACCCCTTTTTACATGAATTGTTTTCTCAAGCATAACTGTAATACTTTTATAGAACCTCTTTATTTATACAATATTGTGATCACGCAGACAATGTCAACCCCGTTGTGGTGTTTGAGACTATGAGTGGGGAGCTGTTTGTGCGTCAACATGGAGAATCACTTATCATGGATTTCCCCTTAAACAAACCAAAACCTCAGGTATGAGCAAAGAAAACCTCCCTACCTACAGTATACAGTACAGAGTCACAGTTACTTAAATATAATGCGAACTGGGTTGATGATTCTTTCCTTATTTGCAGGACCAACATGAAGTCAAAGATCTTTTGAGGGCAAGTCATCTTTTTTATATCATAATTTTGGGTTTTTAATATAACAGCAGTATTAATGGAAATCTTTTTCTTTTTTGCAGGCTGTTGTAGGAGACCTTACCATTCAGGATGTTTGCTATTCTGAAACCACAAAGAAACTGATGGTTCGTCTAGCCGACGCATGCGACAGGTACTGCAGGACATTTAGAAGCAGTTCTAAAAAGACATGGATTATGGCACTGAGGACAATAAGATGAGTAAAGAAGTAGTTGAACAGAGGAAGCCCTGTCTGAAACAAAATAGAAAAAAGTGTGTCACTCAATCAGAATTGAATTTTGAGTTCATTCAACTTAAAAAATATTAGTTACCTAATGAATTTCATGCAAACGTGTTATGTTAACTAATATTTTTAAATTGAATTAATTGAACATTTTAAGGCAGCCAGGTTACTTATTATTTTAAGTTGAACCAACATTTCATTTTAACATTGTTCTTGTTAATTATGTTCAGAAAACACTTTTCTTTACCAAGAACATTTTGCCATGATGTTGACTATTAGTTGTTGGCAGGTACAAACTTACTTCTTTAAAGCCAGAACCAGATGCCCTGTTGAGGAATGAGTACACTGGAAAGATTAAAGGTGTCATTGTTACAATGAAAGGAGCACCAACCACACAGCCTGGATATGACTTCTACTCTCGTTACTTTGCTCCTTGGTTTGGTATTCCTGAAGATCCAGTCACCGGTAAGACTCAATGGTAACAGAGCTGAAAATCAGCAAGAAAGAACATTTGATACATTTTCAGAATGAAAAGGCAATGCTGTTATAAATAATAATTTCAAATGGGCTACAGCAGAAAATATACAAATCTTTAGAAAAAAATAAAGTTTTTAAAAGCCTGTATCACTTACTTTTAAAAGGGTCTGCTCATACAGTTCTTGCTGGTTACTGGTCCGAAAAACTTGGGAAAAAGAAAATGTTGGGTAAGAAACCTTTTTTTACTGCGTGATTATCATCATACACAGCGCACATACAAAAAATACAATACTGTCCATCAGATGTCACATTAAAGAGAAATTAATACTGACCATTTATGGCCACATTAATCCGTTTAAAATGATTATTTTCTGTGTTTGTTTTCCTGGAGCAGCTTACCAGTGTTCCAGTCGTGGGGGGGAGCTGGAACTGGAGATAAGAGATGATGGTCGACTGGACATTAGTGGTCGGGCACAGATCATTCTTCAGGGAACTCTTAAAATCTAAACAAACATCTAGTCAATAAATAAGAGTATAGACTTAATGAAAATAATAGTGTGTTTATCTCACTGAAAAGAAAGTGTATGTATCTTGTATTAGTCCCTGTTAATGTTAGTTAATGTCAATACAATTATTCATGTTAGTTCATAGTGCATGGTGCAAAAATGTATTAGTCAATACTGATATTAACATGAACTAATATTATTAAATGATGTAGA